>OY748329.1:30003528-30624778 GCA_963556525.1 Cochlearia excelsa | reverse complement strand
CCTCGCTCGAGAAACCGTATAGTTTCTCTAATCTTGCGAATGAAACGCGGTAAGTAGTCCCGTTGTTTCCCGAGAACTCGATGAAACCCCCGTGATCTTCTTCGTAGTCCGCTATACCCTCTCGGTGGTACCTAATCCTGAAGGTGGCGAGGAATTGGCAAGTCTCTTCTTGAAAGGCCGCAAAGCTCATACCAAGGGTGCTTGATATGCCCATGTGATCCATGTTCTCTTTGACTTCGTCGTAGATACCCAATTTCTTCAACGTCACCGGATCCGGAAAGGCGGAGGGGCAAAATTCCATTTCAATGAATGCGTAAAAGAGCTCTTTCGCGGTTGGTTCTACCTTAGAGTCTCTCACAAAAGGCTCATCCTCGGTCCTTGGTGGAAAGGTGAAACCGCGAGCCCGTGGAGCCTCTTCTTCTTCCTCATTATCCGTTGTGAACTCTTCCCCTTCCTCTAATTCCGTCGCGTGAGCGACGTGGCTTTCCGTATCTCGCCGCGCTCGGCTTGGCGGAGCTGTTGGAGGTTCATCAACGTGGTCTCATATCACCGGACCTCCCTTGATTAATCCTCTTGACTCGAGTTGCCTTTGGCTTCAAATCCCCTTTCCCTTGTCCTTGTCTTTGGTCCCATTGAAGCTCTAAGGAGGATTTCTAAGGAGGGAGGATGTGAAAGCTTGTAGATCGAAGATGAAATTGGTATAACCTGAAAGAGGAGAAGAAAACTAAGAGATTGAGCAAAAAATCAAGCAATTTCGTTGAGAAACGAAGGAGAAATCGACGTTTTAAAATCTCAAAAATCGTACAAAATTTTCGCACAAAAACGGCTGATATGAAAAAGTGTTAAGGGAAAGAGAAACCCTTGTTTTTTCTTTTTTTAAGTCGCGAAATTTTACCCGATATCGACCAGATTTTGGTCGATACAACTGGTCGATATCGACCAATTGATATCGACCTTAATTTGGTCGATATTAATTACCTGTATTGGTTTGATCAAACCGATATTACTCTTCGATCCTCGATGCCTGCCTCAATATCGACCAGATTTGGTCGATATGATACGTCGATATGTATTTGGCCTTCGAGTCTGCTCTGATATCGACCAGTTCATGTCGATATTACACCTCGATACAGTTTGGCCTTTGCGTCTGACTCGATATCGACCAGTTCAGGT
Organism: Cochlearia excelsa; assembly: GCA_963556525.1. Classification (NCBI taxonomy): domain Eukaryota; kingdom Viridiplantae; phylum Streptophyta; class Magnoliopsida; order Brassicales; family Brassicaceae; genus Cochlearia; species Cochlearia excelsa. The sequence goes on along the minus strand of OY748329.1, from coordinate 30,623,605 downwards.
CGATACTACAGGTCGATACGAGTTTTGGTCCAATATCGACCTGTTTCTGGTCGATATGACTGTCTGATACTGCCTGATTTCATCATTTTTCGCTCTGTTTTTCCTGAAAACCACTAAGACAAAAGAAAACTAAAAGAATAAAAGTTGTAAAACGAAAATAAAGCATGTATATACAAGGATAAATATGGGACTTCTTCCCAAGTGAGCTTGTTTATAGTCACAAAGCTTGACTTTACCCGTTGTTTTAAGCGACGTTGGGATCCGCAAGAGACAATGAGTCTCCCTCGGTGACAGCTTCGTTCACGAAGTACGGCTTGAGTCTTTGACCGTTCACCACAAACTCCCCCCGTGCTTGTTCCAGAGGACCACCACTCCGAGTGGTCTTACTTCTTTGACTTTAAATGGACCGGACCAACGAGATTTGAGCTTACCCGGAAAAATCTTCAACCTCGATTTGAAAAGCAAAACCAAGTCATCCACCTTGAACTTTTTCTTGATGATCTTTTTGTCGTGGAAGGCTTTGGTTCTTTCTTTGTTCTTTGTAGATCTTTGAACTCTCATAGGCTTGTTGCCTTATCTCGTCCAATTCCTCGAGTTGAAACTCCCTCTTCTCTTTTGCGCTCTTAAGATCGAAGTTGAGAAGCTTGATTGCCCAGCTGGCTTTGTACTCGATCTCCACCGGTAAATGGCATGCTTTCCCATACAACAAGTTGAAAGGTGTTGTCCCCAAAGGCGTCTTAAACGCGGTTCTATATGCCCAAAGAGCGTCGTCGAGCTTGACGGACCAATCCTTCCACGTCACACCAACCGTTTTCTCGAGGATGGCTTTGATTTGTCGGTTGGAAACCTCAACTTGGCCACTTGTTTGGGGATGATAAGGCGTTGCTACCTTGTGCTTAACACCGTACTTCTTAAGAAGACTCTCGAAAACCTTGTCGATGAAATGGGATCCACCGTCACTAATCACAACCTTAGGAACTCCAAACCTTGGGAAGATGATCGTCTTAAAAAGATTAACAACTAATTTTGAGTCGTTCGTTACACACGCTACAACCTCAACCCACTTGGAAACATAATCAACCGCCACAAGGATATACTTCTTTCCGTATGAAGATGGGAAGGGGCCCATGAAGTCGATTCCCCACACATCGAAAATCTCAACTTCCATGATCGGGTTTTGTGGCATCTCGTTGTGCTTGCTTATGTTCCCTTTCCTTTGACAAGGATCACACCTTTGAACGAACTCGTGGGCATCCTTGAACATCGTAGGCCACCAAATTCCAGCTTGTAATACCTTAGAGACCGTCTTGAAACTTGCGAAGTGTCCTCCGTAAGCCGAACCGTGGCAATGCATAAGTATGCCATTTATCTCTTCATCCGCTACACATCTTCGGTATAAACCATCTTTGCTCAAGGTGTAGAGATAAGGTTCGTCCCAATAAACCTGTTTCAAGTCGTGAAAGAACTTCTTCTTTTGATACCCCTCCAAATGGTGCGGTTCTTGTCCCGTGACCAAGTAGTTCACAATGTCCGCGTACCAAGGTTCTTTTTCGACGGCAAAAAGGTCTTCAATCTCATGCTCTTTCTCTCCCCGAGATTTCTTTAATATGATCGTCATTAGATGTTCCTCGGGGAATGAATCATCAATGGGAAGGAGGTCGTCTACGCGCAATCGTGACAAGTGATCCGCGACTCCATTCTCGATGTCTTTCTTGTCTTTGATCTCCAAATCGAATTCTTGGAGTAACAAGATCCACCTCAACAATTTAGGTTTCACATCCTTCTTCGCTAGCAAGTGTCTCAACGCCGCGTGGTCGGTGTAGACTATTACTTTCGAACCCACCAAGTATGATCTAAACTTCTCGAAAGCGAACACGATGGCGAGAAGCTCTTTCTCCGTGGTAGCGTACTTGGTTTGAGCTTCGTCCATTGTCTTACTAGCGTAGTAGATGACATGGAGCTTCTTATCCTTCCTTTGGCCTAAAACCGCGCCAACGGCATAGTCACTAGTGTCACACATGATCTCAAAGGGAAGATCCCAATCCGGTGGTTGCACAATAGGAGCACTTATCACCTCTTGCTTGATCTTGTGGAAGGCTTCGAGACACTCTTTATCAAACTGAAAAGCGATGTCCTTGCATAGCAATCTCGTGAGCGGTCTAGTTATCTTTGAGAAGTCCTTGATGAACCTCCTATAGAAACCCGCGTGACCGAGAAAGCTTCTTATACCCTTTACCGAGTTTGGAGCTCCAAGGTTAGCCATTACATCGATCTTTGCTCTATCAACCTCAATACCCTTTTCGGAGATTCGATGACCCAATACTATACCATCTTTAACCATGAAGTGACACTTTTCCCAATTCAGAACCAAATGGCATTCCTCGCACCTTTTAAGTACCTTGCAAAGATTAGACAAACACGAGACAAACGAAGCACCATATACAGAGAAATTATCCATAAAAACTTCAACAATGTTTTCAATTAAATCAGAGAATATGGACATCATGCATCGTTGGAATGTCGCGGGTGCATTACACAACCCAAAAGGCATTCTACGATAAGCAAATGTACCATATGGACATGTGAAGGTTGTTTTCTCTTGGTCCTGGGGGTGGATGAGTATTTGGAAAAATCTGGAATACCCATCGAGGAAACAATAATATGGATGGTTTACTAATCTTTCAAGCATTTGGTCAATGAAGGGTAGGGGGAAGTGATCTTTTCGAGTCGCCGCGTTTAACTTTCGGGAATCGATGCATACTCTATGACCCGTGATTGTTCTCGTTGGGATTAATTCGTTTTTTCGGTTTTAACCACGGTAATCCCACCCTTTTTCGGCACTACATGAACGGGAGAGATCCAATTGCTATCGGATATAGGGTAGATGATCCCCGCATCCAATAGCTTGATTATCTATTTCTTGACCACTTCTTTCAAGTTAGGGTTTAGCCTACGTTGGTGTTCTATTGAGGACATAGATTCGTTCTCTAGATGTATACGATGCATACACAATGAGGGTGAAATCCATTTGATATCATCTAGAGAATAACCTATGGCCTTTCTAAATTTTTTAAGCTCATGAGTCAAGGTTTTAACTTCTTCATCGCTAAGCGAGGCATTGATAATTATCGGATAGGTGGAGTTAAGCCCCAAGAAAACGTACCTTAGCCCTTTAGGAAGAGGTTTTAGTTCTACCTTTGGCGCTTTGAGCTCGCTCCAATCGTCATTATCGTCGCTAGGCTTACCATTGCTAGCGTTGTTCCCCGTCATTATCGCTTTTGCGTCGCACGGAAGTACCTCGGGTAGGTCAAGAAAATCGGCCTCCTTGTCAATGGGGTGGGAGCCGATTCTCCTTTGCATTGCCATGACGTCGCTTCTAGCGGTTTGGCCCCCTTCTTCTCGTGTTGTCAAGGCAAGATGGAGCTCATCCTCAGCTGTTATCTCCTCCAAGAACTCGTCGGCGAGCTCATCCATCAAGTTGATGTAAAAGATTTGCCCTTCGATAGTCGGCTTCTTGATTGCATCGTTGATGTCGTACCTTTGGACGAGGTCCTCTCCAAGGTGCAAATCGATTTTTCCTTTCTTTACATCGATGATGGCTCCGGCGGTGGCTAAAAAGGGTCTACCCAGGATAAGCGGATCCTTAGGTTCTTCATCCATCGCCAAGACAATGAAATCCGTAGGAATGAACGCGTTTCCAAGCTTAACCGGGATGTCTTCTAACACTCCCGCTGGTATCCTTACGGACCTACCCGCAAGCACTAGGGAGATTCTTGTTGGCTTGAAGGATGAGAATCCAAGTCTTTGAGCAATAGACAATGACATTAGACTAGCACTAGCTCCCAAATCGCACAAACACCCTTCAAAGACCAAAGGACCAATGGCACATGGTATTGTAAAGCTCCCCGGATCACTTAGCTTCTTAGGGGAGTTTCTCTGGATGATCGCGCTACACTCGTGCGAAAGAACCACCGTATCGTCAAAGTCTTGAAACTTGTTCTTGATGGCATCTTTTAGAAACTTGCTATAGTGAGGAACAAGTTTGAAAGCGTCGATGAGGGGCATAGCAATTTGACTTCTTTCATTTGCTTTTCGAATTGCGCTTTGTACTTCTCTAAAAGCTGCTTCTTAGCTCGACCCGGAAAGGGAAGCTTGGGCGCGTAAGGAGATGTCGCGTAGACCGTTTTTTTCTTTTTGTCGACTTTCTCCTCCGTATCGACCAGATTTCTGGTCGATATTGGTGGTCGATATCGACCAGTTGTGGTCGATACTAGTGGTCGATCTTGACCATCCGACTTTTCACCCTCGATATCGACCAGATTTTCGGTCGATATCACTGGTCGATATCGACCAGTTGTGGTCGATACCACATGTCGATATTGACCATCTACTTCTTTCTCTTCACCGAATTTTCCCTTTGCCTCAGCTTCTTGGTTTCCCTCGCGAGTAACCGCGTTTTCTGTCTCTGTCAAGTGGTCCACCCCCTCGTCCTGATTCGCATTGTCCTCGATGCGATCCCCATAAGGTAATTGTCGACCACTACGGAGGTGTAGAGCGTTGACATACTCTTTCGGATTAGCTTCTGGTTTCCCTGGAAGTTGACCCATTGGTCGCTTAGATGAGGAAGTGATTTGACCAACTTGGTTATCCATAGTTTTCAAGTGCGAGGTCACTGATTCAAACTTGGCGTTGAGGTCATTGTAGGAGTTGTCTACCATGGCGTGAATCTCCTTCTTGAAGGTGTTGAACTCCATGATATGACGTGTTTGACCGTCGAGGATTTGTTTCAAGAGTTGGGTAGTTTGATCACCTTGGGGAGCTGGTGAAGAAACTACTCCTTGAGCAGGGGGAGGATGCTTGTAACCCAGAGGTCGATTAGGTGGTGGTCTCGGTGCGTATCCTCCTTGGTTATATTGAGGTTTACCTTGGTAACCTCCTTGTCCTGCTTGGGGATAGACATGATCCTGGGGGTTAGCTACGTTGTTGTTGCGGTAGGAGAGGTTTGGGTGTTGAGAATAATTGTTGAAGCGCCAACCGTTTTGATTCCCCTTGTAGTTTATCTCCACACTTTTCCCAAAGGTGAAGCTTCATGGTTTCTATCAATTGAATGGCCAATTCAATTAAAGCATTAAGAATGTTACCCTAGATTAAAGTTTTGTAAAGTTTGAGATCATGACATTTAGCAATCCAAATATTGATTCACCCTTTTTCCCCCAACCTAATTGCCTAAGGAAGATTACTCACTAAACATTATGAATACCAAAGCAATCAAGATTAAAAACAACATGAAAAATAAATAACAAGATTAAGGGAAAGAAGAACTCTGTTATTGAAATGAAGGTGTACAAGAATCTTGATACAAAACAAAACTCCAAGCAAGAACAAGCCAATTCCCAATCCAAAACAAGAACAAGTGTATCAAGAACAAAAGTGATGATAAAAACAAAAGTAGGCTCAAAACCATCATGTCTCTAAACCTAAAAATCCAACAAAAATCGTCTTTTGGGCCTTCAGAAAAACGTTTTGGGCCTTTTTCCTTTTTGTTTTCCGCGTCCGATATCGACCAGATTCCGGTCGATACACTTGGTCGATATCGACCAGTTTCTGGTCGATACAGCAGATCGATATGAGTTTTCGCCCAATATCGACCAGATTCTGGTCGATACAACTGGTCGATATTGGCTTCTTCTTCTCTTTTTCTCCTTTTCTTCGTGTCTCGACCACAGCTAATCAATACAAGTCACCGATATGGTCGTTTTTCCACTTTAAACTCCTTTTCCTCGCTTTTTTGTCACTTTGGCACTCCTGAACCTGAAAATGCATGAACAAACACAAATGCAACCTATATGACACTAAATGCGCGCTAAATGTGTTAATTCTAATGCACAAATCGTAGTAAAAACATGCAAAATATACAAGATATCAGTGCATGCATATACATGAATGTTCACACGACCTGACCAGAAAGTTCATGGTTATTTTTGACTTTTCAACATAAAAAATCATCTAAATGCAAATACAAAAAATCACCCTATTGACAAATTAAAAAATAAAATGTACCAAGTTTACTAAATAACTCTATATTTTATGTAATGAACATTAATATTTGCAGAGGTCCAAAAATAACAATTTATCTCTCTTCTCTCCCTTCTCTCTAACTTTTTCAGATCTGAGAGTTTGGCCGAGAGAAAGAGAGTCCACCGTCGTCGCTTCTGAAAACAAAGCCCTTGCACCGTGCGTTGTCGTTCCCGGTGACTCTAGCGCCGAGAGAGCCGCTGGTCCAAGTGCTTCAACGAAAATCTAGAGCAACGACGCATCTTACATCTCAACTAAATAACGATGGTGGAAGGATGGAGTAGCTTCTATTCGGCGAGTGAGAAGAACTCTTCTGGCTCACGGCGACACAGATCGGAGAGGAAGGAGCCTCAATTTGGAAACAGAACTAAGGAGTCTTCTTTTGCGACATTTGAGATCAGATCTCTCCTCCTCAAGCCTTTTACTTTCTCGTGGCTGTAACCTGGCGGTCCTGTGTCAGGTACGGTTCAGTCCTCGCCATCTCGGCCACTGGAGGTCCTGTTCCGGTGGAATTCGCGACTAAGAGAGATGACGACTAGGTTTAGGTTTTCTATTCTTAGATTAGGGTTTTGTTGTTAACTTGGTTTAATTTCAAAATCATCCGGTTTAGGTGGGTATTTGGGATGGGAAATTGTAATGGATTGGGCCTTAGGGGATAAAAATGGGCATATATCCAGACTATGTTTATATTTTTAAATTGAAAACCCTTTATCAAGGCTAATAATGTGTGGGATGCTATCAATGAAATTCCTGATTTGGACGAAAATTTGCGTTATGAGACGATGACTCTTGTTCACAGTTTAGGTATGAAGTCTGGATTTGTGAGTATGTCCATAACTGATCGTCGTGGATGGATTAATCGAAATCTGCGCAAATCAAGTTAATGAACATGGATGCATCAACATTGGTGTCGTGGAGATCGTTTTTGATGTTGGAGTTTTTATGAACTGAGCTTTTATCATTATATGTTTTAATTATATTCTATGGATTTGTGTTTTGGTTTAACAACATTCTTAACCTCAACTTGTTGATTATCCTTTTGCCTAAAATTGTCACACAAAGAAATTCACAAAAATATACAACAAAGAAACATACGTATATATTTTTTTATGTGAAACAAAGAAGATACATATAAAAGTGTTATAGACATAATTCTTTTTTTGGCGGTCAACTTTGGCGCCTAATCTTTTTATTGTTAGAATTATGTGCATATTTATAGATGATTTGTTAACTCATCTATCTTCTTAACTCCAACTCGCCGCTTCTTCTTCAAGTTGACCTTCATTATTTTACAGAGGTTCAAACATTAGCTATTTATTTAATTTGTTTAGTTTTTTGTACCGATCTTTATATTTATTTTAAAAAATTGTGTTTTGTTTTGGTTTTATTTAAGGTTTGATAATGAATCGCATGGTTTATGAAAGTGAAGAAATACAAGCTAAAAAGAAAAGAAAAAGAATGCAAAATTCTAAAACATATATTGATATTTTGTTTATGGTTTTGTCGATGATGGCGAAAATTCGTTATTTCACTGCACAAGTTCATACTCCACAGATAGAACACCATATTAGAAGACCAACTACAAGACTTGGACATGAATACATTCAAAATGTGTTAGTTGAAGATTCGGCACATTTTCGACATCTATATCGTATGTATCCAGAAGTATTCTTGAAGTTATGTAGTATACTTTGAATAAAGATGGAACTAAAAGATACGAGAAACGTCTCAGTCGAAGAAATGCTTGCGACTTTTATGTTTATCGTTGGCCAAAATTCTAGGTACATACAAGCGCAAGATAGATTCAAGAGGTCAAAATTCTCGATAAGTACTAGTTTTAACACAATTCTCAAAGTGTTATGCGCATTAGCTCCAAGTTACATGGCTAAACCTGAAGTTGCGGTGCCCACAAAAATAAAAGATAGCACACGATTTTATCCTTATTTTAAGGTACAAGATAATTTTATTTTATATCTTTCAAGTACAATGAAAATTTTAAGATATAACTTCTATTTTTTAGGATTGTGTGGGAGCTATTGATGGAACACATATTCTTGCAATGATAAGTGGAAAAGATATGAGTAGTTATCGTAACCGAAAAGGACAACTATCACAAAATGTCTTAGCAACATGTAACTTTGATTTAGAATTTATATATGTTCTAAGGGCCTGTTCGTTTGCTCATTCGAATGATCCATCCGGATGGAGATGAAAATTGGCGTTCGTTTAATGTCAAAATTATCACCATTGAGATGGATCATTTGAATGTTCAAATGGACCATTTGAATGGATTTGAAAAATTTATGCTAAATTTTCAAATGATCCAATTTGAATCATTTAAATGGAAATGATCATGTAAAAATGACAAATGACAATTATACCCTCATTTCCCCAAAAAAAAAAATTAAAAACAAAATCTTTCGAAAAACAAGATTTCAAGTTTTTTGTCGAAAACGCGATTTTGCAGGTTTCTCGGAAAACGAGATTTTGCAGGTTTCTCGGAAAACGAGATTTCACGATTATTCATGAAAACACTACAAGAAAACAGGGTAATTTCCTATCACATTTCCGACCGTAAAAACGTGGTCGGAAATTTCCGACCACTTTCCGACCGATTTCCGACTACATGGATATTGGTCGGTAATCGGTCGGAAATTTCCGACCAAATTCCGACACAAAAATTTGGTCGGAATTTGGTAGGAAATCGGTCGGATTTCCGTCGGAATTTATTTTGGTCGGATTTCCGTCGAAAATTTCCTACCGATTTCCTACCACAATTGATCCGTTGCACAACGGTAACGAAACGTTAAAATATCGGTCGGAAATCGGTCGGAAAAGTAATCCGTCGGAAATTGGTAGGAAATTTCCTACCACTTTCCGACCAATTTCCGACGGAAAATTTTTCCGACCGATTTCCGACCGATATTTTAACGTTTCGTTACCGTTGTGCAACGGATCAATTGTGGTAGGAAATCGGTCGGAAATCGGTCGGAAATCGGTAGGAAATTTTTCTTATATATATCACACCTCACTTCTTCTTTCTCACAATTTCTCTTATCAATCTCCATTTACCACAAAATTCAATAAAAATTATTATAATGAGTTATTTTAGATCGTGGATGGATGGAAATCATAAAGATCTGGCGACGGGATTACTTTCGGAAGAATTTGCGGAGGGGCTTAAACAATTTATGGAGTTTGCCGCAATTCAAGAAAGAACCGTAGCAACAGGTAAAATGTATTGTCCTTGTAAAAATTGCGATAATCGTAGAAATGTTTTGGTAAAAGTAGTATGGAAGCATTTATATAATGTTGGTTTTACGCGGGGTATAAAATATGGTATTCTCATGGGGAAAATGATTTGATGGTAAATTATCCTAGTAGTAGTAATGTACAATATTATGATAATAATTTAGTTGTCCCTCCGGTAGAAGAACCTATATATGTAGATAGGACCGTGCAAATGGTAAATGATATTTTTCGCGAAACTATGCCGTCGTTTGTTGGAGATCATCATGAGCCTACATTGGAGGAGCCAAATGTGGAAGCGCAGAAATTCTTTGACATGTTGGATGCCGCTAAGAACCCGTTATATGGTGGGTGTAGAGAAGGTCATTCACCTCTTTCAGTGCGACAAGAATGATGTCTATCAAAACAGATTACAATCTTTCGAGAAGATTGTGTGGATGCGTGGTGGTCGATCAAAGACATTTTGCCCGAAGATAATATGGCACCGGGGACGTATTATGAAATCGAGAAGTTGGTATCTGGTCTAGGATTACCGTATCGGATTATCGATGTGTGCGTCGATAGCTGTATGTTATATTGGAGAAGAGATGAAAACCGCTCGGCATGCCGGTTACGTAAGAAACCACGATATAAAGAAACGGTGGAAGAGTGTCCATACCTTATAAGAGAATGTGGTATTTGCCGTTAACGGATAGGCGAAGAGGTTATATCGGTCGGAGCGCACAACAAGTTCGATGAGATGGCATGCGGAACATGAGATGTTAAATGGAGAGATAGCACATCCTTCAGATGCTCAAGCATGGAAACATTTTCAAAATGTGTATCCTAGTTTCGCAAGTGAGAGTCGCAATGTGTATTTGGGATTAATTACTGATGGTTTCAACCCTTTTGGGAAACATGGGAGACAATATTCTTTATGGCCGGTGATCGTCACGCCTTACAACCTGCCTCCGTCATTGTGCATGGTTAGGGAGTTTTTGTTCCTATCTATTCTTGTTCCTGGGCCGAGCATCCGAAGAGAGCACTAGACATATTTATGCGGCCGTTGATACATGAGTTGAAGATGTTATGGGAGAGTGGAGTTGAAACGTACGACATATCAATGCAACAAAACTTCATGATGCGAGCGGTACTAATGTGGACTATTAGCGATTTTCCGGCATATGGTATGTTATCTGGATGGACCACACATGGACGGTTATCTTGTCCTTATTGTCAAGATAACACCGATGCTTTCCAATTGAAGAACGGACGTAAATCATGTTGGTTTGATTGTCATCGACGATTTTTACCAAACGATCATCCATACCGTCGGAGCACTACTTTGTTTACGAAGAAGAAGAAAATCTATGAAGGACCTCCCGAAGAAGTAAGCGGTGAACATATACTAACTCAACTTAGAGATTTTGGAGGGCCGAGAAGACGGTACGTTGTGGTGGTAACGGACATCAAGTTGTGGATGGATATGGTGAACATCATAAGCGGCACAAAAAGAGCATATTTTGGGATTTGCCTTATTGGAAGGATCATTTACTTCGGCACAACCTAGATGTTATGCACATCGAGAAGAACTTCTTTGACAACATCATGTTCACCATTATGAACGTGAAAGGGAGGACGAAAGACAACTTGAAGTCCAGATTAGACTTGCCGACTATTTGTTCTCGGAAGGAACTTCATGTCACCGATCAAGGAAGATATCCCCAACCTGCTTTTCGGTTAAACGCTTCAGCAAAGCATGAATTCTTTAGGCTGGATAATGGACGGTGTTAAGTTTCCGGATGGTTACTCTTCTAACCTTAGAAACTTGTGTTGATCGTGGAGAAGGTAAGTTTTCGGGGATGAAGAGTCATGATTGTCATGTTGTTATGCAACGTATTCTTCCATTTGCATTCGACGGGCTTCTTCGCAAAAAGTCCATGAAGCGATTGCGGGAATATGAGCTTTTTCGAGACATTTTGCGAGATCCCTTTCCGCCGAAGAAATCCGAAATCTTGACGAGAAGATCCCCGTGATATTGTGCAACCTAGAGAAGATATTTCCGCCTTCTTTCTTCGACGTTATGGAACATTTGCCAATTCACTTGCCTCGGGAAGTAGAACTTGGTGGTCCTGTTCAATATCGGTGGATGTATCCTTTCGAGCGCTACATGTACCATTTGAAGAAAAAAGTGAAGAATTTAGCGAGGGTTGAAGGTTCAATTATTGCCCAAAGCATAAACGAAGAGAGATCTAACTTAGTGGGTACTACTTTCCACCACAAACCCAAACAAAGAGTGGAAAACAAAAACGACATGATGATGGAGGAGTGCATGCTTGTTATCCTGTATATGTACCAGAACTTTTTAGACGGGTTGGGCGTTTAAGTGGAAAGGGTAAAAGGCGAAGACTCGGCGAGGTTGAGCATGCTAATGTGCACATGTATATTTTGACCAACTGCGAAGATTTGGTGCCGTACGAGGAGATTTACATGGCGCAAAAACGATTTGAAGATTCGGAAGCAACGGACGATGAATTAAATGAAGTCAAAGAAAGAGAATTTGCGGAATGGTTAAAGTTATATGTATACGGCGGGCGGCGCGAAGGAGAGTTAATTCCAACATGGTTAGAAGAGGTGGTGAACGGTCCACAATATATTGTTGTTTCACACCCGATGTATGCGCACGCGTGGATACGCTTTTAAAATATTTCGTGAGGGAAATTCAAGGTCGACGGCAAACCATGGGGTGTCGGCGGTAGCGGAGATTTGGTTTACTACGGGGTATTACATGAGATATTAGAAGTGCATTATAGCGGGATGCTCGATCTAAGATGTGTTACGTTATATTGTGATTGGTATAGCCCCGTTGCGGGACATGGTGTACGTACGGACGAGTTTGGTGTTACTACAATACATTCTCGGAGGAGGTTACAAAAATATTATCCGTTCATTCTTGGATCGCAGGCCAACCAAGTATCATACATGACTTATCCGCGACCACACGGCAAACGGGATCCTTGGATAGTTGTTACGAGAAATAAACCCGAGGGGAAGAGTTCATGGTAGTTCTTCGAGGTCGATCCTCCTTTGCAAGCGACAACGAGTTGGGCATTTGGGAGAAGTCGATGTTTCATTACAAGTGGATTTGGTTGTAGATTTAACGAGAAGATGCTTGATTTTGTTGTACATGAAGAGTCCGAAGAAGAGGTTTGAGAATTTGAGGAGGGATCTGATTCTGCCACTGAAGACTCAACCGAATCCGAATGAAATGTTTGAAAAAAAGTTCAAATTTTTTGAAAATATTTTTAAAACACTTTTCAAAGACTTTTCAAATTAAGAGTTTTGAAATAGTTTTTAAAGATTTTACAATAAGTTTTCAACAAGTTTTTTAAAGAGTTTTAAATTCTTTAACACTTTTTCAAAGAGTTTTCAAAGATTTTTCAAATAGTTTTCAACGAATTTTCAAATATTTTACAATTTTTCAAAGAGTTTTCAAAGAGTTTTAAAAAAGTTTTCAAAGAGTTTTAAATTCTTTTACACTTTTTGAAAGAGTTTTCAAAGACTTTTCAATTAAATAGTTTTCAACGAGTTTTCAAAAATTTTACACTTTTTCAAAGAGTTTTAAGTGAAAAGAGTTTTTGAAAAGAGTTTTCAACGAGTTTTCAAAAATTTTACACGTTTTCAAATTTTAAAATTTTTTTTTTATTTTTTTACACTGCGGTCGGAATTCGGTCGGAAATCGGTCGGTAGCCGGCGAAACTCCATTACCTCGTACCAAATCGAGTAATTTTAAAAATATTAATTTTTTTTTTAATTTTAAAAAAACGGTCGGAAATCGGTCGGAAATCCGTCGGTAGCCGCCAAAACTAAATTACCTCGTACTAAATCGAAACCCCAAATTCGGTCGGAATTCGGTAGGAAATTTCCGACCGATTTCCTACCGTTTTTTGATTTGTGGTCGGAAATCGGTAGGAAATTTCCGACCGAATTCCGACCGTTATAGGGTTTCATTTCAAAATGATGTTTTTTTTTGTCGAATCAATGAAATACCTTTATACAATACGTTTTAGAAATAAAATAAACTCTACAAATGTCTAAAATGATCATAAAATGCAAAATAGTTTTAATTTTTATAAATATATGTTTCATTACAACTTAGTTATGTAACTTTCATATGTTTTTTCAAAATTTTGGTATTTTCATAAAAACATTTGAAAACGTGAAACATATTATACTTATATATTGTTATGTTCAAGAAATCTTATATAAACACTCCATTAAACCTATTCGAAATACGTTTTTATATAAACATATTATAAACACTCCATTAAACCCAAAATCGTGAATTTGCGGGTTTTCCGAAAAACACAATTTTACGGTTTTTGCAGTGAAAATCCGATTTCGCGTTTTTCGACTGAAAATCCGATTTTGCGTTTTTCGACAAAAAATCTGTTTTTTGCCTTTTTCAACCGAAAATTCGATTTCACGTTTTTCGACAGAAAATCCGATTTCACGTTTTTCGACCGAAAACCCGATTTCACGTTTTTCGACCGAAAACCCGATTTCGCGGTTTTTGCATTAAAACGCTATTTCACTGTTTTTCTGAAAACGCGACTTTACTGTGTTCCTTGAAAAACACGATTTCGCGGTTTTCTTCCAAAAACTGTGATTTCACGATTTTTGCCGAAAAACGCGATTTCACGTTTTTCCATTGAAAAACATGACTTCTCGGTTTTCGTAGAGAAACCCTATTTCGTGGTATTTGCTAAAACGCGATATTATAGATATAATTAAGATTAAAACTAAAATTTGATTATATTAAATCAAGGGTATTTTAGTCATTTTCATGTTGCAAACATGTAGATGGAGATGGAAATGCATATAGTTTAAACCAAACAAACAAAGATCCATTCAAATGAATTATGTGAATGAAAATGAAAAAATAAAACGAACACCATTTAAATGGATCATTGAGGTGGTCACTTGAATGAACCATTTGAATGTAAATAACAAATGGACAAACGAACGGGCCCTAAGTGGATGGGAAGGTTCAGCTCATGATTCAAAAGTATTAAATGATGCTTTAACAAGAAGTACTAACCTTCTAAAAGTCCTTAAGGTACTTTTTGACTATAATCAAATTTTATTTGTTGTTAATTTGCATTTTCTCTCATTTATATTTATAAACATGATAAAATTTCAGGAAAGTTTTATTTGGTTGATTGTGGGTATGCTAATCGTCGTAAGTTTCTAGCTCCATTTCGAAGTACGCGATATCTGTAAGATTTATTTTATGGGGTCACACATATATCAATATGTGATAGGTCATTATTTAATAAGTCAAACTTATGTGGTCACTTTTGTAATAAAGTAAAAGACTGGAGGCATAAGTGTTATGGAAAATTAATTGTGGATGCCTTAAGTAATTTATAATTTGATGAAGGGCCGAATTATAAATTAGTACTCTATATAAATAGAGGGTTATGGTCCCCAAAGCAACCATAACCTGAAATACATAAATCTCTCTCCATCCCATCACCAGAGACCTAAAGTCAATTCAGGGTATGCTTTGGAAGATCCATAGCCAACTTCATATCTCCAACCACAGATTCATCATGACTAAATCAGGTACGCTTTCGCTTATGTTTGATCATCAGAAACTGATATGGCTTTGCGTTTATTATGATATAAACCTTATTTGGATTAATTCCAACAATTGGTATCAGAGCCACCATATTCAGTTTATGTTTGATAATCAGGTTTTATCAAAAGAATTTTCGGATTTATTAAATTATTTTAAAATAAATTCGAAATCTGTTTATTTTTTGAAAAACTAAGGTATTGAATCTGTTTTTCATGTAAAGTATTCTGGGATTTGTGGTTTATGAACTCAAGTTTTAAATCTGAATTTTATACATGTTAAATCTAGTTTTAGTATTGTTCTAAAGATAAAACATGGTTATATCTTCAATTACATTAAGTTTCTGAATTTTTTTTTATTAAGTAAAGTTCATCAAATTCAGATTTTAAATATATGCTCATTAAAAATATTTTGATCTACGATAATTTTTTGAATTTTTCTGAGCAATTTCGGATGAAAAGACAGCCTTGGCGGCTGTGTTTTTATAAATTTTTAGGGTTTCCTTGAAACTAATAAGAAAAAGAAACATTAAACCTAATGTTTCATTGTTTTTTTTTAATTGAGTTTTCGGATTGGGCTTTACGGCCCGCTAGGAGAATTAAATTTAAAACTTTAATTAAAATTTGTTGGTTTTGGGCCATTTGGTTTGGGCCCAGACTCATTAAAGAATTTTACATAAGTAAATTAAAACACGTCACAGTAGGGGATCGAACCCATGAGCTTTAGTCTGTGCAGTATAAGGCGCCCCCATCCCTAAACCACTAAGCCGCTTAAGTATTTTTGTTATGTAGTTTCACAGACTTATTAATAAATGTCTGAAAAAAAATAATAAAACAATTTACTAAATCAGAAGATAAATTAGATTATACATGTTTAATATTTGAATTGAATTAATTGATGCAAGATGTCACCAAAGTGACCTCTCTTGAGGAATTTTTTTCATGAATAATATTAAATGTTGTGTGTATGTTTTCCATGCGGATATTTAATCGGCCCAAAGGAAGGTTTATATTTGGCCGGAATTCATATACACTTGCGATGATAAATATGTGACAATTATTTGGATTAAAACATATGAATGATAATTCGGCCCAAAGGAAGATTTATTATTTATTATGGATTATTGTCAGTGTTTGATCGTTGCAGTAATGAGAGATATGTGACAATTATTTGGATTAAAACATGTGAATAATAAATCGGCCCAAAGGAAGACTATTGTTTATCATGAATTATTGTCAGTGTCAATTCATTGCAACAAGAGTACCGCTAGTAGTTAATATTACTGTCCAAATACTTGATATTAATGTTACATTTGGTATCTTGGGTGGGAGGTATAATCATTCATAATTTATTATTGATTTTATTCGGTTAGTGAGCTAATACTTAATTAAGGTTCTCTCTTTTCAGTGAATATCACTACATTATAGATAAGTTTAGAAAATTCCAACATTTTCAGATTTCTACTTTAAATAGTAGAAAATAAAGTTAAATTTATTATTGGGTATATATATCTTGACATTGCATTAAAGTTGAAATAACTTACTTCTCCTTAAGGATACCGGCGTTCTGAGTATAATACGGTTTATGAGAAGTGAGAAAACTTTAATCGTATTGGCCTGATTTTAAGCATAAAACACCAATTTGGAAAACTTTAGAGGTGATGAGAATGAGATCAAGATCTCAATCGAGTTCTTTGCTAGGATTAATTTGGGCTTCGTAAGAAGCGATACAGCGGAAATAAGCATGCTTTTGCATCACTTTAGTTCAAAATAATTTCATAGCAAAGGAAATTTTTAGAAGTACATATTGAAAATGTATAATATTGTTTCAATCGAAACAAGCAGGGTCTAAAAGTACTTATACGGTTGACACCTCTAAGTTCTAAGATTTAAGCACGAAATTTGAGCTTATTAAGAATGATGATACTAAGGGTCCTACACAAAAGAAACAAATTTAAGTTGTTAATACTTGTTTCTTTGTGATAAAGTTGGACACATTAAGAAGGATTGCCAAAGATATCACGCTTGGCGTGAAAATAAGGGTTAGTTCCTTGTTGTGGTTTGTTAAGAAATTAAGTTTGTTAAAGTACTCAGAAACACTTAATGGTTAGACTCTGGTACAAAATCCTAACATAAATGTTTCAATGTAGGATTGCCTGAGCTACTGAAAACCAACTAATGTTGAAAGATACATTTAATATAGATAATGGTTTTCATATGCATTTGGAGGCAATCATGCACTACAGAATATTGTTTAAATTTGGTCATTTTCTGAATTTGAAAGACAACTTTGGTGGTAACATCTTTTAGACGTAATTTAGTTTATTTGCTTCTTACTTAGACAAATCTGGTTATTCTTGTCTAACAAAGAACAAAGTTGTTATTTTGTCTCTAAATTCAAAATTGTTTGGGACCGAAAAATGAATTTTGGATAAACATAGTCTTGGTAAATTCGACACTATAACTTATCAGGAATAAAGTTTAATTGTTGAATTAAGGGGTACTAAACAAAAGTTTGGAAAAATGCAAATTCAGGAACTTTGTGGTACAAACGCCTAAGTAACATCTCTAGAAATAGAGTTGAGCGTCTTGTGTCTAATGGTATATATTGAGTTCGGTAACTTCACAAATTTTGATGTTTGTGATGATTGCATTATAAAGAAACAAACCAAGAATAAGAAATTTGATGCATTAAGAGTTGTGGAAGTCATTGAGTTGATACATACAGATAATTGTGGGTCGTTTTATACTTTATGTTGAAACGGTCAAAAGTATTTTGTATCATTAATTGATTATAATTCTCGATATGCATACATATTTCTTATTCATGAGAAACTTAAATCTCTAGACGTGTTCATAAAGTTTAAGACTGAGGTTGAAAACTTACTCGACCAAAGAATTAAGGCTATCAAATTAGTACGGTTATTATGATAGATTAGGAGAATAATGTATGGGATTATTTGTCAAATATCTAGAGGAATGAGGGATTGTACCACATTAAACCATGCATGGGCCTCCCATCATGAGTGGTATGCCGGAAAGGCGCAATCGCATTCTTAAAGACATGTTAAGAAGTGTGATTATTCATTACACCTTACATGAATCACTCTGGAGAAAGACACTATAGACTGCATCTTACATTCTTAATATTATACCATTAAAGCAACTGCGTAAAGCTCCTTATGAGCTTTAGATTGACAAAACTCAGTCTAAAGCATTTCACATCCAAGGATGTCCACATAAGGTTAGGCTTTATAAGCTATTTGAGATTAATTGGACTCCATAAGTGTGAGTAGTTACTTTATTGGTTATCCAGAACAATTTCGAACTTTTAATTTCATGATCCCACATTGAAATATTTTGAGACGGAATAATTACATTCTTTGAGGACATTGAATTTAGTGGGAGAAATAAAGTTAGAGATATCATCTTTGAGGAAGAATCGACTTCGGCCTCTCTATCGATTCATATAGTTGATTTGAATAAAGCAAATCTTTTTCCTCTAGTTGATAATAAAGTTTTTCCTCTAAGTCAAGATGATAATGTTATCTAACACTGAGTTCAAATTCAAGATCCTCAAGAACTATTGCAACAAGATTAAGTTGTTTTGTGTAGATTCACGAAAATAAGGAGAAATACTAGTTTGGATGATTATACAGTATTTCTGATAGAACATAAAGAAATTAAACTCTACTGGAAGAATGATCCTATCAACTTCCGTAAGGCTATGAGTTGTTCTAATTTAGATAAGTGGATTATAACTTCTAAGGAAAAGTATTAGTCAATACTAGACAATAAAGTTTGAGTTCTTATTGAATTACCAGAAGGAAAGAATCATATTGGTTTTAAAACCAAGAAAGATTCGAGTGGTAATGTCTAAGAATTTAAAGTTCGTCTAGTGGCTTAAAGCTACACTTAAATGGAAAAGATTGTCTGTTAAGATACCTTCTCTTTGGTAATCATGAAGGAATTTTTTGGGATAATCATAATCCATGTTGCACATTATCATTTGGAGTTTCATCATATGGATTTAAATACGGTGTTTCTCAATGGTGACATTGATGAAACTAAAATATATGGAGCAAAATTAAACTTTGTATTGATTCAAAGAAAATTGTTTGCAACTTAAGAAAATCCATCTATGAGCTAAAATAAGTTTTCCGTCATTGGTACCACAAATTTCATGAGGATATCATCTCGTTCAGTTTTGGAGATGAATTTCGTTGAGAATTGTGTGTATCAAAACTTCAGTGGGAGTAAGTGTATTTGTCTGATTTTGTATGTGGAGACATACCGCTTGCCATTAACAATATTAACATGCTAGTGAAACATCTTTTGTATTAGGGATCGAGATTCATCGAGACATGTCTCGAAGAATTCTTTGATAACATAAAAGAGTTATATTGATAAAGTACTTAAGTGTTTTGGCATGCAATTTTGCAAATCAGGTGATAACCCAATTGGTAAAGGAGACAAATTTTGTTTCAATTAGGTATTCTAAAAGAAATTTTAGAAATTTAGGCGATGCAAAAGATTCTTCATGCATCGGCATCAGGGAGTTTGATGTATCTCAAATATGTACGTGTAAGGATATATATTGCGTACATTGTTGGAGTTTAAAAACATGTTTTGGGTAAGCTAAACATGAACTATTGGAAAACAACCATAAATGTCATAACGTCCTAACAGAGAATAAATATTATATGCTCACGAATCAGATATCAGAAAATTTGGAGATCATTGAGTATTCTGATTCTGATTTTATATGGATGTCAAGCTAATAGAAAGTCTACATAAAGTTTTGTAGTAATCTATAAGCGGTCCAATAAGGAATAGGCTGAAATATTGTGTCACTTGGTTGCGATTATATAAAGAACATAAAACCAATAAAGTTTTGTTGTGACAATAAATCAGCGTTTAGGTACAACAAAATTTTGGTAAGGTCTGTTGACGTTAAATACCAAATTATAAAGGAAAAGGTACAAAGTGAAAAGTATTTTTCATAGAACATTTAGAAACAAACTCCATGATAGCAGATCCTCTTACAAAAGTATACGCTAAAGGTCTATCATGAGCATATTGCTCAAAAGGACATTTCGGTGTTCGAGGATCATTCGGTTCAGTGGGAGTTTGTCATTCGGTTTTAGGTTCTATGTTTTGGTTGTGTTTATACACATTTTCTGATCAGAAATAAAGTTTTAAATAAGGTTTTAAGTTTGCACTTTGTACAATAAAGTTAAGGATCTCACTAAAGTAGGATCAGTTGAAAATTGACATGTATTGATCACTCTTCATGTAATTTTCATGCCACATTTTTCATAAATGATCTATGTCATTTAGTTGTATTGATTTTCGTGACCATGGAAGGTTTTGGTTATGATGGTTATGACCAACGCCGCTATGATCCTAAGTTGATATGGTTAATGGACGAGATTGATATGCCTTGAAAGTAATGACATATGAAGCTCACTTAGGTCTATCACTTTTTGGATACATATGTGACACAGTGGGAGATTGTAAGATTTATTTTATGGGGTCACATATATCAATATGTGATAGGTCATTATTTAATAAGTCAAACTTATGTGGTCACTTTTGTAATAAAGTAAAAGACTGGAGGCATAAGTGTTATGGAAAATTAATTGTGGATGCCTTAAGTAATTTATAATTTGATGAAGGGCCGAATTATAAATTAGTACTCTATATAAATAGAGGGTTATGGTCCCCAAAGCAACCCTAACCTGAAATACAGAAATCTCTCTGCATCCCATCACCAGAGACCTAAAGTCAATTCATGGTATGCTTTGGAAGATCCATAGCCAACTTCAGATATCCAACCACAGATTCATCATGACTAAATCAGGTACGCTTCCGCTTATGTTTGATCATCAGAAACTGATATGGCTTTGCGTTTATTATGATATAAACCTTGTTCAACCATCGTCATTCTAGTTTGTGTAACGTAATAGAGAGAATTTTTGGAATATTTAAATCAAGATTTTTCATATTCAAATCTGCACCACCATTTCCATACAAGACGCAAGCAGAATTAGTACTTGCATGTGTTGTCTTACATAATTATCTTCGTAAAGAGTGTCGTTCAGACGTATTTCTTCCGGAAGAAACTTTAGCAGAAGAAGATGATATCCAACATATGGATGATGACGAACATGTTGTCGATGAAGTTCTTCAAGGTACTCAAGAACAACAAAGGGTGAATGCTAATAATTGGAGCGCAGCTATAGCGACAAGCATGTGGACAGATGCTATGCATATGGGTTCTTGACAACAGTGTTTTTTTGTTTATGTTTTTTTATTTATTTTTTTTCATTTTTCACTGTTCGTTGTTTTATTAGTTTTGTGGTAGAATTAAAACAATTTCAATAGAAAAGAGTTTTGTTCGTTGATACAACTTTGAAAAAAAATTCACGTTAATAACCAAAGTCCTATAAAGTACTCTGAAATTTAGAAAAAGAATCCTATCAAATCACCAAAGAAGTTTTTAATAATATATATATATATATATATAAAATCTCACCAAATTCACCTTAAAATTCTTACAATCCACCAAAATCCCATTAAATGCAAAATCCACCAAAATCTTCTAAAATCCAAAGTCCAATACACCCCCCTAATATTTGCAAAACACGATAAGGTGATTTGAACTATAGAGCTCTACCGGATTTTATGATCAACTTAAACCACTACACCAAATTATTTTATAGTTATTGTCTACGTATCTTTTTTTTTATAATTTTTTTTTTTTTTTGAGAAATTCACAAAACTACACATTTTCAACCCTTCATTCACAAAACTACACCTAATTCAGTATTTTCACAAATTTACACTCTTTCAAAATTTTAAAAGCTTGATTTAACCTTTAAAAAATTACCAAAATTAAAATCTTTTCATTTCGGTTCGCTAATTAGTGTTTATGGTATAGTATTAAGGGGGTAGGATTGTGTGGGTAAAGTTTATTTGGATTTAATTTTGAGTGTTTAGGTGTAGTTGTGTGGAGTATTTTTGAAATGGTGTAGTTTAGTGAAATGTAATTCAAATGGTGTAGTTTTGTGATTCTCCCTTTTTTCGATTTCGATGTTAATGTAGAGATAAACTATTTAAAAAAATGTATCAAATGTTAATATAGAGATAAACTCATGTCAACCTTTTATATAGTTTCTATATAAATCGCAAACCTCATGGCAACTTTACAAACTTTATAGCTTAAAATAAAACCAAATCCTAATGGCAAAAGTGAGATGATAGAAAATAATCAATATGATTACTTATTAAAACCTAATGGCAACCCTGGTTATGTCTTACCATTTCCACAGCTTCCAATTACTTATTTCTCTATCCTCTTGATAGACTATAGGAAGTATATACAAGACAAAGAAAGGCACGTGCGGAAGAGGTGGTAGGAGCTTAAGCGCAGGGGATGATTCTCACTAGTATAAATACATAGTATTAGCTTTCATTGTGGAGGAGGAATTTTACTTTGGTAAAGAGAGTTGATCAAGAGAGACGTGAGAAAGAAAGAGAAAAAGGATTGTATTTTGCAATTATACACTAATAAAGAGAGTTTTACAAAATTACACCTTTCTTTCTTATCACCTCTCTCACTAAATAGACATTCCCCTCCCTTTTTTACATCTTTCAGTGGTTGGAACTCTAGAGTCTAATCAAATCCTTGGAATGGTTGATGATTTTTATCCGACCGCCGTGGTGACCAATGGAATCGGAGCACATCACGGGGAAGAGAATATGAAAAGGAAGAAGACAAAGGAAATGAACAGAGAAGGAGGGAGAGATATTGTCCTTGGCAGAAATGTGCACATAACATCTCTTGCTGTTACAGAACTAGAGTCTAACGACGAATTGACTGGAGACAAAGAGGCTTACATGGCTAGTTTTCTCGCTCGATACAGGAAAACTTTGGTTGAACGCACCAAACACCATCTAGGTAAAATATACTACCTCCGTTTGAAACTTCATTATAACCTCTTTAGATTAATACTCGATTCGTTAATATCTTTCTAAGATAATAATTTTTTTTGTCTTAAATTTGATTTTTAACGTTGTTTGTCTCTCGATAAATTAATAATCATTATAAATTAATAACATTTTAGTAAGCTGGTATAGTCCCGGCATTATTAATTTATAGAGGTTTCACTTTATATGTTGTTTTAGTATATTAAGATCTTTTTGTTTTTTCACATTTTGCTTTGCTTTCTTTATGGCAATTTTGAATATTACTATCTTTGATTAACTATCTTTTGCAGTGTTGTTCAAAAAAAAAAAGTTGTTCAAAAAAAAAAACTATCTTTTGCAGTGAAATTTGAAAACAAATTATATTGTGAAGAAAAAAAAATTCCTTAAAAGCAATATATATATATGTTGAAAAAAGTGAGGGAGTAATAATATTCTCGTAATCTTTGATGAAAGATTGTGGAAATGATGGTGAATGAATTTGTGTAGGTTATCCATATAATTTGGATTTCGAATATGGCGCGCTTGGGCAGTTGAATCATTTCTCCACAATCTTGGAAATCCGTTTATAGAAAGCAACTATGGTGTACACTCTAGGCCTTTTGAAGTTGGCGTCTTGGATTGGTTTGCTCGTCTTAAGGAGATCGAGAGAGATGATTATTGGAGTTACATTACTAATACTTTTAGCCGCTTATTTGAGAGATTTCACTAAAGGCTTTTTAGAAGTCAAAGATAAATGTTCAATTAATAATACTAGGTTCAGAGTAGTGATTGATTTAGATAGGTTGTTAAAAATTGTCTGGGTCAATTGTGTAATTGCCAATTTGAGTTAACATGTAATATTAACTAGAAGAAATTTATAAGAAAGTATTAAGCGTTTGAATTCGGCTCTTTCCGAGTGAATTGTTTGTGTTCATCAAGTCTTTGAGGTTCTTCACACTCTGAATAATAAAGGAGTGATATTGAAACTAACCCAAGAACTTGCAAGTTGCAACATACCATGCTTCTCTAAATATAGTGGGGGGAAAATTAGCTAGGTGGATGGTGTAGTGATTTTAACGTATTTGAATATTATCTTAATGGAACTACACGTGTCAAATTTAGAATCATTGAGTGAATAAAGAAGACAAAAATCTTTAAAGTGGAAACCAAAACAGAAAGCATAAATAGAGGGGGAGAAGCTCAGTGAGCTTTCATCCCATTAACAAACATACATAATTATTACACCATGATGATGATGATGAAGCACAAAGCTAACGTGGCAATGGTGTTCGTACAAATTGTATACGCTGGAATGCCATTGCTCTCAAAAGTTGCCATATCTCAAGGAACCAATCCTTTTGTCTTCGTATTCTACCGACAAGCTTTCGCGGCTTTTGCCTTATCCCCTTTCGCCTTCTTCCTTGAAAGGTTCTTCTCTTTTCTAATTACTCCGTCCTATTATGGAAAACAAATTGCGATAACGGCCATATGTCTCATTTTCTCAATGTCTCTATGTAGCGCCAAATCCTCTCCTCTATCATTTGTCTTGCTTCTCAAAATATTCATGATCTCCTTATGCGGGTATATATATTTAAGTGTTTGTTTCTTTTGTAAACTCGAAAATTCTTGGAGTTACAACTACTTTATCACTCAAGTGTCATTCATTAACTTTGAATTCAAACCATATTAATTATTTGTTTTGCATGTTAAACCAAAATCTAGACTCACGTTAAGTCTTAACCTCTTCTATGTGGCTATTGATAACACCACGGCCACCTTCGCAGCAGCCACCACCAACGCCATCCCCTCTATCACCTTTGTTTTGGCTCTCCTGTTCAGGTTCATTATTTAAAAGCTTTTGTCTATATTCATATAATGAGTTTCCAATATTTTTTTTATCAGATTTGGGGGTTTACTTTTGCTTAGTTTTATGTTATTTATGAATAAAGTTAAAGCACCATAATCGAATAATATCTTAAAAATTACTTTAATGTATTTTAGTATTTCTTTTAGTATTCTTGAAGCAAATATGATAACCCAATTATTTCACTTTTTTATAGAAAATGAGTGGCAAAGAAAAAAGAAACAAAGGTTATAATTTAATGAGTATCCATCCATGCCAATCATTTAGTCATATATGAGATTAATTTTAATTTCTTAATATTTTATTTTGATTGTATACATCATATAGATTGATTTAAAATGTTTTTACATTGTTTTCAAAATATATACCGTAGTAGTTTAGGACAATACATAGAAGAACGTAATCTAGAATATATATAGAACCAAATATATAAAGAATTCTAGCTCTGGTGGTAAAGGGCGCACATCTGTGAATACCATCACATGAGTCCGAACCCCGACCACTGAGGTATTCAAATGTGACTTTCAACGTCTCTAGAACGACATTTTGAAGCTGTTCTTGGACCACGTATTCCTGTACCGACATGTTGTGTGGACCGTTGCGGCCTCAGACCTCGACTGGCTAGTCTGGATTCACCTCGGTGAGATCCAGGACACCAGGGTTATAAAAAAAAAATATATAAATAATTTAGTTGGTTGAAAAAATAACGTGGAATTGAGTTGATAATATTTCCCACTACTGACCAAACAATTTTTGTGAAAAGATTGGAGAAGGTGACGTTAAAGAAGTCACATGGAGTGGCCAAAGTAATTGGTTCGATAATTGGAATGTCGGGTGCGTTAGTGTTTGCCTTTATGAAAGGGCCAAGTTTGATAAACCATCATAACAACGAGACCATCCCACACAATATTGTTCCATCATTTACTAAAGATTCTGTAAAAGGATCAATCACTATGCTCGTTGCCAATACTTGCTGGTCTTTGTGGATTGTCTTGCAGGTAACGCCCACTCACTCACTGTCGCTACTTGCTTACTAATTTCTCACATTTTCTTTTTATTAATCATATCCTATATAGTAAAGTTAATGTTTTCTTTAAGTTGACATATGTCGTGTTTTATCTTTTGATGTGTGCTTTTTTAGCTAGTAACTATTTTAATTAGATTTTAATATATTCATATATTAAAAAAAAAAGAAATTCCTCGAAATAGCATAAAAAATTGTTTTTTTGACAAAAAAAACATTACAAGTTTTTTTTTCTCAAATACCATTAAAATTTTTTGGACAAAAATACCATAAACACAAAAATCTAATTTTAACACTTTAAAATTTATTTTTTTCATTTGGGTTCGCTATATACTGTTTAGGGTATAATATTGAAAGGGGTAGGGTTTAGTTTTGAGGGTTTCGTGTTAATTTTGAAGATTTTAACTTAATTTTAAATTTATGGTATTTTTGTCCAAAAACACTTTTTAATAGTATTTAAGGAAAAAAACTTCTAATGATATTTTTGTCCAAAAACCTATTTTTCATGGTATTTTCGGAAATTGCCCAATTAAAAAATAGGTTGTTATAAATATTTTTATTTTATAATATGATAATATATTATGTTTTTTTTGTCAAATAATATATTATAAGTTTATAATTTAAAATTCTTAAATTGTATTTGAAGTATTTTATATAATCAAATTTATACAATTAAATTTACAAAGTTTAAAATGTAATTTACATAATTTTATTAAATTAAAATTACTCTAATATGTGGTAAAATAATCAACCAAACTACCCGAAATCGAAAACAAAAATACAAAATCAAACACAAAACAGTTTTTTGAATTTATGAGTGGATCCTAAGAGCACCTCCATTGGAGGTATCTAGTTTAGCCAAAAATAAAAAATCGAACACATACCAATTTTTGATTTTCCAAGTAGATCATAAAAGCACCTCCATTGATTGTATCTAGTTTAGACATCCACCATCAAAACTATTAAAAACTAATTTTTGAGAGGAATAACCAATTTTGTGATTTTCGGAGTAGATCTTAAGAATCTCCATTGATGGTATCTAGTTTAGATATCCACTATCAAAACTATTTAAAAACTAATTTTTTGAGAAGAATAAACTAACAACCGGTTATTTATTAAGAACTCCTTAAAATTTTCGTCTTAAAATTTCATGATTTTATTTAAATTAATTGCTTTTATAAATATTTTTTGCAACACATAAGTCTTTATAAAAAGGAATCGAATTAATACTAAACTCGAGATCCAAAATATTCGAACGAAAAACCAAATATATATTCATAAAACTTTTTGTTATTATATATTCTTGAAGAATAATATAATTGTTTATGTTATACATTATATCTTTCAAGAATTTCCATTAATGTATATTTCTATAATATGATTTAAGTTTCCAAAAATATTTAAATAATAAATGTGACATAATTTTCTAAACAATTTTTCCAATGTCATGTCACCTATTTCTCAAACCATGTCACATTAAAATTGTTCCATGCCACGTATTTTTGCAACTTTGAATGCGAGAACGACACATAAGATTTTTTTAAAACTGACTTCGCAAATAAGGTTTAGGGGATTAAATAATAAATAATCCATTTGTTTTGTCAAATAGTGTTTAAAGAGTTTTTACACATATTTATTCATAGATATAAATGCATCATTTTTGTGGTATACAATTTTTTATAATTCTAAACTAATACTGATTTAACAAATCATATATTTCCAGTTTGATATGTATCATTTAAAAAAACACATCGTCAACTTAATCCCGCATATATCATAAAGTTATTCTTCAAATAATACCAATATGAAATAATATAAATAAAAGTTATAAATATTTCTAACTATTTTAAATAGCACATTATATAGGTCTAATTGTTTCTTATTAAGTTAACTTTTGCATAATATACAATATTAGAAAATAAAATAAATAGATTAATATGTTAAATAAATATTAATATATATATATATATATATATATATATCACTTACACACGAAGCTAAAAATCAATATCGGTGCAACCAGTGGCGGAGGGAGCTTACAATTAGGGGGGTCAATTGACCTATGTGAAACTAAAAAAATTAGTGTAGTGTATATATATTTTTTAGGTTGACCCTCCTAAAAATTAATTATTTACCCATGCCAAATTTAACTCAATTAAAACTTTATAACATATTAAATATCAAAATGTTAATTTAATAAAATTCATGACATGTAAAAAAAAAAATCATGACAAATAACTTTTAACAAAAAAATAAGTAAACTAAAACTAATAGAATCTAATTATCTCGCATGAAACAACAAAATAAAACCTTGTTTTTATGAAAGTGCATCAATTCCTTGATATTTTTTTGGTGAATTACTAGTTTTAGAATTATTTACACTCGTATTGATATTGAGTTTTTAGGCGATTGTGTAATTTATTTTATGAAAAAACAGATTCGACTAGTGATAAAATGATTCTATAGTATAAACATCCAATAATTTTTAAAATATTCATTTGCAAAGAAATTTGTAATACTTTTATAGATTTTAGGTAAAAAAAATATTTTTGACCTTTTAACCAAAAATAAATAAATTACTTTGACTCTCGTCACTTGAAATCTTGGCTCCGCCACTGGGTGCAACGCGCTGTCCTTCCCCAAACATAAACGTATATATTTGGCTTGTCTCACTATTAAACTCTCGGATGTGTCATGTTTGGTAACTATATTACGGTCGTAAATTCACTATTTATTCGTATTCTTAAAAAATAAAAAAATTCATTTAGTCTAGTTTCAAGCGAATGACCTCACCTGGTTGATGAGGTTAGAAAGTTCATATTAATACATTTACTTACTTTCTAACATAAACCGCTTTAACGTCAATACATTCATTATTCGATTTTTTTTTTACATTAATGAGGAATATAATTACGTCGTTAATTAACATCTTCAATTTATTGTGTTGTTAGAGCAAAGTAATGAAGGAATACCCTGCAAAGTTACGATTGGTAACACTTCAATGCATGTTCAGTTGCATTCAAACCGGTGTCTGGGCAATAGCTGTCAACAGAAGTCCATCTGTTTGGAAGATCGAATTCGGGTTACCTCTTCTCTCAATGGCTTATTGTGTATGTTTACTTAATCCCAAATCTATCTCTAAGATGTTAATAAATACTCTCTTTATCCCAAAATATAAGATTTTTAAACTAAAACATACAATTTAAGAAGCAGTTAATAAATTTTGTTTAATTCTACCAATTATAAAAGAGATCATATCATATATATATATATATATATAAATATAAGAAAATCTAGAATTAGTCTATAAATTTTCCAATCAATTTAACAATATCTTAAATTTTGGAATAAAAAAAATCTGTAAAACATTTTAAATAATGGACAGAGTGAGTATAAATTACTCTCTTTAGGCATGTTAGTTTCCGCGTCTAGAAGCTCAAATGTTGTTCGTTTTGGAATAAAAATATGCATTTGGATGCAACCTCTAGATGCTTGAGATGCAAAACCTCAAAATTCTAGATTTTTGAGATGCAAACAATAGAAAGTTTGGATGCAAAGTTTGCATTTCAAAATCCAAAATACCAAAATACCCTTATAAATATTATAAACTTAAACTATATCTATTAATTATTTTAAAAAATCGAAAAACACAAAATTGATTTTTTCGGCAAAAGGGGAAATAAAATCACGTTTTTCGCTAAAACTACATAATCTCAAAAACGCGAAACAATGTTTTCCCAAAAAAATACAAAATCGCGTTTTCCGCAAAAAAAATGGAAAATTATGTTTTCTTACCAAAAGCGGAATTACATTTTTCCGCCGAAAAAGAAAAACCTTGTTTCACCGCAAAAAATTCAAAATCGGGTTTTCCGGCCGCAAAAAACGCAAAAGTCGTGTTTTATGGCCAAAAACGCGAATCATGTTTTCCCTCTAAAATATGATGACAAGTAATCCCGCAATCTCGCTAAAAACACATAATTTATTTCCGTTTTTTGACGAATAACTTAATTTTGCATTTTTGGCGGAAAAATATTATTCCATTTTTTCCTGGGAAAAGTTGCATTTTGACTTTTTGGCG
This sequence comes from Cochlearia excelsa, assembly GCA_963556525.1. NCBI lineage: Eukaryota > Viridiplantae > Streptophyta > Magnoliopsida > Brassicales > Brassicaceae > Cochlearia > Cochlearia excelsa. The sequence continues at coordinate 30,593,725 of OY748329.1, read as the reverse complement.
GGAATACTTGATTCTGAATTTTTGATAAAAGTTATGTTACTAGGAATTATCTTATGATTCACCACGGGTTTAAGTTTTCTAAATAGCTTAATAGTAGATTATTCTTAAATTTTTGAAATACATAAGATATTTTTTTGTCATTTTTATCTAAATGCATCTAGAAATTATTTAAAATTTAAAATCGAACACAAATAAATCTAGATGCAACTTTTAGATGTCACATCTAGATACAAAACCGAACAACATTTGCATCTAACATCTAGATATGCATATAGATGCAACAACGAACTGGGCCTTTATCATATAAAAGTTGAAACACAATTAATTAAACAGGGAATTATGGTGACTGGACTAACATATTGGTTACAAGTATGGGTTATAGAGAAGAAAGGACCAGTTTTCACTGCACTCTACACACCTTTAGCTCTCATTATTACTTGCATCCTCTCATCTTTTCTTTTCAAGGAAACACTCTACCTTGGAAGGTTTGCTTCTTTATTTCCTAGTATATATATAATTTGTATATTTCTTTTAGTATTTTGATGTTAAAAATGTGTATGTTCGGTTTTGGGAATACAACCGGGTCAGTGTTGGTGGAGCATTGTTGTTGGTGTGTGGACTTTACATTGGTCTTTGGGGTAAAACTAAAGAAGAGCAAATAAACATATATGTTGAAAATCAAAAGAAACAATCCATCAAAGAAGAAGTTGTCATCGTCTAGGATTGCGTCTCCATGCATCACTCTATGCATACCACATCTTTGTTCCTTTGTCTCGTCGATTACATCAATAATGTCTACATTGCATGTAATGTAAATACAAAATATGTGGAACTTAAAAAACAAAGGAATGCTGATTGCAAGATACATATGAAATAGATATTAGAATTGATGTGCTTCGACATAAAAGGAAATGATGATCATGTCTTGCATATGAACTACTTGTGAAAGGGTTGTAGGAAATAGGAATGCATAAATCGAATTGAAATTTGCATATAAAGTTTTAGAAATCAACGATTGAAAACGTTTTAGAAATCCCTTTTCACGGAGTCGAGATAATCTCTCTTTTTAATTCTAAATAACGCCCGTTAGCGTGACGGTTTAAATCGATCAAGTATCTTAAGATAAAACCGTAATGATTCGATTTGCAAAACTCAAATCGAATTCGATGAACACTAATATACTACGATACTCTTGAGACTTACTTTGAAAAGAGAGAGATGTGTTGGTGATTTTTGTATTTGTGAATTTCGTTGTAATTTTTGTATTTGTGAATTTCGTTGTGATTTTTCAGTGTTTCAAAACTGTAGAGAAGTGAGAGGCGAGAGTAGCTTATATAGCCACATAAAACTTTCTGCACAAGCCAAACTTGCAGCGTAAGCCGAGCAGTTGCAAGATCTCTGGCGCCTATATCAGGATATTTCGTTGGCATATTCGGAGAATGTTTCGAAACCGTTCCACTTCAAATCTCGGTCCGGTTAAGTGATTTCAAGTTAAATTAAACTGAAATTATTGTATTAAACTGAAATGTTAATTACAAATTTTATCCAAAAAAAGTATTTGGCGAGCCTAAAAGGCCCACTACCAAGAGCCCATGACCCACTACCAAGAGCCCAAGGCCCAAACCGGCAATTATCGCTCACATATACATAACATAGACATACCACATATTAAATCATAATATATCATATTTTTGTTGGTTCGACTTTAAAAACTCTTTTAAATTTATTATCAAAGTAAAATAATTTTTTTTTAAATGAGATGGTTGTCACCGAATGCTTTTATTTTCAATGCTACATTTTCATTGCATCAAACATGTAGCATTGAAAATAGAGGAATTCACAAAACTAAACAATTTTAACATTTCCTTCACAAAACTACTAATTTAATATTTTTACATATTTACATACTTTCAAAATTATAAATGATTGATTTACCCATTAAAAAGTTATCAAAATTAAATTTTTTTATTTGGGTTCGTTAATTAGTGTTTAGGGTATAATACTAAAGGGGTATCATTGTGTGGGTAGAGTTTATTTGAATTTAATATTGATTGTTTAGGTGTAGTTTTGAAAAAGTGACTTTGAGATAGTGTAGTTTTGTGAAACGCAATTTAAAACGTGTAGTACAAGAAGATATGTATTCATAGTTTTGTAATTGTCCCTTGAAAATAACACATATTTGGGTCATCCTCTTCATATGAATCTTACTGGTATTTGTATAAGAAGATATGTATTCATACAAAAGATAATAGACTAGTTGTTATAATGATAAATAATTAATAAAGACAAGCAGGAAAGAGAGTACATTCTTACATGGCACATGAGCGAGTGAAAAGAAGCAGCTAACGAAGCTGCTAATTATGCACAATCTAGTTTTTTCACGGCTATATTTACATATTTAGTGTTTTAAATATTCAGAAAACAAAACTCCCAATAATAAAAAAAAAAGTCCGAAACAAAACTTTCTATTCTTGATTAAGAATGTCTTTTCCAAAGGAATCAAGAGACTCAGTGCGGCTACGAACAATGCGGTGGAAAACATTTCTAACTTTTCTTTCAAATGGTTCCAAACCCTTTTCAACATCTTCACGTAAATTCATCAATTCATGAACTCTCTCCTTTACTTCTAAACCTTTCTCGTCATCGGTTAGTGAGAATTGATCCGAACCAATAACTTCACTTAACATCCTTGAGCATCTCTCAATTTGATTTATCTCTCTAAGCAATCCACAACTTTTTTTCTTTTCTCCGCATTTTGATTCCTCCATAATCTTATCGTGTATGGACATCACCGGAACAGCCCATTGGAAATGCCTAGGGAAGTAGAAATGCATTTGTAAACCACGGTCTTGACAAGGTATTGCTGCTACAAGAACCCACATTACAAATAGCAATATTGATGTCATAGTGTAGACTGTGAGGGCTAGACCATTGCTAGCGATGACATCGCTGGTTCGAGGGGTTGTTAGATTATTACCAATGCCTTGTAACTGCTTGGCAGCTGACCATGACCGAGAAACGCTCCATGAAAGTGACCTGAAATAACCAATTTTGTTTTGATTATTATTGTTGTCCTTGTTTCGTGCGAAAGAACGGTTCCGTTGAGCCAATGTGTTTGAAGAAGAGTCTTTCTCGTCTATCATTCCAATAGCTAAATCGATCAAAGCTTTCTTTGCTCGGTGGATTTCTCCTTCACCAATAAGGTTTCCACTTTCACAAGTCCCCAAAGCGGATATTACGATTTCAATCAGTTTTTGCCACTGTCTTATTTGTTCGATCCCATCGCGGATTGCATTGCATACATCAAGAGCCTTGACGCTTCTCTCAAAGTAATCTTCGATTAAACGGTCCATAGGCTGTTTTAGTAGCTGAGAATTGTGGTTTGATATTATAACACGGAACTCTTCTTGGCAACAAAGAAAAGAATCAACAAGCTTTCCTATCCATTCAAGAGAGAGTAGTTCATCATCTGCGGCAGAGGCATTTAAATCGATAAACTTTTCAGCAACTTGTCTTTGAAAAGAATCTAACTCAACCTCCATTGTCGTTGGCTCTGTTGGATCCAATAAGTGCACCTGGTCCCGACGCAAACTCAGTAAGGACCTTCCAAATGATAAATCCGTTTCCGGCATCTTCAAAATTGGTTTTGGAAGATAGTTTTTTCTTTACAAAGAATGTGGTAATGGGAAAGCAAGAGAAGGAACAAAACACATAATATAAAGGATTGATCGTTCTTTATTATTTTCTCCCTAATTCTAGTAAGCTCTATTTTACATTTGTTTTAAACCTTTGTTTGCATTTCATTGGTCACAATTGAAAGAACTTATTATATCCTACAATAAATGGAGGGATGTAAGTATCCCTACAAACTTTTTTAAAATAGAAATTTAATATATATATAGGGAAAAACGTCAATTAATTCCCCAAGTTACCAAAATAGGTCATTTTATTCTTCAACTTCATATTAAGCTAATTAATTTCCCAAGTGAAGTTGACCAAGCCAATTTAGACACCGATTTAATCAACGTTAAACTGAAGTTAGCGACGGTAATAACATCGTGAACAATTGACTAAATCGGAGTCTTGGCTTGGTCAACTTCAGTTGAGGAATTATTTGGCCTAATTGGAACTTAGAGAATAAATTGGCTTATTTTGACAACCTGGGGAATAAATTGGTATTTAGTTAAAAACATCTAACATTAACTTTTAAATGATGAATGTTTATTTTCCAATAGATTAAATACACTAAGGTTGGGGGGAAGTGACCTTGGTCTAGTGACAGTCATAAGTCCACATGACACATGTAGCACCACCCCACCCGGGATCGATTCCCCACGCCTACGTTTGTGTAGGATTGGCTAATGGGTCGGCCATTTGTGGTCCAAACGTTGACAAAAAATACACTAAGGTTGGGACTATGAAATTTTAAATGTTGTTAATTGATTCTAAATACAGTAAACCCTCTATAAATTAATAATGTTATTAATAAAATTTCATAGTTCCAACATTATTAATTTATAGTGATATTAATTTACTCTATAAATTAATAATTACTAATTATCATAACTTAATAATTGTTATTTTATTGAGATATTTGTACAAAAAAGGAAAACATTTGTCGTATGTAATGATTAGTTTTATGTTCCTATTTTTTATATTTAAAATTAGATTTTTTTCTTAAAATTTAGTGTTTACATATTTCATATGTGGTTATTAATTTATAGAGTAATAATTTATACGAGTTCTATTATATATTGAGAGATTTAAAACAACCAATAGTATCATGCCACATCAACGTTCAAAAATTAAAAGAGAGAATTACAAAAGTACACCTTTTAAATTACGTTTCACAAAACTACACCATTTAAAATTTCTTCACAAAACTACATCTAAACACTAAAAATTGAATGCAAATTAACCCTAACCACACAATCCTATCTCATTATCATTATATCCTAAACCCTAATTAGCAACCCCCAAATGATATTTTTAAATTTTGGTGAAGTTTTTTAAAGGTAAATCAACCTTATAAAATTTTGAAAGAACGTAAATATGAGAAAAAGTTGAATTAGATAGATTTTTGTAAATGAAAGGATGATAGGGTGTAATTTTCAATTAAAAATTAAAGAATTTATCAATTTTGAAAAGTTCTCAAAATATGTCATTTTATTTCCCAAGTTTCCAAAATATGTCATTTTATTCCCCAAGTTACCAAAATATGTCATTTTATTCCCCAAGTTACCAAAATATGTCATTTTATTCCCCAATTTAGACGCCGATTTAGTCAATTGCTCACGGTGTTATTACCGCCGTTAACTTAAGTTTAGCGTTGACTAAAACGATGTCTAAATTGACTTGGTTAACTTCACTTGGGGGATTGATAACTTGCATATTTTACACATTTTACCTTATGTTATGCATTAGAATTAACTCATTTAGGTTGCATTTAGTATCATATAGGTTGCATTTGCATGTTCTTTCGTGGTTTTCAGGTTTAAGAGTGCAATTATGGAAAAAACAGAGAAGTGTGACGAAAAGCGTCAAAAAGACACTCGTTTAAGACGTTCCCGCCGTTGGATCTTTATGAAATTTTACCACAAGATAGCCACAGATGTTAGCTTTCATTTGGCGGTGGTTTGAGATGATTTCAACGGTTAGATCTAAAGTTATTCCAATTTTACTTCGTATCGGTTTGTTGTACCGGTTTGAAGTGGCCGATACAAGAGGAAAAGAACCCGAAGACGCGTATCGACTTGTTGTATCGGCTTGGCCTGGCCGATACGAAGGAAACTGAGCTGAAGCAAGGCTACCGACCAGCGCGTATCGACCAGATTGTATCGGTTTGCTATGACCGATACAAGCTGCGAAAATTATAAGGAAATCGGTTTTATGTTGTAAAAAGGAAAACCAATTCCTAAACCAATTGGGTTTCCTTTATTTTATTTTGGTTTTGATATTATATTAGGGTTGGGATGTTTTGACATCCACCCTATCTTAGTTTTTCTTTTTCATCTTTCAGTTTTAGTTTTTCATCGCTTTGTTTCTTTTGCTTTGGACTTGGGAGATTTTCTTGGTGTTTGCTACTTGGCCACCTTTGAATCTTCATCATCATCAATAAGAGTTTTCTTGAACCTTTATTATCCTTGATTTATTTTATGTTTATGCTTTCTTTAAATTTAATTGTTTTGAATTTCAATATGCTTCGTGAGTAGTTTCCCTTAGACAATTGGGTTAGGGTAGAAAGAGGTTGATTGAATCTAAGATTGATAATTGTCTAGGACTTAATAGATCATAAAACTTTAGTCTTTGGTAACAAACTTAAAGCCTTAATCGAGTTGGCCATTCGATTATTGACCCTAGGAAACTTTATGAATCGAGAGATTATAAAGATTCCTGAACAATTACCTTGGAACCAAGCCTAGCTTAACCGAGAGATCTGTGTTAATAAGCTTGGTGGTTAAAATTGATTTGTTCTTAAAGTTTCTCGACGATTAAACTATCCAAGATATTGTTTTAGTTTAATTGTTGAGAAAAGGATCATTGCCACGAGAGTGGATTGATCTAAAATCGTTTTCAAAACCTTAAAGTTATTTTTGTAAAAGACAATTTGAAATCTGAAAGTTTAATCACCTTTTAAAACACCTTAACCTGATTGTTTAGCTTTTAATTAATCTTCAAAACTCTTAATTCGCGTTTTTCGTTTTGTCTAATTTTCGGTTACAAAAACTTTCAACAAACAACCCTTTTGATCACACTTAAACTGAGTTCGTTTCTAATAAATTCAAGTATATTGTTTGCTCCTGATTTGGTTTGACATCTTAAGTACTACAATTAAGATATTAGATTTAACGGGGTAAAATCTCGTTTATCAGGGATTAATTGGCATAATCTGAAGTTGGGGAATAAAATGACATATTTTGGTAATTCGGGGAACTAATTGACTTTTTCCATATATATATATATAATTTGGTTAATATATAGTGGTTTTATGCTTTTTTGTCAAGCTTAGTGGTTTTATGCTATTAACAAAAATTTGTTCCAAAGAGATTAAGACCAAACTAGATTTTTACCCAGTAATATTTAGGGAGAATCACAAAACTACACCATTTGAATTACATTTCACAAAACTACACCATTTCCAAAATACTTCACAAAACTACACCTAAACACTCAAAATTAAATCCAAATAAACTCTACCCAAACAATCCTACCCCTTTAATACTATACCCTAAACACTAATTAGCGAACCCAGATGAAAAAAAATTAATTTTGGTAATTTTTTAAAGGTTAAATCAAGCTTTTTAAAATTTTGAAAGGGTGTAAATATGTGAAAATATTAAATTAGGAGTAGTTTTGTGAAGAAGGGGTTGAAATGGTGTAGATTTGTGAATTCCTCTAATATTTACAAAATATTAATTAGATATAATTTTAAATTATTTTTTTGTTGGTGCATGTTGAATAAATTTTTTTAATCATATATATATATATGTATGTTCTAATATTAAAAATAATTTTTTATATCATAAATCATGTATGATATATTTTGACCCGTCGCAAAATTGCGTAGGACGTCACACAAAGATATCTAAATGTATTAAAAAAAAGTTTTTTTTAGATTTTCGGAAAATTTTGGTTTCTTATTTACATCATCGATTTGAATATTCTAAAAAATACTTTTAAATAATGAAAATATATTATGAGAAATTTACAAAACTACACCATTTCAATCTTTCCTTCACAAAATTACACCTAATTCAATTTTTTTCCTACTTTTACACCCTTTTCAAATTTGAAATGGTTCAATTATGCTCTAAAAAATTACCAAAATTAAAATATTTTCATTTGTGTTCGCTAATTAGTGTTTAGGGCATAGTGTTTAGTGTTTAGAGAAATAAAATAATCAGAAATAAGGAAAATAAAATAGAAAAAGAAAAATTTAATAATATTTTAAGAAATAATCAATACAAAATTAGAAATAAGAAAAAAAAAACGTAAAATTACTTGAAAAAATAAAGAAAATCTTGATGATAACTTATTTGTTATTTTCATGGATCCACTATCTAATTATTAATTTAAAACATATGTTTTTCATGTAAATAACAAAAGCAATGTAATAAAACAAAAAAATGTCTTATTTTTATTTCTTAATAGATGAAAAATTAAAAATCACTTATTTACTATTATTATATATTGTTGTGTGTCTTTTATATTTATATGTTAATAAAATAACGGGTATAATATTAGTTTTCATTTGAATCTAACCATAATTATACAAATTTACTAACAATATTAAAATATAATTATAAGAAAGTTTTTATGTAATTTGTCCGCACGTATTACGCGGGATTTCATCTAGTATTATATAATTTGTGCAAAATTTAAACAAAACTTATTATATTAAACCGAACCGAACAGAATGTTCATGTAATCTAAACGGATAATGAATTATGGTATCCTAACTATCCGAATCCGGAAAATTTTGAACTGAATTTGATCTGAATTCCGAACGCCCACCCTATTATATCAAAATAATTGTTTACAAACATAACACTTGTGCGTCGGAAAAATTGCAAATTAAAACCTAAAGTTTGAACTTTTCGACAAAAAAAAAACAAAGAAAATCGAGTTTCATATTAAAACACGAACTACATTTATGATCAAATTTAAACATTCAAGTATTGTTTAAAGCAAAAAACTCATACGTTGTAATGGAGTTAAATATTAGACGGAATCTAAAACTCGTCGTTTCACTATAGGGGCTTTTTTGTTGAAAACGATATTTTGATGTTTAAATTTGATCATATATTTAGTTTGTGTTTTAATATAGAATTCGATTTTCTTTAGGTTTTTTTGTCTAAATGTTCAAATATAGAGTTAAGTATGTAATTAAATTTTTTAACAAAAAAGTATGTAATTAAGATACTTTTATTGATACATTGGAATAAATTAATTGAAACTCCCTTCATTTTGGAATTGTGTTGTTCGTGAGCTATTTTTTATTTCAAAAGATAGGTTTTGGATGTTACATTTGTCTATGTTAAAGAAAATGAAGAAAATTATATAGTTTATCTAAATAATAATAACATTATTTATGGATTATATAGTTTATCCAAATAATAATCTAAAATTAGTTTTAAGCCATATTTCTAATTTAACTAAAATTATTTAAAAAGTAAAAAAACTACACACGAAACTAAATGAATTCGCAAAATGTTAAAATATAATGAAATTAAATTAATAATTAGTTTTAACAAATTAAAATGTTATATTCAATTGTATCTTATTAGCATTATTATTTTCAAATAATGAATCATTACATCATCAATATAGTGATCATGAATTCGATTCTCAATAATTTACGTCATTTAACATATCATCATCGTTGTGAAATAAAACATAAAATATGAACATTTCGACAAAAGAACACAAAGAAAATCAGGTTCCATATGAAAAAATGAACTAAATTTATGATCAAATTTAAACACTAAAGTATCGTTTTAAGCAAAAAAAAACCTATAGTCAAACGACGAGTTTTGAATTCCGTTTATTATTTAACTCTGTTACAACATGTGGACTTTTTGCTTTAAACGATACTTTAATGTTTAAATTTGATCACAAATTTAGTTCGTGTTTTAATATGGAACTCGATTTTCTTTGGGTTTTAATTGTCGAAAAGTTCAAACTTTAAGTTTTAATTTGCAATTTTTCCCTTGTGCGTCCCACACGAATATATGCCTAGTATTAGATAAATAACAAAGAAAATCCAAGAAAAAGAAGAAAAACTATTCTCTTCAAAAATTAAAGTTTAAAAGGTCTAAATTAATCTAATGAGGAAACAATTACATTTAACTCACTATGAGTTGTGAGAAATCATACTTTTTTAAAAAAAAGCTGAGAAATCATACTTATTATGTAACTTTTTGGTTAATTTACTTCTATGTAGAATATATTGTAATATGTCATTTGTATTTTCTAAAAATAAATAAAATGGAAATTTTGAAATTGTTACAATCTTTGCTTTTTAAATAATAAATTTATTAAATATAATAAAATAGATTGTGGTCATATTCACCAAAACACACAAATAATGGATATATTTTGTTTGTAACATATTTTAAGCAAATGATAATGCTGAACTATTCGAAGACATCCTTGATATCTTGAATTATAAGAGTAAATTATACATAAGAAAATGAAAACATATACAATATTATTGCCGAAAATATACAATGAAACATGTATAAATTAATAATGTTGGGATTACACCAGTTCGGTAAAAAGTTATCGAGAGACAAATTACACTAAAAATTAATTTTAGGACCGGAAAAAATAATAATCTTAAGGAGGTATTAACGCATTGAGTATTAATTTATAAATGTTATATTGTATCACATGATTTGATCCTGATTAACATAAATATTGTATGTCTTATAAATATCATATTTAACAATCTATATATATAAAGAAGAATGTCATCTAAAGTTTGTGTATCATTTATTAACGAATATTCCGTAATTTATATTTCAAACTGAGAGTCAATTCAGGTCCAAATATAAAACTCTTATATTTTAAATTACTCTGACGTCCAAAACAATAAGAAACATATAAGAAATCTTCCACTAAATAAGATTCCATCAAATGCGAAATCATTAAGCGGACTTTTGTTCAATGAGTCTGCGAATTTTAATAAATGGATTGCGCCTTCATTTATTGGGATATGCATTAATGTGACCTTTCTGAACTAAGCCTAAATAGATATTCCTACTTTCTGAACTAAAATCAGGATATACCTTATTAAAATGCTTCCACGCCTCTCCTTCTGATGGGTGATGCATTTCTCCTTCAGGAGACTCGTGCTCTGCGTGCTAGCGCATATGCGAAGCTGTGCCCTCCACTTGGTATAATCGCTTCAGTCGATCCGCAATAGGGAGATAGAACATTCTTTGTTTTGCTATGTTTTTTCCCTTCCCTCTGTTGGTGTGATATCGATTCTTGTTACAAAAACGACATTGTAAAAGGTTGCGGTCTTCGCCCTTCCAGAAAATCATGCAGTTTTCCTCACAAACATCAATCTTATGAACTGGCATTCCTAACGAACGCGTTAGCTTTTTCGTCTCATAGTATGACCCCAGAGCTTTATTAGGTTGTGGAAGAATCCGCTTAAATGCTTGTGTTATGTCATCTACACAACTCTCAGCCAAATTGTGCTTTGTCTTTTATGCCCATTACTTCAGACGCCAAAGACAACTGCGAAATTCCTTCAACACAACCATCATAAAGTGGTTCACTAGCTGCTTCAAAGGCTCTGTAAATATTATCGTGGTTTGGCTCTTCCTCAATATTATCCTGGATAATGTCTCCTGTTTGAACTCCTTGTTGTTCTCCCATATTAACATGACCATAGGGATTGTCATGAACATTCTAAGCTTCTTCTCCGGGTAGATAGTGACTCGGCATCGAAGACTCCCCAACATCGTAACAATTTTCACCGTGGCTAGTCCAAGCGTAGTAATTTTTCTTGAAACTGACTATAAAGAGGTGTTTTAAAAATGTATATGCATCACGTTGCTTCAAATTTCTGCACCGAGAACACGGACATGACATAGTTCCACAGTGTTGATATGCTTGTTGGTTGGAAGCAAAAGCAATGAAAGTGTTTATACCTCTCATCGGATCTATATGTCGATCCATCCACTCTCTAGAACAAAAGAAATATGACATTTTGTACTCTTCAAAATCGTCAAAGTTAACTGAGAAAACGAAGAGAAAAAATATGAAATGAAGAGAAGAGAAGAAATGAAGAGAAGATATAAGAAAGGAGAAGAAGAAACGGTGAGGCATTATTGTCTCACAGCCACGGAATAGCCACTGATATATTCGTGGCTAAACAAACTTTACGCGTAAACCACACATTTATCCACCATTTTAACACGGATTAGCCACAAATTTATTCCGACATACTTTAAAGTGATGGAACGTATAGCAGAAACCCACTAGCCTTATCTTGTTATATTAGCCACATATTCGCCACGAAAAATGTTTCGTGGCTATACGTTGCAACGGATTAGCCACAACACCAATTTCGCGGCTATTTTTTTGCCACGAATTAGTCACAGACCTTTATTCGTGGCTATTTTTTGTCATGAATTAGTCACATACCTACATTTAGCCACGGATTTCCACGAAAGTTTTCGTGACAATCTTGTAATGTTTTATTCGTAGCTATTTCGTGGCAAATTTTTGCCACGACTCTTTGTCGTGGCAAAATCGTGGGTAATTTACCACGGAAAACCACGATTTAGCCACAAAACTTTTATTATTTTTTTCGTGGCTTTCCGTGGCAAATTTGTGGCTATATTCCATTTAGCCACGACTATTTTGTGGTTGTGTCGTGGCTATATCTGTTTTTTCTTGTAGTGTGTGGCTACAAAATTTGATTAGTTATTTTAGCTTTCGATGTTATATGTACATATGTATATGTATGAATATGGTGACATATATAAAGTTTGAATTATTTGTCGTAAACATAAATTTAGATTTTTAATAAGATAAATATGTATCTATATCTAAAATAACTTATGTTCTTTTTACAATATTTATTTTATTTCTAAGATTATTTTAGAATTCAAGCATGAACAAAGTCGTTGAATTCATTTTAACATGAAACAAAAGATTTATTATATGTGATTACTAGGTGCGGCCTCGCGCTATTCGAGGGAAAAAGTTTCATTATCCTTAATAATATAATTAGACTCATATATAACAAAAAAAAATTATTTCATGTTTGAAATTAATTTTCGAAAATAAATAAATATTGTATAACGAATATAGTTTATTTAGATATAAATATATACTTATTAGACTATAAATATAAATCTATGTTTACGAAAAATTATTCAAACTTTATATATCACCATATTCACATATATATATATACCAATACCACAATGAAAAGATACAAAATTATTAAAGAATGTGACAGTCTTTGGAATTTTCTAAAAATAATTAGAAGAACTTGAAACGTTATAACATACCTTATTTCATAACATATTTTTATCTTCGTATAAAATAAAACATAATCTATTTTAAAAAGTATGATATTTTTTATATTAAGTTAATTAAGTTAGACACGCAAATATCACGAAAAGATAGACACTGTATAAAAATATTTCGTAGATTTAGAGATACAAAACGAAATAAAATTGTAAAAATTAATTTTTTAAATACAAACCAATATTAATATCTTTGACTACAATATTTGATCGATAAGAAAAAAAATACCCAACAATATTTCTATAAACAAAAACTAAATAATATATCTGAAATTATCTAAAATAAAATAAAATGGAAGGCAAAAAGTTATTCAAAAATATAAGGTACAAACGCAAAATAAATAAAATATAAGGACATAAACGCAAAAAAATATGTATGTGGATGATTGGGTGGCCTAAGTAAAATATATATTCCAATAAATGGTCTAAAATATATTTAAAATTGTGTATTGTGAATTTTTACAATACGTAGATCTTTAGATAGACTTAAAATATATTTTATATGGATTATTTTAATAGTATAGATAGATTAATAAATTATATTTAAATTGGATGAGAAAATTAGTTCAAAGTATAAGGATTAATACGCAAAAAATAAAAAATATCCTAAAACCTCTTTTTCGCGACGTAGGCGTTTTGTTTTGTCTTTTAATAATATAGATTTTTGAATAACTTATCCTGCGTATGTGACGCAGGATCTCGCCTGGTTGTTAAACTTAAAAACACTAAAATATATTTACTTACCTACTTTATAAAATTTCATTAAGCTTAATATAGAAAATGTTGATTTTGTATATAGATTTTTAAAGATGTTGACTGGTGTAATATTTGACCAACAACATGTGTCTTAAAAGCCCAATTTATTATTACAAGCCCAGTAAAGACCTAAGTTGTCAACATGTGACAGTTTTACACTTTATAATGACCTGGCAGACAGAATCTGGCTTGCTACCAAAGTTTTCTTCACTCAGCGACGGAGATGCCAAGTTTTCTTCCGTGTTCTGATACTATCAGCCTCACGGTTAATGCTTCACCATGGATCACAACATTTGGTGGTTCGAACACAGTGAAGCTTGGAAAAAGTAGCATTAAAACCTTGTTTAAAGGAGTTTCGCTTTACGACAGAAGCAAAAGACATGTTCTGTCTCGTAGGAACAAACAATATCCTCGTCCTCTTGCTTTCCTAGGAAGAAACATCACGAGCTTCCCTGATCCGACCACTTTCTTGGACAAAAATGGTTGCTTTCTATCTTTCCGTATAATCATATTTTATTTGTAATGTTGTTCTTAATTAGAGTCTCCTTCCTGAGATTTATGGGGATACAAACGTTTTTTGTTTTGTGTTACGATTTAGGGGCCATAAATCCATACATAATAACTTGAAAAAAAAATGTAGGCCGCAGCGAATATTTCGCCGGAATGTCCCCAAAACCGGGCTTGGGTTTTTCTTTTGTAATGTGATTCAAGTCTATTTTCTTACAGATATATCTGAAGATGATGCAAAGACAGTAACGAAAATGGATGGATCCGTAGATCCAACCGGTGTAAGAGTGTGTGGAGTGGATGAGTTCTGTAAAGCTCTTGGAGGGAATAGGCCGATCCGTAGTATATTGATAGCTAACAATGGGATGGCGGCTGTGAAGTTTATAACAAGTGTAAGAACATGGGCTTACGAAACATTTGGGGATGAAAAAGCGATAAAACTCGTTGTGATGGCAACACCTGAAGACATGAGGATCAACGCTGAGCATATCCGAATAGCTGATCAGTTTGTTGAGGTTCCTGGTGGAACAAACAATAACAACTATGCTAATGTTCACCTCATTGTCCAGGTTAACTATATATATATATATATATATTTCAATACCTTATTATTAATTAATTAGAAGCAAATTCATTAAGAATCATTGGAGTTGTTGTTGTTGATTAATTTAGATGGCGGAAGTAGCGCGTGTGGATGCGGTTTGGCCTGGTTGGGGTCATGCATCTGAGAACCCAAAGTTACCTGATGCACTAAAGGCGAAAGGAATAGTGTTTCTTGGACCCGAAGGAGCTTCGATGGCTGCATTAGGTGATAAGATTGGTTCTGCCTTGATTGCACAAGCTGCTCATGTGCCCACTCTGCCATGGAGTGGTTCTCATGTATGTATATTATTAACTTAAAAATGCTTACTAGTTATTACTAGAAGAATTGTTGGTATGTTACTAGAACTCGGTTTTATTGGTTTTCAGGTTGAAATGCATGTGGATAGATGCAGCATTGGATCGATTCCGGAGGAGATATACAGAAAAGCATGTGTGTACACAACTGAAGAAGCCATAGAGTGTTGTGAAGTTGTAGGATACCCAGCAATGATCAAAGCATCATGGGGTGGTGGCGGTAAAGGCATTAGGAAGGTTAGCCTTTGATTTGTGATGTCAACAAGTACTAATTGCTTCTTTGTTTATATATATATATATTCAGGTTTGTTTGTTTGTTTGTTATTAGGTTAATAATGGTGATGAGGTTAGAGCTCTATTCAAGCAAGTTCAAGGAGAGGTCCCAGGATCACCCATATTTATAATGATGCTTGCCTCACAGGTATGTATGGCTAGAGACTAATGATTCCTGATGTGTTAGCCTAATAACAACAATCTAAGGGCTAAGACTTAAGATTCCTTAGAGCATGATTAACGGTTAGGTTAAAAAAAAAGGTACTTAAGATTTTTTTTTTTTTAATTTTTTTCGAAAAAAATAAAAAATAGTAATCAGACTAATCGCGGGCCGCCACGTGTTAGTGTGCCCGCGAAAAATATAAGAATTGGTCCTTAATTTTATCATGGGACACACGGGTTAAAGACCACCCTTAGGGCTCGATAATCATGGTCTTAATCTCCTCCATAAACCCAAAGGCTCTCTACTAACAAATGTCAAATGGTCAAAGACCTTCTCTAATTTCTTATCCCAGAACTTGAATAGCCAACAACTTACTCTTCTTGCACAAGAATCACAAAGAGCATATTAACAACATTTTCTCAATTCTTCAATTTTCAATTTGAGTGTCCTTGTCTCATCCACAACTGAAATTCCAATCTTTCTTTAATCTTAAAAAAATACTGTAAAGAACTCACAGCTACAATGAAAAAATTTAGATCCTAAATTCTACAACAGAAAAATCAAAGTTTTAACCATAATTTTACCATGTAAACTATTTATATTCATTTGTTCATCATTTTATTATGTAAACTATTTTAATTTGTTTGCCCCGAAATTTAATTTTAGTTTTATATTTAATACAAAACTTTTATATTTTACTTTCATGATGTCCAAATTAGTAACAAAAAATATTTTCTTCAGGTTTAGTACCGATTTAATATGAGATAAAAGTAATAAGTTAAAATATATGAAAACGATATGTTTGGATAAATTTTTGAGAAATTCACAAAACTACACCCTTTCAACCCTCCCTTCACAAAACTACACCTAATTCAATATTTTCACAAGTTTACATCCTTTTAAAATTTTAAAAGCTTGATTTACCCTTTTAAAAATTATCAAAATTAAAATCTTTTCATTTGAGTTCGATAACTAGTGTTTAGGGTATAGTATTAAGGGGTAGGATTATGTGGGTAGGGTTTATTTGGATTTAATTTTGAGTGTTTAGGTGTAGTTTTGTGAAGTATTTTGGAAATGGTGTAGTTTTGTGAAATGTAATTCAAATGGTGTAGTTTTATAATTTTCCCTAAATTTTTTAACTTATTAATGTATATAAGTTGTATTTAATAAATATAGTTTAATACCGAGTTTTAATATATATAAATTTAATTTTTAAATATTGATTATTTTTTGGTTATAAAACTAAACAATATGCAAGTTCTTAGGCTAAACCAAATACAATTTTGTATATAAATGTTTTATGTTTATTTTTTGGTTTACTATGAAAAATACATAATTCTTATATGCTATTTTTTTTTATTAATTGCATCAAAAACTTAAAACAAAATTTGTATATAAGTAGTTTTCTTGCCCCCACAATAGACTTGTGAATAACAACTAAAACAAAGCGCATTCTTCTTACGCGCATTTTATCGAACAGTTGGTAGGCAATTTTCACCAAACTCAAATTTTTACTTCTTCATTATTATTCATTCTCCCTTTAGAGTGACAAACATAACATTTGATTCATACGATTATTCATCGATCAATTATGCCTCGCTTCTATGTATCTTCGCCTACGAAGGAAGACATACTTTCCCACTAATCACTTGTTACAATGTCTCTCTTAATCTTAAGCCATTACAGAGTTATTTAATAATGATTTAATAATTAGTATTTTATCTTATTGGTATAGAGTCGCCATTTAGAGGTCCAGCTACTATGTGACCATTATGGAAACGTTGCAGCTCTACATAGCCGTGACTGCAGCGTCCAGAGGAGACACCAAAAGGTTTGTTTTTTTGTAGGTTACATTCTCATATTTTACATTTTCTTGATTCATAATTTTCATTACAGATCATAGAGGAAGGTCCAATAACAGTGGCTCCTCAAGAAACTGTGAAGAAACTTGAGCAGGCAGCTAGAAGGTTGGCTAAGAGAGTTAACTATGTTGGAGCCGCTACTGTCGAGTTTCTCTACAGCATGGAAACTGGAGATTACTACTTCCTTGAGCTTAACCCTCGCTTACAGGTTTCTTGCTTTCTTCCCACACCAAAGTTTTTTTGTTTTTGTTTCGTTTCAAATTCATATGGTTGACTTGGATGTATGAGGTCAGGTTGAGCATCCTGTAACTGAGTCGATTGCCGAGATAAATCTCCCTGCTGCTCAAGTTGCTGTGGGGATGGGAATTCCTCTCTGGCAAATCCCTGGTACAGCCGCACTCTCATCCTTTTGTTTTTTTTCAAGTGGTAGCTGTTCGTTTTATATCGAGACGCATTATGTAACGTGTCGTGTGTGATTTTGTTAGAGGTAAGAAGGTTCTATGGTAAAGAACATGGTGGAGGTTACGATTCTTGGAGGAAGACTTCCGTGGTAGCAACCCCTTTTGATTTTGATAAAGCTGAATCTACAAGGCCGAAAGGTCATTGTGTGGCTGTACGAGTGACAAGCGAGGATCCTGATGACGGGTTCAGACCCACCAGCGGTAAAGTAGAGGTAAATATGATAGCTGTGGAATGCAAACTTGAAAAGTTTATTTACTGAGAACTCTATGAACTTGCAACAGGAATTGAGTTTTAAGAGCAAGCCAAACGTGTGGGGGTATTTCTCTGTTAAGGTAGACATGA
The DNA here is from genome assembly GCA_963556525.1 of Cochlearia excelsa. Taxonomy (NCBI): domain Eukaryota; kingdom Viridiplantae; phylum Streptophyta; class Magnoliopsida; order Brassicales; family Brassicaceae; genus Cochlearia; species Cochlearia excelsa. Next base: position 30,575,411 of record OY748329.1, on the reverse strand, counting down.
GTGCTATAGATGCTCGCGTAAACTATATGTTTGGCTATGTCATTAATTTTGCAATTATTTTGTTTTCTTACAGTCTTGTGGAGGCATCCATGAGTTCTCAGATTCCCAGTTTGGTAAGTTAAATTGGGTGTTGCTAGGTAACTTTTTTTTTTCTTGAGCTTAAAACTGAAACTTTCTATAATTGTCTATATTCAGGGCATGTTTTTGCTTTTGGGGAATCCAGAGCCAAGGCAATAGCTAATATGGTTCTTGCGCTGAAAGAAATTCAAATTCGTGGAGAGATTAGGACTAACGTTGACTACACGATTGACCTTCTACGTGTACGTTTCCTTGTTTCCACACGTAAAAGTTACACTCTCTGATTGCAATATACTCTTAACAAAATCATTTCAATTGTTAATTAGGCTTCCGATTTCCAAGAAAACCAAATCCATACTGGTTGGTTGGACGGTAGAATTGCTATGAAGGTTAGAACAGAGCGGCCTCCATGGTATATCTCTGTCATTAGCGGGGCTCTCTATGTAAGATTGGTTTCAAGCTATAACTACATTTCCCATAGATCTATTTGTCTTGAAAATTTTATATTTTTGATGACGAGATGTTCTATTTGTACAGAAAGCAGCAGCTACCAGCGCCGCCATGGTCTCAGAGTACGTGGCTTATCTTGAGAAGGGACAAATTCCCCCAAAGGTATTTCATTATCAGTTCTCTCTTTTGTCTTTCTCTTTATGATCTTGTATCTTACTTTTTCTCTATCAAATTACAGCATATATCTCTTGTGCATTCCCAAGTAACTCTGAATATAGAAGGAAGTAAATATACGGTATGCGACATTGTCGATATTCTACTTCTTTGAATCTCTTCTTGTCCTTATTCTGAGGCTTACTAACCTTAACACAATTGTTTCTAGGTTGATGTGGTCAGAGGTAAATCAGGGAACTACAGGCTAAGAATGAACAACTCAGAAGTTGTAGCAGAACTACACACTTTACGTGATGGAGGATTGTTGATGCAGGCAACTTCTTTACCTTTGTTTCATACTACAAAGAAAAACATAAATGTGTCACGCGGTGGTAAATGCCTTTTGAGAATCTCTCCTCCTTGTTTGGTTTTCAAATTTCACTTGTCATTGCAGTTAGATGGTAAAAGCCATGTGATATATGCTGAGGAAGAAGCAGCAGGAACCCGTCTTCTCATTGATGGAAGAACTTGTTTACTACAGGTATATGCTGAGGAAGAAGTTTGTCATTTTAGCATTAAATTGACGTGTCATTTGGCTTTTGCAGAATGATGACGTAACAATTTTCACCGTGGCTAGTCCAAACGTAGTAATTTTTCTTGAAACTGACTATAAAGAGGTGTTTTAAAAATGTATATGCATCACGTTGCTTCAAATTTCTGCACCGAGAACACGGACATGACATAGTTCCACAATGTTGATATGCTTGTTGGTTGGAAGCAAAAGCAATGAAGGTGTTTATACCTCTCATCGGATCTATATGTCGATCCATCCACTCTCTAGAACGAAAGAAATATGACATTTTGTACTCTTCAATATCGTCAAAGTTAACTGAGAAAACGAAGAGAAGAAATAAGAAATGAAGAGAAGAGAAGAAATGAAGAGAAGATATAAGAAAGGAGAAGAAGAAACGGTGAGGCATTATTGTCTCACAGCCACGGAATAGCCACTGATATATTCGTGGCTAAACAAACTTTACGCGTAAACCACACATTTATCCACCATTTTAACACGGATTAGCCACAAATTTATTCCGACATACTTTAAAGTGATGGAACGTATAGCAGAAACCCACTAGCCTTATCTTGTTATATTAGCCACATATTCGCCACGAAAAATGTTTCGTGGCTATACGTTGCAACGGATTAGCCACATCACCAATTTCGCGGCTATTTTTTTGCCACGAATTAGTCACAGACCTTTATTCGTGGCTATTTTTTGTCATGAATTAGTCACATACCTACATTTAGCCACGGATTTCCACGAAAGTTTTCGTGACAATCTTGTAATGTTTTATTCGTAGCTATTTCGTGGCAAATTTTTGCCACGACTCTTTGTCGTGGCAAAATCGTGGGTAATTTACCACGGAAAGCCACGATTTAGCCACAAAACTTTTATTATTTTTTTCGTGGCTTTCCGTGGCAAATTTGTGGCTATATTCCATTTAGTCACGACTATTCTATGGTTGTGTCGTGGCTATATCTGTTTTTTCTTGTAGTGTGTGTCTACAAAATTTGATTAGTTATTTTAGCTTTCGATGTTATATGTACATATGTATATGTATGAATATGGTGACATATATAAAGTTTGAATTATTTGTCGTAAACATAAATTTAGATTTTTAATAAGATAAATATGTATCTATATCTAAAATAACTTATGTTCTTTTTACAATATTTATTTTATTTCTAAGATTATTTTAGAATTCAAGCATGAACAAAGTCGTTGAATTCATTTTAACATGAAACAAAAGATTTATTATATGTGATTACTAGGTGCGGCCTCGCGCTATTCGAGGGAAAAAGTTTCATTATCCTTAATAATATAATTAGACTCATATATAACAAAAAAAAAATTATTTCATGTTTGAAATTAATTTTCGAAAATAAATAAATATTGTATAACGAATATAATTTATTTAGATATAAATATATACTTATTAGACTATAAATATAAATCTATGTTTACGATAAATTATTCAAACTTTAAATATCACCATATTCACATATATATATATATATATATACCAATACCACAATGAAAAGATACAAAATTATTAAAGAATGTGACAGTCTTTGGAATTTTCTAAAAATAATTAGAAGAACTTGAAACGTTATAACATACCTTATTTCATAACATATTTTTATCTTCGTATAAAATAAAACATAATCTATTTTAAAAAGTATGATATTTTTTATATTAAGTTAATTAAGTTAGACACGCAAATATCACGAAAAGATAGACACTGTATAAAAATATTTCGTAGATTTAGAGATACAAAACGAAATAAAATTGTAAAAATTAATTTTTTAAATACAAACCAATATTAATATCTTTGACTACAATATTTGATCGATAAGAAAAAAAATACCCAACAATATTTCTATAAACAAAAACTAAATAATATATCTGAAATTATCTAAAATAAAATAAAATGGAAGGCAAAAAGTTATTCAAAAATATAAGGTACAAACGCAAAATAAATAAAATATAAGGACATAAACGCAAAAAAATATGTATGTGGATGATTGGGTGGCCTAAGTAAAATATATATTCCAATAAATGGTCTAAAATATATTTAAAATTGTGTATTGTGAATTTTTACAATACGTAGATGCTAGATAGACTTAAAATATATTTTATATGGATTATTTTAATAGTATAGATAGATTAATAAATTATATTTAAATTGGATGAGAAAATTAGTTCAAAGTATAAGGATTAATACGCAAAAAATAAAAAATATCCTAAAACCTCTTTCTTCGCGACGTAGGCGTTTTGTTTTGTCTTTTAATAATATAGATTTTTGAATAACTTATCCTGCGTATGTGACGCAGGATCTCGCCTGGTTGTTAAACTTAAAAACACTAAAATATATTTACTTACCTACTTTATAAAATTTCATTAAGCTTAATATAGAAAATGTTGATTTTGTATATAGATTTTTAAAGATGTTGACTGGTGTAATATTTGACCAACAACATGTGTCTTAAAAGCCCAATTTATTATTACAAGCCCAGTAAAGACCTAAGTTGTCAACATGTGACAGTTTTACACTTTATAATGACCTGGCAGACAGAATCTGGCTTGCTACCAAAGTTTTCTTCACTCAGCGACGGAGATGCCAAGTTTTCTTCCGTGTTCTGATACTATCAGCCTCACGGTTAATGCTTCACCATGGATCACAACATTTGGTGGTTCGAACACAGTGAAGCTTGGAAAAAGTAGCATTAAAACCTTGTTTAAAGGAGTTTCGCTTTACGACAGAAGCAAAAGACATGTTCTGTCTCGTAGGAACAAACAATATCCTCGTCCTCTTGCTTTCCTAGGAAGAAACATCACGAGCTTCCCTGATCCGACCACTTTCTTGGACAAAAATGGTTGCTTTCTATCTTTCCGTATAATCATATTTTATTTGTAATGTTGTTCTTAATTAGAGTCTCCTTCCTGAGATTTATGGGGATACAAACGTTTTTTGTTTTGTGTTACGATTTAGGGGCCATAAATCCATACATAATAACTTGAAAAAAAAATGTAGGCCGCAGCGAATATTTCGCCGGAATGTCCCCAAAACCGGGCTTGGGTTTTTCTTTTGTAATGTGATTCAAGTCTATTTTCTTACAGATATATCTGAAGATGATGCAAAGACAGTAACGAAAATGGATGGATCCGTAGATCCAACCGGTGTAAGAGTGTGTGGAGTGGATGAGTTCTGTAAAGCTCTTGGAGGGGAATAGGCCGATCCGTAGTATATTGATAGCTAACAATGGGATGGCGGCTGTGAAGTTTATAACAAGTGTAAGAACATGGGCTTACGAAACATTTGGGGATGAAAAAGCGATAAAACTCGTTGTGATGGCAACACCTGAAGACATGAGGATCAACGCTGAGCATATCCGAATAGCTGATCAGTTTGTTGAGGTTCCTGGTGGAACAAACAATAACAACTATGCTAATGTTCACCTCATTGTCCAGGTTAACTATATATATATATATATATATTTCAATACCTTATTATTAATTAATTAGAAGCAAATTCATTAAGAATCATTGGAGTTGTTGTTGTTGATTAATTTAGATGGCGGAAGTAGCGCGTGTGGATGCGGTTTGGCCTGGTTGGGGTCATGCATCTGAGAACCCAAAGTTACCTGATGCACTAAAGGCGAAAGGAATAGTGTTTCTTGGACCCGAAGGAGCTTCGATGGCTGCATTAGGTGATAAGATTGGTTCTGCCTTGATTGCACAAGCTGCTCATGTGCCCACTCTGCCATGGAGTGGTTCTCATGTATGTATATTATTAACTTAAAAATGCTTACTAGTTATTACTAGAAGAATTGTTGGTATGTTACTAGAACTCGGTTTTATTGGTTTTCAGGTTGAAATGCATGTGGATAGATGCAGCATTGGATCGATTCCGGAGGAGATATACAGAAAAGCATGTGTGTACACAACTGAAGAAGCCATAGAGTGTTGTGAAGTTGTAGGATACCCAGCAATGATCAAAGCATCATGGGGTGGTGGCGGTAAAGGCATTAGGAAGGTTAGCCTTTGATTTGTGATGTCAACAAGTACTAATTGCTTCTTTGTTTATATATATATATATTCAGGTTTGTTTGTTTGTTTGTTATTAGGTTAATAATGGTGATGAGGTTAGAGCTCTATTCAAGCAAGTTCAAGGAGAGGTCCCAGGATCACCCATATTTATAATGATGCTTGCCTCACAGGTATGTATGGCTAGAGACTAATGATTCCTGATGTGTTAGCCTAATAACAACAATCTAAGGGCTAAGACTTAAGATTCCTTAGAGCATGATTAACGGTTAGGTTAAAAAAAAGGTACTTAAGATTTTTTTTTTTTTAATTTTTTTCGAAAAAAATAAAAAATAGTAATCAGACTAATCGCGGGCCGCCACGTGTTAGTGTGCCGCGAAAAATATAAGAATTGGTCCTTAATTTTATCGTGGGACACACGGGTTAAAGACCACCCTTAGGGCTCGATAATCATGGTCTTAATCTCCTCCATAAACCCAAAGGCTCTCTACTAACAAATGTCAAATGGTCAAAGACCTTCTCTAATTTCTTATCCCAGAACTTGAATAGCCAACAACTTACTCTTCTTGCACAAGAATCACAAAGAGCATATTAACAACATTTTCTCAATTCTTCAATTTTCAATTTGAGTGTCCTTGTCTCATCCACAACTGAAATTCCAATCTTTCTTTAATCTTAAAAAAATACTGTAAAGAACTCACAGCTACAATGAAAAAATTTAGATCCTAAATTCTACAACAGAAAAATCAAAGTTTTAACCATAATTTTACCATGTAAACTATTTATATTCATTTGTTCATCATTTTATTATGTAAACTATTTTAATTTGTTTGCCCCGAAATTTAATTTTAGTTTTATATTTAATACAAAACTTTTATATTTTACTTTCATGATGTCCAAATTAGTAACAAAAAATATTTTCTTCAGGTTTAGTACCGATTTAATATGAGATAAAAGTAATAAGTTAAAATATATGAAAACGATATGTTTGGATAAATTTTTGAGAAATTCACAAAACTACACCCTTTTCAACCTCCCCTTCACAAAACTACACCTAATTCAATATTTTCACAAATTTACATCCTTTTAAAATTTTAAAAGCTTGATTTACCCTTTTAAAAATTATCAAAATTAAAATCTTTTCATTTGAGTTCGATAACTAGTAGTGTTTAGGGTATAGTATTAAGGGGTAGGATTATGTGGGTAGGGTTTATTTGGATTTAATTTTGAGTGTTTAGGTGTAGTTTTGTGAAGTATTTTGGAAATGGTGTAGTTTTGTGAAATGTAATTCAAATGGTGTAGTTTTATAATTTTCCCTAAATTTTTTAACTTATTAATGTATATAAGTTGTATTTAATAAATATAGTTTAATACCGAGTTTTAATATATATAAATTTAATTTTTAAATATTGATTATTTTTTGGTTATAAAACTAAACAATATGCAAGTTCTTAGGCTAAACCAAATACAATTTTGTATATAAATGTTTTATGTTTATTTTTTGGTTTACTATGAAAAATACATAATTCTTATATGCTATTTTTTTTTATTAATTGCATCAAAAACTTAAAACAAAATTTGTATATAAGTAGTTTTCTTGCCCCCACAATAGACTTGTGAATAACAACTAAAACAAAGCGCATTCTTCTTACGCGCATTTTATCGAACAGTTGGTAGGCAATTTTCACCAAACTCAAATTTTTACTTCTTCATTATTATTCATTCTCCCTTTAGAGTGACAAACATAACATTTGATTCATACGATTATTCATCGATCAATTATGCCTCGCTTCTATGTATCTTCGCCTACGAAGGAAGACATACTTTCCCACTAATCACTTGTTACAATGTCTCTCTTAATCTTAAGCCATTACAGAGTTATTTAATAATGATTTAATAATTAGTATTTTATCTTATTGGTATAGAGTCGCCATTTAGAGGTCCAGCTACTATGTGACCATTATGGAAACGTTGCAGCTCTACATAGCCGTGACTGCAGCGTCCAGAGGAGACACCAAAAGGTTTGTTTTTTTTGTAGGTTACATTCTCATATTTTACATTTTCTTGATTCATAATTTTCATTACAGATCATAGAGGAAGGTCCAATAACAGTGGCTCCTCAAGAAACTGTGAAGAAACTTGAGCAGGCAGCTAGAAGGTTGGCTAAGAGAGTTAACTATGTTGGAGCCGCTACTGTCGAGTTTCTCTACAGCATGGAAACTGGAGATTACTACTTCCTTGAGCTTAACCCTCGCTTACAGGTTTCTTGCTTTCTTCCCACACCAAAGTTTTTTTGTTTTTGTTTCGTTTCAAATTCATATGGTTGACTTGGATGTATGAGGTCAGGTTGAGCATCCTGTAACTGAGTCGATTGCCGAGATAAATCTCCCTGCTGCTCAAGTTGCTGTGGGGATGGGAATTCCTCTCTGGCAAATCCCTGGTACAGCCGCACTCTCATCCTTTTGTTTTTTTTCAAGTGGTAGCTGTTCGTTTTATATCGAGACGCATTATGTAACGTGTCGTGTGTGATTTTGTTAGAGGTAAGAAGGTTCTATGGTAAAGAACATGGTGGAGGTTACGATTCTTGGGAGGAAGACTTCCGTGGTAGCAACCCCTTTTGATTTTGATAAAGCTGAATCTACAAGGCCGAAAGGTCATTGTGTGGCTGTACGAGTGACAAGCGAGGATCCTGATGACGGGTTCAGACCCACCAGCGGTAAAGTAGAGGTAAATATGATAGCTGTGGAATGCAAACTTGAAAAGTTTATTTACTGAGAACTCTATGAACTTGCAACAGGAATTGAGTTTTAAGAGCAAGCCAAACGTGTGGGGGTATTTCTCTGTTAAGGTAGACATGAGTGCTATAGATGCTCGCGTAAACTATATGTTTGGCTATGTCATTAATTTTGCAATTATTTTGTTTTCTTACAGTCTTGTGGAGGCATCCATGAGTTCTCAGATTCCCAGTTTGGTAAGTTAAATTGGGTGTTGCTAGGTAACTTTTTTTTTTCTTGAGCTTAAAACTGAAACTTTCTATAATTGTCTATATTCAGGGCATGTTTTTGCTTTTGGGGAATCCAGAGCCAAGGCAATAGCTAATATGGTTCTTGCGCTGAAAGAAATTCAAATTCGTGGAGAGATTAGGACTAACGTTGACTACACGATTGACCTTCTACGTGTACGTTTCCTTGTTTCCACACGTAAAAGTTACACTCTCTGATTGCAATATACTCTTAACAAAATCATTTCAATTGTTAATTAGGCTTCCGATTTCCAAGAAAACCAAATCCATACTGGTTGGTTGGACGGTAGAATTGCTATGAAGGTTAGAACAGAGCGGCCTCCATGGTATATCTCTGTCATTAGCGGGGCTCTCTATGTAAGATTGGTTTCAAGCTATAACTACATTTCCCATAGATCTATTTGTCTTGAAAATTTTATATTTTTGATGACGAGATGTTCTATTTGTACAGAAAGCAGCAGCTACCAGCGCCGCCATGGTCTCAGAGTACGTGGCTTATCTTGAGAAGGGACAAATTCCCCCAAAGGTATTTCATTATCAGTTCTCTCTTTTGTCTTTCTCTTTATGATCTTGTATCTTACTTTTTCTCTATCAAATTACAGCATATATCTCTTGTGCATTCCCAAGTAACTCTGAATATAGAAGGAAGTAAATATACGGTATGCGACATTGTCGATATTCTACTTCTTTGAATCTCTTCTTGTCCTTATTCTGAGGCTTACTAACCTTAACACAATTGTTTCTAGGTTGATGTGGTCAGAGGTAAATCAGGGAACTACAGGCTAAGAATGAACAACTCAGAAGTTGTAGCAGAACTACACACTTTACGTGATGGAGGATTGTTGATGCAGGCAACTTCTTTACCTTTGTTTCATACTACAAAGAAAAACATAAATGTGTCACGCGGTGGTAAATGCCTTTTGAGAATCTCTCCTCCTTGTTTGGTTTTCAAATTTCACTTGTCATTGCAGTTAGATGGTAAAAGCCATGTGATATATGCTGAGGAAGAAGCAGCAGGAACCCGTCTTCTCATTGATGGAAGAACTTGTTTACTACAGGTATATGCTGAGGAAGAAGTTTGTCATTTTAGCATTAAATTGACGTGTCATTTGGCTTTTGCAGAATGATGACGATCCGTCACAGTTGATGGCTGAGACACCATGCAAGCTTCTGAGGTATCTGGTGCCAGATAACAGCAATATCGATGCTGATACGCCTTATGCGGAAGTTGAGGTTATGAAGATGTGCATGCCACTTCTTTCACCGGCTTCTGGAGTTATCCATTTCATAATGTCTGAAGGACAAGCTATGCAGGTAAAAATACATAAAGGAAACTTTGGTTCCTACGTATTTGTATAAGTTTATCAAACCATCAATTGTTTCCTTGACAGGCTGGTGATCTTATAGCCAAGCTTGATCTTGATGATCCTTCTTCTGTAAGAACGGACAAACATTTTTTTGGAAATTTCCCAAGATTAGGGCTTTCAACGGCAATTTCTGGTACAGTTCATCATAGATTTGCTGCAACTTTGAATGCTGCTCGGATGATTCTTACTGGCTATGAGCATAAAGTAGATGAGGTAAGCACAATTTGATTTTTTCGTATTTTTAACCAATTTTTCTAATAGATTATTTTAGTTACAAGACCGCTCAAATCTTGCAGGTTGTTCAAGAACTGATTAATTGCCTTGCTAGCCCTGAACTCCCATTCCTTCAGTGGCAAGAATGCTTTGCGGTTTTGGAGACTCGACTACCTAAAGATCTCAAGATCATGGTATACGCTTATGAACTATTCATTTTCTTTGTTATTTGTTCTAGAGTTTCAAGACTCTTAATAGGTTGTTCCTTATGAACTTCTTTATCAGCTGGAATCAACATATAGGGAGTTCGAAAGTATCTTCGAAAACTCCCTGACCGTAGCTTTCCCTGCCAAAATTTTAAAAGGCATTCTTGAGGTAATTTCCTATGATTTATTTTCTTCTTTTCGAGGCATACCATCATGGTTTTTACTCTCTCCACTTTTCGGTCCACTTTTTGCAACAGGCTCATTTATCATCTTGCGATGAGAAACAGAGAGGTCCCCATGAAAGGCTGATTGAACCATTGATGAACCTTGTGAAGTCTTATGATGGTGGTAGGGAAAGTCATGCCCATGTTATTGTTCATTCCCTCTTTGAAGAATATCTATTAGTAGAAGAGTTATTCAGTGATAAAAAGCCGGTAATATATTGTTCAATTGCTAATTAACGGCTTTGTGGATACTAGCTATTTATGAATACTCTGAATAGTCTTAATTTTTCTGTTTAGGCTGATGTAATAGAACACATGCGTCAACAATACAAGAAAGAACTGTCGAAGGTTGTGGATTTAGTACTCTCACATCAGGTCTGTTATCATCCTTCTCGGACCATATCTCTCTTTTCTTCATCACTATGTCATTGAATTGGTATGCTTATATATTCTTCTTCTTGTTAGGGCATAAAAAACAAAAACAAACTCATTATCCGGCTCATGGAGCAGTTTGTTTGCCCTAGTCCTGCTGCGTATAGAGATAAACTTATCCGGTTCTCGACACTTAAACATCCTAACTACTCCGAGGTGTGCTTGGTTCCTTTATGTTTTATAATATTTATGTTTATGTTCGTCAAATGATGATTAGTTTGTTTTTGTAGTTGGCGCTGAAGGCGAGTCAATTGCTCGAACAGACGAAACTAAGTGAACTTCGTTCAAACATTGCTAAAAGCCTTTCAAAGTTAGAAACGTCTACAGAGAATGAAGAAAATATGAATGCTTCCGATAGGAAGAGTACCATTAATGATAGGATGGAAGATCTTGTGGGGGCTTCTTTAGCTGTTGAAGACGCTCTCGTGGGACTATTTGACCACCAAGATCACACACTTCAAACACGGGCTGTTGAGACTTATATTCGGAGACTATACCAGGTTCCGAGTTTATTATGTTGCAACTTTGTTATTCAAATTTCTTTTTGGCTGCAATTTACTAGGTACAAACAATCTCCACTTTAATTTAACTTGACTCTTGTCATTAGCCTTACACACTTAAAGATGGTGTGAGGATGAAGTGGCACCAGTCCGGTCTGATTGCTTCCTGGGAGTTCGTAGAAGAGCACATGGAAAGAAAAGAATTTGGCTCAGACGAGTACCAGACATCTGAAGAAGGAGTGGTTGAGAATCGTAGTAAGGGGAAATTGGGAACAATGGTTATAATCAAATCACTGCAGTTTCTGCCAAGTATAATAAGTGACGCATTGAAACAAACAAAGTACAATGACTATGAACCTTCCGGAGAACCTTTGTGTGGCAATATGATGCATATTGCTATTGTGAACAATCAAATGAGTCTGCTTCAGGATAGGTACTTGACACAATTTGACCATTTTAAACTAGCTTAGCTGCTATATTATATACCTAATTTGTTGACATTGCTTATTTTTTTTTGTCTAATAAGTGGGGACAAGAATCTTGCTCAGGAAAGCGCAAACAAGCTGGCCGAAATTCTTAAAGATAAAGAAGTGAGTTCGAGCCTCTGTTCTGCAGGTGTCGGTGTGATAAGCTTTATAATTCAGGTAGACAAAGGACGAACACCCATGAGACATTCATTTCATTGGTCGATGGAGAAACAATACTATACAGAAGAGGCGTTGATGCGTCATCTTGAACCTCCTCTGTCCAAATTTCTTGAGTTGGTATGATCCTGGCGATGAATAGTAAATCTTATTGTACAGCGTCTCACATTCTTTTTAATGATTGTTTTCTGTTTGTCTGATTCAGAATAAGCTGAAAGGATACTCCAATATACATTATACGCCTTCACGAGACCGTCAATGGCATATGTACACTGCCACAGACGAACCAAAGACAATCAAGAGGATGTTTATGAGATCTCTTGTTCGGCAGGCCACAAGGAACAATGGTGGCTTAATGTTTCAGGAAAGGCATGACAATCAACTTAGCCAAACACAGTTCTCCATGTCTTTTACGTCGAAAAGCCTTCTCAAATCTATAATGGAAGCCATGGAGGAACTGGAACTGAATGCCCATAATGCTTCCATGAAACCAGACCATGCGCATATGTTCCTTAGCATACTGCCTGCACAGGAGATAGATGATCTTTTGCCTTACCCCAGGTTGCTATGGCTGTGTCCTTAACAAGTTATTGTTCGTAATATGTCAGACCTTATGGTAATAATATGATGTATGTATGTCACACAGGAGAGTTGAAACGAATGGGAATGATGAAGAAACTACTGTCGAGATGATCTTAGAAGAAGCAGCACGAGAGATTCACAGGTCAGTCGGAGTGAGAATGCATAGGTTGGGTGTGTACGAGTGGGAAGTTAGGCTGTGGTTGGTGTCCTTGGGATTGGCAAGTGGCGCTTGGAGGGTTGTCGTTGCAAACGTGACTGGCCGTACATGTACCGTCCATGTAAGTTCTGCTTACAAATATTTGGTTGTCCAATCCCTGCAAAGAGTAAAAGTACACATCTCAATTACTTGAATTGCTTTGATTCGATGTTTCAGATATACCGTGAAGTGGAAGTTATTGGGAGAAACAGTTTAATTTACCATTCAATAACCAAGAATGGAGCTTTGCATGGAACCCCAATCAATGATCAATATAAGCCACTGGGATATCTCGACAGGCAACGTCTAGCCGCAAGGAGGAGTAACACTACTTATTGCTATGACTTCCCATTGGTTAGTAACTGAATTTAGAAGATTCACACATGTTTGCACTCTTGGCTTATTACCAAGAGGTTATGTTATTTCAGGCGTTTGAAACAGCATTGGAACAGTTATGGGAATCACAACACCCTGGAGTCAAGAAACCATGCAAAAATACTCTTGTCAATGTTAAAGAGCTTGTATTGTTCACTCCAGAAGGATCTTCCGCTACATCTCTTACTTCGGTTGAAAGACCACCGGGTTTCAACGAATTTGGAATGGTTGCCTGGTGCTTAGAGATGTCGACTCCTGAGTTTCCTATGGGACGCAAAATCCTCATAGTCGCCAATGATGTCACCTTTAAAGCTGGTTCTTTTGGTCCTAAAGAGGACGCCTTTTTCCAAGCTGTGACTGAACTCGCTTGTGCCAAAAAGCTTCCCTTGATTTACTTGGCAGCTAATTCTGGTGCCCGACTTGGGGTTGCTGAAGAAGTCAAATCCTGCTTCAAAGTTGGATGGTCGGATGAAGTTTCCCCCGAAAATGGATTTCAATATATGTACCTAAGCCCTGAAGATCATGCAAGGATTGGATCATCTGTCATTGCACACGAAGTGAAGCTCCCTAGCGGGGAAATAAGGTGGGTGATTGATACAATCGTTGGTAAAGAAGATGGTATTGGTGTAGAGAACTTAACAGGCAGTGGGGCTATAGCAGGTGCTTACTCGAAGGCATACAATGAAACTTTTACATTAACCTTTGTCAGTGGAAGAACGGTAGGGATTGGTGCATACCTTGCCCGTCTGGGTATGCGGTGCATACAGAGACAGGACCAACCAATCATCTTGACTGGCTTTTCAACTCTCAACAAGCTACTTGGCCGTGAGGTTTATAGCTCTCACATGCAACTTGGTGGCCCAAAAATCATGGGAACAAATGGTGTTGTTCATCTTACAGTCTCCGATGATTTTGAAGGCGTATCAGCGATTCTCAACTGGCTGAGCTACATACCTGCTTACGTAGGTGGTCCTCTTCCTGTTCTCGCTCCTCTGGATCCACCGGACAGAACTGTAGAGTACGTTCCAGAAAACTCTTGCGACCCACGAGCTGCTATAGCTGGAGTTCACGATAATATGGGTAAATGGCTTGGCGGTATCTTTGATAAAAGTAGCTTTACTGAGACTCTCAAAGGCTGGGCAAAGACAGTGGTGACTGGTAGAGCTAAGCTTGGGGGAATACCTATTGGAGTTGTTGCAGTTGAGACACAGACTGTAATGCAAACCATCCAAGCAGATCCAGGACAGCTCGACTCCCATGAAAGAGTGATTCCGCAAGCAGGGCAAGTCTGGTTTCCTGATTCAGCGGCCAAGACAGCTCGTGCCATCATGGATTTCAACAGGGAAGAGCTTCCATTGTTTATCCTAGCAAACTGGAGAGGGTTTTCAGGTGGGCAGAAAGATCTTTTCGAAGGAATACTTCAGGCCGGTTCAGCTATAGTAGAAAATCTGAGAACATATCGTCAGCCTGTGTTTGTATACATTCCAATGATGGGAGAGCTACGTGGTGGAGCGTGGGTTGTTGTTGATAGCCAGATCAATTCAGATTATATTGAAATGTATGCTGATGAAACTGCTCGTGGAAATGTGCTTGAGCCGGAAGGGATGATAGAGATCAAATTTAGAGCGAAAGAGATGATAGAGTGCATGGGAAGGTTGGACCAGAAGCTAATCAGTCTCAAAGCAAAGCTGCAAGATGCCAAACAAAGCGAGGCTTATGCAAACATCAAGCAACAGATCAAATCCAGAGAGAAGCAGCTTTTACCGGTTTATATCCAAATCGCCACCAAATTTGCGGAACTTCATGATACTTCCATGAGAATGGCTGCAAAAGGAGTGATCAAAAGCGTCGTGGAATGGAGCGGCTCGCGGTCTTTCTTCTACAAAAAGCTCAAACGGAGAATTGCTGAGAGTTCACTTGTGAAAACCGTAAGAGAAGCCTCCGGAGACAAGCTATCATATAAATCTGCGATGGGTTTGATTCAGAATTGGTTCTGCGAATCCGAGATTGCGGAAGGGAAAGAAGAAGCTTGGACAGACGACCAAATGTTCCTTACATGGAAGGACAATGTTAGTAATTACGAGTCGAAGCTGAGAGAGTTGAGAGTAGAGAAACTGCTAAGCCAACTTGCAGAGATTTGGGATTCGCCGGATCCGCAGGTTCTGCCCCAGGGACTTGCTAGTCTTCTAAATAAGGTTTGAAACCGTAACAGCAAAAACTGAGCTTCTTTTTGTACTTCTTTTTGAGGACTAAGTGGGAATTTGTGTGTTTTGTAGGTTGATACTTCAAGAAGAGAGGAGCTGGTGGATGCAATTCGTAAGGTGTTGGGTTAATATGAAAAATAGAAAGATGCTCTCTTATTGTTTGGCTGTGTCCTAGTTACCTGAAACTACAGATTTGCTCGCTTTTTTATACACACATATATATATATATATATATATATATATATATATATATTTGTTGGAGATATGTGTAACTCTTAATCATGTTGTAGCGTTTTCTTACCCGAATAATTTAGTTGCGGAATAGTTCATTGAACATGTAGTATTATTATTTTTTTGATGATATCGAACATATCACTATTGCTACATGGCTTTATTTTATACTAGTTTAGGACTTGCGAATAAGCGGGTTTTTGAGTTATAAAAACGTAAAAATTTAAAAGTAAATTAGTTCAACTAAATTATTCATGAAAATAAGTTAAATAAAATATATAAAACTACTAATATTGATTTCTACCATTCTATATTATTCTTTTTGAATTACTCTTATGAACTTTTCCAAAAAAAACTCACTTAACTACACCTTATCTTATGCCTTTGGGTTTAAACATCAAAAAATAAATCATTAAGGGTACAACCATAATTTATACTTATTAAACAAAATCTATAAGGATAATTTTATTCTTAACTTTGATAACAATTTCAAAACAAGTTTTATATTAAACATACATACAAACATATATCATAAATATTATTAATATTTAATTAAAAATTTGAATTAATAACAAGAAATCGATAAAAACAATGATTTTCAACACAAAAACCAACCAATAATATTATATATTATGACTTCGACAAAAAATATATGATATATTATGAATATATTTAAATAAATTATTTGTATATATAATTAAAGTTATTTCTATTTTAACTAAATTTTGGGTAAATCCGGTAGTTCGGTTAAGTTTAAAA
Source organism: Cochlearia excelsa (assembly GCA_963556525.1). Lineage (NCBI taxonomy): Eukaryota > Viridiplantae > Streptophyta > Magnoliopsida > Brassicales > Brassicaceae > Cochlearia > Cochlearia excelsa. The sequence goes on along the minus strand of OY748329.1, from coordinate 30,559,166 downwards.
AATTTAGGTTCGATTCCGGGTTTTCGGGTAGTAGAATGCTCTATCCGTTCGAGTTACTTGTTTTTTTTATCAGTTTCGGTTCGAATATTTCAGTTTTGTTTTCATATGTTAATTTGGATCCGAATAATTTGTTCACACTTATCTTATTATATAAAGTTTGGTTTCAAAACTTAGTAACTCACGAGATTGCGACATGTGTCAAATATACCGTTAATATTTTGACACATATAAAAGTTTTTCAATCAATCATGTTTAAACAAATATAATTAGAAAATATGTAAACTTTTTGCTTGACAAAAAAAAACTATGTAAACTTTTAAATTACAATCAATTATGTTTAAACAAGTACATTCATATAAATAAGAAAAATAAAAAAATAAAAACGAAAATAAGAACAATAGGAAAACACTAACACTAAATTAATTTACTATATTATTCAATATTTATTTAAAAAATATTATAATAGTTTCAAAAGTTATAATAATATTAGAAGACCCTATAAAAAATAAAATATATTCAATATTTATTTTCAAAAAAATTATAATAGATTCAACGTAATAAAAAAATATAATAAATTAACAATCCTAAAGAGAAAAGAAATCACATAAACTATATTATTCAATATTTAATATTTTTTCACGGGTTTTAAGATATAAACTGTGAAACCCGCATATTCGTGAGTCCTAAACTAGTAAGTTATTTATTCTCGTTTTTTCTAATTAATTTGTCTCGATTTTTCTAATTTTTTATTTAGATCATATTTCAATAATATTATTATTGCTTATATACTCATAAATATATATATATATATAAACAATACAGTAGAACCTCCATAAATTAATACTCCATAAATTAATAACCACTATAAAATAATAAAATATGTCGTTCCCAAGTCGGGCCAATGTAAATAATGATCAATTTCGATAAATTAATAAGATAATAATTTTTTTGAAACTCCTATTTAAGAATACGGTCCCAATAATATCGTAAATTAATAATTGTATTTTTATGTATATAATATATAGTTATGAGAACTTAGTAAAATATGATTACTATAACTGTTTGTTTTCTTAAAATTACGTACACATTAAATTTTACAAATACGTAAAAGACACAAATTTTCGTAATGTTTTAATTATAAATAGTATCTCAACACTTTGTTTTACATAAACAAGTGTTTATAAGTGTTAAATGAACTTTATACAATTTTTTGGACTTATGAAACTCCAAAAAATATTTATAGTAGGATTTAAATTGTTCTTCAAAAGCTTTTAAAATATATTCACGAAACTCGTACACACACTTTTATAACATCTCAATTTTAATATATTACTTTTTGTGTAAAAATATCTATATAAATTAATATCACTATAAATTCATAAATTATCGTAGTCTCAACATCATTAATTAATAGAGGTTTTACTGTATATGTTTTTGAATTTAATGTTAAGCAATGAAACATGCATGAATTATATATTGAGAAATTGCTAAATCATGTCTTCAAAATGAACTAAACAAATACCTTCATAGCTAAAACTAATTCAATATCGTTAAATCATTAGTTTTTAAGTAAAGTATGAATAAATTATGATTAGTTATTTTGATATATCTTATCGTATTAGTAAAATACTTTTTTCGAAGGACAATGATTAAATCAAATCACTTAATAAAAATTACTTTAAAATTTAAATTTCTAAAGCGTACTTTCCTAACAATACAATAGAATAATTTTGTAATTGTGGGTGTAGTTTCACTACGACCTCACTTTATCCATATTTATGATATATTTAATTACATATGTGTGATAAATCTTTGTCGTGTTTGTTAATTTAACAAAATCATAGTTGTCCCACTGAAGCAATTATTTTTCTTCTTTTAATCTTTTTTAAGACTTATGATCGAAGATTTTGTAGTTTAAATTGCAACTCGATTATTGTTGTGAAACTTGTGAGTTACCTTGATTGGTTATATATTGGTAATTATATAATTTTCTTTTTCTTTTTATGATTGAAATTATATTATATTTTTGATAATTTTAAACTTATTATAGTGTCTTTTTTTGGATGTATCATATTTTTTGATAATTTTAAACTTATTATAGTGTATTTTTTTGATATATCCCATAATATATTCTAGTTTATTTATAAACTTACATATTTATCTTAATATATGATTGTTTAATCATCATGATTGGTTGGAATTTTTTACACGTGTCAAAATCTTAACGCTAAACTTAATATCACGATCTCGTGAGTTACTAAATTTTGAAATCAAGCTTTATATAATAAATATATAAGATTATTTAAAATCAGAGATCTATCTATCAGCAACTCTTTGTCCAAATCAAAGGAAAGAGTAGTAAATCTATTTTTTGTATTATCTTTTTTCACTTTTCTTTTGCTTCAGTGTAACTAGGATTGAATCCGTGTGTTTGGCACGACTGTGTTTGGCACGACTGTTATGTTTTTATAAACATAATTTAGTTTGATACAATTTAACTAGATTTTTTAATTAATGTATATTGAAAATAAATTTTAAAATCATATTTATTTATGTTTAATATCTTACGAATATAATTTGGTTATATCTTACAAATTATTTATAATATTTTTTGACCAGACACAAATTTACACATATACATTATATAGAAAATAAATTTGATTTAATCTCATAACAATTATCAATCGTTATTTCAAATTCGATTTGTTATTTATAGTGACCCCTATGTAAATTAAAATATGTAGAGATCTTGATCTATAATTATACCTCCATTTAAATCTAAAATTAGACCTACAAAGAAAAAATATCTTACTTTAAAATAATTAAAATTTATCTTACGAAAAATTTAAATAAAATTTAAATATTATATGATTTTCAAAAAAATTGAAATATTCATAATATTTGAATATTTCATTATGTTACTTATTAAATAGGTAAATATTTATATTAATTTTTTTCGTTAATATTATTTTTAATTTTAAGTGAAAATTACAAAACTATACCATTTGGATTGCATTTTTAAAAACTACACCATTTCATAGTCATTTTTCAAAACTACACCTAAATACTCAAAGTTAAATTCAAATAAACCTTATCTAAACAATCATAACCCTTTAATATTATACCCTAAACACTAATTAGCGAAATTTTAATTTTTTAATGGGTAAATCAAACGTTTAAAATTTTGAAAAGATGTAAATATATAAAAATATTGAATTAGGTGTAGTTTTGTGAAAAGAGTGTTGAAAGGGTGTAGTTTTGTGAATTCCTCTAATTTTAATCCTATTAAAATAGTAAAAGTTTTTTATGTTTATTTTTATTTTCTGTTTTTAATTTCATATTCACTTTTAATCTTGTTAAATAAAAATATTTTTTTATATTTTTGTCTAAAATTACCTTATACTATAATTTATGTAATGATATTATTTATATTTTTATCTAAAATTAACTTATACTATAATTTATGTAATGATATTATTTATATTTTTATCTAAAATTAACTTATACTATAATTTATGTAATGATATTACATGTAATTAAAAAACAAATATTCACTCAAAATCATTCATAGAAGACTATTCGCAGACAACTATTAACGAGATTTGACAATTTCGAAGTCAATGATAAAATTATAATTTAACACGCGGAAAACACATTTTAGCAAATTAAAAAATTTATCAATTAGCAAATTTATGTCAAAATGGACCTATTTTCCAATTTTCTTAAAATACAATAGTTTCTGAGAAATTCACAAAACTACACTCTTTCAACCCTTCCTTCACAAAACTACACCTAATTCAATATTTTCACAAATTTACACACTTTCAAAATTTTAAAAGCTTGATTTACCCTTTAAAAAATTACCAAAATTAAAATATTTTCATTTGGGTTCGCTAATTAGTGTTTAGGGTATAGTATTAAGTGGGTAGGATTGTATGGGTAGGGTTTATTTGGATTTAATTTTGAGCGTTTAGGTGTAGTTTTGTGAAGTAATTTTTGAAATGGTGTAGTTTTGTGAAATGTAATTCAAATGATGTAGTTTTGTGATTCTCCCGTAGTTTCTTTAAAACTATTTCAGGGTTACGGACTACGGTTCATAAATTTTGAATTTTAAATAAAATAAATTTATAATTATTAACTAATTAGTTATTTAAAATAAAAAAACTGCGTTATCGGTCTGGTTCAGTTTGAAATCGAAGCCGACCCCTAGTCTTAATTTTTGATTGGGTTCGGCTGGGTCTGTTTGGTTTGGGAATATTGCCACCCCCAAGTATAACTAATTTTAAAAATAACTCATTTGTATTTTGTGTATTCATTAATAACTCGTTAATATATATTTAAAATAACTTGTGTAATTTTTTTGGTTAAAACTCGTTAATTTTTTTATGATTGTTTTTTGACAACCTTTAAGAAGATATAACATAAGCCGAAGTGATATCACTATTAACTTATTGAATACCTCTTTTCCTCTTTTTATAACGAACTAGAAAAGAACCCGCGCGTTGCGCGGAATATTTACAAATTTTTATAGTAATTTCAAATAATTTTACATTGACTTTGTGAAAGTTTTGATTTGTTTTATGAAGTTTTTTCTTTTTGTAATAGGTATATGGTTTAACTTTAAATATTTTTCATCTATTTTATATTTTATCAAGCTAATGAAAATGATTTTGTTTACAAACAACTTTTGTTTGAATGTTTTAGTTTATTATCAAACCGATGACATATCAATATGTAAAGAAAATTGTTGTTGTGTACCCCATTTAGCTTCTCTAATTTTAATTGTACGCATGTTGTTTATTTTGGTTTTACGCGGACATCTTAACCCGTCAATTAATTTGGATCATATTTTGTTTTGTTTTCTCAGTAACGTTATTGAATTATTTGTATATGTAATTATTTATTTTGTATGAGGTTTTCTTTTTTGGTGGATATTTTAAGTTTATTTCATATATTTGGCACTAACATTTGGATTTAGAAAGTATGTATATATATGAAGTATTTTTATCCAAATTATAGTTATTTAAAATTTTATAAATTTATATTTATTTATTTTTAAAACTATTTTCTCTCTAACCAATTTTGTTAGATGTTTTAGGTCTTTTGATTTGTTTTATTTTATTTGATTTTCAGAAGTTTCTATTCATATTTTTTATTTATTAACTATAGTATGACCAATCATATTATGTAGTTTTAATTTTTATTTGTTTTGAATAAATGTTAAAATAATACTTCATTTATAACTTTTAAATTTTTTGCTTTTAGATCAAAATTTTACATAATGGGACATATGTAATAGTATAAGAGAGAAACAAATTTGATATATTTTCATTTTAGAAAGTTGATATATATGTTTTTTATTAGTGTTAAAGATTATATAGAATGTTTTTTTTATTTGAGTTTTATTAAATGATTTTTTAATTGAATTGTCTTAATTATTTTTTGATGATGTGGATACCTTGGATTGAGAGAGTATTGTGCTATTATATAATAGATTTCAACCTTCAACCAAGTATGTTTAAAACTAAATATTTGAAATTTAAGTTCTCCCAAATTCTTTGAATCAAGTTCTTCTCGAAAATATTTTTTTATATAAAAATGATTTGAAGTAAATATTTAAGCAAATTTCCAAAAATTAAATTTTGATGTAAACATTGAAAGAATGTTTAAACATAACGGATTTCGGCAACTATAAATTTAAAATAATGAAGTTTCAACATTGATAATTTATAGAGGTTTTAATTAACAAAATTTTCTATTATAACGGTAAAAGAGAACATTTGATTATCTTTTTAAAATGTGTGATAAAACTTTAAAGGGACAATTACAAAAGTACACCTTTTGAATTGCATTTTACATAACTACACCATTTCAAAATTAAATCTAAACACTCAAAATTAAATCCAAATTATTCCTACCAATAAAATCATGGGAGAATCACAAAACTACACCATTTAAATTACATTTCACAAAACTACACCATTTCCAAAATACTTCACAAAACTACACCTAAACACTCAAAATTAAATCCAAATAATACATCCTACCCCCTTAATAATATACCCTAAACCCTAAACCCACACAATCCTACCCCCTTAATAATATACCCTAAACACTAATTAGCGAACCCAAATGAAAAGATTTTAATTTTGGTAATTTTTTAAAGGGTAAATCAAGCTTTTAAAATTTTGAAAGGGTGTAAATATGTGAAAAAATTAAATTAGGAGTAGTTTTGTGAAGGAGGGGTTAAAAGGGTGTAGTTTTGTGAATTCCTCTAAAATCATATCCTTTTTAACATTATACCCTAAACACTAATTACCAAACACCCAAATAATTTTTTTAAAAATTTTGGTAATTTTTTAAAGGATAAATCAATCATTTAAATTTTAAAAGGGTGTAAATATAGAAAATATTGAATTATTTGTAATTTTGTAAAGGAAGAGTTGAAATGACGTAGTTTTGTGAATTCCTCAACTTTAAATGACATTTCAGAAAAATAGAAAAAATAATATGCCGACAATGACGCTAGTCTTTTCCGGTGGCTTTCCGGCGGCAGCTCCAATAGCACCAAAAGCTGATGGTCCTTTGTTTTTTCTTCTTGTTGTCTCCTTTTTGTCTATGTTGTGGCTTTAAATCGGCATAGAAAGATTTCTTTTAACTCCTTTGGCCACTTTGTCTCCGACGTGGGTGGTTCATTCAATAGTCAATACTCTCGGCTAGCTTTTATCTCGGTATAGGCGGCTTTCTCTTTTAACTCTTTTGACCGATTTTGTCTCCATCTTTTGTAGTTGAATCAACACTAACGTATGGTTTCGAGTTTACCAGCCATCTCGTCTCCGACGAGGTTCTTTTAACGAGTAAAATTTCTCTCTTGATGAGTTATGAAAAAACCATTGAAGACGAAAAATCCACGTCCTAGACGTGTTTCAAGATGAAGACTCCACCCTTGGTTGCGACAACCGTGAATCGCAGGTATTCATGAGCGGATGCAACAATTTCGGCACATCCATCGCTTACTTTAGACCACTCGTTTTTAATATGTCATGCGGTGGAAACACGTGTCATAACGGCTACTGCTTCCTTAGCATTAGGCTTTCACAGAATGGGTAATGTTTATTTGGACTTATTTTTGGCATAATTGATCAAATTTAGTTTAATGCCTCAAATTTATAAAAGACTTAAAAGGTCTTGTTTCTTAATCTCGGTATGCATAGAGATCTTGGACTTTAGTGCATTTCTCCCAATATTAATATAGTTTATTCAGCGAAAATAAAAGAAGCTAATATTAAAAAAATGCAAAAATAATTAAAAAAAATAGAGCGAAATATAATAGTAACCACTGGAGATGGTGTAAGAAGCATACCTACATATTATCACCATTTATCAAAATATATGAACACAATTACACTGAGATGAAAGTATGCAAAATCAAAACACTCAAGTTAATCAACCCAAATAAAGCTTTTTTATGTGGAGTTGGTTCTCCTTGATTCAATTCAAATCTGAGAAGCAGGCATCTCATATTGCAAAGCAAATGCTTCAACTTGGTTTCTAAGTTCAGCTATGTCTTTGTTTGTGCATAGACTCTTCACAAACTCCTTGTGTGACTTGCCATGTTCTCTCTGCAGCGCACTTGTTATCTGTGCCACCCTTACCAGAAAATCCGCTATTTTCTCAAAATCAGACTCTATACAGCCTCTCGTTGTCATTGCCGGTGTCCCTATATTTGATCCCAAAAAAAAAACATTTTCAAGTTCAGACCAAAACAATCTAAATATGAATGTTAAATGCAAATCTATATGCCTTCTTACCTATCCTTACACCTCCAGGAGATATTGTACCATTGTCACCAAATATAGCTGTCTTGTTTAAGGTGATATGGCACATCTCACACACTTTCTCATAGACTTTCCCTGCAAAACAAACACATATATAATCACACGAAAAAAAGACTTGTAAATTTGTATTGAGTGATTTTAATACCTGTTAAGCCCAAAGCAGTGAGATCCCAGAGTAACAAATGGTTATCTGTGCCACCAGTAACTAATCTGCAATTTCTTCTAAGCAGAGCTGACGCTAAAGCTTGAGCGTTTTTCTTCATTTGTTGTATGTAAGTTTTGTACTCTGGAGTGGCGACTTGCTTTAAGGCAATGGCGAGAGCTGCAATATGGTTGTTGTGTGGACCTCCTTGTAGTGATGGGAAAACAGCAAAATTGATCTTTTCTTCTAAATCATAATGCGTGGAATTGTCGCAGTGACTAGAATGATGGCCTTGCTTTCTTATCTTTGGGCCTCTCCTGTAGAAGATGATACCTCCTCTTGGACCACGTAGACCTTTGTGAGTGGTGGAAGTAACTATGTCACAGTGATCAAATGGGTTTGAACATTCCTGTAGATTACAAACCAAACTCAGAACCAAAGTTTCATGGAGGCATAATCTAACAAATAATCTTTAACGTGCCCCATATCGAAAAACCACGGTTCATCTAAAATATCTAATCAACATAATAACGATAAAAAGTAGGAGAAGATTGAAACCTTAGTTGCCACGAGGCCGCTAATGTGAGCCATATCACACATCAAAACAGCACCACACTTGTCTGCGATTAGTCTAACCCTCGGGAAATCCCAGTCCCTAGGATAAGAACTGCCTCCACAAATAAGTATCTTGGGGCGGTAATCAAGCGCCCTATCCTCAAGCTTATCGTAATCAATATAACCACTCTGAGGATTCACTTTGTAAGGAAAGCTCTCAAAGAAGATCGAAGCAGCCGATATTTTCTTGCCACCGGGCGTACAATACCCGTGACTCATGTGACCTCCAGAGGGAGAATCAAGCCCCATGATACGTTCACCGGGCAATAAAAGACCGGTGTAGACCGCGAAATTAGCAGAAGTACAAGAATAAGGCTGTACATTAACACCCCACTTATCAGATTCAAGAGAAAAGGCAGTAAGAGCTCTTTCGATACAAAGATTCTCGATCTGGTCAATGTATTGGTTCCCAGTGTAGTATCGAGAACCAGGCATGCCTTCAGAGTATTTGTTTGTCAAGTGACTACCTAAAGCTTCCAAAACAGCTCTGCAAACGTAATTCTCAGAAGCAATAAGCTCAATACCTTTGAATTGTCTCTGTTTCTCCTTTTCCATCATTTCGTTGATCTCAGGATCAGCCAAATTAAGTGGCTCATCTCCCCAAGCTCTTACCAAAGCACGTCTCGATTCGAGATCCGTGTCGCCTTTCGTCCTCCTCGGATGTTTGGCTTGAGATAAAAGTGGACAATCTCTTTGACGTTTTAGACACATATGGTGACCTAATATTCTAAAGTGTTTGTCTTCTTCTTCTTCTTCTTTTTCTTCTCCGTCTTTCTTTCGATCTTCTTCCACTCTGTTGGTGGTGCTATCTGACTTCTGTTCGAGTAATTGCAATGGGATCGGTGAGAAAGTGTTTGGTGATGATCGGAATATCGGATCGATTTGTAGGTTTATCGAATCGTCTGCTATCGGAGTTCTTGACGTCGCCGCCATTGATGCCACGGAGCGATCAAACCCTAATGAAAAATTAGTATGGGAACGATTCAGATCCATTACGGATTTTGTAGAAGCGAAAGAGATAGAAAGAGAGAGGGTTTAATGAATATGATAATTATTCTCAATTTTTCCAATCGCCTTTTGTTTTTGTTTTTCTGTGGATGGGAGAGAGAGAGAGAGAGAGAGAGAGAGAGAGAGAGAGAGGGGAAATAAAAGAAGAGAGAACAAATAATGAGTCATGAGGAGGCCAAGTAGATTGATTTTGACAAGATTACATATGACCGGTTAATTATACGAACCTGGTTTGGTTAGTGAGAAGAATACACCGACCGTGTTAACCGGGAATTTATCCCCTAATATAAAAGGAGTAATTCACAAAACTTAAACCAAAAAATTTACGTTAGTATATGTGTGTACTATTAATCTTAACACGACGCTCCAAAACCTTTATACTGCGAAAATACAAAAACATATAGACCTATCGTCCATTCCTTTACAAAACTCTATCTAATTCAATTTTTTTTCGTAATTACATATTTTCAAAATTTTAAAAGCTTGATTTACTCTTTAAAACTTCACCAAAATTAAAAAATTTCATTTGGATTCGTTAATTAGTGTTTAGGGTATAGTGATTAAGTGGGTAGGTTGTTTGGGTAGTCATAATTTGGATTTAATATTTAGTGTTTAGGTGTAATTTTGTGAATAAATTTTTAAAAAAGTGAGTTTTGTGAAATGCAATTAAAAAGGCGTAGTTTTGTAAAGTCGTAGTTTTGTAATTCTTCATATAAAAGTAGCCAGATTTGTTTCTATTTTATTTTGGTTGTTGTTTAATAAAAAGGGCACTTCCCAAAAAATACAAAAAAATGTTTTTCAGAATAAACTAGTACTAAATGTGGACCCACACATGGGTGCCGGATTTATTTTGTCGTATTTTTAAATAATATGTTTGAAAAGTGAAAAAATTAAAATTGTTTGGTTAAAAAATATATAAAATAATTTATATATCGAGTTGGATTATATGTTTGTAATTTTTTGTTTCATATAAAACATAAATATTTTGAAAAATTTATTATTTTCTTACAGTGACGACAATATACAATTTTTATTTTTAGTGGTATAATTTCTTTCACACAACAACATATTTTTAGTGGTAACAATTAAATTATGGACTAACCACGAATTGATCCGCGTATAAAAATATATAAAAATTGTTTATTGAACTATATTAAATATAAAGCTATATGCGGACCCGCACATACGTGCAGTTTTTAATATGTTGTGATTTTTATATAATAAGATATGTTTTACTTATATATTTAATTTTTTTGGTAAAAAATATATTGAATAAATTTCTACAGCGACTTGAATTATATGTTTGTGGTCTCATATTTCACATAATACATGAATATATTGTAAATTTTATTATTTGCTTATAGTTATTAAAATATACAATTTCTTTATATTTTGATTTTACGAATATGATTTGGTTATATCTTATAAACTATCTTATTATATAAAAGTGAGCGTGTTTAATTATAACTCACCAGATCGTGACACGTGTCACAATGAATTTAGATCGCGACATTTGTCATTATTAAAATAAGGAATCATTTTAAAAAAAAATAGGAAAAAAGAAAAATGAAAACACCTTAAATATGGAAATCATATAAATTAAACGCTCAACGTTGTTAGAATAATGTTTAAAAAAATAGTTTAAAATAATAAAAAAGAATAGAAAAATGTTAATAATGTTTAAGAATAATGTTAATAATGTTTAGGAAAAAATGTTAATAATGTTAATAATTTTAGGAAAAATGTTTATAATGTTTAGGAAAATGTTAATAATTTTAAAAGAAAAAAAAATGTAACGTTCAGGAGAAAAGGCAAAACAAAAAATAAGAAAAAAAGAGAAAGGAAAAAAAAAGGAAAAAAGTAATCAAACGAAAAATGTTCATTATATCTATATATACATATCTAGAATCACTAAATTTCATTGTGCTCTCCTCTTTGTTCTATTTATTATTATTAAATTTATTTTTTAACTCAAACAAAGAAAAAAATGAGTTCCTTAGTTTCTAAAAGCCAACAATATTACTTCACACTTAGGGCCTGATTGGTTGTAGCTGTAGCTTTTGATTTTAAGCTGTAGAAATTTGGCTGTAGTTTTTTTTTGCTGTAGCTTTAAATTTTATTGCTGTAAGATTTTGGTTGTAGAAATTTAGCTGTCACTTTTTTAAAATAAAAGCATGAATGGACAGTTGTAAGTGTAGAGTTTTTATGTTTAATAACTATAAAATAAATTATCAATATAATAAAAAGTTAATAGCTTATAAAGCAAAACAAAAATTTATTAGTACTTTTATCGATAAAAATTCCATAATTAAATTATTATTTATTTCAAAAATCATTTAATGTTTGTTAGATAATATATTATATAAACAACTACTTATAAATTTTTACATAAAATAATATATATATTAAATATTTTACATACTATTTTCAATTTTCATACGTGTCATTAGCTTTAATTATCATGTTTTTATTATAATATTATGTAATTAAAATTATTTTACGTACAACAACGTAATGTTATTGTGTAGACTGGAAAAAAAAAATTGTGATCACATAGGATAATAAAAAAGTAATGAAATAAAAAAGAAAAAGAATAACGAAAAAAGAGAAAAGTTGAGAGTTAAAAAAATGTGACTCTAGGAATTTAGCTTTCTACATCTATAAATTAAAGAAATTTTTTTTTTATTGGTTGTGAGTAATTTGTTAAATCTAATGCATGATTGGTTTCACAAATAGGCGGTAGATTTTTTTTTGGTTGTGCACAACACCTACAGCCGCTTCCAATCATACCCTTAATCAATTATATAAAAGTGAGCGTTTAACGTGAGCTCGACACGTTGACAAATTATAACTCACTAGATCGTAACACATGTCACAATTAATTTAGATCTAATATAATTGATTTAGTGTGAAGTAAGATTATTGACTTTTAAAAACTATGGAACTCATCTTTTTCTCTGTTGGAGTTAAAAAAAATTATTTATTTATTTTAAAAATTAATTGATTAAATTTTACCATCATGGATCCATTATCTAATTATTAATTTAAAATAAATGTTTTTTCACGTAAATAACAAAAGCAATGTAATAAAATAAAAAATGTGTTATTTTATTTCTTAATAAATGAAAAACTAAAAAAACTTATTTATTATTACCATATATTGTTTTGTATCTTTTATATTTATTTGTTAATAAAATAACATGTATAATATTAGTTTTCGTTTAAATCTAACTATAACTATACAAATTTACTAACAATATTAATATATAATTATAAAATATTTTTATGTAATTTTTCCACGTATTACGCGGGTTCTCATCTAGTATTTGATATATTCCGACCCGTCGGACAAATTAAACGTAAATATTATACATAAATTAAATTTGATTTAGTTCCATAATAGTTATCGTTAGTGGTTTTTAATAACCCGTTACAAAAATTAAAATATGTGGAAATCATTTTTATTCATATCGGATGTTAAAAACTTAAAATATACGATTATACAATATTTAAATCTGAAACTAATCCGTAAAAAATAATTTTATTAGTAAATTAATCTGAAACATCTATCGTTATCAAATATATTATTTAAATATTATTGTTTCCGTTTTAAATTTGAAATTTAAATCGATATAATTATGTGTTTTGGTTCTGATTTTAACGGTAAAAAAATTTATTTACAATATTGCCACTCGATATAACCTATGGTTATATTTAAATACAAAAAAACAAAAAGCTATATGACATTGATACGGACTCATATGTTTTTGGTCTATACTATTAATTGGGAAGAACGAATTTTGAAAAGCCATTAAAATTTTATTTTCATTACATGTAATGCAATTATATAAATTTTAGTATAAGGTAATTTTTAATTTAAATAATTATCGCAAATCTTTGTTTCCAAAAAGTGCAAGATTTAATTTGAATTCGGTATTTTTAAAGAATATGCTATAATTATAAACATATTTTATTACTTTAAATATATGTTATATTAAATGATGATGTAAATATTTTTATAATTATGTTTTTTATTTAATTCTGGAAATCTTTGTTTCCAGAAGTGAAGATTTGTATTTAATTCTGGAAATCTTTGTTTCCGAAAGTGAAGATTTTATTTAGGGCATGATTAGTTGTAACTGTAGCTTTTGATTTTCTGCGGTAGAAATATGGATGTAGTTTTTTTTGTTGTATTTTTAATTTTTATTGTTGTAGGGTTTTGGTTGTAGAAATTTAGCTGTCATTTTTTAAAATAAAAGCATGATTGGACACCTGTAAGTTTTTTTATGTCTAGTAAATATAAATAAATTGTCAATACAATAAAATAAATTAATCGTTACATGTAATTAACTAAAATATGTAAACATATAATCTACATTTTATGCATATATTTTAAAATATATAAATATATTTCTTTGCACAAAAACTATTTTTAATATAAGTATAACATTTTTATTATGAAAAATATTTGGGAGAATTACAAAACTACACCATTTTCAAAATATTTCACAAAACTACACCTAAACACTCAAAATTAAATCCAAATAAACTCTACCCACATAATCTCACCCCCTTAATACTATACCCTAAATACTAATTAGTGAACCCAAATGAAAAGATTTTAATTTTGATAATTTTTTAAAGGGTAAATCAAGCTTTTAAAATTTTGAAAGGGTGTAAATATGTGAAAAAATTAAATTAGGTGTAGTTTTATGAAGGAGGGGATGAAAGGGTGTAGTTTTGTGAATTCCTCAAAATATTTTAGAATATAAGAATATGTTTAATAATATGTATAATTAGATAATCTCTGTTAAATATAAAATAAATCAGAGCCGATGAAAACATGGTGAGAAAAATAATTTTACATATATTAAGTGAATTATATATCAAATATATAATAAAATATGTACATATAAACTCATGTCAAATTAAATAGTACAATAGCACATCTAATAAATAGACAAAAATAGTTTGATGAGAGATTTATAAAGCACTAGTTTTTGGGATGTTGAAAAAATGACGTGTACAACCAAATTTTATATTTCATTTTGTTTTTCGGCTGTAGATATTAAAAGTAAAGGAAAGCATGTTTGGTTGACATATTTGGTTGTAACCAAAGTTTTGACTTCCAAAATTTTCTACAACCCCAAACAATCAACCCCTTAATTCTGGAAATCTTTGATTCAAAAAATGAAGATTGCACATTTAAAGATGATCCGATTTATGATCCGATTAAATAGGACGCTTGCACATAAGCGTCACTCGTCATTTGGAATAAAAAAATGTGCTATGAACTTTGTATAATTTGGGCCTCTTCCATGGGTTTACGATTTTGTAAGATTTTTAAATAAGAATAATTGTCGGTTAACGTTGTCGTTTTAAATAGCATATGATATTATGAAAAAATACAATGGCATGACATCATAATTACAATTTTTTTTTGTTCTTTTCAAAAAAATGTTTTCCGATTAATAGTTAAGATTATAAGTTTTTTTCTTAAATATCCTTAAAAAGTTGTGTAGACAAAAATACCATTAACCGTGAAAGTGATCTTGATCTAGTGGCAGTTATAAGTCCACAAGAGACACGTAACACCCCATCCGAGATCGATCCCGCGCCTACGATTGTGTAGGTTTGGCTAATGGACCGGTCATTTGTGGTCCAAATGTTGACAAAAATATACCATTAACTTAAAATCAACTTAAAACTTTCAAAATTAACATGAAATCCTCGAAACTAAACTCTATCCCTTTGATAATAAACCATAAATATTATATATCGAACCCAAATGAAAATTTAAGTTTTCAAATGTTAAAATTATTTTTTTTGTGTTTTTGATATTTTACTCCAAAAAACATTTTAATGGTATACGAGGAAAAATAAACTTGTAAGAATCTTTTTTTCCAAAAAAAAATTTTCGTGATATTTTAGGAATTTCTCTAATAAAAACTAGGCCTGGGCATTCGGGTTTCGGGTCGGGTTCGGGTCGGGTTCGGGTCGGGTTGTTTCGGGTTCGGGTTTTTCGGATTACAGTATATAGAACCCGAAGGGTTTTTGAAATAATTTCGGGTCGGTTCGGGTCGGATTCATTCGGGTTCGGGTCGGGTTAATTTTTTTTTATGAAACCCGGTAATTACCCGAAAAAATCGGGTCTTCTTTGGCTCGGGTATTTGGACCCGAAAAACCCGAAAAAAACCCTAAAAAAACTCGAAAAACCCGAAAAAAACCCGAAAAAACTGAACAAACCCTAACAAACCCGAAAAATCTGAAAAACCTGAATAAAACCCGAATGAAACCCAAAAACATGAATGCATTGTAAACTCATAAACATAGTAAAACTGCATAAGAGAGGGTTAGGTTTCGGGTTTCTCGGGTTTGATTTCGGGTTTGGTGTCGGTTCGGGTTTAAACTGAAACCCGAATTAAATTTATATAAAACCCGATGGGTTTTTTTTGCTATACTCGAAACCGACCCGAACCGGGTTTTTCGGGTCGGTTCGGGTTCGGTTTTCGGGTTTCGGTCTAAATGCCCAGCCCTAATAAAAACCATATCAAATTCAATCTATGTTATTAATTGTGAAGCATTTGTTTAGAAATATCTTAAAATTTTCTTTAAATTACATTGTAGTGCAATTGTGTTAAGAATAAACTATATATATCTTAAAAGGGTAAAAATGTATAAGTAATATTAGATATATAAAAATAAAATTGCTAATAATGTTTCTTTAAAGTAGGTAACGGACCAAAATTTTTGGCATGTGCAATAGTTTTTTTATAGTCAAAACTACACCATTAGAATTACATTTTATAAAACTACACAATTTCAAAATTACTTCACAAAACTATACTTAAGCACTCAAAATTAAACTAAATAAACCCTACCCACGCAATCCTACCCCTTTAATATTATACATTAAACACTAATTAGCGAACCCAAATGAAAAGATTTTAATTTTGTTAATTTTGTAAAGGTAAATCACACTTTTATAATTTTGAAAGGGTGTAAATATGTGAAAAAATTGAATTAGGTAGAGTTTTATAAAGGAATAGAAAAATGGTGTAGTTTTGTGAATTCCTCATATCAAAACATACATAAATATACATCTTATGAATATACAACTTTTAAAAATATTTTTTCAAACTAACATATTTATAAATATTAGACCCTCAGAATCTAGTCATTATATATACAAAAAGTGGCGGGACCTCTCTTAATGCTGACACTAGGGATGTCAAAATGGATCATTCAACCCATTTCAACTCATGATCCAAATGGGTTTGATGTTAATGGGTCATGGGTTGACACAACCCATATAACTAATGGGTTGGGTCAACCCATCAACCATCTAATTTAGTGGGTCAATTGGGTAAATGGGTTATCCAATATTGATCCATGAAATTATATATGATAAAGTTAAAATATATATTTTTTTTATTTTTGCGATAAAAAGTGAATTTATACTTTTGAATGAAATATTGATTTAACGATTTCGACGATAATGCGATTTCACGATTTCGACGTTAACTTGATTTTGATGTTGATTTCACGATTTCGACATTAGCGCGACTTTACGATTTCGATGTTACGCGATTTCACTATTTCGACGATAATAAGATTTCACGATTTCGAAGTTAACAAGATTTTATTTCGAATAAAACACGATTTCACGATTTCACGATTTCAACGTTAACACGATTTTCACGTTAACACGATTTTATGATTTTTGATTTTTGGTTAGTTTTTTGTTGTTGTGTAATTAGATTTAAATTGATTAATTAAATTTAATGGGTCAACCAAATAACCCATGAACTCATTTGAATATGACCCATATTGACCCAACCCATTTGACTCATCAACTCATTTGACTCATCACCCCGTTTGACCCACGGACTCATTTGGTTCAAATAAATTGACCCATTTGGGTTGATGGGTTGGGTTGGATCGGGTTTACCCATTAATTTTGACCCATTTTGACATCCCTAGCTGACACCTCATCATTCAAAATAATTTAAATCATTAAATTTATTAAATCCTAAAAAATCATTTTACGATTTTTATTATTAATGCATAAAAAATATTAAACTTCAACTTAATTTGTTAAATATTATAATATTACAATAATAATTGCATTAAAAATATCTCCACATGAATATTAATAAATTTGAAGTTTTAAATGTGTATTCTCAATATTTTTTAATTTCAATATATATATATATATATATGTATATGTAATATCACATTACAAAAAGTAAAACATAAAATAAAGGTTTAAAAATTATATACAATAGTGAAAATATGAGTAAAATATATAAAAAATATAAAACAAAAATTACACAAACTATTAAGGTATTGAATAAACATAATCCCAATCATCATCTAGATAAACAAAAAAAATACAAAACAAAGAAATATACGAATTGAGATCTTATCAAATGTTGTTCCATTATTTAGGTAAACAAAAAAATAAATATTGAAAATGTAAGAAATTAATAGAATCACCAAAAATAATCAAACCCAATAATTTATAAAATAAAATTATTAATATCCATATATATATATTTATAATCATGAAAAAAATCCGCGAGTATCGCGTGGGGTCTCTCCTAGTATCTATAATGAGTGAGGATAGTTCTATGACATCTCATTATTTCCATATCATTTAAATCATTAAATTTATTGAAGTATAGAAAATCATCTTTCCATTTAAATTGTTAATTCATTAAAATTATTAAATTTCAACTTAATTTTTCAATATTATTAGATTCTAGTAATAAATAGATTAAAAGTATCGAAATATGAATTTCAATAAATTCTAAATTTTAAATATGTATTCTCCATAATTTTTTGGACTTGGAACAAATGAAAATAGTTTAATTAAGATATATGTGAGTTAATTAGTGTTTTGTGTAAATTTTCAACCCTTCCTTCACAAAACTACACATATTTTTGCATATTTACATCTTTCAAAATTTTAAATGGTTGATTTATCCTATAAAAAATTACCAAAATTAAAATATTTATATTTTATTTTGAGGAATTCACAAAACTACACTCTTTCATCCCTTCCTTTACAAAACTCTACCTAATTCAAAATTTTCTCATATTTACACCTTTCCAAAATTTTAAAAGCTTGATTTACCTTTTAAAAGAATTCCAAAATTAATTTTTTTTTATTTGGGTTCGCTTATTAGTGTTTAGGGTATAATATTAAGAGGGTAAGAATGTGTGGGTAGTTTATTTGGATTTAATTTTGAGTGTTTAGGTTTAGTTTTGTGAAGTAATTTTGAAAGGGTTAACGATTTTTTTACCCCTGAAGAGTAGCTACTCATACTGAATTCCCCTGAACTCTCATCCTCTATATAGAAGCCCTTGAACTTACAAAATTTTATGTTTGTCCACCCAAACTCGCTAAAATATAATTAATTCCACATTTGGCCAAAATTGCAATTAATATATTAATTAATTGTGTTCAAATAAACCCGATTTTGATTTGAATCTTGTCCGATTACGTTCCAAAAACGTGGATCTAACACGAAAAAAGTATAGAAATCTTAGATCGGTGGTTTTGAATCGTAATCGCACAAAATTCAAATTATAATCGGGGTTTTAACACAATTAATTAATATATTAATTTCAATTTTAGCCAAATGTGGAATTAATTAGATTTTAACGAGTTCGGGTGAACAATCATAAAATTTTGTAAGTTCAAGTGTTTATATGTAGAGGGTGAGAGTTCATGGGGATTCAGTGCGGGTAACTATTCTTCAGCCTAATTTTGAAATGGTGCAGCTTTTGTGAAATGTAATTCAAATGATGTAGTTTTGTAATTCTCCCTTTTATTTTTTATGATAAAATTACCCAAATAAAAAGATTTTTTGTCATAAAATCTTTTTAATTGGGTTCGCTAATTAATGTTTCGCTAATTAATGTTTAGGTTATAGTATTAAATAGGGAGAATTACAAAACTACACATTTAAATTACATTTCACAAAACTACACCATTTCAAAAAATATTTCACAAAACTACACCTAAAAATTCAAAATTAAATCCAAATAAACCTTACCCACACAATCCTACCCCTTAGTATTGTACCCTAAACACTAATTAGTGAACCCAAATCAAATTTTTTTAATTTTGGTAATTTTTAAAAGGGTAGATCAAACTTTTAAAATTTTGAAAGGATGTAAAGATGTGAAAAAATTAAATTAAGTATAGTTTTGCGATGGAGAGATTGAAAGACTGTAGTTTTATGAATTCATCTATTAAATATTGCTAATTATCCGTTCATTAGGCCCATTAACAATATGCTCACTTATAACAGTAGTAATTATCCACTATTTTATTATTGTAAATGTTGTAATTATCGTGTCCCTTAAACCGATTCTTTCTTTAACCCTGTATATAGGAGTCCTTACGTTTGTAATAATAATAAAGTTAACTAGATTTTGATTCGCGCCAAGCGTAGAGTTATTATTTCGAAAATGAAATAAAATGTTTTATAGAAAGTAAGGTTTACCTTGATTTAGCGTGAATTAGAGATGATATGTCACAAATATACTGAAAAATGTTTAATTAAACAAAAAAAAATATGTTAAATATTTGGATTGCTCACAAAATCTATGATAATAAATATTTCTTTTGCAGCAAGGTCTGAAAACGACGATGTCGTAATTTTTTGACCCACGTTTTGAGCAAAGTTATAATTTATAAATATTTAATATATAGAAAATATATATGTATTTTTAATTTTTGGCATATTAAATTATTTAAAATAAATTTAAAATTGTTTTCGAACTCTTTTTATTATTTATTATTAGTGTATTTCTCATAAATATCATTAAATCTTTTTTCTTATAAACATTAATGACATCATAAATTTTGTCCTTATTAAAAAATGTTTGATATTTCTATTACCATTATTGTTCATTATATATATATATATATATAATTAATTTTTTCTTATTTTTGTGTAGGTTTTGCTTTTTTCTAAAACGAGGTGACATTGATGATTAAACGATCGTTTATTTGCTATTCAGTGTTGAACCGTGCAATTTTGATCAAATCGTTAGAAAATCGTTGACTGAGTTTGACCGATTTTCAATCGATAAATCAACTCAAATGAGTCCAATACCCATTATGATGGAGCAATTTAATAACTTTAGGAAATTCATTTAATTCTCGAAACACAAATGACTTATTTATAAGTAGTTTTTTAATATGTAGTTTTCATTATTAATGTGAACCTTTTATATTTATATATTATTTTGTTATAAAAAATTAATGGGATTAAAAATTTAAGTTAACATTAATCATTTTAAAATCAAATTTTATGAGCTTTTTTATTTAAATTTTATGGGCTTTAAATTTCAGTTTTTAAATTTCAATTAATATATATAAGATTTCGTTTTGTTAAAAGAGATGGTCTTGGCATTGGGTTTTTTGGCCCGTACGAATTCAATTAACATAAAACTTCAAATTGATGTAGTTAGGACATGTGTTTTCTTACCGTGTATATTCAAGTTATGTTCCTCAATTAGTATATATAAGATTAGCATATTACGTACATTTTAAAATATAAAATATAGGAAAATTAGGTGATTTTGATGTAGCAATTAAATTTTGGGTAATTTTGTTTGATTTTCGTATTTAAAATGACAAATTTATTCTTATTCACACAAAATCATTCACAGAAAATCATTAGCATAAATCATTCACAATTATCCATTCACATATATTATTCACGGATGTCATTCACAATTCACATAGATTATTCACGAGTACGATTCGTCATTCACAATGGTCATTGATCATTAACAACGATCACTCACTCGAAATCATTCACACATAATCATTCATATACCACCATTTACCAGATTTTGACAATATTAAAAAAATGTAAAATTGTAATTTAACGTACGAAAATACAAAAAAAAAGCAAAATAAAGAAAAAATCACCTAATTAGGAAATTTGAAATATATCTATTTTTCCAATTTTCTTTTTGAAGAAACCGAATCAGTCCAATTTCCGGTTTTCATTAGGTAGCTTTTAAAATCTTTATGAACGAAAACCAAAAATACAATTTTCAAATCGAGCTGAACCGACATCTAAATCGGGAAAAAAGTCAATTAAATTCACCAAAAAGCATGAACTTTCAGGTGAACCATTTAAATAATCTATTTTTCGTTGACTGACGTTTTAAATCATAAATTCTTTATTACCAGAACAAAAAGAGCACAACCTAAATAAAAAGAGTTCAAAGTTAAGTCTATTAACGCAATAGTTTGACACTGTTTGAAGTTTATTTGAAAAATTGAGCACTTCAATTGGTTGGAATTGAGCATACTATTAAATTTTCCGTTAACATATTCAATTTTGTGCTATTTTTGTCTCAGTAAAAAAAAATCGTGATTTAAAACGTTAGTCAACGAAAATAGATTATTTAAATGGTTCACGTGAAAGTTCATATTTTTTTTTTTGTAAATTTTGAAAAATTCATGATTTAATTCACATTTTTTACCTTCTAAATCGGCTCAAGTCGTCAAAAAAATAATAAAAAACCGAATGTCTTCCAATTTATTGTCTGGTTAATAAAATTCACATCTTTTAACAAAGTTTAGTATCAAATCCAATCCAATCAAAAAATGGCTATTTCTCTCGTAATCATTCCTTCAATATCTCCCTGTGTCTCCTTCTTCACTTCTTCCTCTTCCTCGAGAACCCTACCCCTCCGTTTCCATGGAAGACCTTCTTCATCATCTCCGTTTCTCTATCCATCTCCAACACCCATCAACAGTCGTCGCTGCTACGTAGCATCTCTCTCTGTAAGTTCTTACACTCCTCACTTTCCTCCAAATCTGAATCTTCTCTATGGCTTCTTGAGATGTTGTTGTTGTTCTAATTTCGCAGACTAGTAACAGTGAAGAATCGGATTCAAAGCAACCAAGAGATGTGAAAACCATAATCAGGACTTATAAACAAGCTCTCATCGACGGAGACGAAATCACGGTCTCCCGAATCGAATCGGCTTTATGCGAAATCGAGAAGGAGAAGAACATAATGGATAACAAGGTTTTATCATTATCGATGAAGATAGCTTCCGAGAAAGAGACGAGAATCCGATTGCAGGCTGATTTTGATAACACAAGGAAGAAGCTTGACAAGGAGAGGCTAAGTACAGAGTCTAACTCTAAAGTGCAGATCATGAGGAGCCTCTTACCAATCATTGATAGTTTGGAGAAGGCGAAACAACAGATTAGACCTGATTCGGACAAGGAGAAGAAGATCGATACGAGTTATCAAGGAATATATAGACAGTTCGTTGAGGTTTTGAGACATCTTCGTGTTAAAGCCATTGCAACTGTAGGGAAGCCTTTTGATCCTTTGGTAAGTAGAAGGAGAAGAATCTCTTTCTTTGGCAAATTTTGAAGGGTTTGTTTTGGGTTTTTTTGTGTGTCTTAGGAAATATTATTATTATCAGAGAAATTCCTTAGAATACCATCAAAATAAGTTTTTGTTTTGAAAATACCATTAAAAAATCAAAAATACCATTAAAATGTTTTTTATAACAAAAATACCATCAAAAAGTAGTAGTTTACAAAAATACCACAAATACAAAAACGAGTTTTAACACTTTTAGATTTTAAATTTTTTTATTTGGGTTCGCTATATAGTGTTTAGAGTATAGTTTTGAAGGGTATGATATAGTTTTTTGAAGGTTTTGGGTGTAATTTTGAATATTTAAGATTTGTGGTATTTATGAGAAAAAAACTTTTTAATGCTATTCGTAAAACTTTCGAAAATCTATGCTAATTGTGTTAAAAAAACTTTTTTTAGTGGTATTTATAAAAATTGCCCTTATTATTATTGTTATGTTTGTTGTTTGTTGTAGTTGCACGAAGCTATATCGCGAGAAGAATCTGAGGAGGGGGTTAAGGCAGGGGTGATAATAGAGGAGCTTAACAGGGGATTTCTTCTAGAAGAGCGTGTCCTGCGACCAGCAAAGGTTAAAGTCTCTTTAGGTCCCATCAAGACGACAGCGAAGAAGACTCCTCCTTCAGCTGCTGCTGAGGAGACTACAACTTCTTCTGCTTGATGGTTGTTGTCTGCATAGGAAAATTATTTTAGCTGCTGAGATTGGTGATGGATTTTATTAGAAGCTTTCGAGTATCATTGTAGTGTATGTTTTGTTTGTCTTTTTGTTTAATTTATTTTACCTGGTTCATACAAGAGTCTGAGAAGTGACTTTTTTTTATAGAGAGTCTCGAGGTTCGAGTAACAGCATCATCATAATTTCAAAGGCAATTCTTATCAAAAT
The DNA here is from genome assembly GCA_963556525.1 of Cochlearia excelsa. Lineage (NCBI taxonomy): Eukaryota > Viridiplantae > Streptophyta > Magnoliopsida > Brassicales > Brassicaceae > Cochlearia > Cochlearia excelsa. Next base: position 30,535,247 of record OY748329.1, on the reverse strand, counting down.
CATAACAATATCACCAAAATAAGTTTTTGATTTAAAAATACCATTAAAATGTTTTTTATATCAAAAATACTATGAAAAAGTAGTAGTTTACAAAAACACCACAACTACAAAAAACGAGTTTTAACACTTTTAGAATTTAAAATTTTTCATTTGGATTCGCAGTATAGTGTTTAGGGTATAGTTTTGAATGGAGGTAGGGTATAATTTTGAAGGTTTTGGGTGTAATTTTGAAAATTTAAGATTTGTGGTATTTACGAGAAAAAAATTTTTAATGGTATTTGTAAACCTTTCGAAAATGTATAGTAATTATGTTAAAAAACTTTACTTTGTGCTATTCATCAGAATTGCCCATAAAACAATTATCCTATATATCTAAACTACTAAAAGGATAACATTTTATAAAACATGATAAAAAAAACAAAATGTAATTAGTAATTACAATGAAATGGCACTATATAAAAACATTATAACATATCTTTTGAAAACGACATCGTTAACTTGGAAGTTGTTATCGAATTGGTTTAATTAAAAAAACCCATGGGACATGCCCAATTGAATACAGATAATACCACAGGATTAGTTTCCTATAAAAAAGTAAAATTTTCGATATAGTTTAGACTAATTGATCCTTTATCTTTAGAATAATCTAAAACATTAATTATTTACAAAAAACAAACATACCTTAGACGTGCACTACAAAAAATATGTATTCAAAGAATTGCTCGAACTCAAACTTACCTCATTATCGCGATTTCAGAAAAACAAGAACTCTAACATTTTGATTTTTCTCCAAATGTAAGAGATTAATCGAGTTTTTGAAATTTTAAGTTCCGTGAATTCATTACGTTTTTCTCACGTCATCGATTGGCAAGAGGATTATAAAGCGAGTTGACCGAGATTTGGAGAGTTTGACTTGCATTTTCAGAAATTTGAGGGTAAAGTTGCAATCGAAAATGACATGGAGGTTTTTTTTGCAAAAATCCCTTAAATCAAAGCAAAACTCTTCGTTTTGTTCTCCGTTACACACTTAACGGATAATACACGACAAATCCTATATTGCAGGTTGACCGTGACGTCGAGGTTTGACTCAGAGTTTTTTCATGTGGAGAGTTGAATTGCATATCAAATAAAATTGCAGGGTTGATTTGCAGAAAACCCTTAATTAAAATGATTAATACTATCATGATCTACCAATACAGATGATATCACTACTGCAATTTTAGCACAAAAACATTTGTAAAACAACAAGGAAAACACTACTTTGACTCAGTCAGAGGTTTAAATCCTGCTGCTCATATTCCAAACATTCATTCAACGGGAAAGTCATATGCGGTCAAAACCAAAAAACAAGTTGTTAGTGGATTTATTTCAGACCGTAAGGCATCACTAGACACAATATTTCAAGCAACATTAACAACACATGAAGGAAAACACTCGACATCAAATCAAAAACAACATTATACATGTTATATGCTAAATTACCATTTAGAGTTTGTATTGTTTATGGGGACACTATTTTCACTAACCCTATAGTAGCTTTTACTAAATTTGATACCCTATAGGCTGTCTTGAAGAAACAGAGGACCAAATCTTTGACTGCAATAGTAGTGAAGATAATTGTTCAGAAATATCACACGATGAGAACGATGACCTTACACTATCTCAAAAAATGATAAACAATGTACATGTCATCCGTGTTCTAAAAGATAGTTTAATAAGTGTTTTTGGTGATGGATCGGTGAATTCATTTAATCATAAAATGAAAAAATGTAAAATACATATGAAGCACAATAAGAACACCATTGCCATTAATTTGATACAGTCTAATCATTTATCTGGTCAATAAGTTAACAAGTTTATTATTATTAACTGTAAAATAAATTAAAAGATTTCCAGTTACTTATTTGCTTTGTATAATTATTAAGGTTACATGGATCATGGTGATGCTGATTTTGTATGTGATTCATGTGGTGCAATATTTTGGTTTGAAGAGCGAGTCTATAAATAAAAAAAAGAACGAGACCCAACATTTACAAAATGTTGTTTGCAAGAAAAAGTGAAAGTGTCATTTCTACAAAACCAACCTGAGTTGATGAAAGTTTTGCTGAATAATGATGATGAGTTATCAAAACATTTTAGAGAAAACATCAGAGCTTATAACATGATATTTTCATTTACTTCACTTGGAGGTAAATGTGATCATTCAGTTGGTAAGGGCCAGGGTCTTAATAAGTTTTAAATTCAGGGTGAAAACTACCATCTGGTGGGTAGTTTAAAACAGATAAATGGCGAAACAACAAAATTTTCGTAGCTCTATATTGTTGACACATAAAATGAGATCGAAAACAGATTAAATATACTCAGGTGAATTTCTTTTCAATACATGAATTTAGTGAAATGAAATATTTTAGTCTATATGTATTAATTTTTATTCTCTCCAAACTGTGGCAGCAAAAGAAAAGAGGCGGGAAAAATCTGAGGAAAGATGTCATCAAATCTATATAATGGAAATGTTAAATGATGTTAATCTCGGTGTCGATAGTTTTCGAACAGCAAGAGACATGTTTAGGGTTTCTTATATACATAATCATGAGTTTACTAAGGTTTACCTCTTAGTGCTTCGATTTTGGTAAAAATCAAAACATTGATATATATTGCTATGTTTAATGACAATCATAAGGCAAAAGCAAGAAGTAAACTAACCATCAAAAAAGTGTTTAGGACTAAAGTAACATCACAAACATAATTCGCCTGTGAACACTAACAAAGTGTGACAAAATCCGAGAGGTACATCCATCTTATCTTGCTCTACAATATACGTTATTGTTTCCACGTGGTGATGATGGTTGGCGACCAGAAATTGTCAAAACTTTGACAGATAAATAACGTAAAAGGAAAAGAGTAATCAAATTCAACCACATATAATCCTTAGAAAAACATCAACATTAGGCAATGGAAAAATGAGTCACAAATTTTGCTAAGATCGCGTAGACTTTTTAAATTGTTTTTGGTGGATGCTTTCACAACGATAGAGTGCAACAAATTGGGTTATATTAAGAAGAATCAGTCATCTTTAAGGGACGATAATTATGATTCTATAAAAGAGGCATCAATGGCTAGTAAAACTGATTTAGAAGATTAAGGTCAAAAAATTTATCTACCATCAACTTTTGTTAGAGATCCTAGATACATAAGAAATATTTATCTTGATCCTATGTTGTGTGTAAAAATATGGGTTTCCTGAGTTGTTTATCACGTTTACGTGTAATCCAAAGTGACCAAAAATTGAGAGGTTTTGCAAGGAAAGAAATTTGAAATTTGATGATCGCCCATAAATTCTAAGCAGAGTCTTCAAAATGAAGTTGGATTCACTCATTTACGACTTGACCAAAAAACATATTCTCGGCAAAACAACATCATGTAAGTATTTTACCTAGAAGTTATGTTTCTCTGAACATTTTTTTTTAAGTTAATTGAATATGATCACAATTGCAACAATGTATACAATTGAGTTCCAAAAGAGAGGTTTACCACACGCACATATTTTACTATGGATGCATCCTGATTCAAAGCTCCCAACATAGAAGGATATAGATGGACTAGTATATGTTGAGATACGTGACAAGGAAGAAAAGCCTGAGCTATTCGAAGTTGTTAAGGACTTGGTGATTCAAGTTCTACCTCTCGTTTGTTGGTGTTGGATCATCGTTTTCTTCGTTTATTTTTTTGACACGAAGTACGAAAAATATCATCAATATCAAAGATTTTATTTCGATTCCATATTCTTTTGGTATGAATGTAGTATATAGAAATCTCATGACTTTCATCGAGCTCGGGTTGTTCAACATCATGTCCTTTTTCTTTCACAATTTCAGTTAAATTGGGAGAATTTTGTAATTCCGCTTCTTTTTCGTTTTCTAGGATTTTTATCTTTATAACCAACATGTCTACCCCGCTTCAAACGTATTTTGGATTCACGAGTATCATCCGGTCTACCACGTTCTTGCGACATTTAAAGGCGAACGGAGAATTTGCAGCCAATATATGTGATTTAGTTACCATCTTAGTATCCGCAAATGCATCTAGAAGCTGATTTGCAATACTTTACAAATGCAGAATTCTTCAAACTTTTAGTTATGGCTGTTTTTAGGGCTGGGCAAATGGGTAACCCGTCGGGTTCGGGTACAACCCGATCGGGTTCGGGTCTAGTGGGTAATGGCATGTAAGACCCAATAGGGTAATTTTAGAAAATCGGTTCGGGTAAGTCCCGGTCGGGTTCGGGTCGGTTCGGGTAGTAAATATCAAACCCGAAAAAACCCGATTAGATAGGTACCCGAAAAAAATCGGGTATTTTTACATGAAAACCGAAAAAATTACCCAAAACCCGAAAAAATTACCCAAAACCCGAAAAATTACGCAAAACCCGAATTCATCAACAAAAAGTGTAAAAACAGAACAAAAACAAACGCATTCTTATCTAAAAACAAAAAATACTAAACAGAATATCACCAAACATAGTTTAACAACAAACTTGTTCAACATAAAGTAGGCTAAATAGCAACACAAAAGAAGAGAAAGAGTACCAAATAAAAGTCTCAAACGTAAGCAACACAAATCCAAATTTCATAAGATATAAGAGAACAAATCCAAGTCTGTGAACACATATCCTTCACTCTAAAGGACCTTGCATGTTGAATTCAGGTTCAAACTCTATATACAATCAAAAATTAAAGAAAAAAATGTTAGAAATCAAATAACACTTATAAAGTATAACTAAAACAGAACTCAAATAATGTGTTTTTACCTCTCATTAGTGCATCTTCAAGCTCTACTTTTGCAAGCAACTGTTGAATGGTTGAGACTCCTTTTTCATTAATATGGATTTCACATTTTAACCATTGTTCGGTGCACATCAAGATTTCGATCATGTAGTGTTGCAAACAACTTCTAAATGGATTTAAAATTCTACCACTAGTACTAAAGGCAGATTCGGAAGCCACAGAAGACACTTGCATAACAAGCATATCTTTAGCTATTAGTGATAAAATTGGATATTTTCCACTGTTTACCTTCCACCAAGCCAACAAATCATACTCTGTACCCATTAGAATTTTTGGGTTCTCCACTTTCTCTTTCAAATATGATTCCAACTCATTATCGGAGTTCTGAAGTCTTGTTTCTTTCAAAATCTCATCATAGATGCTTTCCATCCTTTCATAACCAAGGCCATTTCCAAGTATTGTCCTCTCACAAAAATCACTTCCCACTTGCTCTTGTGGCTCAGAAAAAGCTCCTTGCGACTGAGAAGATGACCCGCCGTTACCACTTTTGTTCAAGATATTGGCTCTTGTATACTCATCAAACAAATCCTTTAAGATTTCATTCACTGAATCAGAAAGATTAGTAGACTTCGTACTACCTTTACCATACATAGTATCAAAACAAAGCTGAGCAAACTTCATCTTTTTCCTAGGATCAAAAACACTTGATACAATCACAAGCCTATTCATCTCTACCTTTTCTCCAAACGGATCCCAATACTTATTTAACTTAACTAACATAGACGTAGCTTTCTTCTTTAATTCTTCATCAGGTCTTGGACTTGTGCTTAATGCACTGATGTTTCTAGTAATGGTGACTATCTCATTATAAATTTTATGACAAGCCACAGAGGTTGAAGCCGAAAGAATTAAAGTGGATTTGTAAAAAATTACCAGAATTTGAACTAACCTGTCAGCAACATCCCAATCACTTTTACTTGGTGGTCCTAACCTTTTCTTCCCCTCCACATTTTCTAGAAAATAATCATTATATGGTTTATCTTCGGCTTCCATCTTCTCAAATGCGTTTCTGAACTTTAGAGCTTGTTCTAGCATAAGGTATGTAGAATTCCATCTTGTTTTGACATCTAAGGGTAAGCTTCCTCTTTTAACCTTTCCCGTTTCAACTCTGAAATCAAATGACTTAAGTCTGTTCGTTGAAGACCTCACAAACTGAATACCATTGCGAATAGCGACCACATTTTGATCAACCTCAATCAGCCCTTCCTTCACAATCAAATTCAATATGTGTGTAGCACATCTTAAATGCAGATGTTCACCTTTTAGTATCATTGAGTCATCTCCAATAAGCTTCATTGCTGCCTTAAACCTCCTCATCGCTGAACTATTGGCTGTAGCATTATCGACAGTGATGCAAAACACTCTCTTAATATCCCACTCAGCTAAAACCTCTAGAAGAACATTGCAAATTGTTCCACCTTTGTGATCAACAATATTCTTGAATCCTATAATCATCTTCCTTAACTTCCAAGTACTATCAACAAAATGAGCTGTTACTACCATATAACTAGATCCGGTGACACTAGCAACCCATATGTCTGTAGTCAAAGACACCCTCTGATGATTATGCCCAAGAATCTTTTTCATGGCTGCTTTCTTTTGAACATAAATCTCCACGATGTCTTTGGTTGCTGTTCTCCTAGAATGAGGTCTATACATTTGAACTTTTGAGCAAAAATGTTTCTAGGCTAAGCACTCTATGAAAGCTAACTCCAGTTCAGCTAATACTATCATTTCATTAGAAGCTTCTCTCCACACTGATTCATTAACCTTAACAACTCTACCATCAGAAGATACACCAGTTTGATTTCCATATCTTCTAGCCTCATCCCATACCTTGTATGCTTTGCAGGCAATTTCTAAATGTCTCTTCATCGCAGAGGATCCTGATTTTGATGGACAACACAACTCTTTTAAACAATAATTGCAATTGCACTTGTCTGAATTTTTCTCCTGTTTGGTAAAGTGATCCCAAACCCAAGACTTTTGCTTCTTGTTTGTAGAACTAGGACCTCCTTCCTCACCTTCTGTGTCATTCTCTTTCCTCTTATTTGTTTGACCAGAAGCGTGGTTTTGAACATCATCATCATTATCACTTTCGCTTAGTTCAACATGTGGATCATGAGAAGATGCCATCTTCATAGAAAATTATTCATTCAAATTCAAACATCAAAACCAAGAATCAATTAACACCGACGATAAGAAGAAGAGAGGAACAACAATACAAACCTCAGAGTAGTTTCGCGACAAAGCTGACGGTGGTGAGTGTGAGTTGATCGAAATCGGTGACGGTAAAGTCTCCGATAAGTTGTTAAAATTTTCCAGATTTGTGTTTGAGATTTGATGAAACTAAATAAAAGAGAGAGGCGCAACTTTTTATTCAAGACATAAACTGAATCGACAATAGAGGAAAACAAATAAACCCTAAAATTATTAAGTGTATTTTTGCTAACGGGTATTTGGGTACCCGATGGGTATCGGGTAATTTTCGGGTCGGGTTCAGGTCGGGTTTTCGGGTTCGGGAATTATGCCCAACCCTAGCTGATTTGTAGGAGAATTAAGGTGTAATAAGGGTGATATGCACCACTTAATTCTTTCCTTTTAAAAATTGCTCAGAACGAATCCATTGCAATGATTTTCTTTGGGTGTTAAATTTTCTCCCACGTCCGCAAAGTTTTGGCGGCACGATCCCGAAAGGATTTGTTTTTCCTTATCGGATTTTTGTTGTCCAATGCATTCACTTCATGAAATATTTTGGACACCACATGTGAGTCATGTGGTTCTTCATGAGAAGCTCATTGTTATTCTCGACTATTATGAAAGCCACAATCAAGTATGAGAACTAGGTGTACCCACACAACCTATATTGTTGCTGCAGAGTAATGTGATTCTTGTGAAGTAGGAGTATATGTTATCTCCAACATTTAAGAATTTGTTATGGTTTCACCACGTTATCTCAATTTAGCCACAATTCCTAAAACAACGGAATTGTAGTTCATGACTTTATCAAAATCTTGAAACCTCAAACTTTGTCACTCATCCCGAGCAAGCGAGGGAGTTATGTCCTTTTGGCAATCAAAGCGATTTTTCTAATTCTTCCGGAGTTTTTTTGGATCTCTCATATGGGTATAGTCATAAATGATGCTCTCATCAAGAGTCTCTTAAGGAAGATCACTGATTTTTTCGTCGAAGTATTTATCTCTTTAATGGTTTCTGATAAATCAAGAGATACGAGATGTAATTCGATATTGGTGGTCCAAGATATAAAATTGGAACTGGCGATTTCGAGAGCCGGAAACTGGAGTTTCTCGATGTTTGCCATTTTGTATCTAAAATTGAAAAATCAATTTTTATTAGAATGATTTTAAGATGACCCATCTACATTAATAATTAAAGCAATTACAAAGAAAAATAAAACATAGAAAATTAAAACTATATTTAAGACACGTTGTGCGAGAGCAGAATCTTCGACTAAAATTCCATAAATACAAGCAATGATTATTAAAAATATAATGATTAACAATAACCGAAACAATTTTAAGAATCTTTTAAATAATCTTAGAAAGAGATTGTGGAGAAACGTGTGAATGAAAAATATTGATAAATATAAGAGTGTATTTATAGATCGAAAATGATGTTCTTAGCCGTTGTAAAAGTTAAAATTTTGAAAAAAATTATTTATGACCGTTAGTATTAATAATACATAATAAAAATTAATTTCAATATTTCCAATCAATTAAATATATTATGTAAATTCAAATTTTAATTTATCATTGGTGATAAATATATTATTTATAATAACCATAAATTTTGTTTAGCAGGAAAGTAATAACAAGTTTATATATCACATTAGTATATATTGAGACAACAAATAAATTATGGTAATAAAAAGTCATCCATAAAAACCGTAAATTAAAAATAAATTATGGTGCGTTTAAACAACCATAAAATATAACAGTAAATAAATATCGAGTCTCTAGTCCGCGCGCGAATAAAGTTATGGTGCTTAACAAAATCATAATAAAGCATAACCGTAAATAAAAATCATGGTGATAATCTGTGCACGGATAATTGTGGTGCATAACACAACCATAATATAAAAATAAATAAAAACGATACGGTAATTTAAAACTAACTATATAAATTAATTATGGTGTTTAAAGCAATCATGGTATAATTAACATAATAATATAGAGATGATTGTGTTGATAACATGTTATAATAATATAGGTTCGATATATATGAAACGATGGTTTCATAATAATATAAAGACAATATAATATTATGTATATATATGAAACGTAACGTATGTATTATATATGAGAGTAGGAAACTTACATTTTAGATAAATTTTGTATTGTAAGTGATGTATTTCTTACATTGTAGTATCACTCTTTATATAAAGAATAGTGATTTTCGTACAAAGGCACTTATGTTTAGTAGCGTGCCTAGAGGTATATCAAAAGGGCATTTGCCCTAGGCCACCAAAATATTATTAGTTAAAAGGTCATAATTTTCAAAAAATTAACACTATAATTATAATTAAAGTGTATAATACACATTAATAATACATATTAGTTGAATAAATAATGGAAAAAAATCTTTTCTCGATCGGCCACACTTCAAAAAAAAGGATAAATACAAATAAAATGGAAATTTTGTTATATAAGAGCATGATTATCGGTCATAGACCCTAAAAAAAATTTCTTTTATTTTATTAAAAAAATTTAATAATTCGGATCAATCGCATGCCATCACGTGTCAGTGGAGCCCACAAACAATGTAAGAAGTGGTACTTTGGAAAGGATTTTTAGAAATGGTGCTTAGTAATTATGCTTAGTGGAGCTCCCCTCTAAAGGGCCGATAATGATTGTCTAAGAGCCACATTTTTTTAATTCGCCCCAAACCACAATTACTCTTGTCACGGCACTGTTGTCTTTTGTTTACAGAAAAGATACTTGTGTTTTTTTTACATCGAAAAGATATTTGTGTTTTTAGGTGGACCAATTGGGTTGATTGTGTTTTGTTGTATTGTGATTAATGGTTGGGGGTTTGCAATTTTGTACACTGCCAAAGATTTTGTGGAAAAGTTTTTGGATAAAATATTGCAATGTCCACAAAAACTTATCCATTTAGTATTGAGGAATTCACAAAACTACACCCTTTCTTCCATTCATTTATAAAACTCTACATAATTCAATTTTTTCACATATTTATACCCTTTTAAAATTTTAAATGTTGGATTTACCCTTTAAAAAATTATCAAAATTAAAATCTTTTCATTTGGGTTCGCTATTTAGTGTTTAGGATATACTCCCTCCGTTTTTTAATGTAGGATTTTCTAGAAAAAAATCAGAAATTAACAAGTTGTTTAAAATGACTTTTATAACCTTATTTATTGTTGATATTATGATTGATAAAATATAAACATGATAAACCATAAATGTATTGTAAGGACATAATAGGAAAATATGTGTCATTTATACTAGAAAATCCTACATTTCAAAACAATTTTTTTTTCTAGTAAATCCTACATTAAAAAACGGAGGGAGTAGTATTAAGGGGATATGATTGTGTGGGTAGGGTTTTATTTGGATTTAATTTTTAGTGTTTAGGTGTAGTTTTGTGAAATTATTTTGAAATGTTGTAGTTTTGTGAAATCTAATTCAAGATTTTTTTTTCTCCCTATTTTACCCCTTATCATCATCTTCTGCATTTCTTTCTCTCTCTTCTCTTATCTCTCCTACAAAATTTTTCTTTCTCTCAATCTCTCTCCTTTTTTTTTTACTGCACTCAATCTCTCTCTTTCTTCTCGATTTTTTTCCGTTTTCTTTCTCTCAATCTCTCTCCTTAAATAAATAGGTTTCACGATAATATATCACACACAAAGTTACAATTTTGTAGCAATCATAAGATTATTTTTTCCTAACGTATCACTAAAAGGTTTTTGGACCAAAATATCGTAAACACAAAAATCAAATTTAACACTTTACAATTTCATTTTTTCCATTATTTTCATAATTTAGTGTTTATGGTTTAGTTATTAATAGAGTATAGTTTAGTTTCGAGGATCTAGAGTTTTATGCGCAAGATTTAAAACTAATAGATGATATTTTGATCTAAAGATTTATTGATAGTATTCAAAGAAAAAACATAGTCACGTCATATTTTAAAAAACAAATATTTAAAATTATATTTTACCACATATAACAGAGGGAAACCACTTAGTACTACCAAAATAAATATGTTTTACATACAATATTCAAACAAATTACTATAGAAGCTACATTGGTAAATGGTAATTATACTAACAATACATCAAGTTATCATCACAAACAAAATAAAAATGGAAGTTGTTTGAAACGAAATATATTTGTCTATCATCTTTTGTCATAGTTTATCCGCATCAAAAAGGCTGCTCCACAACATTTGTAAAAGTTTAATGGTGCTTATCCACATTAAAATAACAAAAGAGAAACATCCCAAGTATATAACAAATAATAATCAAATAAATAAATAGTATAAACAACTAAAAAGTAATCAACTTAACAAGTAAAATAATGGAAAATAAACGTCATGATCTTGAAAATGTGGAAAGATTAAAGATTATTACACTAAATGGACTCAGAAGAACCGTAAATTAGGTGTGCAAAAGTGGGTTCTGTAGCAACTTCTATTCATCTTGTTATTGTCGTTTTTGCCCCTATATATTGGCATAGTTTGATTTTTAAAAATAAAAAAGACTCTGACACAACTGACAAAGTACATATGGCGGAAGATTTTATTTATATTTTGTATTTTTTAATTATTAATCTCTGAACATCCTCTCTCCTTTGAAAGTTCTTGAACATAACTGAAGCTTTCTTACTTTTTATTTATTCTTTTTTTTGTCGTTGATTCAATCGAATTCAGTAGTCTCTTCTTGGCTTCGATTGTTAAGAGTAAGAGACAACACTAAAAGTTACATCCAGATAAACCGACGATTCTTAGGTATGTTTATCCGAGAAATTTGGTGTATTTTTGTCAAGATTTTCAATTTTTTATGAGTTATCTTATGTAATCTTTTACATAAGTTCATTTTCGATTTCATTATTATCCATCTGTCTTGAACATGCATTTATGAAACTTTCAAATTAGTGTTTTTGTTTCGTTTGTAACCTTAATGATTTTGGGGGTAATTATAGAAGTTATAATTTTGAGGATTTGTATCGATTTTTGGTATATATCTTAATCAGTTTAAATTGATATGATTTTACAATAGTTGATTCTGATTTAGATCAATATCTTCGTTCAAACAAATCTTTTCAGTATAACCGTATCCGATTAATCTTGTAGTTGTGTATTAGTTATATATGCTTACCCTGTAACATATTCATTACAATGTCCAACATATTTCGTAACTTGATTGTTATCCGCTAAGATTGTTATCTTAGATATTATTTTCAACAATAGTTTCTAATATAACCTGATTATATGATTCGTGTAGTAGTCAAATATGTTTATCTTGTAACTTAGTTGTTATCTGCTAAGTGGGTTATCGTTTATATCATATTGTATCCGCTAACTAAAAACTAATAACATCTGTTTTTGAATTGATTTATACAACTTATCTACGATCGTTAGCCGATAATTATGTATACACAATACGTAGTTTATACATTATATTGTAATATCAAACATGTATCTTTATTGTTACCTGATAATGGGCATCTTACCTTATAACTTTATGGTAAATAACTTGGGATGCTAACTATTTTTGTATCCCACAAATGGTTATATCTTGTTAGTCCGCCCTTATCGCAATAAACAAATTCATATCCTCATCATTTACGATGTATCTTGGGCTTATTTTTATAAAGATTTTTATCAAAACTGAAAATTTATTCTCGCAAGTTTTGTACTTATTATTTTCACATAATCTTACCAATTACATTTTTGGTTAGGGAGTAATTTGAGGGATGTTTTGTATTCATTAGTCTCTAAGTGAATTAATTGGTACAAAATCCTTATACGATTGGTAGCCGATAACTATTTTTGCTACACGTTTGTGTATTCATTATATTTTTTAACTTGATTGTTACCGTTTATATTGTATCTTACCATACAAGTTTATGGTGAATAACTTATCATGCTAACATGTTGTGGATTTTTAATAGGGACAATGTATATCACAAAAGCAAGAAGAGGCAGCTGATAATTGATTAAGTCGATCCATTTGAGAAGGAATATATACAAAAACCACCCTTTGTCACATTCTTTTGTTCGATTTTGCTATATGAATAACAATTTGATTTAAAATATATACAATGATATCATATACATTAGCGATGTCCATTAAATTTATTGTGATTATTAAACATATTTATAAACACTTGTTAGCGGATAAGAGAAATATAAATACTTGTTAGCGGATAAGAGAGTTATTATAAATAGATATAATAATTAATATAACTTAAATATTTTTCAGGCGAAATATCCCGTTAATATCTTTCTCTTACACATTCTTACACATGACCTGCACGCAACAGTAAATTTGTCTCCCACCATCATTTTTCAGAGCAAATATGTAGGGTCAAAAGCGTCCGAATGGAAAAATAGGTTAGTGTGAGAACTAAAGAAAATCAATAAAGTTCCTCAAAACTAATTTTCAACTTATTGAAGTCTAGATATTTAATTGACCCAAAGATTAACTGAAAGGTGTCAGATATATTGTGTTTTTATTACTAGGGTATGTTTCCGCGCGTAGATGTTTTCATATGTTTCTAAATCTGTTAGTTTTTTTTGTTTGTGGGAATTACAAAACTACATCATATGAATAATTCCATTTCACAATACTACAACATTTCAAAGTCACTTTACTAAATTATACTTAAACATTAAAAATTAAATCCAAATAAACCCTATTCAAACAATATCGTTAAACACTAATTAGAGCATCTCCAAAAAAATTCAAATTTGAAATTTCATGAACTTAGGTTTTATGTATTTTTATCCAAAATAAAAATTTCAAACTTAGTTTTACATATTGCATTTAAATCCTTATTATTTTCATAATTAATGAAATCTCTTAACTTTTGTAAATAACTATAATACATACCTCTAATAGTTATAGTTAATATGACCAATATTAATTAATAAAATGTTATATTTTGAGATAAGTTTATAAAATAATATTTATCATAAATCACAAACTAAATTTGAACATATTTATTTTCGTATATTTACAATTTTTCGAATACGTTTTACCCAAAAAGCTTATTTCACAATGTGAGCTTGTTAAGCCACAATAATTGTGATTAAAAATATGAACTATTTATTTTTGAAAAAAATAGAAATAAGAAAAAATAAAAACGTAAAATTACTTGAAAAAATAAAGAAAATCTTTATGATTACTTATTTGTTATCTTCATGGATCCACTATCTAATTATTAATTTAAAACAAATGTTTTTCATGTAAATAACAAAAGCAATGTAATAAAACAAAAAATGTTTTATTTTTATTTCTTAATAGATGAAAAAATAAAAATTACTTATTTACTCTTACCATATATTGTTGTGTGTCTTTTATATTTATTTAATAATAAAATAACGGGTATAATATTAGTTTCCGTTAAAATCTAACTATAACTATATAAATTTACTAACAATATTAATATATAATTATAAAATATTTTTATGTAATTTGTCCGTGTATTACGTGGGATTTCATCTAGAAGAAGAAAACCCAAACCCTTGAATGAAACAAAGAAGCTAATGAGAAGTAGCAGAATAGACCATCAGCGATTTCGATTTCTGAGTGTAGATAGTGAAAAACTTGAAGATTGGAGCCAAGACAAGATTTGTCTTTGGTTATGTTTGGGTTACTTAGGCCCATTTGGCTTTTACACTCATTTAATTGTTTAAGTGAATAGTTTTGTTAATTTGTCTTTTCTTATAGGGAAAATTACTAAACTAACCAACATTCGTACGTTAATTGCTAGCCGAACCCTATTCTCGTTTTAATAACTAGAATGATCCTCCTGAACTTTCGTACCCAAACTGCCCCTCCTTCCCTTTGACAGGAAAAAAAAATGTTGCGAAACTGCCACTGGAAAAAAAAAAAAAATTCCAAATCGGTAAAAAAGTCGACTTATTTACGAAATTGCCATCGCCACGTAGGAAAAATCTCCTGCGACTTTTCGTTTTACGTTTTGTAGATTTATTTTGCCACGTCATATTATATATGTGGCAAAATCTGCCGCATTTATGCCTCTTTATTGTAGATTTTAGGCCATTTTCAGTGATGCAGATTTAATAAATCTACAGCAGACTTATTAAATTTGCAGCAGACTTATTAACACTTATTAAATCTGCAGCAGACTTATTAAGTCTGCAGCAGACTTATTAAGTCTGCATCACATTGTTTTGCAGATTTATGTCCGATTTGGAAACTCTACAATACGTGTGAAGTGTTGATTTGTTTTTACGAATTGCAGAGTTAATTAAATCTGCAGCAGATTTATTAAATCTACAAAACGTTAGAAGATTCCAATATCAGAACTAGACTACCTTCTACGTGAAGCAGACTTACTTCACTGTATTGTAGATTAATGTCATTGATGCAGATTTATTTGCGGTGGCTCTTCTCCATTTGTCTCTTAGTGCGTGCCTTTATACCTAAAAACTCAAAATCCATTGGTGAAATCGCCATTGTAGATCGAATATCAACTTTTTGTGAGCTTCCTCATCACTTCTCATCTTCGTATTTCTCTTTTTTGTGAGCTTCCTCATCACTCTCATCTTCGATTTTCTCGGACTTTTTTGTGGTCGTAGATCTGCGCCGCCGTCGCCGTTTTTCTTTACGTCGGCATCTTCACCTTCGTCTTTCGTTTTCGTGTTCGACTTCGTTGGTTTTTTGTCTTCGTATTTGTTTTCGTATTGTCTTCGTCTTCATCTTCATCTTTGCCGTCGTCATCGCCGTCGTCGTCGTGTTCGCAGATCTCCGCTTAAAAGTCTGCAGCAGATTTAATTGTGTTTTTGCAGATATTTCGTTACGCAATGGAACAAGTTGTGCTTGTTTGTGGTCTATGGAAGCTTCAAAAGAAGAGATGGGTGTTTGAAGTTGACAATAAAAGAGGATCTCGTATTCTAGGAGTTAACGAATATATGCGTTATGATGATTTCATTCGTATGATGTACGAGGATTACGGTTTAAACGATGAGTTGCATGATGTAAGGTTAACCTATTTGTATGCTTCTAAATTTGAGAAATTGCCTCAAGATACTCCTCCAGTCGTAGTTTTCTATTCACGACAATTGCAAGTGTTTGTCAATCTTTCCAAGGTTGAAATGCTCCGTTTATGTGTAGAAGTTACAAAGAAGGATATTGCTTGTGAGTTAAATGAAGAATCTGTTAATGACAAGAAGGATAGTGCTTGTAAGTTAAATGAAGAATCTGTTAACGAGGAGGTCAACTATGAAGACACAATGGAGAAAGAAGATGTCGAAGAAGTAGTTGAAGAACGTTGTGTAGAAGAAGATCTTGATGAACATTTTGTAGAAGAAGATGTTAAAGATTTTGAAGAAGAAAAAGTCCAAGAAGATTTTGAATTTAGTGTTGAAGATGATGTAGATGTTGAAGATGATGCAGGTGTAGATGTTGGATATGATGACGATGATCTTGACGCATCGAGATTCGTTTATTGTGACGACTCCGATGGGACGGATTCCGATGATGAAAATTTTGTTAAGTACGGATCTATTCATACGGAGGAAGAATCTAAAGAAGAAGACGAAGAAGAAGAGGATAAAAAAGCACCAAAACCAATGGATTCTTCGGTATATGTAATTGATACCGATGTTGATTATGATTTGTATGACATGAGTTCATTGGATTTGAAAGAAGGTGAATCATTTTGCACGAAAGAGCATTTGGAAACACGACTGAAGATGCTTAGTGTTATTCATCAATTTGATTTTGATGTGTACAAATCAACACCGACGCTGCTCTCGGTGAGATGTTGGGTTAAAGGATGTGCGTGGAAGGTAAGAGCCACATCCGTCGATGATTTTACAAAGTTTTATGTGAAGACATATGATTCAGAGCATACTTGTTCGGTGACTGAACGTTCAGCAAGATCACGAAAAACTACACCAGAGATCCTTGGATTATTATACAAAGATTTTGTTGGTGGTGTAGGACCAAAAGTTTTGCCAATGCATGTGGCCGATGCTTTGAATAAGCGATTCAAAATTAAGGTATGTTTTGCAGATTTGTAATGAAGAATTGCATAGTTTTTTGTCTGTCTGGTTTGCGTTTGTAGATTTTATTGTCATGTTTGTCGTAGATATTTTAATGATGATTTGTAGATTTGTTAGCTTGATTGTAGATTTGTTAACTTGTTCGCAGATTTGTTTATTCTAACGTATTAACACTATTGGTGGTATGTAGATTGCGTATTGGAAAGCATATCGAACGCTAAGGCATGCAAGATATCTGGTTAGAGGTACTCCAGAAAGTGGATATGAGAAATTGCCTGCTTATCTATACATGATAAAGAAAGCAAATCCGGGCACTTATGCGAGACTAGTCGTTGATCCTGAACAAAGATTCAAGTATATGTCCATAGCATTTGGGGCAAGCATCAGTGGGTTTCACTATATGAGAAAAGTTGTGGTTGTAGATGGGACATTTCTACAGGGAAAATACAGAGGAACACTTTTGACCGCGACAGCGCAAGACGGTAATTTCCAGATATTCCCTCTAGCTTTCGCAATTGTTGACACTGAAAATGACGAATCATGGGAATGGTTTTTCAAGCAACTGAGTAATGTGATACCGGATGATGATGAACTTGCTATTATATCGGATAGACACCTTTCGATTGGGAAAGCTATTGCGACAGTTTATCCTAAGTCCGCACACGGAATATGCACTTATCACCTTTACAAGAACATATTGGTTCGTTTTAAGGGTAAAGAAGCGTTTGGACTTGTTAAAAAAGCTGCAAATGCGTTTAGGCTCGTTGATTTTGAAACCACTTTCGCACAGATTGAGTTATTGAACCTTGCACTTCATTTTTATCTTCAAAGAGCTGATGTTTGCTTGTGGACACGCGTCCACTTTCCTGGAGATAGATACAATCTCACTACGAGTAACATTGCGGAGTCCCTGAATAAGGTTATATCACAGGCACGGAGCTTGCCAATTGTGCATTTACTTGAAGTAGTTGATAACTCGCATATTTTACACATTTTACCTTATGTTATGCATTAGAATTAACTCATTTAGGTTGCATTTAGTGTCATATAGGTTGCATTTTGGTTTGTTTCGTTTATTTCAGGTTTTGGAGCATAAAGACGGCAAAAGTGATGAATTTAAGCCAAAAAGAAGCAGATACACTTGCATCGGCATGTTGTATCGGTTTCTATTGGCCGATATAGAAAACAGAAAGTTTGCCGAAGCTTGTATCGGCCAACCATATCGGTTTGGAGTGGCCGATACAAGAGAAAAAGACCCGAAGACGCATATCGACTTGTTGTATCGGCTTAGCCTGGCCGATACGAAGGAAACTGAGCTGAAGGAAGACTACCGAAGCGCATATCGGCCAGCCTGTATCGGTTTGCTATGACCGATACAGGCTGCGAAATTTTATAAGGAATTCGTTTTTAATATGTAAAAAGGAAAACCAATTAAACCAATTTTGGTTTCCTTTATTTTGATTTCGGTTTGATATTATATTAGGGTTTTTCTATGTTTAGACAAAGGATGCGATCTTTTAGTTTTTGTTTTTGGGGCATCGTTTGTTTTTCTTCTTGCTTTTGGACTTGGGAAATTCTTGGTGTTTGCCTTGGCGACCTTTGTGATCTTCATCAATAAGATTTTCTTGAACCTTATTTTCTTGTCTTTGTTTATGTTATTGCTTTCTTTGAATTTAATTGCTTTGAATTTCAATATGCTTAGTGAGTAGTTTCCCATAGACAATTAGGTTGGGGGAAAAAGGGTGAATCAACCCTAGGGTTGATCGATGTCTAGAACTTAAAACCTGATAAATCTTTAATCTAGTGTAACAATCTTAATGCTTTAATTGACCTGATCAATCAATTGATAGAACCCAGAAACTTCACAGTAGAGAGGTCTGTGAGGATTCCTGAACAATTACCCTAGAACTAAACCTAGCTTAACCGAGAGATCTGTGTTAATAAGTTTAGTGGTTGAATTGATTTGAACTTTAATGTTTTCTAAAATTTAAACTATCCAAGATATTGTTTTAGTTTACTTGTTAGGAAAAGGATCTCTGTCACGAGAGTGGATTGATCTAAAATCGTTTTCAAAACCTTAAAGTACTTTTATAAAAGACATCGAAAAACCTGAAAGTTGATGAACCCGTTAAAGTACCATGACCTGGTTGTTTAGCTTTTTAATTTGAATCTTTACAACTTGCAATTTCGATTTATTTCTTTGTTAATCTTTACAAAATTACATAAACAAAACCATCTTTTAAATTGCTTAGACTAAGATTGATTCCTTGCAAACTTTAGTAATTTAATTGCTCCTGATTCGGATTAACCTCAAGTACTACAATTGAGACATTAGATTAAACGGGGAAAAATCTCGTTTATCAGTAGTGCGATCTATGATGACGAGATGGTTTGCGAAAAGGAGAAACGATGCAAAGAAAATGTCTACATCACTAACTCGTGGAGTGGAGAAGCTGTTGGAGGTTTTTTTCCCTTTTTGTAGATTTTTTATACTGTGAAATAAATCTGCAGAGTGTGCTTGTAGGTTAACTTGTTTTCTGTTCTTTTAGGGTCGAGTAGAGCAGGCGAAGACGTATAATGTACAAGAAATTGATGAGCAACAAATGCACGTCTCAAGCCTGACCTCATCATATGTAGTGAACTTGAGAGAGAGAACTTGTTCTTGTCGTAGGTTTGATTTGGAGAAAATGCCCTGTTCTCATGCCATAGCTGCAGCAGAGAGTTTAAATCTCTCTCGGATATCTTGTTGTCATCCCTATTATTTCAGCGAAAACTTGTATCAGGGATACGCAGACATAATTATGCCGAGAGATATAACATTACCAATTCCAGAGGTAGTTGATTCAAAGGTCGTTTACCACCTGCGGTTCGGAACCAACCAGGAAGGCCAAAAAAGAGTAGAATCAAATCAGCATTGGAGAAGGCATTGGCCAAGAAAAGGCCAAGGAAACAACACAAATGCAGCAGCTGTGGAGAAGAAGGGCATAATCGAAAGACTTGCAACACATAAGTTTATCTATTTCAAATGTAACAGAATTCATAAATTTTCATCTTTTTATGGTTTGTTTGCATAATAAATGTACGACTTTCATGGATTACAAATACATTTGCACACACTATAACAAATCTGCAAACACTGTGAAACTCTGCGAACCTCTATAATAAATCTGCAATACTATATAAAAACTCTACAATACATAGTATAAACTATACAACACTGTTTTCATGTTTAGGGTTCATGTTTCAACCATTTTTGGGGCTTAGGGTTCATGTTTCAACCATTTTAAGGGTTTAGGATTCATGTTTCATTTCAACCATTTTTGTCTTCGAAAAACTCTACATAATAACTCGCATTACCATTTAGACAAATCTACAAGACTATAAAAATAAATTCGCAATATTTTACGAAAATACATAATTGCTAGTTTGCTACAACCAATTTTACATGTTTCATACATTACTTGAACAAAGAAACGACAACAACAACTACAACCAATGTAATGACAACAACGGACAACTTGTTCATCAAATTCTTGAGCTCAACCATGTCGGTTTTTGTTTTCTTCGCCATGTCATCAACGCTTGCAAATTTTTCGAATTGTTCTTTTATGTCTTCCATCATAACCTCGTCCCACCACTCCCGCATATGTGCTCCTCCATCCTACAACACCATGTAACTCACTTATGCACATTTACAATAAATTAAGAAAGAACAAAAACACGAGAACAAACTTACGTTTCGAGAAGTACAAGTGTAGTATAACCTTCCCGGGTATCTTTTAGAGGACGACGCCTCTAGGATAACATCCTCGCCACAAAACCAGATCTTTTGATGAACAAAATGAACTGGATCTGCATCATGGTTGTAACTACGTACCTCGTCATCGTCGTCGTATACGTATTCAGGAGCTTCAGTTGGATCGCTAAGATCAGAATCGAATGTTCTTCCCATCGTCGTTTTTCTTTTATTCTCGCCGCCGTCGATGAGAGTGAATGCATGTGAAAAAACCCTAATTTTTCTCTTAAATAGGGAAATAAATGTAAAACGTTGCGTTTTGAGAAAGTGGGAAACAAATCTACAAAACAGTTAAATAAATCTGCAACATTCAGTTAAAAATCTGCAACATAGAAACTTATAATCTGCAACACGTGAACTAAAAATCTGCAATACTAATAACATTAAAAGTTGCTGAAAAAGATGAAGAGTTTTACATAAGAAAAAAAATTAAAACAACAAAAACAACAATAACAACAGAGAAATTAAAACATTGTTTCATTTCATGAAGTAAAGACCATGCGTAAGCCAGTCAATTGGTTCCGGAGTGCTCTCATCAATCTCCTTCTTAACATTTTCTTTCTTGGCTTCAAGGATCTGCATCTTGGTTTTCAAACAGAGATCAGGGTTATCAATCATGGCTTCAATCATCGCCATCTTTCCAGTGATCATAGCCCACTTGAACTCCAACTTATTCTTCTTCGCGATTTGTTCCTTCTCTGCCTTTGCTAATCGCAAGATGGTAGCGCTGTTTCGCCTCTTTCTTTGCCATCCTGACCTCGTGTTCAACAATTTCATCCATCGTTGCATCGGATTTCCTTTTCAAACCAGTGATGTTTCTGTTAGAACTTCCTTCTCCTTCCATTTCTACAATAACAAAGCGATTTACGTTGAACTATAACAAGAAGAGATTGTATTTATACAAAGATTTTGGACGATTGGATACAAGAAAGTGGAGAAGTGGAGAAGAGAGTGGGCGATTGGATATAAGAAAGTGGGCGATTGGGGTTTTGGCCCCTTCTTTTCAGTTTGGGGTTTTGGCCCCTTCTTTTCAGTTTCATGTTTTGGAACCCTCTTTTCAGCTGAGGGTTTTGATACCTTCTTTTCAATTTGGGGTTTTGGCCCCTTCTTTTCAGTTTCGGGTTTTGAAACCCTTTTTTCAACCTTCTTTTCAACCTTCTCTTCAACCATTCCTTCTTTCTTCTCAGTTTCCATCCAGGACTGCAAGAAATACATAAAAATACAACTATAAAACAAATCAACAATGCAAAAATAACTCTACAACATATAGAGTAAATAATCTACAAAGCAGATGAAATAAATCTACAAGTCAATTGAAACAAATCTACAAAGTGTCTAAATCTACAAAGATCTACGTAAATCTACAATTCTATCACACAAATCTACAAGACCATAATCAAATTCTACATTAGCATGAAATGTACGTTACTAACCAGATCATCACTGGTTTTGTCCTCCTCACGTTTTCTACTAGACTTGGGGGTAACATTACCAACGTTTGCCTTGTCCTTCTTGAAAAATTGACGTTTACTGTCAATTCTACCTCCGCTTTATCAATTCTATCATCAACTTTCTTTACCACATCAACAAAAGCCTCTCTTACGCAACGAGACCGCTCTAGAGATCATCTCCTGCACTGCAGACATAGAAAACATCGGCTCTGATTCATCTTCTCTTTCACTCTTTTTCTCTTTAGAAGCTTTACCTTCAGCTTCAACTACTCTCTCACTCTTCCTCTTCTTATCTTTACCTTCACTTTCACCTTCACCTTGTTCTTTTTCTTCTTTTCTCTTCTTAGAAGCGTGACCTCCAGCTTCATGTACTTTGTCACCCTTTCTCTTCTTCTTTTTCTCCACTTTTGGCCAAAGCTTAGGATCAAATTGTTCTTTAATGATGTCCTCCAACAACTTGTCTAGACTATCATCTAACTCCTTCTTGTTGTCAGGCCAATCAGGATACTTATCCTCCAAAGAAACAGGGCACATATGCCTCATTCGAACCTATACATAAACATAAACAAATATGCAAATAAGACAAACAAATCAACAGAAACAAACAACAAATCTGCAACGCATATAAACAAATCAACAGAACAGATAAACAAATCTACAAACCTCTTTATGCTTGGCTTTCTCATCTTCTAAAAACTTTTTCATGTCTATTCTGTTCCGGCCTCCTCTCCACAACAAAAGTCCAGGGCCATCTACTCCTTCCCTCTTATTCCCTTGTAATTCTCCAATACCGGGAACAGATTCATAAATCCAAATTAGGAGTGCGTGAACACATCCATGTACCGAATAGGTGTTATTCACAAACGAACCTAATCTAATTGAATTTACCAGAGCAGAAAACCCTTCTCTACCCCATGGATAACTCTCAAACTGCTCTTCATCAAAAACTCTCACAACAGCAGAATAGGACATTCTTGATCCTGCATGTAGCCCATATATTCCTACATGCAGGAGAATCAAATTAAGTATGAGCTTCTTCTTCTCTGCGCTCTCTCCAACTCTACCACTTTCCAAAGTTTTTAACAACTCATCATATGAAGGAGCTTGGTTTTCAGCAATACCAATATCATTCCATAGCTCGTTTTAAGAGCCGAGGCAGGGAGGGTTAGCCACTGGGTTGATTTGGATCACGGTTTAACCCCGTAATTTCGCAAACTCGTAGAGAGAAAACCTTAGTGGTAGGCCATCAATAACGAGACCAAAATTCATGTTTGTTCTTCACTAGTAGTTGATTTGTCAGGAAATAATGGACCGTCTTTGAACACCACGTGAACGACGTGTCAGTAAGCTTTAGAAACACTCCGAGACAGGATTCCTTCATGGATTCCCACACATCAACTTCTATGAACTTTTTAGCGTTTTCTATTCTCTTAAGGTAACAACAATGGCTCATGCTTTTTACTTCAAGGGGAGATAATCCTTCTTCATAACGCCTGCGTGGATAAGACGCCATTCCTATTTGCCAAAAAGAAAAAAATCTACAAATTAGATATAACACAGAACAAGTATGCAAAGCGAGATGAAACAAGTATACAACACAAAACAAGTCGCAAAGCGAGATAAAACGAAACAAATCTACTAAACGGATGAAACGAAACAAATCTACAAATCATTTGAAAGAACACTACAAGCGAGATATAAAACTCTACAAAGCAGATCCAAACTCTACAAAGCGGATGCAAAAACTCTACACATGAATGAAGTGAAGAAAACCAAATCAACGTTGACATGCAACATCAAACAACGAAACACTAAACACTAAACACCGAACAACGAAACACTAAACAAAACGATCAATAACTTACAAACAACGAAACCCTAAAACAGAGATATAACCTTCGAAGTGAAATAAGATGGGAAAAGGAGAGAATGCGAAGACAAGGAAGACGAAGAAGAAGGAGAAACGACAAGAAAGACGAAAAAGAAGCGAAGACGACGACGACGACGAAGAAGAAGCAGAGACGACGACGACGGCGGCGACGAAGAGAGAACGAAGAAAGAACGAAGACGAAGACGAGAACACAGACGAAGGCGAAGAAGACGACGGTTGACGGCGACAATGAGGAAGAAGAAGACGGCGACGAAGAAGAAGACGACGGTTTCCAAAATCGCACGGGAGAGAGGATGAGAGGAAGTTTTTAACGAATAAAATTAAATGATAAATTTCTGGTTTTTTTTATATATATAATGGCATTTATTAACTGGGTTGTAGACTTGTTATTTCTATTTGTTGATATGTTTCACCAGATTTCATCCTTTTGTGTCTGCTTTGTAGATTTATATGCATAAATGGCATTTTCGTAAATGGCACAACCGTAAATATTTTTTTGAAATCTATCCTTCAATGTCCATCTCGTGTTTTTTTGGAATAACTAGAATGACCCTCCGTTTTCGGGTTACTCTAGTAATAACCAACTTATTAGGGTCATTCTAGTGTATTTTCACTTTCTTATATATCGTCACATTATATACAACAAGATTCTTATCCGTGTGTCCTGCACATGAATAATATTTACAAAATATTATTTTGATATAACTTTAAATTATTTTTTGTCGGTGCATGTTGAATAAATTTTTTTAATCATATATATGTATGTCCTAATATTAAAAATAAAGTATTTTTAATATATCATAAATTAAATTATGTATGATTTATTTTGACCTGTCTCAAAATTGCGCAGAACGTCACGTAAAGGTATCTAATAGTATTAAAAATTTAATTTTTTTAAAGATTTTTGGATGCTTTTGGTTTTTATTTATATCATTAATTTGAATATTCTAAAAAAATATTTTTAAATAATGAAAATTTTAAATAATGAAAATACTATTAAATAATAAAATATATTATTAATATTGTACGATGAATTATCATAAAATTGAAACATTTCTAATATTTTATATTTTCATTATGTTACATATTTTTTTTTTAATTGTAATCCTATTAATCAGGAATATTTTTTATATTTATATTTATTTATTTTTTTAATTTCGTTTTTTTAATCCTATTAAATAGGAATGTTTTTTCTATTTTTTTAATCAAAAATTACTTTATACTAAAAATTTTGCAATGGCATTACATGTAATTAAAAAAAAATTTAAGGGCTTCTCAAAATATGTCCTTCCCAAGTAATAATATAAATTGTATAGATGAAAATTGGGTAATTAAAAAACAACTTTTTAGGTGGAGTAAAAAATATTATAACCACACTCTTTCTATTTAAAAAATAGATAACTATTATTACTTTATTTGTTTTTTAATAATTATTTATTTTTATATAAATAATTAGTTATTTTCATATTAATAACTTTTACAAGTGTATATATATTGATAAAACAATACTATTAGCTCAGGAGAACAAATATTAATAAAACATCAAATCCTTATGTAATTTGATGTTCACACACAAATAAATACAATTTTATCATAATACTTATGTATTTTTCAAGATTAATACTTACGTAATTTTGATCATAAAAAATTGGATCAAGACAAAAAAATATATAGATTGATTTCATATTTTAAATATATAAAAAAGATGACACAAGATTTATAAAAAAAAACTCATAAAGAGCTATTTTTATTATTTATGAAAACAATTAAAACCGAAAAACAAAACATATTTCAAAAACTATTAGTTTAAATAATATGAAATAACCATAACAACACGACATAGTAATATTGAGATCATCCGACCATGGGTAGATTAGTGACAGGACCGTTAGGACAATTGTCGCTAGAAACCCAAAGCATGACACGGTTACAACAAATTATGGCTGGTACAAAATATGTACCCGCTGGTAATATAAAAGCCGTCACATGTGGATTGTCTTTTTCTATTATTGTCTTTGCTACAACTGCACTCACTCCTTTGAGCTCTGGCCACTCCACTTTTAAACCTACATACAAAGTGTTACACATATACAAATGTTTAATCTTTTGTCTATTAGATATAATATGGTTTAATTAGTGTTTTGTATAAACATGTTTATATTAATTAACATTACCGGGGAAGCGACCTTGACATGTTCTACCTGTGCAGTCACAAATTTCACATTTGGGACCAACGATTGGACATTTTGGAGACATTTTTGAGTTTTTTTCTTTTGTTAAATTTCTACTTTTAACTATCTTTCAAGTTATGTTTTTTTAGTTTATAGGTATTGATATATATATAGTAAATGGGTTATGTTGCCTATCATTGGTAGTCAACAATCAACATAAAGTAGAATAATGTTATATGTGATAAAATGGTAACATATCTAAATTTTAATGATTTGATATTAAAAATTAAACTTTATCATTCTTAATTTTAATTAGTGATATTACTAATTTTGAAAAAGTCTTATGCCATAAATAGAAATAATCTTTTTTAATCTCCAAAATATTAAATTTTAAAGGATAATTGCATTAAATGGCCATGAATAATCTTAAAATTAGGTCCAAAAAAGGGAGATATTATTCACCATGGATGTGCCGATTGTGCCCCTAACTTTCTTGCAGTCATTATAACTTTTGTGTCAGAAAAAATCTGCAAAATATTTTCTTTCACTATCTCTTTTCTTTTTATCTCTTTTCTTTCTCTCCCTTTTCTACATAAATACTTTTCTTTCTACAAAAATGTTCTTAGATGCTTTGCAATCGATTTTCTCTCATTTACTTCATTGGATCTCTCTCTTTCTTAATTTTCTTTCTCTTGGATTTCACTTTGATATTTTCCTTTCTCTTTTGTATCTCTCTTTCTTTCTTTCTTTTGAATCTCTTTTTCTTTCTCTCTTTTGGATCTCTCTTTATTTTTCTGTTTTGGATCTCTCTTTCTTTCTTTTGGATCTCTCTTTCTTTTTCTCTCTTGGATTTTTCTTAGTTTACTCCATCCACATTATTATTTTTTCACGAAAAATAAAAAATTTATTATTTGAGATTTTAATGAGATCAAATTGACAAAGAGAAGATAATAGGTATTGTCAACGATAATGACCATTGTCACATTATTTGCTAGTTTTATTGTATGGGTGGAAATTTGATTAACGATATATACAATGATAAGATATAAATTACCGATGCTCGTTAATCTTATCATGATAACTTAATTATATAATTTATAAATTAGATAATTCAAACTATGTAACTAATAATTTCACATGATAAGTGAATGGTTATAAAAAAAAACTCATGTTAATATATATAAGTCAATTGATATCAATTAAGTTACCACGATAAAAACACATAATAATAATGATAATGGTAATAATGGTAATATTATCAAATAACTTAAATATTATCACGATAATTCAACGTATTTTCATTATTTATTTGTGTAAAACCAAAAAATGTATGTGATAACAAATAAAATATCGTGATAAAAATTACGTTATAAAAACAAGAGTATAATGGTAAAAAAAATATGTGCTTAAAAATCAATTTTCTCCGATGATTTTGAGTTCTTTCCATTTACCTCTTTATGTATTTTGATATAGATTTTAGTAATACAAATATATATATTAGATGACGCCATGCAATTTGCCATCAAAAAAGAAGATTTTCCCGCCCAAATATGAGCTCAATATTTTGTCAGTAAGTGATAGGGGTATTTTCATCATGAAAATTGTTGAGGTATGTGAGAGACCTAAAATTTAGGTAATTAATTAGGTAATTAGTGTCAAAAACCTAATTTTTTAGTTATCCATGGCCATATATTTAAATGACCCAATTTTAAATTCCATATTTTATATGGACACTTTTTTGGTCGACACACTAAAATAATTTTCTTCGTAATCCATTAGAAAAGTTATGGAAACGTATTATGATACTAGTATTATTCCCCCTGCTTTGCACGAAGAAACCATTTAAACAAACACGTTTCACCACCAAAATAAAGTTTAAGAAAAACATTCAATCATATTATATAAGATTCTATTTTTACCATTAATAGTTATTTTGGTATTAAACCTTAGTTTTTGACATAAGTGGAATGATTATGTCCGTGTTTAAATTATTTTATGACCGGGATTTCATCTACTTGACCAAAATATATTTTATGCAAATTTGAACATATTTATTTTCATATATTTACAATTTAATATATATTATTTTAATTTAATGTCTTTTTTGTTTACATGTGAAAATTAAGTTTATATTTACAAAATATAAATTTGTATATACTTAAATGATGAAATAAAAAAGTTAATAAATATATTTGTGAAATATTATTAATCGTAGGGAGTAAAATCCTAGAGAAAGATGAAACAAACCTCAAGTTTTAGGTTCCATTGTTCAAAACTTCAAAATTTGAGGTTTTAAGGTATCTTTTGGAGGACAGAAAACCTCAAATTCGATGTTATGTAGTTTCTTTTGGAGATGTTCTTAGCGAACCAAAAATGGAAAGATTTTAACTTTGGTAAATGTTCAAAGGGTAAATCAGTTATTTAAAATTTTGAAAAAATGTAAATATAGAAAATATTGAATAAGATAGATTTTAGTCGAAATGTATTTATCTATTACCATGCAATGATTAAGTTGATATAGTGTTCACTTTGTTTTTACAATTTAGTGTAAAAAGGTCAAAAAGTTGTTACTCTTAAAAATTTTATTCCAACAAATATTCATAAAAGAGTTTAATTAACAATGATTTAAAATTAGAAATTATAACGAACCCTTTAGATTTGTGAAGGGTCATAGACGGAAGACTTCTCATTGCTAGTGGAAGGAAGAGAAATATCATTAATGTGTACCAATGAAGAAATAATCTAGTGTTCTCCATATACTCTTTTTTTATCGGAGATACACGCTTCAAATTTTGCCTATATGAAAAACATTAGTTAAAGATATCATGA
Organism: Cochlearia excelsa; assembly: GCA_963556525.1. NCBI lineage: Eukaryota > Viridiplantae > Streptophyta > Magnoliopsida > Brassicales > Brassicaceae > Cochlearia > Cochlearia excelsa. The sequence continues at coordinate 30,506,028 of OY748329.1, read as the reverse complement.
TAAATTCTTCTAATCCTTCAAGCTTATTTTTATGAAGTGGCTAATTTTATATATGGTTTAAATTAAATGGCTAAAATGTATGTCAACTATTAAATTATATATATATATATATATTTCTTTAAATGTGATTTCTTTATGAAATTTAATGGAATAATTCTGTATTATTCGTAATATTTTTTTTTCTACAATGATTTGGAAGTGATCATTATATAAACTACTAGATGAAATCCCGCGTAATACGCGGAAAAATTACATAAAAATAATTTTTAATTATATATTAATATTGTTATTAAATTTGTATAGTTATGGTTAGATTTAAACGAAAACTAATATTATACCCGTTATTTTATTAACAAATAAATATAAAAGACATGCAACAATATATGGTAATAGTAAATAAAGTGATTTTATTTTTTCATCTATTACGAAATAAAAATAAAACATTTTTTGTTTTATTACATTGCTTTTGTTATTTACATGAAAAAACATTTGTTTTAAATTAATAATTAGATAATGGATTCATGAAGATAGCAAATAAGTAATCATAAATTTTTTTTTTATTTTTTCAAGTAATTTTAAGTTTTTCTTTTTTTTATTTCTAATTTTTTTAGGGAGAATTACAAAACTACACCATTTGAATTACATTTCACAAAACTACACCATTTCAAAATTACTTCACAAAACTACACCTAAACACTCAAAATTAAATCCAAATAAACCCTACCCACACATTCCTACCCCCTTAATATTATACCCTAAACACTAATTAGCGAACCCAAATGAAAAGATTTTAATTTTGGTAATTTTTTAAAGAGTAAATCAAGCTTTTAAAATTTTGAAAAGGTGTAAATATGTGGAAAATTGAATTAGGTAGAGTTTTGTAAAGAAGAAGATGAAATGGTGTAGTTTTGTGAATTCCTATTTTTTATTGATTATTCTTAAAATATTCTTAATTTTTTCTTTTTCTATGTTATTTTCCTTATTTCTGATTACTTTCTTTTTCTATATTTCGGATTAATTTATTTTATTTCTAATTATTTGATAAATAATTTTAACTTTTTATTTTTGATTATTTTCCTTATTTCTGTTTTTTCTCAATATTGTTAAGTTTCCATTTTATAAAATGTTTACGTATCAATTTTAATACACATGTCACGGTCTGAACTAACCATTACAAATGTTACGATCTCGTGAGTTATAATTATGTGTGTCAAGATCACCTTAAACGCGCTCAGTTTTATATAATAAGATCATTTGATAATTATGTGACTTTTCGTTTGGTTACTTTTTCCCTTTTTTGTTTTTCATTTCTATTTTTTTCTTATTTTTTTTTGTCTTTTTTCCTAAACGTTACCTTTTTTTCTTCTTTTAAAATTATTAACATTTTTCCTAAACATTATTAACATTTTACTAAAATTATTAACATTATTAACATTTTTCTTTTTTTTAATTGTGACACGTATCACGATCTGGTAAGTTATAATTAAACGTGCTCACTTTTATATAATAAGATTATAAAACCAAATGTTCTTTTTTCTCAAGAGGAAGTACAAATTTTAAAAACAAAAATTGTAATCAAATTTGTGTTCAATGAGCTTTTTATTGTTTATGTTAGATTCTTGATGTTAGTATTAATACTATACCAATTATACATATTAATATTCATTTTTTGTGGATACTAAACCAGACATACATGGTTCTCTATACACATGTCAAACTAAACTTCCTTTATCTCCATAACTTTCGTATGTTATTGGGGAAAAACGTCAATTAATTCCCCAAGTTATCAAAATAAGCCATTTTATTCTCCAACTTCACATTAGGCCAATTAATTCCCCAAGTGAAGTTGACCAAGCCAATTTAGACACCGATTTAGTCAACGTTAAAATGAAGTTAACGGCGTTAATAACACCGTGAACAATTGATTAAATCAGTGTATAAATTGAGGAATAAAATGACATATTTTGGTAACTTGGGGAATAAAATGACATATTTCGGTAACTTGGGGAATAAAATGACATATTTTGACAACTTTTCAAAATTGATAAATTCTTTAATTTTTAAATGAAAATTACACCCTTTCATCCTTTCATTTACAAAAAATTACCTAATTACACCCTTTACATTCATTCAAAATTTAATAAGGTTGATTTTCTTAAAAAACTTCACCAAAATTTAAAAAATATTATTTGAGTTTGCTAATTAATGTTTAGGGTATAATGATAATGGGATAGGGTTGTCTGATTAGGGTTAATTTGCATTTAGTTTTTAGTGTTTAGATGTAGTTTTGTGAAGAAATTTTAAATGGTGTGGTTTTGTGAAACGTAATTTAAAAGGTGTACTTTTGTAATTCTCTCTTTTAATTTTTGAACGTTGATGTGACATGATATTATTGGTTGTTTTAAATCTCTCAATATATAGTAGATTCACTATAAATTAATAATGTTAGAACTATGAAATTTTGTTTGACAAAACAAAAAAAAGAACTATGAAATTTTATTAATATCATTATTAATTTATAGAGGTTTTACTTGTATTTAGAATCAAATAGCTACATTTAAAATTTCATAGTCCTAACCTTAGTGTATTTAATCTATTGGAAAATTAACATTCATCATTTAAAAGTTAATGTTAAATATTTTTAATTGAGCACCAATTTATTCCCGAAGTTATCAAAATAAGCCAATTTATTCTCTAAGTTCCAATTAGACCAAATAATTCCTCAATTGAAGTTGATGATCAAGCCAATTTAGACTCTGATTTAGTCAATTATTCACGGTGTTATTAACGCCGTTAACTTCATTTTAACGTTGACTAAATTGGTGTCTAAATTGGCCTGGTCAACTTCACTTAGGGAATTAATTGGCCTAATATGAAGTTGGGGAATAAAATGGCCTATTTTGGTAACTTGGTTAATTAATTGACGTTTTTCCCTATGTTATTGATCTCCTTTACTTTCCATCACAATCTTCCTCTCTTCTTGCTCCTCCTCAAGCTTCCTCTGTTCTTCTTCTTCTTCCTCAAGCTTCCTTTGTTTTTCTTCTTCTTCATATCCTATAATCATTCATTACATTTTTATAATACCTTGTCTCTCTTGGCGAAATTTTCTCCCTAATCCCCACTAATTCGAAAAGTCATAATCTTATGTTCACTAAAATCCTCCATAGTCCATTGGGTTTACTCTTTCACCCACTGCCAAAACGCACAAATCTTTTTAGCTTCTTAGATATTAGTTTTCCTAAAGTAACATATTTCTCAAGCAACATATTTCTCAAGCAAAAGTGGATCCTTATATCTTGCATATTTCACATGTTTTACCTTATTTTATGCATTAAAATTAACTCATTTAGGTTGCATTTAATATCATATAGGTTGCATTTGGATTTGTTATGTGCATTTCAGGTTTCGGAACGTTAAAGCGGCAAAAGACGAAGAATTCAAGCAAAAAAGGAGCAGAAACAGCTGTACCGGCTTGTTGTAGCGGTTTGTTGTGGTCGATACAGAGAGACTTTTGTCAGGAGATTTGTACCGACTTGTTGTATCGGTCACAAGTGGCCGATACAGAAGATGCGGAACCTGAAGATCAACACCGACTTGTTGTATCGGTATGGTGGGACCGATACGAAGGACACGAGACCTGAGGATCGATATCGACTTGTTGTACCGGCTTGACCAGGCCGATACAGAAGGAAGGAAGCCAAAAGACGTGTACCGATGAGCGCGTATCGACCAGTCTCTACCAGTTTCACTTGACCAGTACAGGCTGCGAAAATTAAAGAAAAATCCGGTTTTCATGTTTAAAAGGAAAATAATTCCTAAACCAATTGGTTTTCCTTTGTTTTATGGTTTAAGACTATATTAGGGTTTTGAACGATGTTTTTCATATGAGCTTAGTTTTTGTTTTTCTTTTGAACGTTTTGTGCTTTTGCTTTTGATCTTGAGAGAATTCTTGGTGTTTTGCTTTTGCCACCTTTGTAATCTTCAGCAATAAGAATTTTCTTAAACCCTTGTCTCTTTAATTTGTTTATGTTTATGCTTTCTTTAATTTCGATTGCAATTGCTATTAGAATTCAGCATGCTTAGTGAGAAGATCTAAATAGACAATTGGGTTAATGAAAAAGGGGTTTATTGAATTTAGGATTGATGATTGTCTAGAACTTAATTGATTGTAAAACTTTTGTCTTTGGTAACAAGTTTAAAGTCTTAATCGAGTTGGTCATTCGATTACTAAACCTAGGAACTTTTATGAATCGAGAGATTATAAAGGTTCCTGACCAATTACCTTAGAACTAAGTCTAGCTTAACCGAGAGATCTGTGTTAATAAGCTTAGTGGTTAAAATTTAATTGAACTTAAAGTTTCTTGATAATTAAAGTATCCAAGACATTGTTTTAGTTTATTTATTAGGAAAATGATCATTGCCACGAGAGTGGATTGATCTAAAATCGTTTTTAAAAAAAACCTTGAAGTTACCTTAGCATAAACACAATTTAAAATCCGAAAGTTTAATCACCCTTTGAAATACCTTAACCTGATTGTTTAGCTTTTTATTAAACCTTTTAAACTCTTAATTCACGTTTTCGTTTTGTTCATTATACGGTTTCGAAAACACTCAACAAACAACCTTTTGATAACACTTGAACTGAGTTTGTTTCATAAAAATTCTAGTACATTGTTTGCTCCTGATTTGGTTTGACATGTTAAGTACTACATTAAGACATTCGAAATAACTAGGATGAAAAACTCGTTTATCAGATCCCCTTCAATGCCAGTCATTGACATTTGTTTGATGGACAAACAATTGGAAGCCTGTTAGACCAAACTAAAAAATTAAGCAACATTTTATGTGTAATTTCTTATTTATGTGAAGCTCGACATATATGGCTAAAATATAAATATTAAGTGTACAAAAAGGCAAACGTGAAATTATATACCAACACTTTACTCTTAACAAAAGGAATTTCCATAATGTAAATTATGTAATAGCTTCTTCATTGCCCACCACATTGTTGTTTCATCATTAGCACTACGGTTAAATAAGAGCGACTAGCTTCTTCCTGTCAAATTGTAAAAACGAAATAATTTGTAGCTTGTTATTCTAATTTAGTTATTTCAGTACTATGCCTTGGAAGTAACCTAACAATTTATTATAAGAGCATGCAGGTAGCAAAGCTTGATCCATATGGAAAAAGAAATAAAGAGGTGGGAAATAAACATGTAAAACTCCGCAAATAGGTTCATTCATAAAATTAGATACAGCGAAATTTGAGTTCCGGTTTAAAACTGACTTGAGCTTAGCTTGACATCATTTAGACATGATGGCAAAGTGAAAGACCACACAATAAAATCAAGCATACATATGAGGTAGATGCAAAGATAGAGCTTACTGTAAGTTTGATAAGTGCCTCGATACCATTCAGGCTTTGCCATTTACTCTCCACAACATAGTAACTTCATATTCGCACAAGACTTGAGTCCGTAGAAACCAATGAGACATGAACATAAGAAACCTCTAGAAAAAAAAGTTCAAAACTTTAGAGGCTAAATCAAAGAAACTGAAGATGAGTTGTTGAAACAAAAGTTTAACTTGTCCAAATTTGTAAAGTTTCGCAAACAAAACACCTAAAAAACATTTCAAAGTTTCATATGAGTCATGATAGTGATTTACACTCGTACGTCATTAGTATAAGTTCAGTCTTTCGCTTGATACGTCATTTTCTAAATTATATGTATAATACCTAAAACAATTAAAAAGACTCGATTGTTTGGGTACAAATAAGATTTAAAACTTTAAAATTAACACATATCATAATTTTTGTTATTCAAATTTATTTTCTTATTATTCACTGTTTATTTTTTTATGTTGAAACCTACATTATAATTCGAAATCTTAAAATGCAATTTTATGATTCATCAAATAAATTTAGGAGTGAATACATTTTGGAATATATTATTAACCAAATTATAACCGTAATTTTCATAATAAAAAACTTATAAGATAATTATTTTAATTAAAAGTTATAATAATATAATAAAAATATTTTAAAGTCATTTATGATTCGTCTCTATCTTTAGTTTAATGTTTTTAGTTATTTTGTAATAGTATTTCACGTCATAGTTTACAAAAGAAAAGTTATTTTACCATTAATGCTTCCGACATCATAAGATTTGTCCCTTTGACATTCTCTAGTTTTTAAAGATTTTGTGGTTCCCTTCCGTAGGTTTCAACAATGTTCTAAAATACGGTTAATACGGCCATATATACGGCGATTATACGTTATATAGTGGAGAACTATATCATTTTAAAGTTATACAGTGAAAAATGCGTTTTTGAATAATACAGTCGTGTATACGGTTAATACGGCCGTACATACGTTATAAACCGACTATACAACTGTATATACGGTGAAATCATTACTCAAACTTTAAAAAATCTACTATTATAATAAAACTTCGAATTTGATATAAAATTTATTTTATTGAAAATTATTAAAGGTTAACACTTTTTCAAATACAATTAAAAATAAATAAACAAACTTTTGTTTAAAAGAAATTCACAAAACTACACATTTTCAACCCTCCCTTCACAAAACCACACCTATTTCAATATTTTCACAAGTTTACACATTTTCAAAATTTTAGAAGCTTGATTTACTCTTTTAAAAATTACCAAAATTAAAATTTTTTCATTTGGGTTCGCTAATTAGTGTTTAGGGTATAGTATTAAGGGGTAGAATTGTTTGGGTAGGGTTTATTTAGATTTAATTTTGAGTGTTTAGGTGTAGTTTTGTGAAGTAATTTTGAAATGGTGTAGTTTTGTGAAATATAATTCAAATGATGTAGTTTTATAATTCTCCCTTTGTTTAATTATATATGATTCATGATATATATTATTTATCAAATATAAGCTAACTAGGATTTTGGGCATATATTTGATTGCCAAATTTCATCAAAAAATTAAATTATAAATAAACTATATTATAAAAACCTGATTTTATTTTGTTCCTTTAAATATGTTAAAAATCTTTATAATATAACATTTAAATATAACCAAATACAACCAAATTGTTTACCAAAAAAAAATACAAACAAATTAGTGTATATTAGTGTTATAATTTACTATTTTAATATATAGTGTACATCTATTTGAATTGTTGTTTTGATTAGTTATTGTAAATTGAAATGGGCAATTTTTATGAATACCACTAAAAAAAGTTTTTTTTAACACAAGTAGCACACATTTTCGCAAGTTTTATAAATACCATTAAAAGTTTTTTCTCATAAATACCACAAATCTTAAATTTTCAGAATTCCATCCAAAACCTTCAAAAAAATATACCCTACCCCTTCAAAACTATAGCCTAAACACTATATAGCGAACCCAAATGAATAAATTTAAAATTAAAAGTGTTAAAACTCGTTTTTTGTATTTGTGGTATTTTTGCAAACTACTACTTCCTCTGTTTTTTATTATAGGATTTTCTAGTTTTTCAGATATAATAAACAAACATATTAAAATATATTATTTTTTGTGATTTATAATTTCCAACAGCTCTAAACCAATAATGTTTAGTTATTTTTCTTGAATTCTATAATTTATCATTAACAATTGTATAAAGAAAGTGAGAAAATCAATCTTTTTTAAACCAAATATTTTCAACAAAAATCATATATTTAAAAACGGAGGGAATACTTTTTTGATGGTGTTTTTGTTATAAAAAACATTTTAATGGTATTTTTGTTATAAAAAACTTTGCAATGATATTTTCTAAACAAAAACTTATTTTGATAGTATTTTAAGGTATTTCTCAATTAAAATTTAATCAAATTTATGCAAAAAATATATTAAAAGTCATCTCCAAATAATTAAATATCAAATATTAATCGGATAATGTAAGGCCCATGGGATTTTGAGTAAGGTTTTGTTAAAGCCACCTTCTCGCCGCTTGAAAAATAGCGTGGTGGAGAGAGAGATTGAAACTTAAAAAATGGCGGTGCTGGAGAAAGGAAAGGTTTGTGTTACCGGCGCCGGAGGTTTTCTCGCTTCGTGGGTCGTTGATCTTCTCCTCTCTAATGATTACTTCGTTCACGTCACAGAATAGAGAGAATCTAAAAAACTTTCAATAAATTAGAACACAGTTCTTGCAACAAAAAGTAAAATTATGGTCACCTATGAGAGATTTTTTTAAATTTTTCTGAAGCAAGAACAATAAAAACATATAATTGATTGTGTTTAGTAATTTACCGTAATCCACTGTTCTGTAAAATCGGTTTTGTCTCCAAGAATGAATGGAATTCTCCCTGTCACAACTTTGAGAAAGGAAACAAATTTTATAGGGTTTGTGTTTTCGTTTATCAAATAAAAGCAATCTTATATAATATGATAAGATGTTTTTGTAACTTTTACTCTCAAGCCAACAAGTGTCTTCTATTATTTTGACATGTGTTCTTTTTCAATTTATTTTCAACCAACATTTTGTTTTATTTATCTCAAGAATCAAATATAAATGTCAAACTTATTTTCATATTTATTATAACACACATATGAATCACATGACTTTTATATAATATATTGATTTTAGATCTTATATATAACTTTTATTTATTTTCAATCAAAAGTTTCAATACAATTGTTTTAAAATAATTTTAATATTATTTTTTTAAAAGAATTTGATACAATTTAATAACATCTACATGAGACAAACATTTATGTTACACATTTTTGTATAATTGTAACCAATATTTATTTAACAAATCATATATTTCTAATTTGATATGCATCCTTGTTTAAAAAACATAAGTTTTGTTTAACAATTTCTAAAAACTTGACACAAGTCCTCTCCTTAACTAATATTATTTTTATTATATCTATTATATAATAGCACAATACTCTCTCAATCTAAGGCATCCACATCATCATCAAAAATAATTAAGACAATTCAATTAAAAATTCATTTAATAAAACTCATTCAATATTAATAAAAAAATATAAAAAATCAATATAATATTTAACACTAATAAAAACATGTATATCAACTTTTTAAAATGAAAATATATAAAATTTGTTTCTCTCTTATACTAACTTTTTCAGAATATATTACATATGTCCCATTATGTAAAATTTTCTATCTAAAAGCACAAAGTTTAAAAGTTATAAGTACTATTTTAACATTTATTCAAAACAATTAAAAATTAAGACTACATAATATTATTGGTCATAGTGTAGTTAATAAATAAAAAACATGGATAGAAACTTGTGAAAATGCAATAAAATGAAACAAATGAAAAACCTGAAACATCTAACAAAATGGGTTAGAGAGAGAATAATTTAAAAAATAAATAAATATAAATTTATAAAAGTTTAAATAACTATAATTTGGGATGGAAATACTCCATATATATACATACTTTCTAAAGTCAAATGTTAATACCAAATATATGAAATAAACTTAAAATATCCACCGAGAAAACAAAACCTCATACAAAATAAACAATTACATATACAAATAATTCAATAACGTTACAAAGAAAATAAAACAAAATATGATCCAAATTAATTGACGTGTTAAGATCTCTACATAAAACAAAAGTAAACAACATGCGTACAATTAAAATTAGAGAAGCTGAATGAGTACACAACAACAATTTTCTTTACATATTGATATTTCATCGGTTTGATAATAAACTAAAACATCCAAACATAAGTTGTTTGTAAACAAAATCATTTTCATTAACTTGGTAAAATATAAAATAGATAGAAAATATCTAAAGTTTAACCATATACCTATTACAAAAATAAAAAACTTCATAGAACAAACAAAAATCTTCGTAAACTCAATGTAAAATTATTTGAAATTACTATAAAAAGTAGTAAAGATTCCGCGCAACGCGCGAGTTCTTTCCTAGTTTAACTAATTGTAATACTTAAATGTATATGAATCATTTTTGTGCTACACGATTTTTATAACTTTAAACCAATATTTTTTTAACAATTCATAAATTTCAATTTAATACATATCATTTTAAAAGAAAAAACATGGATTTAAAACCACATATATCATAAAATTTTTATTTATTTGAAATTGATTTTATTTATAAACATCATGAACTTAATATTGTTAAAAAAATGTCTCCAAGAAATTGTCATTCAATAACATTAAATTGTAATCAATTTTGTAACATAAGGGTGACAATTATTATAAAAATAACTTCTCATTATACCACTTTGTAACTCCTAAATGAGTGGGCTATATAGAAAATCTATTTTCTTCTAATTTTTATGTACACATTTTTTATATCTCTAACCAATATTTATTAAAGAAATCATATTTTTCTAATTTGATATGTTTCAATTTTAAAGAAAAACATAAGTTGTGTTTAACAAGTTCTAAAAAATTGACACATGTCCTATCTTTAACTAATATTATTTTCATTATATTTAATTTAACTAACTTAATATTTAAATATAGAGGAATTCACAAAACTATACCCCTTCTTCCATTCCTTTACAAAACTCTACCTAATTCAATTTTTTCACATATATACACCCTTTCAAAATTTTAAAAGTTTGACTAACCCTTTAAAAAATTATCAAAATTAAAATATTTTCATTTGGGTTCGCTAATTAGTGTTTAGGATATAGTATTAAGGGGGTAGAATTGTGTGGGTAGAGTTTATTTGGATTTAATTTTTAGTGTTTAGGTGTAGTTTTGTGAAGTTATTTTGAAATGGTGTAGTTTTGTGAAATGTAAATTAAATGGCGTAGTTTTGTAATTCTCCCTTAAATATAGAGGAATTCACAAAACTACAACTTTTCAATCCCTCCTTCACAAAACTACACCTAATTTACTTTTTTCACATATTTACACCCTTTCAAAATTTAAAAAGCTTGATTTACCCTTTAAAAAAAGTACCAAAATTAAAAAAAATTCATTTGGGTTCGCTAATTAGTGTTTAGGGTATAGTATTAAGGGGGTAGGATTGTGTGGGTAGGGTTTATTTGGATTTAATTTTGAGTGTTAAGGTGTAGTTTTGTGAAGTATTTTGGAAATGGTGTAGTTTTGTGAAATGTAATTCAAATGGTGTAGTTTTGTAATTCTCCCTTAAATATGTATGCATAATTTTTGTGCTATACAAGTTCTTATAACTTTAAACCAATAATTATTTAACATTCATATATTTTCAATTTAATACGTTTCATTTTTTAGAAGAAAACATCATGGACTTAAACCCAAATATATAATGAACTTTTAATTTATTTGAAATTGATTATATTTAAAAACATCATGAACTTCAAATTGTCAACAAAATATTTCTTAGAAATTTTGATTCAACAAAATTAAATTATAATCAATTTTGTAACATAACGGTGACAATTATTATCAAAATAAATTCTCATTATACCACTTTGTAACTCCTATGTGAGTGGGACTATATAGGAAAACCTTTTTCTTTTCATTTTTATGTTACAATTTTTTTTATAACTCTTACCAATATTTATTTAAGAAATTATATATTTCTAATTTGATATGTATCATTTTTTAAGAAAAACATAAGTATTGGTTAACAAGTTATAAAAACTTGACACGTGTCTTCTCTTTAACTAATATTCTATTCATTATTATAATTAACTAATTGTAGTACTTAAATATATTTGCATCATTTTGGTGCTACGCAATTTTTTATAATTTTAAACCAATATTTATTTAACAATTCATATATTTTCAAATTAATCCATATCATTTTTATAAGAATACATCATGGACTTAAACCCACATATATCATAAAATTTTAATTTATTTGAAATAAACTATATTGAAATGGGAGAATTACAAAACTACACCATCTGAATTACATTTTACAAAACTACACAATTTCAAAATAACTTCACAAAACTACACCATTTCAAAATAACTTCACAAAACTACACTTAAACACTAAAAATTAAATCCAAATAAAAACCTACCCATACAATCCTACCCCCTTAATATTATACCCTAAACACTAATTAGCGAACCCAAATGAAAAGATTTTAATTTTGATAATTTTTTAATGGGTAAATCAAGCTTTTAAAATTTTGAAAGGGTGTAAATATGTGAAAAATTGAATTAGGTAGAGTTTTGTAAAATAGAGGAAGAAAGGGTGTATTTTTGTGAATTTCTCTATTGAAAAACATCATAGACTTAATACTGTCAACAAAATATCTCCTACAAATTGGCATTCAACAAAATTAAATTGTAACATAATGGTGAAAATTAAATTATGATGAGAATAAATTCTTATTATACCACTTTTTAACTCCTTTGTGAGTGGGGCTATATAAGAAAGTCATTTTTCTCATTTTGATATACATTGTAACATAGACACAAAACAGAAAGAACAATCTTTCACGTGTTTTCTTATTGTTTTTCATGAGAGTACATCACAATATTAGGTTCGCAAACGTATAATTTGGGTGATGCGAATTATAAGAACCATGTTGTAGTATCTTGGATTTTTTGGATGTAGTGTAATCGTCACGCTACGAACATTTAAAGAATGAAAGAAATAGTGTCTTGCCTCTGCACAAAACATTTTTATTTCATATTTTGGTATCATCTTTTCCATTTTTTATTATGTTTTTATCAATACAGTTTTCATTTATTCATTTCGTCATATTATCAAAATATATATCATATAATCTTTATTTTGTAACTAAAAATGAAAGTAAAAGTGAAAATAAAAAAAGATAAAAAAATATAAATGCGTATAAATAAAACTATATAAAATATCTTACCTTTTTCACAATACACGTCAGTATGAATATACGATATATATGCAACAATTGTAAACAAAAGTCACAATTATTTCTATTAAATAGCACATTAAATAGGTCTAATTTATTTTAAACTAACTTAATTTCACAAAGTATATATGCAATAGTTGTAACATAAATTAAATATAAATTTTATACCTACTATATAGATATATACATATATGTATTTTTATATCACTTACATATAATACACAACAAACTAACAATAGAACCGGCGCAACGCGCGGCCTAACTCTAGTATATACTATAATAAGAGAATTGATTTTCTTCAGTGAGGACACGTCAGCATCTCCTCCTTTTTTATTCGCGTTTTGATTGGCCCCTGTGCTCTTGTGAGTCCCTCTGTCTTAAACGTCGATGCGCCATTAAACTCTTGACTCTCCTCTCTCCTCTGTTAAAAATCAATTATCTTCATCTTCTTTGATCATTATCCGTTTCGCTTTATAGTCAAAGAGAAGAAGAAGAAGAAGAGAGTGAGAGGGTTTCAGATATTTTCTCGGCAAAGGTAAAGAAGAACAAATCGTTTCTCTAAGCTTCTTCTTCGATTTCTATGGTTGTTTTGTGTTGATCGAATCACTTGTTTAGTTTTTGCGATTTCGTGTGATGATTCGTTGGATCTAAGTTAATATATGTTCATGTTTCACTTTCTCTTTCGAGTTTCTACCTCCATAGTTTTAGTATTAAGCTTTCTAACCGATAATAATAATCAGATCTGTCGATTTTCAAAACTATACTTAGCTAAAACTTTCACATGAATCTGTGATTGCTTCGTTTTCAGATCCTAAAACACATAGATCTGCGTATTGTAATCGCGAGATCGAATCTGATCTTATCCGTTTGGTTTTTGGTGTCATGTGTGCAGAGATCTCTAAGAGCTACTTTGAAGCTATGGCGATGGTATCAGGAAGGTTTTCGACGCTAAACCCAAATGCGTCGCTGTTTGTTCCGGCGTCTTTTAAGAAAGTCGAAGATTTCTCGCCGGAATAGTGGCAATTGGTGACAACTTCGACTTGGTACCATCACTACTGGATCAACCAAAACCAAGGACCCGATGGTTTCTACGATGACAAGGAAGAAAACGTAGCTGATCTGCTTCCAGAATCGTTTGATTTCGATGACATTGATGATTGCTTCGACTACGACGAGTTTGATCAAGGGTTCAATGGAGGAGATATCTATCAAGCTTCTTCGAAAATTGGTAAGGACAGTGTAAATAGTTGTCTTAACATATGAACAGACTTGGAGTCATGATTTCTGCTGAGTTTGTGTTTGTGTGTTGGGAAAGAACGGTGAGATTGTTAAGAAATCGACAAGGAAATGGAGTCCGAGAATGTTTGTGGAATCGGCTAAGTATGTCGAGAAGCCAACTAAATGGGCGAACCAGAAGGTTACTCCAAGAAACATACACCAACCTCGTTGAAGAATAAGATGGTTTGTTGTTAGTATAAAAGAGAGAAGATGGTACTTTGTCTCCTTAAGTGTATTTGTTTCCCATAAGAACATGTAGAACTTTGCATCTTTCGCTATGTTTCATCCTCTATCTTTGTTATTAGTCACCCAATAATAATGTGAAAGAAACTTTGACATGATAACTTTGAAAAGAAAATAAGAAAGGAGGTTGTAGATATATCACTAACGAGACACAAAAGTAACAAAGCTTTTAGACAAGAACCAGTTTGTTTTTAATGTTGGTTTGGTTCGGTTCTAATGAATTAAACAAAATCCAAAATGGCACGTGTCGTGCGTGTGCATATAATAAAAGCAAAGCAACGCTATAAAAAAAGGCTCTTAATAAAAATAAAAAATATGTGTTTGTGTGTGCCCTTAATAAAAATAAAAAAGTTAACGTAAGTTAACTTTAGTTAATTCTATTGCGTTAAATGGTTAGTTACCAAAAGTTTGAGTATTAACTTGGTAAGAAAAATGAATTTGTTTATTTTTCTTAACATAAAATAAGTTAGTGTATTAAGTGTTATCATAATTAAGTTGGTGTATTAAAATGGAATTTCCACTAATATGTATAAAAGATGAGGATCGTTCTCCATGGCTTGACACATCATCATTTCAAATTTATTACTAATTTATTTATTAAATTCATTAATTTTAAAAAAATTATGTCACAATTTAATTATTAATTCATAAAACATATTAAATTTCAACTTAATATTTAAAAATATTATTATATTACAATATCAAAGATGAGGGGAGTTCTCCATGGCTTGACACATCATCATTTCAAATTTATTACTAATTTATTTATTAAATTCATTAATTTTAAAAAAATTATGTCACAATTTAATTATTAATTCATAAAACATATTAAATTTCAACTTACTATTTAAAAATATTATTATATTACAATATCAAAGATGAGGGGAGTTCTCCATGGCTTGACACATCATCATTTAAAATTTATTACTAATTTATTTATTAAATTCATTCATTTTAAAAAACTTATGTCACAATTTAATTATTAATTCATAAAACATATTAAATTTCAACTTAATATTTAAAAATATTATTATATTACAATATCAAATTTATAAAAATTATTAGTACATAAATTTTTGGGAGAATTACAAAACTACACCATTTGAATTACATTTCACAAAACTACATCATTTCAAAATTACTTCACAAAACTACACCTAAACACTCAAAATTAAATTCAAATAAACTATATCCACACAATCTTACCCCCTTAATACTATACCCTAAACACTAATTAGCGAACCCAAATGAAAATTTTTTAATTTTGGTAATTTTTTAAAGGGTAAATCAAGCTTTTAAAATTTTGAAAGAGTGTAAATATGTGAAAATATTAAATTAGGTGTAGTTTTGTGAAAGAAGGGTTGAAAGGGTGTAGTTTTGTGAATTCCTCTAAATTTTTTAAAATATATGTTTTTAAAAGAAAAATTATAGGGCTTTGAATAAATAAAATTATTTTAAACTCCTATATCTAAAACAACATCACATAAGTAACATATAAAATAAAAATAGGGAGAATTACAAAACTACACCATTTAAATTACATTTCACAAAACTACACCATTTCAAAATAACTTCACAAAACTACACCTAAACACTAAAAATTAAATACAAATAAACCCTACCCACACAATTCTACCCCCTTAATACTATACTCTAAACACTAATTAGCTAACCTAAATGAAAATATTTTAATTTTGATAATTTTTTAAAGGGTAAATCAAGCTTTTAAAATTTTGAAAGGGTGTAAATATGTGAAAAAATTAAATTAGGTAGAGTTTTGTAAAGGAAGGGAAGAAATGTGTAGTTTTGTGAATTCCTCATAAAAATATACAAAATTTATAAAATTAGTTAGAAAACATGAAAGCAAAATAAAGAAAAAATAAAAAATACACAATTTAAGACACTAAATAAACAAATATTATAAAACACATATTAGAACATTCATATAGGCAAATATATGAAAATACATCAATATAAGTAAATAGTATCATTTTTTTTTTTTGGTGTGAAGTAAATAGTATCATAATACTCAAGAAAAAAACATGTGATACAAAACTAACAAAAAATACAAAAACTAAAGAATATACAAACTATTTAAGATTAATGAAAATATATCAAAACAGAGAATTCAGAAAATAAAAATTAATGTAAAATTATATAGGTAGTTAAGAATATAAATTGTGAAAATAAAAAATATTTGAATCATAAAAAAAAAACAAAACCAAATAATATAAAAAACCCGCGAGTATCGCGGGTTCCTTCCTAGTATGTTTTAAAGTTTAAACAATTTAAGAAGATGAACCGCTTTAGAAAAAAGGGAGTAGTGGATTGAGATTTTATCGGATTTTTGGTTTTTGAAAACTGATTTCAAGAAATTTAAGAAGATGGAAGTGTGATGAATAAAACTAAATTGTTTGACAAAAAAAAGAATAAAACTAAATTAGGAAATAGTAAATATGATTCATTATGTCGTAGGCTTAAAAATTGGAATTTACTTTGAACTACAAACTTGAGTTTACAATGTTTATTGGATTCAGCATTTCATGGCCCAATTTTTTGGATTCAGTATATCGTGACCCATTTTTTTTGAATTTACAATGTTTAAAAAAAAGAAATTAAGAGGCACAAGTCAACTACAGAATTTTATTGGGCCAAAATTTATTATATAAGAGATTATTTTGTGATATTTGTTAATATGGACTTTCTTTTGTGACTTTTTATTTTTGTTGTACATATAATCTATATATTTATTAATATATTTTTCTAAAAGTATTCACCGAATATATCCGTATAGTTGTCCATATATGCATCCAGACGTTATACGGTGGTCGATCCTACGTCTAGCATAAAACGTATTTTACAACACTCGGTTTTAGCCATCATATTTTCACTTTAAATCCACAAGGTTCATTTATCTGCTTCTCTATATATCGGCCTCCTTGAATAACAACAACACTAGACATACAAACTTTCTAACTTTATAAGTATTTACATTTTTTATCAAAAAAAAGAAAATGTATTTACATTTTCAAGTCTTAATAAACATGTTTATATCACGTTATAGATGTAAGTTTATAATTGGGTAAGGAGAATAATATGATCCTCACTAGCAAGGATCAAGAGACTAGCGATGTAACACCCGTTCCCATCTTACTCGAGAACGGAGTATTACCGAACAAATTTTTTACCGCAAGATAAATAATCTATTTTATCAAATAAAACCTAATAAGTTTATATCCAATAAATGTATAACCAACGGTCTTTGAAGTAAAAGATTAAATGAAAACAAAAAGCATGAAACGACGACGAAAACACAACGACATCGATTTAGACAACAACCAACGACTCCCTCGGCTCACCTGCAAAATAAAATGAGAGACATGGGTGATTAACAGAGTCATTCAGTGGGGGGGTAACACTAGATGCGTATAAAATCAACCATATAATGTCACTGCAATCAAAAATAACATAGATCATATACATGCACAAACACAACACCTAAACTGGTCAAACATACACATAAGAAACTAGTTGGCGTAAGTGTTCACAACATTGCCCGAAGATGCTTTATCGATCCCGGGGCACAAGCAATGGATCGACTAAACTGCCCGTCTCAACAACACTTTGTTGTAGTAGTACCGACCGGCTCTCGACCCTGCAAAACTCATATAGCCACGTAACGACATAAAACTACATCTACGCCCCACAAACTCAAAATAACAAGAGGCTAGTCTAACAACTCGTCTTTGTAACCCTGTCCACATCATGGCAACACATAAGTTGACCTATGCGCCCCACAATCACATATAATCATGGTGACACATAAATACATCTCTATGCCCCCTCAATCTCATACAACCATGGTGACACAAAAGTACGTCTATGCAAATTCAAAGTAACATCATCACATACGCATATATACAACTCCACATAAAGCAACACAATTAAAAACCAGTACCAAAAAGTAAATGAATCAAACAAATGGTTGAACCCTCTATGTCCTAAGTCAGGTTTCAATCAATTATACCTAGACTCATACAATCAACAAAAACACATAACAATCTATGTTATCGGTCACACAAGACTTTCATTATTGTGTACAATGTTGTACGAAACTAGCTCTCACCTTAATAATGCGCTAAACTAGTTTTTGGGATTCCAAATGGTTGAACCGGCTACAAATGTGCAAAGCGGGTTGAAAAATCAGGTCAAACAAGTCTCCCAGAAAGTCAATGATTAATTGAGTCAACGTTCAACTCGGACGACCTCTGGCCGGCCAACAGCTTTGGAGGCATGGCGGCGGACGGTGGTCGGAGATGGCAGCTTTGTGGTGTTTGTCGGAGACGGAAGTGGTCAGAGAAGGCGGTGGTCAAGGACGGCGGTGGGGCGACGACAACGTAAGACGGTGGTCGCACGTGGCCTCTTCCGGTTCGTGAGGGCGCGTGTCGCGGCCTCTCCGGCTGTCTTAGACACTACGGCTTTGTCTTGTGGTCGCGGTTCAAATGATGGCCTTAGATTTGACATATTCCAAGCGGTTTGGGAGAAATCGACGAAATACTACTCGACTCTAAAAACCAACCATGAGATTCGATTTTCGCGCTTACCTTTAACTAGAGACATTGGCGGCGCGGAAGTGGTATGCGCTCCGAGTGCTGGTTGTAACGGTTCGATGCTCGAATACTCCGGTGACGAGATTTTGGCAGAGATTCGATACGATGAGTATTTTTGTACTAAAGGACAAAAGAGAGGCCATTTATTTGTAAGAGATTGCATAGAGTTTATGGAGTTGAAAATGGGCCTTTTTGAGCCTTCGAAATTGGGTTGTTACAAGCGAGGAGCTTGTAGCTGAGGATGCTTTGAGAATTTAGGAAGACAAATGACGCGGTTCAAGTCTTAACAGCCTTTCAAAGGTTACACACCCAAGTAGAGACAACACCAAACTAGGGGGATCATGCATGGTGAATTAGTAGTCACGATGAATAACATGATCTATGTTCGAGAAGACATGAATGTGAGTAAGTGATCACTCATACACTTTTTCCCAAAGGTTTTGTCCCAAAACGGTTTTCCTTTTTGAGTTTTAATGAAGTGAGTTGATAACTTTTCTTTCAAACCTAACTCATGAAACCCCAAGGAAAGCCTAAACTTGATGCACAATCGACTTTCCTCTTTTGGCCAAGATGATGTGTGGCTATTTTAGTGTTTTTAATACTCCCTCTGTTCCATAAAACATGTTGTTTTAGGATTGTTTTTTTGTTCCATAATAGATGTTGTTTACACTATCCCATGTAAAAATATAAACTTTGTGACTGTTTATCCTCAGATTATTATGGTCAAAAGCACAAAAAATTTTGTAAGTAAACGAATGGTTCATGTTGTTTAATAGCACATTGAAAATTGCATATATTGACAAAACTAATGTTTAATGATATTCTCTAATTAAACATCATTTTTTCGTTTGCCTCCATATCTAATTTTGAAAGAAGAAAAAATACATCAGATTAAATTTTAAGTCATGATGGACTTATAAACAAAGTTTGACAAAGTTTAATTTAGAGTTATGGACACTTATTAATAGAAGTGCCACCCACTAATGATTATTTTTTTGGGATTGATTACTTTTGCTCCATTACCGATTCTATTAAAAAATGTTTTAATAATACTTAAATAATTAGGAGGTTAACAATGGTAATTTAAAAAATTTCTTAATATGTGTGAATTTTGCTAAAACAACTTGTTTTGTGGAACAGAGGGAGTATGTGTTTTAGGGCACACAATCAAATATTTAGAGTCATTTCATGTTTTTTTTTGTTAAAAACATTTCATGTTATAAACATGTATAAGGTGTCCAAAGAGTTTAAAGGAGTCAGCAAGGCGGATCGATCAAAGTTGTAGGAAATACACATAGATATCGATCGACCGCCATGTCGATCGATCAATAAAACTTGCGGGAAAATCACAGAGAGTTTGATCGGCCGATCGACTGAAAAAGGGATAGATCGTCACATCGATCGATTGTGATGGATCGATCGATCGACTCTTCGCAGATAAGGGAAAACATCACAAATAAAAGGAAATCATATTCTTTTTGATGCTATGATTTCCAGATTTACCCCTAGGACGCCAAATACTCTATTTATACATATTTCAGTCATTTTTTAGGCTATGTTTTATTTTTACTTTGACTTTTAGAGATTGTAAACTCTAGAGAAGAAGATCCAATTACTCTTGAGAAGTGTTTTTAACCTTTTGTTTTATCAATCTCAATATTTGTTTTATGCAATTATTTTAATCATCTTTTTTGCTTTGATATGAATATGTCTGAGTGATCCACCTGTTAGGTTTTAGGGTTTCAAATGAATTTAGGATTTGCTAGATTAGATTGATTGATAGTGAATTTATCTTAGGGTTCTTCATCTAGGTTAAATTTTTTGCTTGAACTTGTTTGATCATCATAGTTCCTAATTTTATGTTATTTAGGCTCAACGAGAGTTGGTTTAGGAACCAAATAGAACTTAGATGAGCAAAACATTCTTAGCCGCGAGAGTAGATGTTATTGCTTTCGTGAACAAATCGGACTTAGACGTACCGCATGCTAGGATTTACTGAACACAAACGAGAGTTTAGTTTTCATACTTGTTAGCATAGGGATTGATACGCCTGAGAGGGAGTCAATCTATATATCGAGATCTGAGTTTAAGAACGGTTTTAATTGTTTCTGAATCATATATTTGTCTAGTGATAACTAATTCTTGCGATTAATCATAACGTCTGACGCTTTCAATATATTGCTTATAAACATTTTATGTTTTCTTTTACTATTTGCTTTCAAAAACTTTACAAACAACTTTCTTTGTTACTCACTTTCTTTGTTAAGAATTGCAGTGTAATCATTGGTCTATGTGGATTCGATCCCTAAATACTATACGAATTGTTGTGCACTTGCAGTGATTTATTTAGGGTTAAAACTCTAAGTATCAAGTTTTTGGCGCCGTTGTCGGGGACAAATTGAGTTACCTTCAATAATTAGATTCAAATTTAGTTTAAGTTTTTCTTTATTTTCTTTTTGTTACTTACTATCGTTCTTGTTTATTTCTGGTAAATGCAAAGAAGAATCGAAGGAGTTGACTACCTACTCGCTTTTGACAACGCCGAATTATAACGAATCGAACGTACCAATCGTCGGAACAGAGTAAAACATATCGACATGGATAACAATCCTAAACTCGACAAGTTGAAGGAAAAAACCAACAAGCTTACCAAAACGCTGAGATCGCACATATTGATAAACGAGATTTTACCCTTGTTCCTTCGAATGCCTTATTGTAGTATATAAGGTGTCAATCCGAATCAGGAGCAACCAATGTATTAGAATTTCTAAGAAATAAACTAAGTTTAAGCGTAATCAAAAGTTGTTTGTTTAATCTTTTTGTAACCGCGTAGCGAAATAAACGAAAACGAAAATTAAGAGTTGTAAGGATTCAAAATAAAACGCTAAAAATCAGGTTAAGGTACTTTAAATGGTGATTAAAATTTCATATTTTAAATTGTCTTTTAACAAGGTAACTTCAAGGTTTTGAAAACGGTTTTAGATCAATCCACTCTCGTGACAATGATCATTTTCCTAATAATTAAACTAAAACAATGTCTTGGATAGTTTAATTCTTAAGAAACTTTAAGTTCAGTTCAATTTCAACCACTAAACTTATCAACACAGATCTCTCGGTTAAGCTAGGCTTAGTTCTAGGGTAATTTGTCAGGAACCTTTATAATCTCTCGATTGATAAAGTTTTCTAGGTTCAGTAATCGAATGACCAACTCGATTAAAGCTTTAAATTCGTTACCAAAGACAAAAGTTTTAAGATTAAGTTCTAGACAATTATAATCCTAAGTTCTAGAAAATTATAATCCTAAGTTCAATCAACCCTTTTTCCCAAACCCAATTGTCTATTTAGATCTACTCACTAAACATGCTGAAAGTTAAAACAATTGATATTAAAGAAAGCATAAATAAATCAAAGAGGTAAAGGTTTAAGAAAAACTCTTGTTATTGAAGATTACAAAGGTCTCTCAATTGCAAAAGCACCAAGAAAAATCTCCCAAGTCAAGAACATAAAAATCTCAAAGCGTAAAAACAAAGATAGGAAAAACAATAGTCTCAAAAACCCTAATATAATATCATAACATAAACCAAAACGTCCCAATCGGTTTAGAAAATATTTTCCTTTTTACTCAAAACCGATTTTCCTTTTTATTTTTCGCAGCCTGTAACGGTCAAATGAAATCGGTAAAGGCTGGCCGATATCGACCATTCGGTCGATACGCATCGATCGGTACAAGAGCTTCGACTTCTTATTTACTGTATCGTCCAAGTCAAACCGATATGACATGCCGATATTGATCCTCAGGTCCCGTGTCTTCTGTATCGACCACCGCAAACCGCAAACCGCTACAACAAGCCGGTACAAGTCTCCTGGCAAATGTTTTTCTGTATCGGCCACATCAAACCGCTACAACAAGCCGGTACAACTGTTTCTGCCCTTTTTAGACTTGAATACTTCGTCTTTTGACGCTTTAACGCCCTGAAACCTGAAATACACATAACAAACCCAAATGCAACCTATATGATACTAAATGCATCCTAAATGAGTTAATTCTAATGCATAAAACAAAGTAAAATATGTAAAATATGCAAGATATCAACTCCCCCAAACTTATCCTTTGTTTGTCTTCAAGTAAGAGAATTAACATCAAAGTTCAAGAGAGTATAGAGGCGGGGACCTCAGAACCAAAAACAACGTGAAAGTGTAGTGAACGAGTATCCTAAACATAGTGTCCAATCGCAACCGAGCTAGTTCTACCTATTGCCATTCACCTCAAACTCTGTCTAAATCCGTTATTATTACCAAAAGCGTGTGATCCACTTGTATAGCCTAAGCACCTTTCACATTCAATTAAACACAATCAAAGCATGAAACATGATCAAGAATTTCCAAGAGTTTTTCTATTTGTTTAGGTAGAAACGGGATTTCGAATCAAACGAGGAGGCTAACACTCAAGCAAGTGGTTAGTTGTAACACGGTTTCTCTCGAGGAGTGAAAGGGTTAAGAAAAACCGGGAAAGACAAGGAGCAATTTATGCATACAAGTCCGAACATCCATCCCTATTCAAATCTAATCTCTAACCCATCATCTCATTCTTTAAACACTTAAGCACTTAAACATCGAGTTTCTTTTCTTTTTCTTAACTACCTTAGGGGTTTTCTTTTGGCTAAGCTTTTCTTGTTTTTTTTTTCGATTTTTTTTTCTGTTTTTTTTTCTTTTTACTTAGCCATTATTTTACCCCTAGGTGTTTTACATTTACTCGTGTTTATTTTCTTATTTTTAAAAAATTCAAAGATGTGTTTCCCGTTATCCCGTCTACATACTAGTCCACGATAACCTAGCCAAATGAATGTCCTTTCTTGTCGCTCCCTATACTTTCAAGTTTTTGCGAAACCAAACAATCACTTATTAAAAAGAGTTCTCACAAGTGTTTGGGTTTAGGCCTAGTGGGTGAGAGGGGAATCATCCTTAGAATGAGAATGACCGGATTGCGCTTAAAGTGTTTCGGTTTAGGAAATCGCAATCCGTAGAAATCACAAAGCCATAGAAATTCTCTTGAAAACTATCAATCATGCTAACTAAAAGTCAAGTTTAAGTTCAAATAATTTTCGAAGGCAACCTAGAACTATCAAGCTTCATAACCACACTATTGGTTTTTTAAACATCAATGTCTAGGGTCGAGGTTTCAAGATTTTCAGCGAGTTCTAATTCGTTTGAAGAAGACACTACACCTAAGATACCGTTCAAAACACTAGATGTGCCGCTTTACAAGGTTAACATCATCATAGATCCCCTATGCATATGACCTAAATGCGATGAACTAATCCTAAATGCGATGAACTAATCCTAAATGCGATGAACTAATCCTAAATGCAGAAATTTTTTTGTGTTTTTTTTATAATTTATTTTTTGTGTTTTTTTTATATGCGAAAGCTAATATGACTACTCCCCCCAAACTTAAATCACACGGTCTCCGTGTGTAACAAGCATTGGAGAAGGTTCCTAAATGCAAAATAGACTAAAAGAAACTAGATACAAAAATATGTGACATATGCATATGTACAATGACAGAGGGGTTACCTCAATAGTAGTAGCTTTCCGGATCGGGGTCTTCTCCGTCGGAGGAGAACGTGGGGGACTCGTTGTCGGAGTGGACTACTGGTGGCCGTCGGATGCTCCGTCGTGGTCTCCTTTCTGGCTCAGCGCGGCTAGGGGGGGGGGGGGTTTCTTGCGGATCTCGCACTACCAATTGCATTCTCTGGTTCGAGTTGCAGCTCGCGCAAGACATTCCCCTTTTGATAGTCTTCTTCAAAGACTTCACCTCGGGCACTAGCTTCCTGATTGTGCGGTCTTGGAACAGATTCCAGCGACTCATCCTCTGCATGTCGATGTACATGTCTTGGAGTGGACCGGGCTGTCTAGGAGCGGAGGACGGACCCGGATAGTAGCGCTCATGGCCGTAGACAAGCAGTGGCGTGTAGTCGTACTCGTGCATCCTCGGTCCAGCGGGTCTCGTAATCCTTCTTGGCCCACGAACAGTTGTTAGTGGCTCCGTAGTCACATCGTGAAAATGGCACGAATCTGGATTGAAATTTATCGCGTTGTGGCCATTGAAATTCGTGCACCCTTGGTTAGGCAGAAGGACAATACGTTGGAAATCATTCTTCTTGAATGAATATCCGTACTTATCTCCACATTCCCCAACGATGATCAATTGCTTAGCTAAGTAAGGCATGTCCATGAAAGTTGGGTACTCTTCCTTACCTAATAAGGGTATGCGCATGCGGGTCGGGAGCAGAGTAATCCATCCTCCTATGCTCAATTTATGCGCTGCATCGGTGCGCGTCCAAGCCCAATGTTGTATATCCAACAAACCCATGAGAAGAGTCTTAGGACGCTCGGGTAGCGTTCTTTCGTCGTGGAGAACAGGCTAGAGTTGCCTCGTGAACGTCGAAGTATCGGGGCGAGTCCTTGTTGCAAGTAGACCAACTCGTTGTTTTTCACTGACCCTGTTTCGCGTCTAGGAAAGAACGCGTGCGACAAGAGTTTCAAGATGTACCTAATCATTGGGTGACGAATCTGTGCGCTCTTTGATCTCCCGAGTTGTTAAACCTCGTTAGCGATGAAGTTCCAAAGCTGGACACTCTCACCTTGTTCGTTAGTAAGCTCGGGCTGTCCATCCACCGGGAACCCACAAATCTCTGCCAAAACGTTGAGATTAACAACGTGCCTTGTCCCGTTGTAACCTTTGAACGAAATCCTTCCTTCCCGCGTGGCTTGCGCTCTTTGCGACCCCGGCTCATCAAATATAACCTCGAGGGTGGCCAAGAACTGACATGTCTCCTCCTAGTAGGTGTTGTACTTCATCCAGAGAACACCATCAAGCCTCATATGGCGCAAAATTTCCCTAACCTCATCGTAAATCCCCATTTTCCTGAGGGTGTCGAGATCCGGAAAGCGAGATTGAACGAAGGATATCTCCATTAGTGCATCGTATAGCTCCCAGGACGATGGTGGCTTCTTTGGGTCTCGCACGAGAGGAGTCTCGTTCGTCCTCGGCGAGAATGTGAAACCGCGCGGTGCTTCCTCTTTCTCGGGCTCGGACTCGAGCACATACTCGTGCTCTTCCTCCTCCACGACTGCGGGTTCGTCGCGTCTCCTTCTCCTCGCATTTCTCTTTCGCGACTCGCTTCGTCGCGGTTCTTCTCTTGGAATCTCATTGGTTGGTTCCCTTATCACAATCGAGCCCGACCGTGTCCTTATTCCCGATGTTTCATCACCGGTCACCTTTCCTTTCTCTTTGTCCGCTCTTGTTGCTCTCTTTTGACCCATTGTAACCTTCTGAGGAATTGTATGATTCTTGGGAAGACTCAGATTGAAGGATTTGTTGATATATCCAGAAACACAATGAGTAGACAAAGAGAATAAGCCAAGAATCAAGTGATTTTGTTAAGAAACGAGAGAGAAATCAAAGTTTTAAAAAACGGTTTCTATGGAGGAAGACAAAGGAGGCCGATATCGATGGTGATGAAAATGAATAAAACCCTATTTTTTTATTTTATACTTGGCCGATATGCGAAAAATCAGGGAAAAAATTTAAGTGTATCGGTTACCTGACCGATACAAACAAGCCGGTATGATACAATACCGGTTTTTCTGTATCGGTTTGTTGACATTTTTGGGCTTTTCCTCCTCGTATCGGTTCCAGCAAACCGATACAACATGTCGATACGACATTGTATCGGTCCCCGGCAACGGCGCCAATTTGATAAACAAGATTTTACCCTCATTCCTTCGAATGCCTTATTGTAGTATATAAGGTGTCAATCCGAATCAGGAGCAACCAATGTATTAGAATTTATAAGAAATAAACTTAGTTTAAGCGTAATCAAAAGTTGTTTGTTTAATCGTTTTGTAACCGCGTAGCGAAATAAACGAAAACGAAAATTAAGAGTTGTAAGGATTCAAATAAAAACCTAAACAATCAGGTTAAGGTACTTTAAAGGGTGATTAAACTTTCAGATTTTAAATTTTCTTTTAACAAAACAAAGGTAACTTCGAGGTTTTGAAAACGATTTTAGATCAATCCACTCTCGTGATAATGATCCTTTTCCTAATAATTAAACTAAACAATGTCTTGGATAGTTTAATTCTTAAAAAACTTTAAGTTTAGTTCAATTTCAACCACTAAGCTTATTAACACAGATCTCTCGGTTAAGCTAGACTTAGTTCTAGGGTAATTTGTCAGGAACCTTTATAATCTCTCGATTGATAAAGTTTCCTAGGTTCAGTAATCGAATGGCCAACTCGATTAAATCTTTAAATTCGTTACCAAAGACAAAAGTTTTAAGATTAAGTTCTAGACAATTATAATCCTAAGTTCAATCAACCCTTTTTCCCAAACCCAATTGTCTATTTAGATCTACTCACTAAACATGCTGAAAGTTAAAACAATTGATATTAAAAAAAGCATAAATATAGCAAAGAGGTAAAGGTTTAAGAAAAACTTTTGTTATTGAAGATTACGAAGGTCTCTCAATTGCAAAAGCATCAAGAAAAATCTCCCAAGTCAAGAACACAAAAAGCTCAAAGCGTAAAAACAAAGATAGGAAAAACAATAGTCTCAAAAACCCTAATATAATATCATAACATAAACCAAAACGTCCCAATTGGTTTAGGAAATCTTTTCCTTTTTTACTCAAAATTGATTTTCATTTTTATTTTTCGCAGTGTACCGGTCAAGTGAAACCGGTACAGACTGGCCGATATCGACCATTCGGTCGATACGCATCGATCGGTACAAGAGCTTCGGCTTCTTTTCTTCTGTATCGGCCAAGTCAAACCGATATGACATGCCGATATTGATCCTCATGTCTCGTGTTTTCGATATCGGCAACCGCAAACCGCTACAACAAGCCGGTACAAGTCTTCTGGCAAATGTTCTTTTGTATCGGCCACAACAAACCGCTACAACAAGCCGGTACAGCTGTTTCTGCCCTTTTTAGACTTGAATTCTTCGTCTTTTGACGCCCTGAAACCTGAAATACATATAACAAACCCAAATGCAACCTATATGATACTAAATGCATCCTAAATGAGTTAATTCTAATTCATAAAACAAAGTAAAATATGTAAAATATGCAAGATATCACATATGCGACAACAAATGGCTGATATTATGGCAGTCCAAGCTCGAAATAACAACCAACTCCCAAGAGGGACAACCATGCTTGAGGCGGACGACTCTGATGTTTTCTTTCAAGACCGTAATCATGTTCTACCCAGTGGAAATCAATGAGAAGATTACTAGATTAAGTCTCCGATTATCCACTTGGTGAAACAAAAACAATTCCACGAGTTACCTCAAGAACAGCTGATGGACCATATCGAAAGCTTTGAGGACATCTATAGCACAACTAGAATCAATGGAGTCTCGGGAGATCAATTCATGTGCAAGCTTTTTACATTCTTCTTAGCTGATAAAGCTTATCGATGGTTTAAATCTCTCCCTCCTTACTCTATCCTCTTTTGGGATGAGTACAAAGGACAGTTTCTAGCACACTTCTTCACGAAATTGAAAACCAACACTCTTAGGAATAAGATTTCATCGTTCCGGCAAGGCCCAATCGAGTCCTTCTATGAAGCATTGAACGCTTCAAGGATTGTATTAGAGACTGTCCACATCACAGTTTCACTAAGACCCATTTGATCAACACTTTCTACTGTGGTATCAATAAGACGTATCGATTATCTCTGGACACCGCAAGTAACCGAGATCTCATGACTAAGACATCAGAATAAGCTACTGTACTTATTGAGAACCTCGCAGTGAGCAACGCTAACACGTATCTTGAGTACCATAGGAAACTCAAGTCCACAAGCAGCAAGGACAACTCCGAGATCCAAAAGCTTCAAGGCATGATGCAACAACTTTTAAAGGATAAGCGCAATGTAAACTCATGCGAGGAAGTTTTCGAGAATGATGATAGGTTGTATGATGAGAACGATGGCGAGGGACATGAGGATGTGAACTTCATCAGAGGACAAGGGAATTTTCAGAAAAGATATCATAACCCGATGGATAGAAACAACAACATGTCTTATCGCAACAACAACGTTGAAAACCCTCAGTTTCAGAAATACCCAGCTCAAGGAAGAACTAATATCTAGAACGACAAAACATGCAGAACGACTAGAACGTCCAGAACTCCGGTACGAACAACTTCCCAAGAAAAGTATACGCGCAAAACTCTGGCGCGAATAATTTTTCAGGGAGGAATTTCGTACAAGGCTCAGGTAATAGAATTTACCAGAGAAACTTCCCCAACAACTCTCAGGATCAGGGAAATTTTAAGAACATGGGTAACTTTCAAAATCAGAGGAACTACCAACATGTCGCTCCTCAAGAGAACAAGATGGAAGCTATATTGCAACAAATTATGTCCAACCAACAACAAGGTAGTAAAGATTTCCTTGATCGATACAATGACCTTAGCAACAAATTTGAGTCCCTCTCAACACATGTTAAGAAGCTAGACATTCAAGTTGCACAAATTGTTGAAGGGGTAAGGAGACAAAACGGGAAACTCCCTGGGAAACCCAAGCAAAATCCAAAGAACCAAGAATTTATCAACGCAATCAACTTGCGTACTGGTAAACATGTTGAGTCTCCTCCACCAAAAGTCACCAAACCTGAGGATTCAAATCCTCCCAATTGCACCAGATAAGAAGTTGATGTAGGGGTTCATGACGAACAAGCTGCTGATAAGATTTTAGAAACCCCACTTCCTCCCAGAGTTCACATACCTAAGGTTGCATATCTAGTGCGCCCTAAGGAATCTCGAAAAGAACTCGAAGATGCGAAGTGCAAACAAATTGTTAGCGAGTTAAGAGTGAGACTACCTTTCATCTGAGTAAGTACTTGAAGAGTATGTTGACTATCAAAATCACCCTTGAAGAAGGTGTTTTGATGATCTCTCGGGATTGCAACTCCATGTTTCACCAAGCAATTCCAAAGAAATTAGGAGATCCGGGAAGTTTCGTCCTAATTGTTCAAATAGGCTCCATCACCTTTGCAAGATCTCTATGCGATCTCGAATCTAGTGTAAACATCATGTCTTTCTCTGTGGCTAAACGCCTAGGCATGACTGACTTCAAGGATACCACGATATCTCTAGTTTTATATGATCGCTCACTGAGATATCCGGTAAGAGTTCTCGAGAATTTACCCGTGAAAATTGGTAATGGGTACATTCTGGTTGATTTCGTTGTACTCGAGCTTGGTGAAGAAACCTAAAGACCCACTTATCTTAGAAAGACCTTTCTTAGCCACTGCCGGAGCGGTGATCGATGTTAAAAAGGGAAAGATTTATCTCCACTTTGGTGATATAGTCATGAAGTTTAACATCGAAGAGATCATGCAGAGACGAGAACCGAAGTGAATGGTTAGAGTTTTTGCGTTGACGCGATCGATGAATCCTTCGCTGGTATCCCGGATGAGATGTTCATCAAAGATCCGTTAGAGATTGCACTTAGGAGAACCGAGACCGAGTAATGGTTCCTCGACGACGACATATCGAGCTTCACTCAGATTCTGAACTCGAGCAAAACTTTCGGAAGGATGGTGTCGGTGATCTCTTTGGAAACTCACGAAACAAGAGATGAAAATCTCCCAATAACTTCGATCGATCGATCAGATCTACCAACTTCGATCGATCGATCAGTCTTCAAGCAAACAAGACTCAAAACGCATGAAATGAAACGCATGAAATGCAATGGAAGCGGGAGCTCGGAACGAAAAGAAGGCAAAACAATGTAACATCAAATATAAAACTTTAAAAGCTCGTCAAGATAATCCTCATCCATTATTAATAAGGATCCTCAATCAAATATTAATCATGCACTATCACAAGTCTTAGCTAGATTCAATACTCATTTTTTCTCATTCTTTTATCCACCAACTCCTTAAGTTCATTTATTAGTAACCAAGTGATCTCACTAAGAATCTTATAAAGGGTTTCAATCGGTTTAGCTAAGGTTTTCATTTTAGAGTCTAAGTGTTTGAAGGTTTCGCTCAAAAACAAGTAAGTGAGGGCCACACAATGCAAAATTAAGGAAGAATAAGAACAAATACGTACAAGTCTTTAAATCCCATGTTCTACCTTTCCTATTCATCGTTCAAAGTATCCCATTTCTTCTTCTCAATAGATTAATCTATTGAAATCTCAAAAAACCTACTTATGTACCTTTTTCATCCTAACTTCTACCCTTTCCTCTTATGGAATCTTCTTTTGATGTATCAAGGCTAATTTTTTTTCGATTTCTAACTCTAGGAATTCACTCGGGCTAGGCTTCATATTTCTTATCCCATTCTTTTTCTCTTTTCAGTTTTGTTTTTCTTTCTTTTTCTATTCTAAGAGTTTGAACTTTCAAAGCAATGCATTTAGCCCTTTTGTTCTTCATTTAAATCTTTCTTAAAGCAATATATTTTATCCATTAACCTTGATATTTTTGACATTCTTTATAAACTCAACTCTCTTTCTTTCTTTTCCTCACCTAACACTTAATCAAAAACTTGTTAACCACCTAAATGGAATGTGGGCCTTGTTGTTCCCTATATTTTCAAAGTTTTGTGCATGTAACACTTTTCAAAAAGATTTTACTCAACGAATCAATGTGGGCTAGAAAAAACGGTCTAAGGTTTAAAAGTTGGGCCATCTAAAGATGAGACGGTTATACAAACAATCAAGAGAATGGTAAAAAGATGCAAAGTTTGGATATATGTCATAAAACCTGAATGCAATCTTGCTAATAAAAAATTAATGATTCAATTAGGTTTAATATTCACGGGGTGGTTTCAAATCAAATAAACATCAATTGAACAATATCATCATAGCAAAGAGAGGAAAGTTCAAAATGCACACCTTCAATGATCTCAAAGATTTTAGCAATTATATCAAACATTATCACGAGGTCCACATCACATTGCTTTTCCTAAATCCTCCATGAGGTATTATCATCATTGATCCCTATGCAAGTGTAGATGCATCATATATGAAAATATAGATGCATCCTATATGAAAGTGTAGATGCATCATATATGAAATGTTAGATGCATCCTATATACAAGAGACTTCATCTTAAACTATATGCCAATGCAACACAAAATAAAACTACAAAAATCTTTTTGTTATTATTTTTTTGTTGTCAACATTTAGGTCACAAATGGTCGGCCCATTAGCCAAACCTACAATATCGTAGGTGCGTGGAATCGATCCCGGGTGGGTGGTGCTACCTGCCTCATGTGGACTTATCACTATCACTAGACCAAGACCACTTCCCCTATTATTTTCTTTTGATTTTCGATTTTTTTTTGTTTTTTTAGATGCACTTAACTATCAATAAATGTAATGCACTCCTAATATTTCTTCAATCTTCTCCTTTTTAACAAGAACTAGGAGAAGACTCGGGCGTTGCGCGGATGCAGATATCATATGGTTTTATCTATAATTCGGTTTTGTCATGTTCTCTGCATCCGGGTACTCTAGTGTACGATATTTTAAAATAACACACTATAAAGGAAGCTGTTAAACATTGAAGTTTAATGTATTTTTGGAAATAGTAAGCAAATAAAGTTGATGCAATCTTTAAAAAACTTAAATAGATTGTTTTTTCCATTTAATGTTATTAGAACCTTCATATATTTTTTGTTTATTTTATATGAAAGTTATGTTTTCGGTGGATACCTTTAGACTTTAGTGATTATAAACATTTGGTTAAGAAGATCATTGTAGAACAATTTATGTATTATAATGTTTAAATTTTATTTATCTATACATATTTAAGTTTATTTTTTATATATTTGTTATTTTATATAATGTAATTTTTTATTTTATTATTAAATGACTTTATGTCTTTTATGGTTTCTTATTTCATTTTTATTAATATTAATTGAATTTTATCAAAAATTTTATTTTATTTATGTATTTAATATTTTTGATGATGAGGTGTCACTCCATGGAGAGAATCTCATTTTATTTTATCAAATTAATGAAAATTAAATTGTTCATGCGTAACTTTTAAATGAATATTTTAGTTTAAGGAGAATTACAAAACTACACCTTTTGAATTATGTTTCACAAACAAAACTTTTGATTTTTTTCACAAAACTGCACTTAAACGCATAAAATTAAATCCAAATTAAGCTTACCCATATAACCCTACCCCTTAATCACTATACTCTAAATACTAATTAGCAAACCCAAATGATTTTTTAAAAAAATTTTGATGTAGTTTCAAAGGATAAATCAACCTTTTAAAATTTTGAAAAGGTGTAATTATGAGAAAAAATGAATTAGGTAGATTTTTGTAAAGGAAGAGATGAGAATGTGTAATTTTGTGAATTTCTCTTTAGTTTATTATTAAACTATTAGGATATCAATATGTGATGAGATCTAATTTTACAAAAAAAAATTTATTTAAATAGAAATAAAGATTGTTGTGTATCCTTTTTATTTATTTTTATTATTAGTCATTTTTTTTGTCCACAATACATTTACTTATGTTTTACGCGGAGATTTTAATCCGTTTTATAAATTACATCATAGTTTGTTTTTTTCTTTGTTTTTTTCTTTAATTTTATTAGAACATTTATATGTTTTTTGTTTATTTTATATGACGGTCATGTTTTCGTTGTATATTTTTAGTGATTACTAACATTTGGTTTAAGAAAATTATTGAGACCAATTTATGTATTATTTATATGTGTAGTCTTTGAGTATTTGAATCTTAAATTTATATTTTTTAAACTTTATTTATCTATATATATTTAAGTTTGAATTTTTTATATATTTGTTATTGTTTATAATGTAATGTTTTATTTTATTATTATTAAATGACTTTATGTTTTTAATGGTTTCTTATTGGTTTTATTAATATTAAATGAATTTTATTAAATTTTAAAAAAT
Organism: Cochlearia excelsa; assembly: GCA_963556525.1. Lineage (NCBI taxonomy): Eukaryota > Viridiplantae > Streptophyta > Magnoliopsida > Brassicales > Brassicaceae > Cochlearia > Cochlearia excelsa. The sequence continues at coordinate 30,472,154 of OY748329.1, read as the reverse complement.
TTATTTATATATTTAATATTTTTGATGATGAGGTGTCACTCCATGGAGAGAAGTTCTTCTTCTTTTATAGTATAGATGATTTTTTTATAATTTTGATGTAGTTTCAAAAGATAAATCAACCTTTTAAAATTTTGGAAAGGTATAATTATGAGAAAAAATGAATTAGGTGGATTTTTGTAAAGGAAGAGATGAGAAGGTGTAATTTTGTGAATTCCTCTTTAGTTTATTATAAAACTATTAGGATATCAATATGTGATGAGATCTAATTTTACAAACTTTTTTAATTTAAAGAGAAGTAAAGATTGTTGTGTATCCTTTTTTTTTACTATTAGTCATTTATTTTTGTCCACAATACATTTACTTATGTTTTACATGGAGATTTTAATCCATTTTTTAAATTACATTATAGTTTTTTTTCTTTGTTTTTTCTTTAATTTTATTAAAACATTTATATGTTTTTTTGATTATTTTATATGACGGTTATATTTTCGGTGTATATTTTTAGTAATTACTAACACTTGGTTTAAGAAAATTATTGAGACCAATTTATGTATTATTTATATGTGTAGTCATGGAGTATTTGGTTTAAGAAAATTTGTTATTGTATATAATGTAATGTTTTATTTTATTATTATTAAATGACTTTATGTTTATAATGGTTTCTTATTTTCTTTTATTAATATTAAATAAATTTTATTAAATTTTTAAAATTTTATTTATATATTTAATATTTTTGATGATGAGGTATCACTCCATAGAGATAAGTCATTCTTCTTTTATAGTATAGATGCTTTTAATGTACCTTATGTGGTTAGGTACATGTCTTATTCCTTATCAAAGGGTATGTTGATACCAATACTTCCATGTCCCTTTTAAACTTGTTAGACAATTGGTGGAAATGGGAATGGAGGATAATAAATACTTGGTATAATACTTGAAGAGATTTCTTCATCATCTTCCATAAGCGCTTCTTTATTTTCCCTTAATCCAATATCAACCGTTTCTTTTATTTCTAGCACCCTCAAAATCTTTGTCCACTTGACATTTTGTCTTGTCACTAACGATTATATTGCAATAAGCCTTCTCATTATTATTCTCATGAGTTTTTCCTTTACCCTTTTGATACATGGAGACAAGTTATGCTACTTGGCTATCCAATTTCTTCACATGCAAATTTAACCTTTATCAAACTTGGAATTTAGATCATTGTATCCCCGATCTGTTGGGATAACAAACTAAGTTCCACATTGGAAGTTTAGACGAGTGATGTCTAATATATAAGGAGAGTTCAACCCCAATTAATATGAGGCCTTTTGGGAAGGAACCCGATAAGGAAAACCGTGAGGGTTTGAGACATAAGCCCAAAGCGGACAATATCATATTAATTAGGAGTTGGACATGGATCTCACCAGTTCTCAACATGGTATCAGAGCCTAGGTTAAAGAAACGGACCTAGAAAAGTTGGGTGGGTCGATGTGGGAAGAACCCTCTAGATTACCTCAAGATTAAGACGGTACGAGATATGTGCCAAGTTTCGAGAGGAGGAGCTAAGGATATGTGGTCCTTAGTTTGAGGGGGAGAATGTTGGGATAACAAACTAAGTCCCACATTGGAAGTTTAGACGAGTGATGTCTAATATATAAGGAGAGTCCAACCCCAATTAATATGAGACATTTTGGGAAGGAACCCAATAAGGAAAACCGTGAGGGTTTGAGACATAAGCCCAAAGCGGACAATATCATATTAATTAGGAGTTGGACAATATCATATTAATTAGGAGTTGGACATGGATCTCACCAGTTCTCAACGAGATCTACTTTGGTATGGAACTTTTGTAGTTTTTCCTTGAATTCAACATTATGGCTAGCTTTCCCTTCCAACATTTGTGGAATCATCGATTCTAGTTTGTTAGTTTGAGAAGATTGATTAGAAGAGTTTCCTTGAAAACCTTGTTGGTAATTAGGATTGAAGGTAGGCTAGCTTAGTTTGAAATCCCATTTGGTTTTGTGGCTTTTGATAGTTGAAGTTATTTTGTTGAGCTTGTGAGATAAATGGTTTAGCTTGGAAGTCTTGTCCTCGAGTGCCTTGATTTCCAACATAGTTAACTTCCTCATGTCCTTGGCCTTCTTTGTAGGAAGCAACTCCATCACAATCATAAAACTCTTGTTGGTATAATTGATTGTATTGTTCTTGTTGTCCAAAAAATTTAACCGTCTTTTGTTTAACTTGAACCAACTTATCCAATCTCTCATTGGTCTCTTTGATCTCTTTAGCCATCTTTGCATCCATTGCATCTCGTTTACCTATCATAGGATTCTCCATAACATTGATCATTTTGAGCTAAGTTCTCAATGAGTTGCTCTCCTTGATCCAAACTTAGAGTTGCAAAGATTCCATTACTTGCGGTCTCAAGTGCAATTATATACTTTTCAAGAGCTGCTCGATGATATATACTCAAAAATACATCCATTTGTACCCAGGGCCGGCCTTGGGTACAAGCAGGCCAAGCCCAAGCTTGCGGCCCTGATAAACGAGATTTTACCCCGTTTAATCTAATGTCTCAATTGTAGTACTTGAGGTGTCAATCCGAATCAGGAGCAATTAAATTACTAAAGTTTGCAAGGAATCAATCTTAGTCTAAGCGATTTAAAAGATGGTTTTGTTTATGTGATTTTGTAAAGATTAACAAAGAAATAAAACGAAATTGCAAGTTGTAAAGATTCAAATTAAAAAGCTAAACAACCAGGTCAGGGTACTTTAACGGGTTCATCAACTTTCAGGTTTTTCGATGTCTTTTATAAAAGTACTTTAAGGTTTTGAAAACGATTTTAGATCAATCCACTCTCGTGACAGAGATCCTTTTCCTAACAAGTAAACTAAAACAATATCTTGGATAGTTTAAATTTTAGAAAACATTAAAGTTCAAATCAATTCAACCACTAAACTTATTAACACAGAGATCTCTCGGTTAAGCTAGGTTAAGCTAGGTTCTAGTTCTAGGGTAATTGTTCGGGAATCCTCACACGTACCTCTCGGCTGTGAAGTTTCCTGGGTTCTATCAATTGATTGATCGAGGTCAATTAAAGCATTAAGATTGTTACACTAGATTAAAGTTTTATCAGGTTTCAAGTTCTAGACATCGATCAACCCTAGAGTTGATTCACCCTTTTTCCCTCAACCTAATTGTCTATGGGAAACTACTCACTAAGCATATTGAAATTCAAAGCAATTAAATTCAAAGAAAGCATAAACATAAACAAAGACAAGAGAATAAGGGTTCAAGAAAATCTTATTGATGATGAAGACTACAAAGGTGGTCAAGAAGCAAAACACCAAGAAGTCTCCAAGTCCAAAAGCAAAGCAAAAAAAACAATCGATGAAAACTAAAACTAAAAAACAAAAGATGGATTAAGGTGGCTGTCAAATCCAACCCTAATATAATATCAAACCAAAGGAAAAATAAAGGAAAACCCAATTGGTTTAGGAATTGGTTTTCCTTTTTACAACATAAAAACCGAATTTCCTTATAAAATTTCGCAGCCTGTATCGGTCATAGCAAACCGATACAGGCTAGCCGATATGCGTTTCGGTAGCCTTTCTTCAGCTCAGTTTCCTTCGTATCGGCCAGGCTAAGCCGATACAACAAGTCGATACGCGTCTTCGGGTCTTTTTCTCTTGTATCGGTCACTCCAAACCGATATGACTGGTCGATACAAGCTTCGGCAAACCTTGTTCTTCTATATCGGCCAATTGAAACCGATACAACATGCCGATGCAAGTGTATCCGCTTCTTTTTTGCTTAAATTCATCACTTTCGCCGTCTTTATGCTCCTAAACCTGAAATACACGAAACAAACCAAAATGCAACCTATATGACACTAAATGCAACCTAAATGAATGAATTCTAATGCATAAACTAAGGTAAAATGTGTAAAATATGCAAGTTATCAGGCCCACATATATTAAAAATTAAATAGACCCTTTTTTAAACAAAATTTTCCTTAGCTTAGTGGTTAACATTACCTCTTATATTGTAGAGGTTATGGGTTCAAAACTAAAAATCTAACACATCTTCTTCGGAAATCTTCTTTTGTTTCTTCTCATCGTCACCTGCAATCTTCTCCATCCTCATAGTTGTTAGCAATTAGCAGTTTTCTACCTCTTGGTAAGTTAATTTTGAATTTGTTTAAAACCTAATTTTTTTTATTTCTTATGTAGAATTGTAGATGATTAAATAATCATGAATTTGATTAAGAATCTTTTGTTTTTTAATTGCAAAACTCATAAGCCATAACTCATAATTAAAATCATGGGTTGATCATGTTTGTTAATTGTTTGATAACTAGCCTCGGGGATCGGGGTTTTACAAGTTTAGCGACATTTATTCATTACAACTTTGGGACACATGATTTATATAATTAACAAATATTTTAACTACAGCAACAAAGATGAGTTCAAAGAGAATAAAATCAACGATGGGTGGTGCAGAAAAAATAAGAAGAAAAAGAAAACAAGAAGAATTGACAAAGTCATTAACAAATTCGATGCTGAAGTATGTAAAGAAACCAGAAACTTCTAAAGCAAATGAGGTTACTTCTAAACTTCAGTTATTCTTGATACTACTCCTGATCTCAGCCACTGGGAACAAATGTCCATAGTTATTCGATGTGTGGATATTTCTGAGGTTTCACCAAAAATAGAAGAATTCTTTTTGTCATTCTTGGAAGTCAAAGACAAAACCGGAGAAGGGCTTTTTGGCACCCTTAAGGATGTATTGTTTACTCTTGGGTTGAGTATTGATGACATTAGAGGGTAAGGCTATGATAATGGGTCAAACATGAAAGGAAAAAACAAAGGGGTACAAAAGAGATTGCTTGAAATTAACCCTAGAGCAGTGTATACCCCATGTGGTTGTCATAGTTTGAACCTTGTACTTTCAGATATCGCTTCCTCGTCGAAGATAGCAATGTCTTTTTTCGGAATTGTTCAGCGCATCTATTGCTTGTTTTCCTCTTGTACTAATAATTGTGAAGTTTTCAGAGATATTGTGAACGGTATCACTCTTAAGCCACTATCGCCAACTCGATGGGAGAGTCGCGTCAAAAGCGTTAAAGCCATACGATTTCAAGCTCCTAAAGTACGAGATGCTTTGTTTTATTTGGCAGATTATAGTGATAACCCGAAAACAAGAAGCGATGTTGAGGCTCTTGCAATGAGTGGAACCAATGGAATTGGGAGTTTTGAGTTTTTGTTTGGGATGATCATTTGGTATGAGCTTTTGTTTGTTGTTGACAAAGTAAGCAAGATCTTGCAAGCAGAAGATATGGATATCGATATTGCTATTGCTCAATTGAACGGACTTATTTCTTTCTTTAGAAACTACCGAGAAACGGGGTTTCAAGCTGCAAAAGTTGAAACGTCCTATTAAAAGAAAACGATATCATGATGAAGAACCTGGAAATTTTGAGGATGATGATGTTACATTAACCGCAGAAGAAAATTTCAGGATCAACTACTTCATCAAAATCATGGATCAAGCTTTGGTTTCTCTTGAGACACGGTTTGAACAACTTCAAAGTTATGAAAATACTTTTGGATTTTTGTTTGACTTAAAAAAGTTAAAGACGACAAACAATGACAAGTTGTTGGCTTCTTGTGCCAACCTTGAAACTTTTCTCAAGCATGGGGATCAATCGGATCTTGATGGCAATAATTTATTTATGGAGATAAAGCTTTTAAGAGAAGTTTTACCGAAAGAAATAAAAAAGGTTATCGAGATATTGGATTTTTTGAAGAAGATGGAAAGTTGTTATCCTAATACATGGACGACATATCGAATAATGATGACAATTCCAGTTTCAGTTGCTTCCGCGGAAAGAAGTTTTTCAAAGCTAAAACTCATAAAAACTTATCGAAGGTCGACCATGACACAAGATAGATTGAATGGATTGTCAATGTTGTCGATTGAAAAAAGCATGGCTGAAAAACTTGACTATACATGTTTGATGAATGAGTTTGCAAGTAGAAACGCAAGAAGAATCATATTTCAAGAGTAACAAATAGACTTTTGTATTTTAATTTTTTCTAATTTTTTGTTGTTGTTAAAACAATATTATCAATATATGCAAATCGGCCTTTTATTTTTCGTCGCTTGTAGTCTTAAAAATCTCAGGAACGGCACTGTTTGTACCCCATGATGAGGACATGATCGCACATATCCATTTAAATGCTCCCAAGCTTCATATAATGCTTCATTTTTTCCTTGAGTGAAGCTTGTTATGTCATTTCAAAGTTTAGCCGTCTTTTGTTTGGAGAGGAACTTGTAGAGAAACTAGTTCTTGCATTTATCCCATTGTCCGAAGAGATAGTCTTCTCCCATTGTGATGCTTTGTGTCCCAAAAAAAAAAGGAAACAAAATCATTTTGATGACATCTTGTGAAACTCCATTGATCTTCAAAGTGCGACAAAGACGATCAAACTAATCAAGATGATCCAAGGGATTCTCCATAGGCAATCCAAAGATGCTTGCGTATTTAGCATGGTCAGTCAATCGAATTTCGAGTTTTGGACCATGTTTATCAAGCTTATATTGATATCAAAGTTGTTGTTTATGATAGGTGGTGGTTTAATAACGGCACTCATATTAAGCACACATGGTTCATCAAATGCTCTTTTTCGTCCATTAGCTCCAACTCCTCTTGCTCCATCCATTAAAGGGTTTGGTTCTCGTTGAAGGTGTTGTTCTTGATCGTTCATGCAGCTTCAAAACTAAAAGAAATCGAAATAAATTTTGTACCTAAACAAAAGAAACAAAAATCTATTCTTAAATCGATTATAAAACCTATTGGCTAAACTACTCCCCGACAACAGCTCCAAAACTTGATAGAAAAATTACTATCCAATTTTATATTGAACCTCAAGCACAAGGCTTCAAAGTAGCAAAAGGTTATCGATCCACGAGGAGTAGTTAAACACAATAAGTTCTGAAGTTTACAATGTAAGCTAGAGTAATTTTATCTATTAATTGGAAACAATTTTGTAAAAAACCCTTATAAAAATCTAACTAAAATGTAATGTCACTACATTTTTAATATAACCTATGTTTTTTGATTGTTTTTGCCAATTACACTTTTAAGCCAACTACAAAGGTCCAAAAGAATTCAAATTTTAATTTTCACTAATTAAACTTTAAATTCGAAAAAATATTCTACAAAAACGAATAGGAAATAAACAAAAAACCTAATTAAAATTTCAACATTTATATTGGACAAAATTTGAAAACAATAATATTCGTGAAATATCTTTGATAACAAAGGATTTAAATTTCAAAATTTATATAGGACAAAATTTGAAAACAATAATATTCGTGAAATGTCTTTGATAACAAAGGATTTAAATTTCAACATGAAAATCGATTAAAACTTTACCAAATAAAATAAAATTTGATTATAGTTTTAATATTGAAATAAAAAAAAACTTGAATTATTTGAAGAATAAGATCTACAACAATCTAAACTTGATTTATTTTTAAATTTATATATAGTTAATTAAGATATAAACAAAGAAAAGAATAGCAAATACATATTTTAATTTTCCTTACGGGTCGTTAAAAGAAACACAAAGCGAATATGAACGAATGATAATTATTATGAGATTAAATCAAATTAATAGATATGATTATAATTTTAGACGGGTCAAAAATAACATAAATAATTGATAAGATATGACTAAATTATATTCATAATAATAAAATATACATAAGTATAGTTTTGAACTTTGTATTAAATATAGTTCAGTAAACAATTTTTTAAATGTTTCTTATACGCGGATCAATCCCGGGTTAGCCCATAATTTATTAGTTACCCCTTACATTGTATAAATTTTATTTAATGTACTATATGAAATAAGAAACTATATACATATAATCCAAGTTAGGAATTTTTAATATATATTTTCACTAAATAATTTAAATATATAAATTTAAAAACATGTTAAAATCCGCACGTACGTGCGAGTCCTCATCTACTAAGAAATTGTTTAAAATTGAAACTAACAAGGAAATTATGCTAAGAAAGTGATGTAAATGCAAATAATAAATACGGAAAACCATGTTTTAGAAAATTGGTAACTTTCATCAGGATTGGATGATGTATTTAAGGTCCTAACAATCATCATTTAATGTCCTAACAATGTTAACTAATTTAGGATATGAACCATTAAGCAATATGGATCAAACTCTCATTTGCAATCCTAATGATCATTTAGCATTAAACACTAGTTCATTTAACCAATAAGCACCCTAAGAAACTATTTTTATAATCAAAGAATGAAAAGCTCATGTTTAAGTTCTTTGGGGAATTTCATAGAACACCTTTTCGAACATGAAATTCCCTAAGATGTAAACTACCTTTCTCAAGTATAATCTAGCATTCTTTGGGGAATTTCATAAGAACCCTTAAACATGAAGAATATATCAACATCTAACACAAAACATCATACAATCATTAATCTTCCATTACCTACATAACCCATGATTAATCCCTAACACTAATCACACATAGTGGAAAGAGCAAAAACAAAAGAGATAGAGATGAAAAACATAATAGATTGCACTAGATTAAGAAAAAGAGTTACACATATCAAACAACCATAAGAAAGATAACCGGGGCTTCTAGCTCAGGCGGTAAAGGGCTCACAGCTGTGAGTTCCGCCTCCTGGGTTCGAACCTCGGCCACTGCGGAATTAACATGCGGGCTGCAGCGTTCCTGGAAATAGTCTGAACTCACTTCGGTGAGGATCAGGACACCAGGATTATCAAAAAAAAAAAAAAAAAAACATAAGAAAGATGAGATCTTTACTCTAAAGGTGTAAGAACAACAATACTAAAACATAGCTTATGGTTTTTCACCTATTAAAAAGAGCATTTATATATAAAAGTTTGATTGGGTCGATCTGGTTCGGATCCGGGTCGGATCTTCAAAGTGGTTCTTCATATGCATAAATTTTGATTACATCCTCTCGAAATATAGGGTCAAAATTAATTCAGGGAAAATGTTTGAAATTGTCTAGGGCGAATTTCAACCTATTTGCTTGGAAATACAGTCTCGAAATTTTGTGTCATGTAGAGATGCTTGATAAATTTTGACTCCTTTGCTTCGAAAGCACCTCAAAATTTCTTCAGAAGTTCTCTCATTTTTTTTATCTTCCTTAATGCTTGTCTTATTCATGAAGTCTCTTGCATTAAGTCTCCACATCTTTAAATGTTCCAATTAACGTGAAAAGTGACTCAAAATGCAATGCAAATGTGTATGGACTCATTTGGACTCTAAAATGCAAAACATATGAAAACTAATAACTAAATGCAACACTTGGACTTCTCAATAATTTAAAGAGACAAAAACTACACAATATATGCCTTTAAACCATGAAATATATGCAAATATCAGCAACCTAACACGAGCTTACGTCTATGTTGACTTCCAACAAATTCCCTCTATGTGAAAAGTATCTTTCTTTTGGAACCGAAGAATTGGTATAAGATAGATTGATAGAAAAACATATCTAATTATGGTAACTAACGATATTTTGAATTGTTGTTCGAAATCACAATCTAAGGTGACTACCCCCAAATTAAATGAAGAAATTGGAACGAACTTGAATTCGTTCGCGGATGTATTTTCTGATGGTTTATCAAACTTCTATCGGTTTGAATATCTATTTTTGCTTCTTGTTGTTTGTTTAGTCATTGTCTTAGTCGTGAAGTGCACATCGGCCATATCCGATTTTGAATATCTTTTTTGTAAATGTTAAGTTACTAAATGAAATAAGCTTCAACCAAAAACTAGATAATAAGTTATTGTTAGCTTTATTATGGCCAAATGTCCCACATCGGAAACTCAAAGTCTTATAGGCTAATATATAAGGGATATGGGTCCCTCCACTTTCGTCAATTGGTTTTAAGTTGGAAGCATATAATCCTAACATGGTATTAGAGCCCGATCCGATCACAGGTCTGACCCGACTAGTCCACCTCTCTTGCCCAAACTATCCAAGATTAATGGTTAACGAGACCCATTATCTCGAAGAGGCGTATTAGGGACAAATGTCCCATATCGGAAACTTAAAGTCTTAGAGCATCATTATAGGGGTTTTTAGAGGGGTTTTTAACTCATGGACCCCACAAAAAAAATTACAAAACCAAATCCAAAAACTCTTCTCTAAGAAACACCTCTTATATAAATCGCGGGTCCACTGACATGTGGTGGTACGCGATTGGTCCGATTATTATTATTATTATTTTTTTTTTTAAAGAAAAATAAAGAAAAAAAAATTTTAAGCAACTTTTAAGGGTTTTAGGGATAATGATGATCTTATAGGCTAATATATAAGGGATATGGACCCTCCACTTATAGCCAATTGGTTTTAAGTTGGAAGCCCATAATCCTAACATCATGTTGAACTCAAATGACTAATTTCATTATCATATATATGTCTGATTCGTATTGCCAACAATGAATCCAAATACTCCATCCGTTCTTGTTATGTTTGATGTCTTAGAATTTATTTTAAATATTATTTTTTATACTAATGCATTGTTGTTTATTGAAAGTGTTGTGTTAATTTCAGAACATATTAAATAAAATTATTGAAATGCTATTGGTTAAAAAGTATCGAAAATTGTTGAGCACGAAAAATATGTATTTAATACCAATCGTTTACATGTTTTCTTAGTATATATATGTTACAAATTCTAAATATCAAATTATAAAAATGGACGTGCGAAGGGTTGTGGGATAAGGTTGACAGCTAATTAGTTAATAACTAGGGTTGAACCCGCGCGAACCCGCGCGAAGCGCGGAGTTGATCTCTGTGAATTTTGCATATTTTTCTATGTGTTTTGTTTTAATTTTATTGTTTTTATCAAAGTAGATGGGTTTGGCTTGTTTTTCCGTTCTAATAAGTGTTTCCCGGTGACAAGTCTTTGTCCAAAATGTTGCATGAAACCATTACACAAGTCTTTGATAAATATATTACACAAATGAGCAACGGAAAACTATAGTAATTTAGGAAATTATTACATTGGTCAGTTCATAATAAAGCCTAGCATAATGCAAACCATGGATGACATTGTAATCTAGTAGTCTACCGTCAACATGTTGGAAACTATTTACGCAATCCGTATTTGGAGTAATCTTGCATCAACTTTGAACATTTCCTCATTTTGAAAACAGATTATATTACATAGTTAAGCATTAGAGAACTATATTTTACGGAAATAATCTCTTAATCACAGCATAATGTAGGAACAACATAATCATTTTGTAATGATTATAGGGTGAAGATAAGAATTCCAAAAGTATATATTATCGAAAAAATGTTTTTAATCATCCCCTAAACATTATTTGCGAAATCAGTTTTAATTTGAGAAAACTTATATGTCGTTCTCACAATCAATTTCACCATTTTAAACGTGATATTGTTAAAAATAACCGTGACATGTATTTAAAAAATGTGACATGGATTTTTTATGGTTTTTTTATGAAATCATTTAATAGATTTTGGAAACTACTATTTTAATATGTCCTAATACACAATACTAAATATTTGACTATCCTTATTTAGTAATTTTTTTTATTCTAGTTTTACTTTATTATAATAAAGAATAATATAATATATATAAGATATAAATAACTACATATTTATGATAAAGACTACACCATTTATATATCTGTAGCTTTGTTTACAATGTCGACCAAGAAAAATCATCTATTTACTTTTACTATTTTTTCTTGCAATAAATGGTGTAATTATTGTTATAATTTTTTAAATCTTAAATTTCTCTCTAGATTTGGATTTATATTTCAAATTGGAATAGTTTTTGTTTTATATGTTATTTGAGTCCGACATATAAATCCAATTTAGAGAGAAATTTAAGATTTAAAAACGTAATTTGTATTTTTTTTCGAGTTCATTATATTCTTTTTTAAAAGTTATTTTCTCAAACCAACTTGTACATAGTATCAAATATAAGACAAAAGAACTTGAAAATCAGCCGTGTTAAAAATAAAAGACAACACTTACATCATAATCTAGTTTAGACCAGCTTCGGATCTTTAAATTTCTCAACTTTCCTCTCGTGATTTAGCGTTTTGGTCATGTAAGGTTGAGGACTAACAAAGTGTTTCTTACCTTTTCGTCGAGAAGAAGGAGACCAAACACATAAATTCGCCGTCTTTACTATAATAGGCCTCAAATTGTTTTTTGGATTTGTAGATTTTACGAAGGCCCATTAAAATATGTAAGCCGACGTGGCAGCATATGGTGAGAGAAAATCGAGCTATTATAGAATAGATTGATTAATATAAATTTTTGTGTAATATTGAGAGTTGAGAAGAGCAGAAGCCATGATGGGTTATTTTTTTTGCTTCGATGACAAGTCATGCATAGACAGTTCACAAATCACAATACCTGAGACTTCTTGTCTATAAAGTTGTGGCCTTTGTTTTCGGACAGTTCTCGTTGTCCTTTCCTTCTACTTATTTATTCTTATTTTTACGTGAAAAATTTCTGGATTAACACAAGATCAACGAGAGAATTTACCCTAGACACAAACATGATGTTTATGAATATTAATATAAAAGTTTTTAAAATATAGTGTTATACTAATTAAAGATGTTTAGTACAAAAAACTAAAACCTATGTCCCACCGTTAAATAAAACTGAAAAGTGTAAGTGGGTTGTTTTGTTTTATACTACTTCCATTTCAAAATAAATGGTATTCTAGAGTTTCATACATATTTCAAAAAAATTATTTTTTTATAAAAACATCATTAAATATAATTATACCAACCAACAGAAAAAAATACCATAAAACTATTGGTTATAAAGTCAAATTCATTTCATTTTTTCATCAAAATCTTAAAATCAAAATCTTAAAATGTCATTTATTTTGTAACAAAAACAGGCTAGATTGCCATTTATTTCGAAATGGAGGGAGTACTTACAGATTTATTTTTTGTTAAACGTGCTTATATTGTTTTGCTTCTCATGAGTTTTGTTTAATTTTAGTTATTTAGTTGAGTAAATAAAAAGACTGGATGCGCAATTTCAAATTTTGAATGGTGCACAAAACACTTTTTTTGTTAAAACAAACAATGGATGCACGTGAACCTTTCCCAGTTTCCCTACCTATATGGCTATATTTCACAAGAGATTTTCACAATCGAAATTCAAAGTATATTATCCCACGCGTAGAATTTGTCAATAGTTTTTTTCCAACGTTTGAACCACAAATGACCGATCCATTAGCCAATCATACACAAACGTAGGTGCGGGGAATCGATCCCGGGTTGGGTTGTACTACCTGCCTTATGTGGAATTATGACTGCCACTAGACCAAGACCACTTCTTCAATTTTTGTCAATAGTTAAATTAGGATTTTAATGCTTAATTCCTTCCACTATTACTGAAGAGACATTACATTACAAAGTTTATATAACAAAAATATCATTAAAATAATTTTGTATATCAAAAATATCACTAAAAAATCTTATTTTACGAAAATACAACCAATACAAAAAAATAGTCTAAAAGTTTTAGAATTCGGTATTTTTTCATTTGGGTTTGTTATAAAGTGTTTAGTGTATAGTTTTGAAGGGGATAAGGTATAATTTTGATGGTTTAGACTTTAGAGTATAGTTTTGAAAATTTTAAATTAATTTAGATTTCTAGTACATTTGTAAAACTTCCGACAACGTGGACCGATTTTATATCATTTTCATTGTCAACAGTGGTAATACACGTGAACTTAACTATTTGTTCTCTTCTATCTCCAATTCTCCATTAGGTATAAAAGTCGTTTTGGATCCTATTTTGATTAATCCCAAATCGTGTGTATGGATTTTGAAGTTTGGTGGAAACTAGTAGTAGGTGAAAGTGAAAACAAAGAGTGGCGTACTTTTCACGTGCCAAGCACATGCAGTTTTGTCGGGTGAGTTGTATACATCTCCCCATTTTTCTAACCATTTTTTTTATCTAATCCTCTTTGTGTGACTAACCTTCTTCGCTTTCTTAATTTGTTTTTTTCCTACTTTATCGATCTGTCATTTGATTAACTTTGTTTCACATCATGTGGGTCTCTCTTTACCAAACATGCATTGATTATTTAAAATAGATTTAGTCAAGAGGATGAACAACCTTTTTTAAAAAAGAAGACCATATTTTATTGGCATAATATAACATTCTTCTAAATTAATTGTACCTCATTGTTGCAAATCATTTTCTTGGTGGAAGATTATTTGTGTTGTTAATAGTTTAGATTAGTGATATAATATTTTATAAAAAATTGTAATAAATATATAAGAACGTTCACTAGTAAAAAAACCGTACTATCCACGAAAATTTCCGTGGGTTATTAGGCTGTTTTTTCGTGGGTTACCCACGAAAAAAAAATTTCGTGGGTATAGCGTCGTGGATAGAAATTTTCGTGGGTAATTAGCCACGAAAAACCCACGAAAACCCACGAAAATGTTCGTGGCAAATCTACCCACGAAAAATTTCGTGGGTTTTCGTGGGTATATTGATAAACCACGAAAATCCACCAAAAATTTTGTGGGTAAATTTGTCACGGAAATTTTCGTGGGTTTTTCGTGGGTAATCAGATAAACCACGGAAAACCCACGAAAATTTCCGTGGGTTGGCTGAATATTTTTTTAAAAAAATTATAATGCAATTTTGATTTATGAAATTCTAAATTTAAAAATTAAAATTAAATTGAATTAGAAAGAAAATAATGTTTTATAATTAAAACCGCAAATCAAATAGTTTAACAAATTTCAAAATTATATAAATAAAAAACATTCTTTGCAAAATACAAAAAAACTTCGGGATATAATCAAAATTCCCAAGAGAGTTCAGGTGGGTTGTATCGAAGTCGTCGAGCCGGATCGGGCCTTGCGGCACTAGAGTCGGGTCCTGCGTGCCTTGACTCAGGTCTTATGGCTCTTGCGGGACTTGACCCGGCCCCGCTGAGCTGGAAGCTTCAAGGCGATCTAACCTTTGTGTAATGGTAGTCTTGAACGCTTCGAATTCACCGCGAAAATCCCCTTGTGTCGACGACGGATAAGGGACGTACGGTTGATAGAACTGCGTCTTTGCACTACCGACGCCGTAGGCCTCTCCGTATCTTGGGTTGACCTTCTGCATATTTAAACATTACATAATTAATGTCAAAAGATACAAAAATCATAGAAATAGAAAATGAAAAGATTTACCTCCAAGTATAATCGGTTGACTCTTTGCGTATAAGACTCATCACCCTGTGAATAAGTCGTGTTCGACGTAATTTCTTAATGAGAAGCCTCTTCTTCAACCTCCCTAACGATTCTCTCAATGTAGGGATCACTGAAGGTGCCATCAGCGCGTCGATGTGTCTTCTTGACCAAATCAAGAAGAGAGTGATCCCGGGATTGGGGATCTTCTTGCTACTGTATTTGTTAAAAATCAAACGTATACGTTAATGTTAACATTAATAACGAAAATAAATTTATTTGTATGTATTTATTAATGTATTTATTAAACTTACCAAATTATTATTGATTTTGGAGAAGGAATTGGGGCCGCCGTAGTGGACGTGCATTGTAGAGCCGTCTATAGGAGTCTTACGGCTTGTTGCTGCCTTCTCACTTTTCGATTTCGCTTTGGCAGTATTCCACTCTTCCAAAAGGGTGGTCCAATCATCAACGCTGATATAAGTTGGTTGCACTCCCTTTCTGTGCTTCCTACTTATCTCCTCGTCGATTCCCTTCTTTGTCTTTTTCTTCCAGTCGTAATAGACGAGGTCCTCGTACATGGGATCCCAATAAAAATTCGCCTACAATTCGAAACCACAATTATTAGTATAAAATTTTACACAATAAACGCTTAAATATTTTAAAACTGTAACTTACCACGAATGATCCCCACCAGTTCATAATTCTCTCGGGTTTTTTTTTTTTTACATCGGTCCAATTCTTCCAAGGACCCCAGAAATTGCCTTGCCACGTCTTTCTAATAAAATTGGTGACCGAGTCATCGATCCCAATCCTTAATAAAATTTGTAAAACGTCATAAATACATTTTATAACACAATGCATAATATATATATATATATAATTGCTAAAAATATAAGATGATTAAATACCAAAGTGCTCCATTTTCCTTATGAGGATGGAGGCGAGGTTGTGATCTCCTATGAGGAGATTCGTATACCGCTTGTAAGCGGTAACGATAATCAACCGAAGCACCTATGGCAGATTGGGGGAGAACCAATTGTGGCTTGCTAGAACGAGATTGTGTACCCCTAGACGAATACATAACTACAAATAGAACCTAACAATCAAATTTTAAAACAAACAATATTTAATAACCTTTGTAAACTAAAGTCAAATTAAAACAAACAAACAAACATAAATTTTTGTAAAAAAACATGACATCACAAATTTTAGAACACTAATCAAGGAAACAGATATTATACTACGTAGTATATACCAAATTCATTACAAAGACAATAGAAAGTTTAAAATTAGTGTTTTAAAATTCACATATCTTAAGTGAAATAAACAAAGTTTTTTAAAACCTAGCAAATGTCTATCAAATTTTAGAACACTAATCAAGGAAACAAATATTATACTACGTAGTATATACCAAATTCATTACAAAGACAATAGAAAGTTTAAAATTAGTGTTTTAAAATTCACCTATCTTAAGTGAAATAAACAAAGATATGTAAAACCTAGCAAATGTCTATCAAAATTTAGAACACTAATCAAGGAAACAAATATTATACTACGTAGTATATACCAAATTCATTACAAAGACAATAGAAAGTTTAAAATTAGTGTTTTAAAATTCACATATTTTAAGTGAAATAAACAAAGATATCTTAAGTAAAAATCACATATCTTAAGTGAAATTCACATATTTTGTCACATATGATTAGTGTTTTAAAATTTATACCAAATTCATTACAAAGACAATAGAAAGTTTAAGTGAAATAAACAATTACAGAAGACAAAATCCATAAGATTTGTAATGAAGAAAATTGTTACAATTGTTTAATTTTTAGTTTAAATTGTTTATCACCTTATAATTATGAATGTTTAATTAGGAAAATATAAAATTTAAGGGTGAAACAACATAATCAACAACAAGATCTAGATCAAACAACATAATCAAACAACAATTATGATAATTCCACAACAATCAAAATTCAAACAACCAAATATATATAAATAAGATAACTTGAAGAAATAGCCGGATTTTCGCCTCAAATCGCCGGAGTTTCGCCTCAAATCGCCGGAGTTTCGCCTCAAATCGCTGGATTTCGTAACAAAAGGAAGAAAAGAAGCAAACCTCCGGCGGAAATTAGGTTTGGGAAGAAGACGAAGTACCCACGAAAAAGCCACAAAAATTTTCGTGGGTACTTAAAAAAGCCACGAAAATTTTCGTGGGTAATTTTTTATAGTTTAAAAAATAAAACATTATTAATAACACATTACATTACTTAATAATTAAACATACAATTTGTTAAAACTTATAAATTGGCATATATGATAAACGAGATTTTACCCTCGTTAAATCTAATATCTTAATGTAGTACTTAAGATGTCAAACAAAATCAGGAGCAAACAATGTACTTGAATTTATAAAAAACAAACTCAGTTTAAGTGTAATCAAGAAGGTTTGTTTTTGAGTGTTTTTAGAACCGATTATTAAACAAAACGAAAACGCGAATTAAGAGTTTTATAAAAAGCTAAACAATCAGGTTAAGGTATTTCAAAGGGTGATTAAACTTTCGGATTTTAAAATTGTCTTTTACAGAAATAACTTTAAGGTTTTGAAAACGATTTTAGATCAATCCACTCTCGTGGCAATAATCATTTTCCCAATAATTAAACTAAAACAATGTCTTGGATAGTTTAATTATCGAGAAACTTTAAGAGCAAATCAATTTTAACCACTAAGCTTATTAACACAGATCTCTCGGTTAAGCTAGGCTCAGTTCTAAGGTAATTGTTCAGGAACCTTTATAATCTCTCGATTCATAAAGTTTCCTAGGTTCAGTAATCGAATGGCCAACTCGATTAAGGCTTTAAACTTGTTACCTAAGACAAAAGTTTTATAATCTATTAAGTTCTAGACAATCATCAATCATAAATTCAATCAACCCCTTTTTCTCTTAACCCAATTGTCTATTTGAATCTACTCACTAAACATGTTGAATTTCAAAACAATTGATTTTAAAGAAAGCATAAACATAAACAAAAGCAAAGAGAATAAAAGGTTTAAGAAAACTCTTATTGATGATGATGAAGATTACAAAGGTGGCCAAAGAAGGTTCACCAAGAAAATCTCCAAAGTCCAAAAGCAAAAAGTACAAAGCGATGAAAAGCAAAAACAAAACTAGAATAGAATAATGTCAACCACAAAAGCCAAAAACCCTAATATATGTTTAAACCAAAGAAATAAAGGAAAACAACTTGGTTTAGGAATGAATTTTCCTTTTTACAAATAAAAACCGAATTTCCTAATATTTTCGCAGCCTGTATCGGTCAAGTGAAACCGGTACAGACTGGTCGATACGCGCTGATTGGTAGCCTTGCTTCAGCTTTGTTTCTTCTGTATCGGTCAGGCCAAGCCGATACAACATGTCGGTATCGGCTCTCAGGTCGATATGTGTCAGTCGGTACAAATGCTTTTTCTTCTTTTCCTCTGTACCGGCCACTCCAAACCGGTACAGCATGTCGATATATGATCTTCGGTTCTCTTTTAGTTTGTATCGACCATTTATGACCGGTACAACAGGTCGATACAAGTCTCGGCAAAATAATCCTCCTTTATCGGCCACAGCAAACCGCTACAACAAGCCGGTACAACTGTTTCCGCTTCTTTTTGGCTTGAAATCTTCGTCTTTTGCCGTTTTAACGCTCCGAAACCTGAAATACACGAAACAAACCAAAATGCAACCTATATGATACTAAATGCAGCCTAAATGAGTTAATTCTAATGCATAAAATAAGGTAAAACATGTGAAATATGCAAGATATCAATATATATACCCACGAAAAACCCATGAAAATTTTCGTTGGTAGGAGTACTTTTCGCAGTGGGTTTTCAGGGAGTTATCTTTTCATATGAATTGTCACTTCATATATAGTATCAGATTTGCAAATGGAATATATATACCCACGAAAAACCTATGAAATTTTTCGTGGTTAGGTGTTAAATTTTCGCATTATTCATGGTATTATAAATAGGAATTCCAAATCATTTTAAAATTTGTTATGTCTTTCTCAAACCATTCTAGAAGATGGATGGATCTTTGGATTGATCCATCAACAAATATTGTCATGACCGAAGAATTTTGTACTGGGATTACTGTGTTCATCGAATTTGCTTGTCAGCAACCATCATTTTAGGCAACCGGGAAACTCCTTTGTCCATGCGCACGGTGCAAGAATACAAAGCAACAAACATCGAGGGTGGTGACCCGTCATCTTTACACAATTGTATTCAAAGGCAATTACTATGTTTGGAGTAATCATGGAGAATCTTTCATGGTTACGGGAAAATCCTCTGGTGGAACACAATTTGATGGAAGAGCCAACCGTGAACGTTATCATCATCCTCATGTTGATGTACAATAAACATTTCATGAAGCATTCGAAGATGTTCATGATATTCCAGAGATGCAAGATCAGCGAAGAAGTCGAAATTCCGGCGTGCGTAGGCAAGTCATATGAGGCCTTCATGGAATTTAATCAACCTTTATACGAAGGTTGCAAAACGGAGAATACAAAATTATATTTGGAGTCATGTATTCTACGTTGGAAGACATAGCACAATATATCAGCGGGTGTTGTAGACGACATTACTAGTACTATCAAAAGGATTCTACCAGACCCGAATATTGCTCCAGAGTCGTACTACGAAACAAAAAAAATTACAAAGACCCTAGGCTTACCCGTTCATAAAATTGATGTATGCGAGAATAATTGCATGTTATTTTGGCGGGGAGAAGATGCGACGCTCGATCAATGTCGGTTTTGTCTTAGTGATCGATATCATCCGTGGAATGGTCATGGCAAAACGATTCCAAAACAGCGAATGTTTTATCTTCCCATTACCGATCGTTTGAAAAGACTATACCAATGTCAATCAACTGCGGGACATATGCGTTGGCACGCCGATCATATTAATGTTGAAGGCGAAATGATTCATCCATCAGACGGGGCCGCGTGGAAACATTTCCAGAGCGTTTATCCGGGATTTGCTTCTGAACCAAGAAACATCTACCTTGGCTTGTCAACAGATGGTTTTAATCCACTAGGCATGAGTGGGCAGGCACACTCGATATGGTCGGTGATAGTCACACCATACAATCTACCTCCTGGTATGTGTATGAACCGAGAGTTTTTATTCCTCTCGATTTTGGTTCCCGGTCCAACACACCCGAAAAAAAGTTTAGATGTGTACCTTCAACCTTCAATCGACGAACTTCAACAACTGTGGATGCATGACGCCGACGTGTACGATATATCATCACACAATTCGTTTAAGATGAAAGCGGCGCTTATGTGGACGATTAGTGATTTCCTAGCTTACGGGATGTTATCAGGGTGGATGACTCACGGACGCCTCACATGTCCATACTGTATGGATTCAACCAATTCGTTCTGGTTAACGAATAGTCGCAAACACTGTTGGTTTGATTGTCACCGGAAGTTTTTCAAGAACGATCACCCATACATGCGGAATGTAGTTGCGTTCACTAAGTCTAAGGAAGCCCAAGATGAAGCACCGTTAGGGCGTAGTGAAAGAGAAATATTGCACTCCATGAACCATATAGAAGGTCTGCAAATGAGTGTCGAGTGTGGTGGCAGCGGACACAACGAACCATCTAAAACGGTAAATGGTTATGGTCAATATCATAATTGGTACAAAAAAATCAATTTTCTGGTCTTTGTCGTATTGGAAGAATCTGTTGCTTAGACAAAACCTAGATTTTATGCATATTGAGAAAATTTTCTTTGATAATATTATCAAAACTATCTTGAACGTCCCGGGGAAAACAAAAGATAACATAAAATCTAGGCTAGATATGACGATAATATGCAACCATAGAGCGTTGGAGCTTACTTCAACTGGAATTGCTCCGGTTCCAATATTTCGCATGTCAAAGGAAGCGAAAAAGTAATTTCTATCTTGGTTGAAGAAAGAAATTCGTTTTCCAGACGGGTATGCTTCCAACTTTGGTAGATGTGTGAACGAAAATTAATGGTACTCTTTCGAGACTCAAAAGCTATGATTGTCATGTCATCATGGAAAGACTTCTACCTTTCGCTTTGATGGAACTATTGCCCAAGTCGGTACACGTAGCGATTTCATGTATGTATTTTAATTTTTTATCATACAAATATATAAATAAATAATTTTGTCATATAATTTGTGTTGTTATTTTTATTACACAGAAATCGCTTTGTTTTTTCGAGACATTGCTGCCCCATCATTAAAAGAACAAGATGTTCAAACAATGAAGGAAAATATAGGTGTCAAATTATGCAACTTGGAGAAGGTATTTCCACCTTCGTTTTTTGATGTCTTGGAGCATCTACCGGTACACCTTCCGGACGAGACAATCTTAGGTTGACCGGTACAATATAGGTGGATGTATGCATTTGAGCGGTACATGTACCACTTAAAAAAAGGTTAGGAACAATGCACAAATCGGAGGGTCTATCGTCGAACATTGTGTTCAAGAAGAAATATATGCGCTAGCTACCCATTGGCTTGGAAAACCAATCCCTCGAGCTAATGAAGGATGGCATGGTGAAAACATTTACCTCTACGCCTTTGACGATGTCCCAACATTGTTCAAACAAAAAGGAAGGTTCATTGGTAAATCTTCAAAGGGATGGATAACAGACGAAGAGTACAATGTTTTGCAAACGTTTCTAATGAATAATTGTCCCGAGTTAGCACAATATGAAAGGTATGTTTATCCGGCGCCAAACATATTATATTCACTAATTAATTATAATTACTTTTTAATTATATAATTTGTATACGTAGGATGTTTGAAGATTTCATGCGAGATACATATCCGGCATTGTCTGCTTCTAACCTACAGTTATTGAAAGACAATAACTTCGCAAGCTGGTGCAAAGATTATGTAAGTAATTTTGTAATGACTTCCTTTATATATATTGTTTAATTTATGCTTTTATTTTATTACATGTTAATAATCAAAGGATGACAAAAATTGTGCCTAAGTGGCTCATTGATTTTGTACAAGGTCCAGTTCGTGCTTACACATCATGGTCATCGTATGCAACAAGAGGGTTCTTATTCCGCACATTTAGTAGGAATGCAAACAAAACGACTGAAAATTTTGGTGTTTGCAGTAGGGGAACAACTGATACGGAATATTATGGTATAGTGGACGACATCAGATTGCTTGAGTACGGTGGCGGTGGAGGGTTTAAGGTGGTTATCTTCAAATGTTATTGGTATGACATCACTTTTTCGTGGTTTTTTCGTGGGTTTTCGTGGGTTTTCGTGAGTTTATTTTACCCACGAAAATTTAGTGGGTTTTCGTGGTTTATTTTACCCACGAAAATTTTCGTGGGTGGTTTACCCACGAAAACCCACTATTTTTTTCGTGGGTAACTGAAAACCCACTATTTTCATGAGTTTGTTCATTATTTTCATGAGTTTGTTCACAATTTTTTGGGTTTGTAACATTTATAAACATATTATAACGCGTGAAAAGACATATTAATATGTTATTTGTTAAACGTTATTATTCATTACCCATATATATATTAAAATATCACATTACATAACAACTTTATTTTAAACGCGTACAAAAGATGGAAGGAAAATAGTAAATATTAAAGCGACATAAAGAGTTCGGTGTTGAACGAGTTCATTATTCGTAAACATTGACGGATCGAATGTTTATTCATCATCTGATTCAGTAACTATTTCGTACTCGTAACCAGTTGTTCCTTCATCTTCTTCATCCGTAGTAGATGATACAGTTGGTTCGTACCCAGCGATCATCGAATTAGCCCCAATTATCCGTTTCAAAAATTATTTTAGTTTGTAATTATAAGTATATACTGACAACCTTAAGA
Organism: Cochlearia excelsa; assembly: GCA_963556525.1. Classification (NCBI taxonomy): domain Eukaryota; kingdom Viridiplantae; phylum Streptophyta; class Magnoliopsida; order Brassicales; family Brassicaceae; genus Cochlearia; species Cochlearia excelsa. The sequence goes on along the minus strand of OY748329.1, from coordinate 30,448,977 downwards.
AAAACCTACCTTGACAACGTTTCGCTCAGTGATGTTGAGGTACTTAGAATCCATGTTAAAACGGGTTATAGACACATTCATTAGAATGACAACCTCACCTACACCAGTGTTGACTCTGTATTCGTCATTGTTGAAGATGTTATGGTACATGGTTCCCTCGATTATTCCAGACGGATCTTTTAAGGTTACTAGAAGGTCTCCTTGACCGTTGGGGGACAAATTGGAAAGCCTAGCGACAACCTGAAAAAGTGATTACTTATAAGAAACATCGTATAAATATCTTAAATGAAATAATATTGGTAGACAAGGGAAATTTTTTTCACTTTGACAAACTGTGAACGAGGGCATTGTATTTCTGCAAGTTGGGTCCAAAATGGTGTGGTCCTATTGTTATGAGTACCTATATTATGAATGATATAGTTAGTCATCTACAATTATTAGTATAATGATAAAAAAGTTCATTTTCGTGTATACCTTCGCGCAGCATGTAATCAATAGTAGAAATCCACCGAAGATTATTTAAATCCTGGGCGAATTTTCGTGGCTTTTTGGTGGGTATAGACATTTTTTTTACTAGTGGTTGTTATAACTATATAACAAAAAAAAAATTATACAGTCCCTTTATCAGGTAACATAAATTCATCTAGTAATTTACTTTGGTTATAAAACATGATATTGTCTCTCATAAGTGATATGAGATGATATTTTAGATAAATATATAATTTAAATCAATCACATTTATTTTAAAATATTTGAAGCAAAAAATTCTGAAAAAATGTTGATCTTAAATCATGATTTATATTAATCGTTTAGATGCACAATTAGAATAAAATATGTGTTTATTATCGAGATTGAAATTGTTACAACTCCATTGAACACCAAAAGTCTGATGAGAAACATAAAAATTGATGCAAAATATAATGCTCTTATAGAGATTTTATCAACCCGTTAATTTTCGTGATACAACTCATTAGTACTAAACCGTAAATCTTATTTTTTTGACTACTTATAATAAAAAATTCGAAATTAAACTTTTACCGTAAAAAAATCGAAGTTAGCGTAGATATTAATTACCATAAAATTTAGATTTTATTTAGTCTACAGGCATATAGGGAGAGATATTGAGTGCCCCCGGTGTGGGGAAGAGGAATCGATAAACCATATGCTTTTTGAGTGCCCTCCATCCAGGCATACATGGGCTCTGGCAGGTTTTGGCCCGGGAGCAAGAGGCTTCCCAACAGGGAGTTTGGGAAGAAATATGGAATGTCTCTTCTGGAGACAACGAAACCCCCTTTTCACGGTTCCAGTTTTCCCATGGATTATGTGGTATATTTGGAAAGCGCGAAATGATAAACTCTTCCGCGGGATAGAAAGAAGCCCTATGGAAACAAAGGATGTTGCATTAGGGGAGGCAGAAGCGTGGATAATGGCGCAAGAAGTTATTTCGGCGCAAAAACCGGTGGAAAGCGTGACTGACATTCAGGGGACTGTGGTCATAGGAAGAGCCCAATTTGAAGATGTGTGGTGTTAAACGGACGGATCATGGAAAGAGGGAGACGATACTTGCGGGATTGGATGGGTCCTCCGAAATCACGAAGGAGAGACCACGCTTTTGGGATTAAAGGGTTATAGTCGATGCATGTCGCCACTACATGCAGAACTTCACGGATTGCTATTTGCATTGGAGGGTCTTACGGATCACAATCTCAGTTGCAAGGTGTTTTGCACGGATTCCTTGGATTTAATCAACATGGTCTCAATACCAGAACTCTGGCCGTCTTTCTCTCCGGAGTTGGAGAAGCTACGCGATCTGCAAGCGAATTTCCCTGACTTCACACTTCGGTATGTAGAAAGGGGAAGAAATGCACAGGCGGATCTTCTAGCACGAGGTGCGCGTGGCAGGAAGGCTATCTTCCAGTATATTAGTTCTTTTATTCCACATTGGATGACGGATACATCTACTGTATTTGTAAACATGTAGAAAAGAGGACAAAGTGAAAAAAAAAAAAAAAAAATTTAGTTACCATTAAAAATCAAAAATTAATTAACTATTTAATTATTGTAACTTTAAAGTGTTTGGTAGCAAGGTTTAAATTATATTTTACACAAAAAAGGTTTAAATTATACTCCCTCTGTCCCATATTATATGAAGTTTTAGAGAGACTTTTTTATTCCAATTTAGTTGATGTTTTACAAGTTTCCATGTAGAAATTAAATGTATGTAATTTTTTTAACCAATAGTATTTTAAAGGGGTTTTTTCTATTGGTCTATTTTGTTATAGTTAATGATGTTTTTTATGAAAAATAGAGTTTTATTAATATGTGTGTAACATCCTTAAACATCAAATAAAATGGGACGGAGGGAGTATATACTTTATGATTGTTTGGATACTGAAATAAGAACAGCAAAAATAATAAGATATACTAGGAAAGTTTTATATTTAATTTATAAGTTATTAGTTTTTTTCATTCTATACACAATAAGATCAATACATATTAAATATCATTGAAATGAGATATTTTATTCTATATTTTGTATAGCGAAATATTTAATATAAATTGACAATTGTAAGTTGATTATTCTAAACTATTTATTATATTTAGGAGTGGAAAAACCCAGATTCAAAATTCTAACCGAAACCTGGGCGAAATAAACAAATCAAACTATGCGAATTTTCCAAAATTATTTAAGATTATAATTATTTTTATTATATTTATAATAATACTTGTAAAAATATATTGTTTGATATATTATAAGATATATATAATATATATCTTACAATATATATAATATAAACATTATATATAATATATATCTTACAATATATATAATATAATATATATCTTACAATATATATAATACAATATATATATATAATATATATATCTTACAATATATATAATATATAAGATGTTTCGACTTTTTCTAATCGATTTGTGCGGTATTCATAACATTATTAGTCTTTCTTGCATATCTAAACACAATACTTTTATCGTCAACACCAAACGTAATGTTTGATAGCAAACTTTAAATGTAAAATGTTACTCTTTTCTTAATTTATGAAACACAAGTAGTCTTACAAATTCATAAAGAGATAAGAGAATTACAAAAATACATATTTAGAATTTTACTTACTTACAAAACTACATCCAATTAATGTTAATTGTTATAAATTATTTATCTAAGTACTAAAGATTAAACTTAGATAAACCGTGAACACTAAACTCTAGTCTCTTTAAAACTAAACTCTACTCTCTTTAAAACTAAACTCTACTCTCTTTAAAACTAAACTCAAACACTAAATAACAAACAAAATGAAGAAAAGTAATTTGTAATTTTTTTTATGATAATGTAATCATTTGAAATTTAAAAGTGCATGTTTATAAAAAAGAGTTATGTAGTAAACTAGATACATTTTATTTTTTAATTTGTCAATAGGGTGATTTTATTTTGTATTTGCATTTAGATGATTTTTTATGTTGAAAAATCAAAAATAACTTTGAACTTTCTGACCAGGTCGTGTGAACATTCATGTATATGCATGAACATTCATGATTTTTCTTCTAAAATAATCGTGACACTGTCAATCTGAGCATGTGTGAATATTCATGAAAATATGTGAATATTCATGAACATAAATTAATATGCATAACAACATTGTGAACATTCATAGTCTGATTGAGTCATCCATGAAAAAATCTGAAACATAAAACTTATGAACATTCATGAACTTGTGTGAACACGCGGAGGGGTATATATGTCACAAAAAAACAGAAGGAAGGAAAATCATCTAATTATTAATTTTGAGACACAAATCACCTTATTGCAAATTAAAGTCCAAAAATGTACCTAATTTCCTAATTTTTTATAAAAAAAATTAATGGGTACAGTTTTGTAAAGTAGTGTTTTAAAAAATATAGTATTGTAATTGAAGATGGAGCTGGATTCAGAGGCTGAGGATCGTCAGAAGGCTGAGGAGCCACTAGACAGCTGAAGACAACTCAGGATATTTCGGACTTGGAAAAGCAAAAGGAAACAAGCTTTAACAAGAAGATTGCCTTATTTGGAGAAGGCGTGGTGAACAAGGGAGGAAAATTCGTTATGGGAGATAGCGAATCAAAGGGAATATTTCCTAAGAGAAAAATAAGGAAATATTCCCGATTAAATGAAGATATGGAGATCTTCTAGATTTGACGTGTTGTATGCCTTATTTGGAGAAGGCGTGGTGAACAAGGAAGGAAGACTCGCTATTGGAAGATAGCGAAGTTGGAGAATAATTCCGAAAGTGAAGAATAAGGAAATATTCCTCGATGAATGAAGATATGGGAATCTTTATGTTTTGGGAAGTTAGGTATTGTGTGTGGGGTATATAAGGGCGTGGATGTGTTCAGAATTGGGGTTAACACTCTAAGCCGCTTATTTTCGTGGGTGATCATCTTTGTATAGGTGATTGTTCGATCTATTGTACAAACTAGGAAAAACCTCAGTGTTGTAATAGATCAGTTTGTTTATTAGATAGCGTCTGGGGGCAATAGGGTAGATTGCGTAATAGCCAGTTTGGGTTGTGTCTTGTAAAGAGAAACCTAAAGAGATATCTAATAAAAGGTGTTAAGCGTTTGAGCTCGGCGCTTTCCGAGTGAAATATGTCTGTTCATCAGTTGACTGAGAGTTTCCACACTTTCAATTGGTATCACAGCCTGCATTTGACCAAGAAAAGGTGTTTCTTTCAAACATGTGAGATCTAGGACGCAAGGTATGGAGAATTCTCAACACTACATGCCGATGAACAAGCTGCCGATACTAAAGTCTCAAAACTATGGCTGGTGGAAGGTGCAAATCAAAGCGTTGATTCGTGGTATCGACGAAGATGCTTGGACAGCTGTTGAAGATGGTTGGATTCATCCGAAAGTCATGAATAACAAGTCGGAGGAGATTGACAAGCCAAAGAATCAGTGGACCGCTGAGGAAAAAGCAGCCTCCAAATTCAACAACAAAGCACTTTCAATAATCTGGTGCTCATTGTCTGAAGACCAGTTCACTAGAGTGCAAGGATGCACCACAGCCAAGCAAGCTTGGGATGCTCTGGAAGTATTCTACGAAGGAACTGAGGAAGTCAGAAGAACCAGAATTGACAGCCTGGCGACTGACTTCGAAACGCTGACCATGAAAGACAGTGACACCATTGATGAGTTCACTGGAAAGTTGAGTGCTATTGCAAATGAAGCGCAAGTCATGGGCAAAGTTTATAAGGAGAAAAAGATGGTGAAGAAGTTCCTTAGAAGCCTGCCAGACAAATTTCAAGCTCACAAAGCTGCCATAGAAGTATCTCTCAACTCTGATAAAATGAAGTTTGACCAAGTTGTTGGTATGATGCAAGCTCATGAGATACAACAGCTTCGGAAAAGTGAAACAAAAGGGAAGTCCATTACTCTGGTTGCTGAGAATCAATCATCAAGTTGTGATAATCTGGAAGATCAAGTTGGGCTGATTGTGAGGAAATATCTCAAGAAGATGGAGCGTGGACAACACAAGTTCAATGGGTCTGGTTACAAGTCTGAGCCAAAAGGTGAAGGAGACCGCACTAATCAAAGAAGTGATGTTCAGTGCCATGAGTGTAGAGGATTTGGTCACTACAAGAATGACTGCCCAAATCTCAAGACAAAGGAAAGAACACAGTGCTTCGAGTGCAAAGGATATGGTCATCAGAGGGTTGATTGTGCAAATACTCTGAAGAAAGGTGGAAAATCGTATGTCTCTTGGAGTGAATCAGACTCAGATGAGGAATAAAAGGGAATGATTAATATGGTTGCTTACCTCGGTGTGGTGGAATTGGACTCTGAATCAGATGACGAGTCTGTGATTGTAAGTGACAATCAAGCGCTAGTAGGGAATCTGTTGAAACTCCGCCGTGAAAACAGAGATCTGCTTGAGGTACAGCTAAAGCTACTGAGTGATAACCAGAAGCTTATCAAGGAGAAATATGATCTTGTTGTGGTGCCGTTGAAACTTCAAGAAGAAAATCAGAAGCTTGTCAATGATAAGGATGATCTTCTGGCTAAGATCGAATCTCTCAATGCTGACATCAAATCCGAGGTTGAGAAGAATCAACTTCTTGAGAATCAGCTAAGTGAACAGATGAAGAACATCAAGATGCTGACCAAGGGTACCAAGGATCTGAACAAGGTCCTAACTGTAGGACGTACCAGTAATGCAAAGTGGGGTCTGGGGTATCAAGGAAACAAGTTTCACTTTCCAAACGTGAAGACCCAGTTTGTTAAAGTAGCACACCCAAAACCAGTCCCAGTCCATCAGAGGCACATCCCTCAGAGGTCTACCTACCAGACTACCGTTAAGTTCAATCGCAACTGGTTTCCTGCGCGTAAGATTCCCAGGACACATAATCCACATAAACGACATGAGTGCTACTACTGCGGTGAGTATGGGCACATTCGTGCATCTTGTTACTATTTCAGAGGATGTATCAGACGACTGATTTCCATGGGCAGATACTCAACAGATAAGCACAACTACAATCGAGTGTGGGTCATGAAGAAAGACATTTATTGCTATGTTGCTCACACTTCTGAGATGGTGCAACCAACTGCTGATGAGAACAAGTGGTACTTTGACAGTGGATGCTCCGGACATATGACTGGTAAGTCAAAGCACTTTCAAAACTATGAGAAGATCTCTGAAGGAAAAGTCACTTTTGGGGATGGTGGTAAAGGAAAGATCAAAGGTAAGGGTAAACTCATTGGTGACACCAAACCTAAGTTGGCAAATGTTTACCTGGTTGATGGACTCAAAGCTAATTTAATCAGCATCAGTCAGTTGTGTGATGATGGACTGGCAGTCACATTTACCCAGCGAGAATGTCAGGTCATTGATGAAGCGGGAAATGTCCAGCTCAGAGGGATAAGGGCATCAAACAACTGCTATGTATGGAACCAAAATCTCAGGTGCATGACTGTTACTTATACCAGTGATGATCAATTGTGGCACAATCGTTTGGGACACATGAATGTGAAGACTATGATCAAGCTGACAGAGCAGGAAGTGTTGCTAGGAATTCCTAATAAACTCAAAGAGGAATCCCCATTTGTTTGTGGGTCGTGCCCCAAAGGGAAGCATGTGGAAGTTCAACACAAGAACATGACTGACATCAGATCAACCAGGGCTCTGGATCTCATGCACATGGACTTGATGGGTCCAATACAAGTCGAAAGTCTCTCGAAAACTCACACCCCAATATCAGAATCTCAGAAGCTTGAAGATCTTGATTCAGAAACCGATGTGAGTAAACTCCAAAAAGTTCAAGTCCATAAAAATCACTCTCATCAAGATGTTATTGAAGATGTGATAGGTGAGCAAGTCACCAGGAAGAGACAGACCAAACTTCAGAAGATGGTACGGTTCACCTGTTTTGTCTCGATATTGGAGCCAAAGGACCATCGAGAAACTCAGCTGGTTGATTTTTGGATCAGATCAATACATGAGGAGCTGAAAAACTTAGATCGAGCTCAAGTGTGGGATCTGACTCCAAGACCAGCTCATGCCAACATATTAGGAACCAAGTGGATATTCAAGAACAAGATTGATGAGCTTGGACATGTGGTGAAAAACAAGGCTCAATTGGTGACTCAAGGCTATTCTCAGATCGAAGGGGTGGACTTTGAAGAAGCTTTTCCACCAGTAGATAGACTTGAGTCAATCCGTTCATGCTAGGGATGGCTTGCTTGATGAACTTTTGGTTGCATCAGATGGATGCGAAAAGTGCTTTCTTGAACGGGATTCTTTAAGAAGAGGTATATACCAAGCAACCAAAAGGCTTTGAAGATCCAGATCATCCTGAGTATGTTTACAAACTCAAGAAGGCATTCTATGGCCTGAAACAAGCACCACGTGCGTGGTACGAACGACTGACGGTCTTCCTAACAGAGCAAGAGTATCAACGGGGTAGTGTGGATCAGACCTTATTCCTCTTCACCAATCCAAAGGGGTTCCTGGTTGTCCAAATCTATGTGGATGACATCATCTTCGGAAGAACAAGCAAAACACTGGTGGATCAGTTTGTCAAGACAATGACCCAGGAGTTTGAGATGAGTATGGTCGGAGAGTTGAATTATTTTCTCGGGTTACAAGTTAAACAGAAGGATGAAGGCATCTCAGTTTCTCAGAGTACCTATGCCAGGAACTTGGTAACACGGTTCGGACTACAAGAAAGCAAGGATGCAAGAACTCCTATGCGTACTACAACCACATTGTTGGCATATGAGCATGGCGAAGATGTGGATCAACGCATGTATCGTGGTATTATTAGCAGTCTGTTGTATCTCACAGCCAGTCGACCTGATCTTTGCTTGAGTGTGGGAATGTGTGCAAGGTATCAAGCAAAGCCCAAGATGACGCACCTCATTGCTGCGAAGAAAATCATACGGTATGTCAAGGGAACAACTGATTTGGGGCTCGTATATACCAAGGATACGAACCAGAATCTCGCAGGGTACTGTGGTGCAGATTGGGAGGGGTGCATAGATGACCGCAGAAGCACAAGTGGTGTGTGTTTCTTTCTGGTTAACAATCTGATATCATGGCACAACAAGAAACAAAATATTGTGTCTTTATCAACTGTTGAAGTTGAATACATTGCACTGGGAAGCTGTTGCACTCAACTCATGTGGATGAAACAGATGGCTAAAGACTATGGTATGAATTCTGGAACTCTACTCATCCATTGTGATAATGTTAGTTCCATTAATATATCTAAAAATTCGGTTCAACATTCACGAACTAAACATATTGACATTAGACATCATCTTGTTCGTGAGTTGGTTGAGGAGAAACTGATAGTTATAGATCATGTGGGCACTGAGTTTCAACTGGCTGATACCTTAACCAAGTCGATGGACTTTAATCGATTCGTTGATTTAAGAAAGTCCATTGGTGTTTCTGAAATCTAATTTGCCTTGTGAGTTGAGATGCTTGTGACAGGGATAAACAGGGCACAATGTTCATACAAGTCAATTCATCACAAGCGATCTCAAGTGTCTGGTGTAAAAGAGCTGCCTGTCTCACCGTTCTGAATGTTGATAAGTACAAATCTGTTGTTGGGTGTACAACGCGCTGAGGATGAGGAGGAAATAAAAAAACAAAAAAAAGGGAAAAAAAAATTGTGTGTTGTGCAAGAGTCCTCTTGATGAACCTGAGAAATCAAGTGATGGTTCTCACTCAGCTGGGAAAAAGTATAAACTATTGAAGAACCTGAGAAATCAAGTGATGGTTCACAAACAGCTGAGAGAAGGACTCACTCCTCATCCAAAGGAAATTCCAACCGCCTTGGACGACAGAGAAGGTTGAAAACGATGTCAAGTATCAGGATAAAGGTGGGAGAGTGTGAAAGCTAGACATTAGACAGGCGAGTTGCAAACATCTACCACCATGAGCATTGTCTCTGTGAATTCCCATGCGTCTAATGGTGTCTCAGCTTCGTGAGGCGGATTTCAACAGGGTAAATACTGAATTTTAAATGAATTTATACTCTACTCATGTGATTTATAGTTCTTCTGGTTCACTCACAAATTGTGACAAATGTGTTTGCATGCTCAAGATTGTTAAGTCATGTGAAAAATTAAAAGAATCATACTTAAAAGAGGGCTTAACATTTCGCTGTGATGAGATAGGGTTTTGGAAGTTGGTGTCGTGATCTGTTTGTTGAGTGTGTGCAGGCCCAATAGATGAGAGAGACCTAAATCGCAAAAAGATAGGGTTTCACTATAAAAGGTGTAAACGAAAGAGGAAAGGTCATTATCAACTCACAGCCGCCTGTTGATGTCTGCTATCTTCACCGGAATCAAAGGTTGGGTCAAAATGCTATCACCACCACCGCCTCAAGTACAAAGCGCTGAAACAATGGTGGCCAAATCGTCTGACATGCAAGGTAGCGATGAGTTCAAGGAGGCCATCGATTCTCCGATTCCCGATGAAGCTCAATGTTGTGAAGTCAAATCAGGGAACGAACAGATCAAAGAGGAGAATGTAGCTCCGAAAGACCCTTCAGGAAGACAAAGAGACTCGAGAAGCCAAAGTGACACCGAAGCAGGAGGAAACCACCAAACTAGATCTGATGGTGACAACAATCGACAGAGAACATCAAGAGAGGGAGAAGCTTCCGCAGAAGGGGAAAGAAACTCCCGAAGCATTGGAGCCTAAGTCCAAGGCCCCGATTGATGGCTCTATTGTGCAGGTTTCCTCGTCAGAATCCCAGTCGGAGAAGAAAAGGAAGAGAATACCCAAGCTGGAACCCCGGAAGAGATCTCAGCGATCTACTGTTGCTTCCAGCTCTCAGGAACGTCATTGAAGAACGATTCATGATCGACTTCGATGAAATGCTAGTGACCAAGACCTTGTTGAGAGACATCAACCTTCTGTCATCAGTCATAAATGTCTCACCTTTCAACAAAGAGCTGCTCTGTGAGTTCTGATCGGTCTGCCAATGGTGAAAACCGAGGAAGAGTCAGTTGAGGTGAAGGTTCGTGGATCCACCTATGAGTTCTTCCAGAGAAATCAACAAGACTCGGCATGATCCCACTCACACAAAGGAGGAGCGCAGATTTGTGCTGAAGAAGGTTGCTTGGTTTGTGTGATGAAGAGCTCGCTGAGTATAGACTGACAAGAAGTTCACCACCCTCAAGGGACTGAAAGCTTTGCACTTCAAGAAGGATAAGGGGTTGCTTTATAAGATCTGTTGTGTAAACCTCGACAATGTCACCAACAGTCGGTTGAAGTTGGTGTATCAGGTCTGTGAAGGAATCCCCGTTGACTTGGGTAAGCTGGTCTACGACAATGTGCTGAACATGGCCAAAGGTTGAGATCCCAAGTTGCTCTTACCATACCCATCTCTCATCACCAGGGTGATTCAGCGTCAAAGGTTTTGTCTTCCCGGAGGTTCAGAGCACCAAGCCCAAAAGGCAGAAGGTCTCAGTTGTCAAGCTTGTGAGGACATCAATCCAGACTCTAACTTCAGACTCACGCATGTCAGCCAATCTGCTTCTCCAGACTGCTCTTAATGCAGGTATGTATTCCTAATCACAACTATCCATATTGCTTAACTGAATGTTTTTAACTGATTTATGCAATCAAGCAGGGGGAGAAAGTAGTGATGATGAGACTAACCCTGATGTTTAGATGTAGTATTGATGCAGGGGGAGAGTGTGGGATTTTGGGTTAGTGAGTTGTAGTTGTAGGCTAAGGGTTAAGGGGAAAGCCTGTGGAGTTATGTGTATTTTTGTTTAAACCTTTGTGTGAATGACTTTTCGGTCCGTCCGTTTATTCGGTTCGTTGTTGTTTTAAAATGCATGGTGGTTTTTTAAAAGCATGGTGGTTTTTCTCTCGTTGTTGTGTGTTGTGTGTGTTGGTTTTGTTTATCATCTTGCGGAGATTGCCGGATTGTCAAAATCGATAAAAAGGGGAGATTGAAGATGCCGAGGATGGATTCGAAGGGCGATCGTCGAGGAGGGCGAGGACAGACGGTGAAGACAACTCATGATATTTCGGACTTGGAAAAGCAAAAGGAAACAAGCTTTAACAAGAAGATTGTCTTATTTGGAGAAGACGTGGTGAACAAGGGAGGAAGATTCGTTATAGGAGATAGCGAATCAAAGAGAATATTTCCTAAGAGAAAAATAAGGAAATATTCCCAATTTAATGAAGATATGGAGATCTTCTAGATTTGACGTGTTGTATGCTTTATTTGGAGAAGGCGTGGTGAACAAGGAAGGAAGACTCGCTATGGGAAGATAGCGAAGTTGGGGAATATTTCCAAAAGTGAAGAATAAGGAAATATTCCTGAATGAATGAAGATATGGGAATCTTTATGTTTTGGGAAGTTAGGTATTGTGTGTAGGGTATATAAGGGCGTGGATGTGTTCAGAATTGGGGTTAACACTCTAAGCCGCTTATTTTCGTGGGTGATCATCTTTGTATAGGTGAATGTTCGATCTATTGTACAAACTAGGAAAAACCTCATTGTTGTAATAGATCAGTTTGTTTATTAGATAGCGTCTGGGGGCAATAGGGTAGATTGCATAATAGCCAGTTTGGGTTGTGTCTTGTAAAGAGAAACCTAAAGAGATATCTAATAAAAGGTGTTAAGCGTTTGAGTTCGGCGCTTTCCGAGTGAAATCTGTCTGTTCATCAGTTGACCGAGAGTTTCCACACTTTCGGTAATTACCATCAAACATGACCAAAATATCATTAAGTAGCGACGGTAAACAATCATTTTCGAGAGATCCAAATAATTTATAGCGATTAGAAAACGAAAAAAGTAGATCGTAGTGTAGAGGAAGAAGGGGACAAAGACAGTAGACATTAATATATAATTCATTAAAATATCAATTTGGACTTTTATTGAGAAAAGATAGAACAAGTTTTGGAATCGGAACCCTTATCATTAGGCCTTCTTTTTTGCAATTGTATATTAATTAAATCTGTAACGATAAAACAATTTAATAAGTTTTGTTGCAGGCTCAATAAAAGTAGGCATCAAAATTGATGGGAGTTTGTTCACGCGAGTGGTAAAAGTGCAACTCTAAAGAATAAAATTACACTAGTCACGTCCAAACACAGCCACATATAAATTGAAAAGTCTTTTAAGCGTGTCAAAAAAAGTAGGTTTTAATATAGTCATGAGCATATTGAGATTATCTTTTAGTGGCAACAATTAACAAACATAATCAATGTCTGAATCCAAATGGTAACACCAATATTATTACTCAAGTCAATAATTTTAATTTCTCAAATAACAGAGAATAATATTGTGTGGAGTGTATTTGTAAGAGTAGTGTCAATATGAATTGGATGTATATACTTACACTTACATCATCGGTCCATTTAAGCCATGTCCCATTTCCTCGTGCAAAGTTTTGAAGTTGATGCCTACATCTCATGGTAGGGTAAATGGTGTATATCATATGCTTCTATGATATAACATAATAGTATTTTCTATCCATAAATTGTTTTATAAGGTTTTTATTGATATAAAAATATATATTCTCATATTTCTAGGCATATTTTTAAGGGGAAATTGAAAAATAAGGATGTTTTTTTTGAAATTTGTCAATCTACACCTTTTTATTTTATTTTTGTCCATATATGACTATTTTTAATTAAAATCCTATTTTACCCTTTTAATATATTTTATTTTTAAAAAAATATGGCAATATATTTGTACTTTATTTTTAAATCTTGATACCAATTATTTTTTGTAATTATCTTAATTTAAATAGCTAAAATATAAAAAGCAAAACCTTCACGTATCCATACTATTAAAAGAGAAGACAAAACGCCTACGTGTCGTGACGTCAGAACTTTTAGATTTTTTTTTTTTTTTTGCGTTAAAGTCCTTATATTTTTGAATCTTTTTAAAACTGATTTTTATAAATTTTTTTAAAATAGGCTGGTTTACGAATATATTTTGGGCTTCTGCAAATATGTTTTGGGATTCGTCCGATTTGTAACCTTTAAATAAATAATATTTCAACACCCTTTTATAATAACATAAATAATTAGAATATATATAATTCATAAAAAATTCTATAATCGACATGCATAATAAATAATAATAGAGATAAGGGATATTCGGGTCGGGTTCGGGTAGGAACCGAACGGGTCCGGGTATTTTGGGTAGGGGATTTAGGAACCGTATAGGTACTTTGAGTTTTTCGGTTCGGATTCGGGTCCGGGTCTTTCGGGTATGAGATGTCTCATATTATATAGCTTATAGAACATAATCTAATAGTATCTTTTTTAGATTTGAAAAGTTGTTACGATTTTTCTTTTTTATATTTATCTATAATTATGGTTCTATTGAATTCATTTTCTACGCTTTATAGAACGTAAGAGAAAATATAGAATACATATTCTAGATGACCTAGAACATAATACAAAATATAGAACACATATTCTATCTTCAATAGAACACATGGTAAATGATAGATTACGTATTCTAAAAAATATAGACCATAAGGTTAACTTTAGATTTTGTTTTCTAAATATTATAGAATAAATAGCATATTTGTATTCTACAAGTCGTAGAACATGTACAATATTTAGAATATATACAATATATAGAATACGTAATCTAAACTTAATAGATCATATATAACTTATAGATTACGTAATCTAAATATCGTAGAACATATACAATTTGCAGAATACGTAATCTACAATATAAAATATGTATTCTAAACGCTATAGAATAAAATTTAAAATTGAATTTTGGAAAATATTCGACAATTTTTTTCTCATCATATGTTCTTCGTTCTTTTTCGTTCACGTATTTTTCAACTTATATTTAAAAATTTGTCTAAAACTAATAAAAGTCTCATATTAATAATACAAATTACATGTTAGTTGATACACTAACTATAAATAAGTCTTGTGTTGTGCAAAGTTAAATGGATTTAGTAAAATCATTGATTTGCTCTATCATCATAATTGACTTTATTCCACAACCATTTAAATTTCAATCGACATTGTACCGATTTGAGGGAATAATCAGTTGAAAAAGAATTAAAAACAATTTCATATTTATTTTAAACAATTATATGCAAAAGTAAAAAATATTTATATATATTTTTATATAATATGTATATATAAATTTATAATAAAAAATCTAGTGTACTATAATTGCAGAAGAATATGTAATTAATATGATTATTTTCTAATTTTGTTCAAAATGACAATATTATGAATGATTTCATTTCCTATTTACAAGTCAATTCTCATTGTTTTTATAAAGAAATTATATGTCAAATAACTGTGAGGAAATATACGTTACCAGTTTGGGGAAAGTCCAAGAATAAAAAAGCTAGAAGTGAATGTGAAAACCAAAATAATTAAATGTCTTGTGTAGTGAATAAAGACACTTTGACCAAAGCCTCTCTTTATCTCCTTTTTTAAGCCATCAATGCTTTGAAACTCTCCAACAACCACAAAACCAACTCCTCTCTCTCTCTCTCTCTATAGAGAAACAAGTTGATTTCTATTGTCAATATTATAAGCAAGAATTGGATTAAGATGACGGAGACAAGACAGAACAGTGTTCCTTTCCAAAGACCAACTTTCTTACCAATGTTATGTTCGAGACCATCCATCAAGAACGTGATTCTACCCGTTAAACCGAACCAAGAAGACCCTCAAACCGATCCTTTGTCTCCCAAAATCAGCTGCATTGGTCAAGTCAAACGCAGCAACAAAATCGTCGGCTTTCCCACCACGACCACCACCGCCACCGTCACTCCCGCCTTGCACCACCACGGTTACTTCAACGTTAAACGCCTCTTCTCCGGAAAGAATCTAACATTTTCCGCTCAACCTACCACTACAACTAAAAGTACTACCAGTCGAGGAAGAATAAAAAAAGAGGAAGTTTGTAATAAAAAGATTGATATAGTTGATGTTGCCTATTTGGATCCGCCTTTACCGGTGGTTAAGAAAACCAACGGCGGCGGCGGAGGAGGAGATAAAGTAACTGAGAATCTGTGGAAGAGGAGATCTAGTGGTAGTAATGGTGGTCTTCAACTCCAAAGTTTGCAGATTCAACTCAGTAGACCTCATCATCTTAAGATTACAACTGTTTAAGTTTGTACTAAAGCATTTTTCTTGATTTTTTTTGTTTTGTTTTTGTTGTTGTTGAAATTTTAGTTATTATAATATATAGTTTGTACAGAAAAAATATTCTCTAGCCTTCTTCTTCTTCTCCTGGTTTCATTTCGTCGTAATTAAAATCTGAATTTTTTTTTGATGTCTTTTAGTTTTACTATTATATATAGTATAGTCTTTTTCTTTAATATCTTAGAGCATTAATATCAATTAGAGGTGTTAATGGGTTCTTAAAATATTTTATGGGAAATAAGAGGTGGTGTAAAACTTTTATGAAAAAGAGTGAATATAGAGAAATGTGTATAATGGTTCTTAAAAAAAAAGTTTGATATTTAATTTTGAACTTAAGATCGGACCGTCGTCGACGGTGACCGGAGCAACGACGACTTTGTCCTTGTAAGCTTCGCTTGTGCTTCGATAACGAGAGATTCCGGTAACAACCACCGTGGTTCTCGATTTCTCTGACAACGACTCAGATCGGATTACAGTAACCGCCGTTTCACCGTCGTAACTAACATCCGTCACTTAAAGAAAACTCTGTTGCTAATTTAAGAAGAGACGAAAATTTACCTCTTTCTCCGGTGGATTATCGCCGGAAATTCGAAGAGGAATCGATTCATAGCTGAGGAAAAAGAGAGAGAACAAGGAAGAAGAGAAGAAGAGGCGCATCCTTAATTAGGTTTCTGAGAAGCACATCTTACATTTTCCTTTTTTCCTCTTTTTTCTTTTTAATTTAAATGGGCTAAGAGGTGGATTAAAAGGCCCGATATTAATGGTCTAATGGGTTATGGGTAATGTCAGAAAAACAGCTTCTCTTTTCGAAACACGGTTAGAAACTTCTTTTGACTGTAATTTACAACAAACTATGAGGACTAAACTGTAAATAAATTTAGACTTTATAATCACTCTGTTTTTTTCTACGCAAAGCTTCATTATTTCTCTGTATCTCTTCTTCTTCTTCTTCAAAAACACAGTTCGAAAACTTGGAAAACCACCAGCTTTCTCTTTTCTTTTGACTGTGATTTACAACAAACTATGAGGACTAAACTGTAAATAAATTTAGTCTTTTATAATCACTCTGTTTTCTACGCAAAGCTTCATTTTCTGTCTCTCTTCTTCTTCTTCTTCTTCTTCTTCTTCTTAAAAAATACTCTATTTCTCTCTTCTGAAATCCATCTATGGTTGTTCTTCTTCCACGTTTCTTCAAGGTTTTCCTCTCAGCAACAGACTCTGAATCTATGGTAAGTTAAAAAGTCACAGACTTTCAGACTCCTTAAGTAATAGTAGCCATGTGAAAGCTTTTAGGGGTTTATAGGGAAAGCTTTTAGGGTTTTATAAGGAAAGATTCTTCAGTAATTCAACAAAAAGAAACTAGGAATTTGTATTTCATCTCTGTTTCCTGCATCAAAACTAGTAGATAGAGAACCGATCTGTAGAATGAAACTGTTATAAGATTCTTCTTGATATGTGATATTTCTGTTAAATCAATGACTACATACATTTTTGTGTGTCCCTTGTTTATAAAATCATGCTTTTGGGTTTGCTTTTAAGTTCCTATATACTTTCTCAAATACATTCATAAAAGTCATTGCTTAATCTTCTTTGATATGTTTCTATGTTGTTGTTGTCTGGCTCATATACTCTCTGTTGAAACTAAAAGTCAATGTGTCTGACTTATCTTGATTTAAGGTTATTTACTTGTTTTTTTGTTGTTGGATGATCTTTCAGGAGATTCCTGTGTGGTACATGCAACATCTTGAAAGTCCGTTACCACGAAAAGCGAAGCTCCTAGGCACAGGAGGAAAAACTTGGACTGTGAGAATGAAGATTATAAGGGAGCGTGTGTTCTTTACTGAGGGATGGTCAAACTTCGCCGAAGACCATTCACTTGTGGATGGAGAATACTTGACCTTTGTCTATGACGGTCACCGCACTTTCGAAGTAAGTGTCTACGACCGGTCTACTTGTAAAGAGACAAGAGCCGTTGAAGAAGAAGAAGATACTTCGATGAATGTTGTTGATTGCGACAATAGTAAGTGTATTGTCCCTGTAGGCAGCGAAGAGGCACAAACCGAATTTCCAGGTATGATAACATTAACTAGTTTCAAAGATTGTTTGTTTTATAATATGTAGTTTGGTTTAGTTAGTTTATAACCAATTCATTTAATTAGTTAGCTGATTAGTACTCTAATTAATCTGTATATATAATAAGGCTATACAAACTCAATTATATAGTTTGAGAAAGTTTTTTTTTTTGGTTTAATAGTTTGAGAAAGTTGATAATACAGTTTTACATTCTATATCCTTTATTTCTCTTGAGATTTCAACTTCAATGTAGATTCATCATTGTTAATAGTTTGCTTTTGTTTTGCTTTGTCTTGTTTCAGTTGATGCAGAGAGTACAAACGTGGATGTTATAAATGATTCTCCATACTATATTAAAGAAAAAGACTATACTATATATAATAGTAAACCCACGCTACGCTCCAAATAAAATTTGTATTAAGAGTTTTATGATTTTTTTCTCCTAAACCAAAACTTCAAATCAAACTTTAAAGTAATTATAGTTTACTCTATTAGTCCTTATTTTTGTAATAATTATTTTGAAGCCAATTTTTTTATAAATAACATAAACATACATTAAAAATACTACAAACAATATAAATTTTAAAAATACAAAATAGTATAAATTACATTATATGATAATAAAAACATAGGTAAATTACAAACAAAATAACAAATTACTCAATAAATTCATTCCCATAATACTCCCATAGATGATCAATGATAAAACTTTGAAGTGATAAATATTAATTTTATATGTAAGTTTACTATTTATTTTGTTTATAAATATTAAATTTATAAGAATATATGTGAAATATTGATAATATGTATTATTATAAAGGTTTTGACCAAAAATGTATTATTATAAAGGCTAAAATGATAATAAATAAATTTATTTTGATAAATAATATATTATTGTAACAACTAATTTGCAAATAAAAAATAGGAACTTTTTTTTTTGTCAAACTAAAATAAAAAAAAATAGGAACTTTAAATACGAAGTTTTGAATAGTAAAACTCAATATATGGAATGTCACTATTCAAAACTTGATAATTTGAAATTATAGAATGCCTTTTGAAAATGATCTAAGTAAACCAGGGTAGAACCCGCATTTCACGGATGTTGTAAAAAGTGTTCTCCATATGAAAAATCTTAATACAACAGGTTGCATGAAACCATAAGAGCACCTTCATCGATGTGTTTAAAGGATGTCTAAATAATAAAAATAAAAAACAAAATCAGAAAAATAGAGTTAAGAGGAGAACCGGGTCTTGATGAGGACAATTTGAACAAAGTTATAAACCTTTACGTGTCACATTATTAGAGGTTTGTGTATTTTTAATTCTTTTTCTTTTTTCTTCTGAAACAATAATCTTTTTCTTTTACCGAAATATTTTGTTATACTTTTGATTATTTTGTATAATTTCAGTATTTTCATATTTTCATGTATTTTTTTAACTTTGGATATTTTTTTTTTGGGTATTTTTGTATGTTTTCATGTATTTTTTTCTAAATCTGGTATGAAATACCCGGAACCGAACTGAAATCGAAAATTTTAGGTATTTTTTTCTATATCTGGTCTGAAATACTCGGAACCGAACTGAAACTGAAATTTTGGATATTTTTTCAATATCTGGTTTGAAATACCCGGAACCGAACCAAGACCGAACTGGAACCGAAAATTTTGGATATTTTCCGGTTCCACAAACAAAACACCGAACCGACTAGGAATCGATATGAACCGAACCGAAACCGAACAAAATATGTATTCAAATTTGATAAAAAAAAAATTAAGACCCATTAGTGTCAACCCAATGGAAGCAACATAAATTTTAGAGGGTTTTAAATTAAAAAAAACAAAAAAAATCAAATAATTAGGTAGACACCTTAAATGGATTTAACCAATCGAAATGGTCTAACTCATCTAAGACAAATGGAACGCAACCTTGTATTAAATTCCTCTTTGGCCTTTATTTTCCGGTGATGTGGTTGGCCACATTTACTCTCCTTCCACACCTCTATTTTCAATGTTGGCAACGAAACATATTAAGATGAGAGAGAACTATGGAATCATAAAAATTTTAACAAAAAAAAACTATGGAATCATTTAGTGTTAAATATTGAATTTTGTTGAGCTGAAATAACCGACCAAGTACTTTTTTTTTTACAAAAACCTACCAAGTACTTGTATATAAATAATTGATATAAAAATTGTTCTACCTCCTTTAGTTATTTGTTTTGTGTTTTCCTCCCACTGACTATATATATATATATATATATATATTTTGGTTAAACCAGGAGGTTCTGAGCCGAAACCCATAATCCTTCTAGGCCCGCGACGACCAGCCTTTGATAATACCAATTAATGGCGTAAATCATTGCTCCCAACGCGGTTCGAACTCAGGAGCACAACATCACCAACGACTGCGCTTAACCGACTGAGCCAACCCGTTAAGTATTAAGTAAATATTTTTTCTAAAGAGATTAGTTTTCGATTTCACGCATCTGACGGAAGTGATAACCCATTAAAAGCATCCTTGTATACGATGTGGTGGTGTACTGTTAATGGTGGGGTTAAAGCCTGGCCTGACCAATTCGAGAAGTCAAAACGACATAGGCGACGTCGGAGTCAACGCATGAGGCCCAGCTCCCAAGTTAGATCGTAAAAGGACTGTACGACCTAAAGTCAGAAGACACGCCAGCGTGTTTTCCGCGAGGGGACTAGTCCAACAATACGGACCGAGCGTGCCGAGAACGCACCAAGAAGCTCACTATAAATAGAGAGCTCCTATTCAGAACACAGGAGAGCAGATTTTAGAGAGAGAAAGCTACATAGAGAAACTATCAATTGTATTTCGCCTATCTTTTAGCTCGCTTATCTACACCTTAGCTCGACACTTTTTGTAACCTCGTTACCTCGCTGATTTTCAACTCGCTATCTTTAGCAACATAATTAAACACCTCGCTAGGCTTCCTAGCTCGCTCATCGCGACCATTTTACAGTTGTCAATAACGAGATTTCCGGCCCTCTTTTTACCTCTTATCCAAACTAAACACTACCTTAAATCCGAGCTACTACTTAACCGTTTTATCCCTTAACATGTACTTTTTCTAGTAGGTGGCTTTAGATGTGTCTAGTACTGTCACACAATGTGACGAAGTGACACGTGACCAAGCGATGTAGAGTTTTTGGTCGTAGTTGAACAACCGATTAGGAAGAAAAATCGAGACGTTATCCATGGTTTGTCCTTGGTTATTATTTATTGTCATTGCGTAGAAGATCCGAACTAAGAACTGATGCCTTTTCGTAGAGAATGGATGTCAAGATTCTTGTGGTGATAGTGTGATCCTTGGGATTAAAACTACTTTTTTCTCTGGTCGGTTTAAAAAGACCTTTGCCTTGATATCTTTGTCCCCCCTCCCCCAAATGAGTCACAATTAGTCGTGTCCCATTGCATAACCCTTCTTTTTGGTTAAATTTATCAGAAGAATTATCAGAACACCGACCTTTTAGTACAACCTATGAACGGAAAATTATGGAAATTTCTACGAATAAGATATTTCGGCGGATATGTCATCTCAAAGCTTCATTGCTTCTCTCTTCATGTGGGATATTTTTCATCAGGTGCGAGGCTATCACTACTTAAAGTATTCCATATAAAAGTTGGCCATTTTAGGTCAGGTAACCATGAGTTCATCTACATTTCGTTATTACACGTAAAGATAACTCTGGTTTTTAGCTTCTCCAAATCTCATGGAAAATGCTCGTACTCCGGGTACACATGACGGAAAACCGAATCTATGGGACTATCGTTTTGCCAGAGCATGAAGTTGTTGTGAATCTCAATATTGTCTTCTTCTTGATATCCTGAAAATGGATTAACCTATTGGGTGCTATTATGTCTCCTATTTTCAAGATCTAACAAGCAAATATTTTTCTTATGTATGGACTCTCATGTTTTTGATACGATATATATCTGACCGGAATCCCAAAGATTGGAACGATAGATTGTCGCCACCATTGCCACCACCATTTCCACCACCATTTCCTTTTGTGTAGCCCCTTGCGGTATTATTGGCAAAATTAGTCGAAAAATCCACCAAAAAATCGTTTTGCCACCAACAGATTTTGTTAGTGAAACCTCATCTTCTATACACAATACATCCCTCAACATGACATACTTACAAATACAAGAGTTTATTGTCGTTTTGGACAGTTTTTCAAAAGTAATGCAAAAAATAGCCATGTCACTATTTACAATTGCGTTTCACACCGTGGGTCCCGCCATGTTCGGCAATTCTCGTTTGTGTAAAAGTCGATGATGGGTATAAGGATTGTGTTATTTACATTATGTGTCATTCAGTTTATGGTTATATAATTTGCACACAAGCCCATTAAAAGTCAACAAATGCATTAAATGCACTCTGACGGAGAGAGAATGCATGTTTCAGAGCATTAAATGATGTTAACATAGACAATATACATATATATAGAATGCAAAGTTATTATGTGATCATCCTCTCTTCTCTTTCTTCTAATTTTTTTCTTTCTTTTCTTTTTTCTTCTTCCTTTCAAAAACCTTACGAGTCAACTCAGTACATTACAGCAATTGTACGACAGTTCTAGCAGATGTACAATATTCTCATGCACACTTTCGTCTGAACAGATGTAAAACTTTCGTATGATTGTCCACTAGACTTGTCGACTCAACAATCCAGTGGATTTTGTACGACAATTCACTGGACAATTAAAAGTAAAACTGCACATGCGATTGACATCTCTTTTTTGTATAACAATCCAGTCGATAGTTAGATTTTACACTAAATTTACAACAAATGTTATTCGACTGTACAACTAAACTGTCCACTGGATAATACAAGTGAATTTGTACATTTATTGAATCAACGTGGAAGAAAGAAAAAGAGAGGGGAGGAGAGAAGAAAGAAATAAGAGAGGAGAGGAAAGAAGAAAGACAAAGTAAAAGAGAAAAAGAAGATAGAGACAAAAAAGAATGAACGTGAAAGAAAGAAAAAAAAAGAGGAGAGAAGAAATATAAGATATATGTAATTTAACTGGAGCCCACCAATTGTCCACTGTTTCGACAATACTGCAATATACCCTTAATAGTAATTTCACACAACCTCACGCGTTCGAATCTCTATTAGTGTGTGCTCTATCTCACTGATACATTTCCACCCATTCGTCACACGCGCGAGCTTTCTAAAAACTGGCTAAACAACCAACAAATCATAATTACAATGGTAGCTAAAGTTACTTTTAAAAAGTTATAGTCAAACACATTTTTAAAATTCAGAATGTTCCGTAATCAAAAATAGATTTTTAAGTAGGGTCAATTAAATATATGGACACCGTAAACTTGTAAATTAGTTTTTTGCTACTTAATACACTTTCTTTAGGTCTCGATCCCATAAATTTAAAATATGGACGAAATTACCCCTATGACATATAGCCGTGAAAAGAGAAGACAGGGGACAAACGTACTGTTTGTTGCAGAGTAAAAAGATTCAGAAAATATTCAGCCACTTGCAGCATTAAATGCACTGATTTGGGCGGGAGGTTACTAAATCTGGCGCTAATAATGTTCTCCGCTAATAATATTATTAACGATAACAATTTAGTTAGCGTTAACCAAGTTGGTGGCGCTAATAATTTTGTTACCGTCGAAAAATAAAATTTGACTCATTAGAATTATGAGTGGATTTTTGCTAGATTATGCTAGATTTTTGTTAGATTATGACTAGATTTTTGCTAGATTATGACTAGATTTTTGCATAAACAAAAAAATATGATTGAATTTTTGCTACAATATTCTTTCATACTGAATAATTTGTCATGATAACTTCACATATAAATAGTGAATAACTTGTCATAAAAGAATAATGATTGTTACCGATAACAATTTAGTTATCGCTAAATGTTAATATGAAAAATTATTCACCATAAATTTGTATGGTAAGATATAATATAACGGTAACACGATTATCGGATAACAATACACTTACAAAGTATTGTAACTACTAATGTGTAACAGTACTTATCGGATAACAATTTGAGAAGGAGTGTTGTACCTATCAATCCTCTAACAAAATGATTATCCTATACCAAATGATTCTTTTCTCGCAAAATATACTAATAAATGTATATAAAGTATCAACGACTACGATTAATACCAAAAATTGATACAAGTTTAAATAAAGGCATCTCAATCTACATCGGTAAATCCATAAAGTAAAAGTACTAATCATTTTGAGTTTGATTAAGAGATATAATACGAAATCACTAACTCTAATCAGATTAAAACAATGTTATAAACGAAAAGAGGGAAACATGATTTGAACAATGGATCTGAAATGCATATTCGAAATTAGTCAATAAAGATTGAAATCGATACAGAAAATCTATGAGAACAAAAGATTAATCACAACCAATTTCAAAAGCAAAGAAATCAAGACTCAAATGCACATATCATCGTTCTGTCAACACACCTGATAAAATCGTCAATAACTCCATTTAAACTTGAAATAAACTTCAACGATCGATTGGAAGATATGTAACAATATTAAATGAATCGAATTCTTGATCACAAAAGAGCTTCAAATTTTTAGCAGAAAACGGCGAAAGGAGACTAATTTTGGAGGAGAGAAATAATATTGATAGAATAAAATAAATGTAAAATACAAAAACAAATCTTCCAAACATATATTGTGTCAGCCTTTACATAGTATAGGTACAACTATGAATTCAAACATAAAGAAAAAATAGGGTATTTTTGTCAAACATACCATGAATAGTATAGGCAAATAGTGTTGTTTTTCAACACCTAATAAACAATTTCTCTATGTCCATTCTTTATAATAATCCTTTTAAGTATATGTGTGATGTGTGATTTAAAAGTTTATTGTCTGTGAGTTGTGTGTATTGTAAGACAATCTCCATCAGTGTATGTAAGAAGGTTTCTAACATTAAATTGGAATAAAATAATAAGTAACAGAGGAGAGAAAACTAACAGATGGCTCTAGAATCTCTTTCTCAAGATACTTTCGTAAATAATTTAAGGGGGTGACGACCTATTTCTCCACCATAACTATCGTATAACATCAAAACCACACAAATTTAAGGTGTCGATCTATTTCCCATAATTTTATAGTTGTAAATCCAGTTACACACAAATTTAAACTTCCATTTTGCATTCCCCATAATTTAAAATTGCAGAATAAATATCCCCACAATTTGGTTTAACAACGGTTTATTGTTGTCCAATTTACATTAATAAACCAAAATAAGGTTTTAACCGGATTTTAACCCGATTAAAAATGATCAAAACCCACATAAAAAATAAATCACGATATATACATATATATATATATTATCTTTCGATAAAAATCCCCAAACAAAAACAACAAAAACATCGTGCATAACACCAAACACAAACACAACACTTCTTTGGAATTATCACAAATCGTGAACTTCTTCTAACGTTTGAAGATATACTAGAACTAAAAGTTACATTATTTATCTTAAACTTCGATTTGCTTTTCTTCACCTTCATAGTTGAGATATTTTTAAAAACCCTGATTTTAGGATTCTTAAAACTCGATTTGGGTGTTTGAATATTTAGAGGGTAAGTATCATAGGTTAATAAGTGGGTTTTTAAGCTAAAATCCATTTAAACTAATTAAAACAAACTAGTCTTTCATCACTTAAATGAGAACCGGTTTTTAACAAAACATTCTTCATTCTCTCTCCAGTTGGGACCCACATATCATTAATATTTTATAATATTATTTTTTTTTTGCTAAAAATCAAAAATGTGATCTCTTACATTGTGCATGCTCTAAACAATCTTTCACATGTGTCATTTATCTATTGGTCAGATTACTTTTATTTTAAAATTTTATTTAATTAATTGGATTATTATAGAAAATATCCGTTTATAATTGTTAAGAAACCTCCCACACCAAACGAGATGCTCTTAGACCATGTCCAACAGAGAAACCCTCAAAATTTCTTAACTATTCATTGGGACCCATGAACAGTTAGTTTAAAATAAAATAATTAAAAACGAAATAATCATAGTTCGCCACGTATCCAAAGGGCCCACTAAATAGTTAAGATCTGGATCTTAAATAAGAAATATAAGATCCAGATCTTAACTATTTAACGGGTCCCACCTGTTAAGATTTCTTTAAGAAACACCAATGCACATGCTCTTAGAACATTTGTAGTAATTAAGTAGTATGTGATTTTCTTTTTTCATTTGTTTTTATAAAATTTAATTAACGATAGACAGATTGGGTCAAGACCCACATCTATTGGATCTTAAAACCCACAACTTAAAATCTACCAAAAATTTAAACATATTAGAAATGGACATAAATCCCTACGGGCATCTCGATCCGTGATCTCAATGGGGTTCTCATATTTAAAATAAATAAAAATTAATAAAATAGAGAGGAAAGAATCGATTCTCATATGAGATACCTTGAAAATCCATGAGACTTCCTCTTTCATGCCAGTTGTCTTCGGTTCATAGGTTTATGTCTTTATTAAAAAATCTCAAATATCCATCTTTTTAAAATGTCATTTACATAATTTATATAATGTTAACTTTTTATTTTTATTTATCAAAAATACCTAAAATAAAATTATCTATTAATGAAGTTCCATTTTGCTTAGTTAAATATTAATTAAATAATTTATACTAAAATATCAAATATATTAACAAATATTATTGAGATACTCAATGGTTATCTCATAAATTGAATTTAAAATGTTAAAATATCAAAATGTTTCTTGTTTAAGCAACTTTTGGTATAATATAAGAAACTTCTTAGAGTGACATTTTTTTGATTAACTAAAGTTATTTTAAACATAAAAGTGTAAATAAAAATTAAATTATATAGGAAATATTAATATAATCTAAGTAAGAACTTCAGTTTAAGAAAATTTTGGAGATTTGATCATGCTCTAAGAACAAACCACTTTGGTAGAACCCCATTAGGGATTCTAAATTTGTGTAAAGTATTATTTGAGATTATTTAAATTATTTTAGAAATTCACATTGTTTTTTATTTTTGAGTGTCCAATTTGGTTTCTAAATTTTTTGTTTTTGTTTTCAACACAAAATCATTAATTAACAGATAAAATTTACTTCATATAATAAAGTTTGAGAGACAAATGAAATTAAAAAAAATTAAAGATAGAGAATTGCACATTTTGAACAGAGACAAATTTATTCTATATATGCTCATCCGAATAAGTTTTCAATTGTTGATGCATCATTGTATATCGAACTCGGTTCTGCTTAGCCATCACACTGACGATATATATAGGCATATCGGTTGAATAGGTATAATCCATTTGTGCAGTAATGTTTCCTTCTCCTTGTAAAAATTATGATATATCAAATTGATTGTGGTCATCAAGTTCGTCTTCAACTGTCATATTGTGGAGTATGATACATGCTCTCAGTATTTTCCTAATTTTCACTTTATCCCAAAGAAAAACCAATTTTTTATAATGGTAAATCGAGTTTGCAGGACTCCAAAAGCTCGTTCGACATCTTTTCGAACAGTTTCTTGACATGTCGCAAATAACAATGTCTTATGACCTTGAGGAAGGCGAATAGATTGGATATGGATCCATGGCTCTTCTAATATTGTTTCATGTTTCAGAAACAATGTTTTTGTTAGTTGTGGTATTTAGTGAGACATTACTTTCACTGGATATCCATTAGTGAGACACTATTTTGCGTTTTAATTATTATTTTGGATTTAGAAACCTACACAAAATAAAAGGAGAGCCTCCCAATAATTCTCTAATGAGTCTCAATAACCCATTAGGGTTTCCCTTTAATGATTATTTTTTTCCGTCGCTAAAGAAATAAACAAACATTAGAAAACGAACATGAGGTATGACAGTGAATCAGATGTCGTCGGTCGCCGAGTTACTAGTTGGTGATCGCTGCCTTGTTGACAATTAAAGAAGATTCAACCAAATCTTCGATGAGATTATCACATGTTGCAGAATCTTCACTGCAATGAGGAAATCGCAGTGAATATATCAGATGTCATTGGTCGCTGACGTTACTAGTTGGTGATCGCTGCCTTGTATACAATTGAAGAAGTTCCACCAAATCTTCAATGATTATCGCATCTTGCAGAATCTTCAATGAAAGCTTGGAGAAGGTAATCTCGTCTCCGCCATGTAACAAATATGTGACGCTATAAAATTTTAGAGGAAATAGCAGTGGGTAATATGATTTAGGGAGAATTACAAAACTACACCATTTGAATTACATTTCACAAAACTACACCATTTCAAAATTACTTCACAAATTTACACCTAAACACTCAAAAATAAATCCAAATAAACCCTACCCACACAATCCCACCCTCTTAATATTATACCCTAAACACTAATTAGCGAACCCAAATGAAAAGATTTAATTTTAATTTTAGTAATTTTGAAAAGGTGTAAATATGTGAAAAAATTAAATTAGGTGTAGTTTTGTGAAGGAATGGTTGAAAGAATGTAGTTTTGTGAATTCCTCTATGATTTATAATGCTATGTGCTTATATTGTATTATATTTCAAATTAAGTAGTGTGTATTTTATTAGTGTGTTGTGTGTTTGTATCTATACTATAAAAGTAGAAGAGTTTCTTTCCTATGAGTGACACCTCATCATTTTAAATATTTAACACAATATAATTAAAATAAAAATATAATGAAATCATTAACACTAATAAACTTAATTAAGAAACAAAATAATAAAGTCAACACAATTAATTTAGTATTAATAAAATTTTAAAAAATATTCAATGTAATTTCTAACATTAATAAAAATAATATATATATCAATTTAAATAATTATTAAAAATTGTCAAGAAAAAGTCTTTTATCAATAAATAAAAAGTTAAACAATTCTAACTTGGGATGCAAATATTCTATATTTCTACATAGAACACTACAAGAAATCAGGACTTTTACCACGACCATAATCGTTGTAAAATCGTGGTAAAAAGCAGTTTACCACGATTTTACGACGATTTTCATTTCGTCGTTAATCGATCGAAGTAAAAGCCAAATCGTCGTAAAATCGTGGTAAATTTTACGACGAATAAAATTCGTTGTAAATTCGTGGTAACATATACGTTGTTAAATCGTTGTAACAATTACAACGATTTTACAACGGATATTTGGTTGTAAATTTGTATTTATAATAAATCGAAATTCTCACAATCGTCGTAAAATCGTCCCTAATTAGGGACGATTTTACCACGATTTGTAAAATTTATATTTCTCACAATCGTCGTAAATTCGTCCCTAATTAGGGACGATTTTACCACGATTATAAGAAATATAAATTTTACAAATCGTGGTAAATTCGTCCCTAATTAGGGACGAATTTACGACGATTGTGAGAAATATAAATTTTACAAATCGTGGTAAAATCGTCCCTAATTAGGGACGATTTTACCACGATTAATATTATTATAAATAAAATAAAATAATATTTTATAAAATAAAATATTATTTTTTTAAAATATTTTTATTATAATTTCAAAATACAAAATACAAAAATAATTAGTCGTCTAAATTGAAATTAGGCCCGAAATAGTCCCGCGTTGCGTTCTCGGGATCTACGTTGCTTGTTCCGGCCGCTTCGGTCGTCGGACGGAGGGGATGTGTCCGCATCGTCCGAAGTAGTTCCGGTTAGATGCGAAAGCACCGTAAACGGCGTTGTAGAACCGCATGTTATTCGCCCGAGTCGCATGCAAGTTCCGAATCTCACCGCAACCGCCCGGAGATCGGTAATTGGGAGGAGCAAGTGGGACGTCCTGCATGGATCCCATGCCTAGAACCCGTCCTTTCTTCTTAGGAGCAACCTATAAAATTAAACAATTAATAAATGAATGTTTTAAAAAATAATTTTACAGTAAAATTTTACCTCATGATATATTTGATCGAGCTCGGCGGTAGTAAGCGGCTCGCCTGGATATTGAGTTCCTCCCGGGGATCTCTGAGATCGTTGAGTCTCGATCTCCGTCTTCCGAGCTTCAAGATCGTTGAATATCCGCTCGGAATGGGAGTCAACGAACTCGCCGGTCTTTTTCCCGTGCGTCTTCTCGAAGACGGCATCGACGGCCGGTTGTGACCCAACTCCTTGGCCTACAAACAAATAATAAAAATATGTGCATTAGTATAATATTAGTAATTTGAAAATAAAAATAATTTGGAAGAGTTAGTAAGAGAGACTTACCATTTCGTGCGCCCGACCCGCGAACGGGATTTGTCCGGACGTGTGAGCCATCTCGCCGGCGTCCCGTCGGCTAGCTTCGCGTTCCCGGAGGTGGAACACTTCTCGGCTACGGTCGCGTTGTGGCCATCCGTCCAATATTTCTTCAAGCCGTCCCAGACCGCGACCGAGAGATATACCGGCTTCCCCGCGTCGCCGACGACTCTCCACTTGTCCTTCCAGTCGGAGACCGTGTTGGCGAGACGGAATTTCGCCGTCTTGTTGAACTCCGTCCTCACGGTCTCGTTGATCGAGACATCCCAATGCCACTTTTGCCGCAAAATATGAAAAATTATAAGTTACTTAGCTTTACGCGAATAATATATAATAAAAAATTTAAAGTTAAATAAATAAATTTAATTGAAATTAAATAAGAACATTACCGCGAAACATTTGAACCACGTTCTCTTGATGTGCTCGGGTGTCTTGCTCCAATTGGGATGCGACTCGGTGAAGTATCCCTTGATTATGTCCGCGATAGAACGCGAGACCTGGTTGTCGTACTTGAACCTGAAAAAAACATTAATTAATTTATTAATATAATAAAAAATAATAATAAAAAAATTAAGTTAATTACCAGTAAGTGTCCGGAGACTTGTACGGATCCAACCGGCGGAGACTAACATGTCCGGGTTGAACGAGAATATCCTCAACCCGGAGGTTGGAGTACGGCGCGTGTCCCGGTATATCCAACTCTGGATGTACGGGCCCGGGATATCGTCGGCTGCGGGGTCTGCGGCGTCAGCGGCGGCGGCGGGCACAGAAGGAGGAGGAGGAGGATGCTCGCCTTGGACGGACGTCCCGGTGTGGACAGGAGATGTCCGGGAAGCCGAACCGAAGCCGAGCCTTCCCGGAAGCCGAACCTTCCGGGAAGCCCTCCTCTCCGCCAACATCCGCATGTAGTCCGCGGTAAGGTCTTCCCTCTCCTACGAGGCATATCTAAGTACCCGCCAAAAAAAACATTAAATATTTAAATAATAATAAAATTATATAAGTATTTTAATGACATTATATGTCCTAAACATATAATTCTAAAATTTGAATCATAAAACTAAAATCCGAGCCTAAAACTAAATTCTAAATCCTAAAACTAAATTCCAATTCCTAAAACTAATTCTAAAATCCGGTTTTATAACACATATATTAAAAATATTTACCTTTGGGGATGTTGAAGAGTGTGAAAGTTGTAAAGTTTTAGAGAGATAAAGTTTTAGAGAGATAGAGAGATTTAGAGAGAATGAGTGAAAATGAAAAATTTTGGTCCACTATATATAGTATAAGCAATCGTCGTAAAATCGTCGTAAATTTACGACGATTTTACGACGAATCGTCGTTAAATCGTTGTAAAAAAAATTGAAACGTTTTGGTTCGTTTGGTTTGCCGCGTTTTGGGAATGATGAAAATAATATCGTGGTAAAATCGTGGTAAATTTACCACGATTTTACCACGACTTATAAGGTAATCGTCGTAAAATCGTGGTAAATTTACCACGATTTAACAACGATTTGATTTAATAAATTCGTTGTTAAATCGTGGTAAATTTACCACGATTTAACAACGATTACCTTATAAGTCGTGGTAAAATCGTGGTAATAGTTGACGTTGACAACCTCGTACAAACAAAACTCCCGAGGATTTGACGTTTAGAGTTTCATTTTTGGTCGTAAATTCGTTGTTAACTTACCACGAATTTCCATCGATTTTGTGTGAATCGTCGTAAATTCGTGGTAAATTTACCACGAATTTACGACGATTTATTACACTAAATGGATTTTGCTAAAATTCATCTGCCATTTGACTTCATGTTGCATATAATTATGATATTGTATGCATATGAAATCATACTAAGTCGTATGATTGCGAAAAACAAGTTTTGGTAAAATTAGAACATATAGACATATTAACAACAATATATTATAGTACACTTTATCTTAAACTTTATTAATTCTAAGAATATGTAAACAAAACTTATTGATAAGCAATTTTAACATTGTTTTTATAGTTATTCATTAACTTTAGAGGTCTTAAAGAGTGTTTGTACGTAATATAAGACATACTTTTAAAAATGTTTGGGGTTTATACAAAAAGACGTTGTAAAATAGTGGTAAATTTACCACGATTTTACAACGATTACCTTTTAAATCGTCGTAAAATCGTGGTAACTTTACCACGATTTAACAACGTCTTTTTTAACTTTATAAATCGTTGTAAAATAGTGGTAATAGTTGACGTTGACAACCTCGTACAAACAAAACTCCTGAGGATTTGACGTTTAGAGTTTCATTTTTGGTCGTAAATTCGTTGTTAACTTACCACGAATGTCCATCGATTTTGTGTTAATCGTCGTAAATTTACCACGAATTTACGACGATTTATTACACTAAATGGATTTTGCTAAAATTCATCTGTCATTTGACTTCATGTTGAATATAATTATGATATTGTATGCATATGAAATCATTCTAAGGCGTTTGATTGCACAAAAACAAGTTTTGATAAAATTAGAACATATATACATATTAACAACACTATATTATAGTACACTTTATCTTAAACTTTATGAATTCTAAGAATATGTAAACAAAACTTATTGATAAGCAATTTTAACATTGTTTTTATAGTTATTCATTAAGTTTAGAGGTCTTAACGAGTGTTTGTACATAATATAAGACATACTTTTAAAAATGTTTAGGGTTTAGGGGTTTATACAAAAAGACGTTGTAAAATCGTGGTAAATTTACCACGATTTTACAACGATTTCGTTTTAAAGCGTTGTAAACTCGTGGTAATCGTTGACGTCGACAACCTCGTATAAACAAAACTCCTGAGGATTAGATGTCTTTAAAAGACTACGAATTATAAGATTATTCGTGGTAAAATCGTCGTAAATTTACGACGATTTTACCACGATTTGTGAAATTTACACATATAGTGGTAAAATCGTTGTAAATTTACGACGATTTTACCACGATTTGTTAAATTTACACAAGTCGTGGTAAAATCGTTGTAAATTTACCACGAATTTACCACGATTGTTAATTTATTTTATAAAAAAAAATTTAAATACATTATTTTCTTAAAATACATTATTTTCTTATTTATTACTCGGAGTCATCGGCGACTCATGTTCCTCCTCGAGTCGATTCATCAAATTCGTCAGTCTCTTCGACTTCTTCTTCGTCCTCATTCACCTCTTCAGCTTCCCTATTATGTGGATCAACGAGTAAGACCATGTCCGTGTTTAGTTCGGCGAAGGAATATCGACGGACGTGTCATTCGTAGTGGTGATTCTTCTTCCCCGACTATGTACCCTCTCGGGGCAATTTTGATGACGGATAGCCAATGTATTCCCGTGGACTTAAGACGCGGATAAGGAATGAAGCTTACTTGCTCGCCTTGCGATGCAAGTATGAAAGGCTCGAACTTGTTGTATCTTCTACTCTTATTGACATCAACGATCCCGGACTTGTTGATTCGTACACCTCTTCCGATCGTAGGATCAAACCACTCGCACTTGAAGAGTACGCACTTCAACATGAGCAACCCGGAAACGTTATTTCTATGATTTCTTGGATGATTCCGTAGAAATCAATGTCTCCTCTAACACAAACACCGTAGTTAACACTTGTTCGATGTCGCCCGTAATCGTACGCGTGGAAAGCATAACCTCTTGTAAAATACATTGGCGATGTCCGAATCTTCGCAAGGGGACGTTGTAGCATCTCGTGGAACCACACCGGATAAGATTCGTCCTCGTACTCAATCTGCGAACACCAATAATAATTTTGTTTAAATATATTATGTTTATATGTAATTTCATATTTGATATTTTCATATACCCGTGTTTGCAACCACATCACAAAGTGTTGAGTTTTACGGGAATCGAGCTCATCTTCGATATCCCCGAATCCCTTTTTGAACTTGTTCGACGAAGATACTATATATATATGAAAATATCATAAGTAAACAATATTTCATGAGTGTTGTAATGAATTAAAGAGTATTAAAAAACATTTACTTTTACCTTTCCCATGGAGTAACAATATCGCAATTCAATACAATGTACGTGTGGGCACAATGAATTTCATCCTCGTTGCTCCACCAAACCTCTTTTATGCGTCCGCTAAGCCGACCAATGGGACAAAATATGTCGTGTACTCCTTCCACCGCGTACGTTGTTTGAATGCCTCCGTCATCATATCTCCTCGGCGCTCTTTTACGTGTCCTCACAGTTGGTGCAAAGTAGTACGACGTAAAGTGAGACGTTTCCTCCGTAATACTACCCGCAACGATTGAACCCTCGACTTTAGCTAGATTCTTCGCCTTCCCTTTTAGATGTTTCATAAATCGTTCGAAAGGGTACATCCATCGGAAGTGAACGGGCCCCCTAGTTCGCTTCGTGTGGGAGATGTCTCGTGTGGTAGGTGCTCCATAACATCAAAAAAGGATGGGGGAAATATCTTCTCCAAATTGCACAAAATGAGAGGAATGTTCTCGTCGAGTTGTGTTATTACTTCATCGTTCAACGTTCTTGTGGAAAGATCACGAAAGAACAACCCAACACCTACACAAATTATATAAAACGTACGTATTACGATATATTCAGTTATGAAATATTTTATTAGACATTACGTATACGTACCACAATTGCTTCGTGCACATTTTGTGGAACAAGTTCGGCCAAGACAAATGGTAGCGGTCGTTGCATGAACACATGACAATCGTGACTTTTCATACCTGTGAATTTACTACCATCTACACACCGAGAAAGATTAGAAACAAAACCATCGGGAAACTTAACTTCGCAGATCACCCACCGGAACAACGACGTCTTCGCCGCACTCGATAATCTGAATATAGGTATTGGGGCTTTTCCGTCATTATCAATGTGCAATTCGGATCTCGCACATATCTCGGCCAAGTCAAGACGTGATTTAAAATTGTCTTTTGTCTTTCCCCGCACATTCAAAAGAGTGTTCATAATGTTATCGAAAAAGTTCTTCTCTATGTGCATCACGTCAAGATTGTGTCGGAGTAGATGATCTTTCCAGTATGGAAGCTCCCGTAAAATGCTTTTCTTATGCCAATTGTGTTCCGTAAGATAACCATCGTGCGATTAGGCGGGACATGCCGGTTTCCTCCTTGGGGAACTGTGTAATTCGCACAGTAATGATCCATATGCGCCTCAACTTGTTCGCCCGTGTAATAAACTGGCGGAGGATCACGAACCACTTTGTTCTTTTTAAACAATCGTTTGTTTTTCCGATATGGGTGGCGCAGACTAAGAAACTTACGGTGACAATCGAACCAACTAGTTTTCCTTCCATGCTTCAATTGGAAGGCGTCAGTACGATGCATGCAGTAAGGACAAGATAGTCGTCCGTGTGTAGTCCAGCCCGACAACATTCCATAAGCGGGAAAGTCGCTAATCGTCCATAGAAGCACTCGCGCGCATTGTAAAATTCCGTTTCCTCGAACAATCGTAAGTCTTTACTCCAGTGTGCCATAACTCCTTCAACTCTTCCACCAAAGGCCGTAGAAAAACATCAAGGGATCTTTTTGGATGTTTAGGTCCAGGGACTAAAATGCTCGAAATAAAAATTCCCTTTGCATACACATCTCGGTGGGAGGTTATAAGGGGTGACGATGACGGGCCATAAAGAATATTGCCTACCCGACATACCAAATGGACTAAATCCATCCGTACACGTACC
Organism: Cochlearia excelsa; assembly: GCA_963556525.1. NCBI lineage: Eukaryota > Viridiplantae > Streptophyta > Magnoliopsida > Brassicales > Brassicaceae > Cochlearia > Cochlearia excelsa. Next base: position 30,413,216 of record OY748329.1, on the reverse strand, counting down.
AAGGTAGACGTTACCTTTTCGTCTAGCAAAATCGGGGTACACCGAGTTAAAGTGTTTCCACGCTTTCGCATCGGATGGGTGGGTCACCTCTCCGGCTTCGTGTATGTTCCGCATGCCACCTCATTGAAGAAGCCGTCCTCTCCGAGTGATACATCCTTTGTAGCATGTCCGTTATAGGAAGATACCACATCTTCCGGTACGGTACCCTCTTCCGACCTACTCCTTCGGCCTATATCTTGGTTTTTTGCAAAAACGACATTCCTCAAGAATGTCGTCGTCTTTCCAAAATATCATACAATTGTCTACACAGACATCAATTGACCGATACGGAAGACCAAGACCGATAACCAATTTTTGAACCTCATAAAACGTTTCAGCAGCCTAAATTATCGAGGGTAGATATTCTTTTAACAATGAGGCCCAATCATCCATGCAAACCTCGCATAAGTTATGGTCTGTTTTAATATTCATCATTCTAGCGGCTAATGACAATTTAGAGTGCCCTTCTCTACAATTATCATATATTGGTTGATTTGCGCATTTAACATGTCGTAGAATTTTTTAGCATCTAAATTAGGTTCTTCAACTAAATTTCCATCGATGCAACTTCGGGACGAAATGCATCGCTAACCATGTCATTTATCCTATCCGGTTCATTTCCATGATCATGACGAAAATTATAAAAATCATACTCATTTTCTACATGTTGGTCATAGTCTACGATTCCCGATGATAATTACTACTACTAGCAACATTACCGAATAACCTTCCCCATGCTGAAACCATATATAATATTGTGGTGTAAATCCTCTATTTAACAAATGCTTCCAAACATTTTCAACCAAAATGAACCGTCTATTGTCGCATTTGATACAAGGACAAAACATCTTACCGCTTTCGAGAGTGACAGGTAGATTTGTGGCTTGCTTGCATGAATACTTCAACCCCGTCGAGGAACTCCCTTGTCACCGATCCGTCATCGCATCGATGTATGTACATCCATTTTCGGATTTCGTAAATATCGCCTCCGTACATTTTTTTTATAAAAAGAGTTTTTTTTTGTAAGTGAGAGAGATAGAGAGATATAAAATTGATGGTGTGATTTATGGTGAAAGATGAGGAGGTATTTATAGGATTTTTAAAAATTTTCCAACTTTTTACCAAGGAAATTAACTACTAATTTACAACGATTCATAATTCTACAAGGAATTAACAACGATTTTACAACGATTTAACGACTAAAATGAAAGTTGTAAATAATTAGGTGCAACAGTAAATACACGTTTTCAACTACCAGATTAAATGTCTTTAAATCGTTATTAAAAAGTCCCAAAATAAGAAGTTGTAAATTCGTGGTAAATTAGCAACGATATAGCGACGAAATATCCTTATAAACCAAAACGTTGTAAAATCGTGGTAAATTTACCACGATTTTACAACGATTTGGTGTTTGATCGGAAATTCGTTGTAAAATCGTCGTACATTTACGACGATTTTGATCGTTGTAACTTTTACGACGATTTTACGACGATTACCAATATCGTCGTAAAATCGTCGTAATATCGATGTAAGTTTACGACGATTCAAATCGTTGTAAATTTTTCGTGGTAATTTGCGCAGATTCTTGTAGTGGAAATAATACATAAAATGCTCACAATAATCTTTTAAAAAATAAAGTTAGTACCAATTTTACGTGAGAAGATTAAAAATATCCACCGCAAAAATAACCCTTATACAAAATAAACAATAACATATATAAATCTTTCAATAATGTTACGTAGAAAAACAATAGAAAGTCAAGATAAAAATCTTCAATATTTTTTAAGAAAATGTTTGAAAAATTAGATTTCATAGCATATTAATATCCCCACAATTTGATAATAAACAAAACGATGTAAACAAAATGTATACGCAAATAAACTAATTTTCATTGATTTCGTAAAATATAAAATGCGTATAAGAAATTCGAATTACAATAATAATAGATATTACAATAAATATTTTTTGAAATTTCTATGAGGTAAATATCCCGCGGAAAGCACGGGTTCCATCCTAAATACTCCATATGAAAGACATTTTGCAATAAAAAATAAAATACATAATTAAAATTAAAAATTTGATAAATTTCATTTAATACTAATAAAAATCAAATAAGAAATCATTAATGACATAAACTCATATAATAATAAAATAAAGCATTACATTATATACAATAACAAATATTTAAAAAATATTTAAACTTAAATATATATATATATATATATATATTTAAACTTAAATATATATATATATATATATATAAATAAAGTTTAAACATTATAAATTTGAGATTCAAATACTACATAGTCATACATATAAATAATATATCAGTTTTTTGATAATATTCTTAAATTAAATGTTAATAATCACTAAAAATATCCACCGAAAACATAGACGTCATCGAAAATAAACAAAAAAACATATAAAGTTTCTAATAACATTAAAGAAAAAACAAATTATGATGCAATTTTATAATAAAAATAAAATATTAAATTTATATTGCAAAATAAATAAAAAACAAACTATGATGCAATTTTATAATAAAATTAAAATAATATATAAATTGTTCTCAATAATCTTCCTTAACTAGATGTTAATAATCAGTACAAATATCCACCGAAAACATAACCGTCATATAAAATAAACAAAATACATTTAAAGATTCTAATAACATTAAAGAAAAAAAATTATGATGCAATTTAAAAATCAGATTAAAATCTCCATGTAAAATTGAAATAAAGGTATCGTGGACAAAAATAAATTATTAGTAGTAAAGAAATTAAAAGAGTACACTGCAATCTTTACTTCTCTTTAAATTTTTTTTTTTTTGTAAAATTAGATTTCATCACATATTGATATTCTAATAGTTTATAATAAACTAAAATATCCTTTCAAAAGTTACAAATGAACAATTTTATTTTCATTAATTTGGTAAAATAAAACGAGTTAGTTATATCCTATGTCAAACCAAATACATATTACAATAATAAAATATATTATAAAATCAACCATCATAAACAAAATATAAATGTTTTTTGAAATTACTAAAAAATATTGAAGGATATCCCGCGCGTTGCGCGGGTTCTATCGAAACATCTTCTCAAAAGTCCCTATCTCTATACTTCAAATCTAAAAAGGACACTTTTTATTTTTTTCGCTTTTTTAATTTTATAGGACACAAAAAAATTATTTTAAAAATCTGAAAACGACAATATTTTTTATTTAATTTTAAGAATTTTATAAAAATATTTCAAAAATCAAAAAACAAATTTAAAATTTTTTTTCCGAAAATCATCCAAATATGATTATAAATTCGATTTTTTCAAAATTTTTAAGGTTTAGAAACTAAAATCTTACCATTTGGGTTCGCAAACCCTAAACCAAGACCCCTGAATTAGTTTAGGGTTTAGATTTGTCAATTTTCGATTTTTTTAAATTTTTTTTTAGTTAAAAAAATAAAAAAAGGCATAAGAGATTTTTGAGAGGTATAGGAGATTTTAATTGCAGAAATAAGGGCATTCTATCCTAGTTGTAATAATTGTAGTTAAATATTATGGATTCACATTATAGTAATAGAACATAATAATATGAAATAAAGTGGTGGTCCTGGTGGAGTTAAACGAGGGGTATCAAAATACGTGAAATTTAATGCAAACGAGTTCATTATTAAGTTGACCTTATTGGTTCTAATTAGTGGTGTTCAACTCAGGGTTCAGTACGTTTCGGTTCAGTTATTTTGGTTTTACGGTTTTTCGGTTTATAAAAAATGTATACCGTATTGAAACCATATAAACTATGGTTTGGTTTGGAAACTATCGGTTTTCAATTTGTTCGGTTTTATACCATATAAAATACAATATTGCTTTGAATATGAATTCACTTTTTTCTCCAATGTCATTCCAAACAAAACTTATAATTATAAAAACATATATATATTTTTGAAAAATTAATAATTTCAAAACAAAAATAAATTTATTAATTCAATATATTAATGATTGATCAATTTAGAAATATTAATAAGATAGAATAACAATTTTATAGTCAAAAGTAACATCATTATCTTTAACGATTGTATCTACAAATATAAAAGAAAACTAAAGTATTTCATAATTATAATTGAATTATTTATATATTAAAGGTATCGACTTTTAGATTTCATATTTTGGACTTTTTAATTTTTCATTCAAATTTCAAAAGTATCTCTTCAATTACTATATATATAGGATAATTCAATTTTAATTATGAAATACTTTAGTTTTCATTCATATTTGTAGATACAATCGTTAAAGATATAATGATGTCACTTTTAACTATAAAATTGTTCTTCTATCTTATTAATCTTTCTTAAATTGATCAATCATTAATATATTGAAATAATAATATTTTTTTTTTTGAAATTATTAGTTTTTCAAAAAAAAAATGTTTTTATAATTATAAGTTTTGTTTGGAATAACATTGGAGAAAAAAGTAAATTCATATTCAAAACAATATTGTATTTTTTATGGTATAAAACCGAACATACCGGAAATCTAATATGGAAACCGTACCGAAATCCGAGTTGAATACCCCTACTTAATCTAATCTGGAAATGCAAAATATTTAATTGACACTTTTGCCCTCGATCTTACTCCAGCTTTTCCAGCAAATATTAAAAGGACATCTGTGACAATTTTGTTCAACAAGATGACATGGAAACATCAAAAAGCAAATGCATACACATTTCTAGTACTCAAATGTGTTACAATCCTCTATTAGATAACTATCTATTTGTTCATTTTAGCAATCTATATTATTATTTTTGAAATATTGTTTTGAAATTTTCCAAAAATATCACTAATTATTTACACCCAATGCCATTATTTTTAACACATGATAAGAAAAATTCATTAAGGGTTAAACCGTCATTTATTTTTATTCAAACAAATGATAATCATATTCTTAGTTTGAATAACAATTTAAAATAAGATTTATGTTATACATACACACAAACATATACATTTATGATGAAATCGAGTTTTAAACCAATCACATACAACCCCAAGTGCAAGGCACAAGACGTTGTAGTAATTTAAGATCGAATCCAAAAGGAGAATGAATTTAGAACACCAAGAATGCAAAAATCTAACTTAGAATAGACCTATCAAATATCATGTTTAAGTAACCAAACTATATCTTAAACAATAATGTAAAAGTCAACTAAAGTCAACTAATCAACAAATAACTAGAAATATACTTAAATAAGATAAAGATTGGATATTGGGGTTTAAATCATTGGTTTTGGATAGATGGAATCAAGCTAGTGATGCTAAAACTAATAAAGGAGATGACTTTCTAGAACAAGGATCACTAATCTAGATTATATCACTTCATGACTCAAATCCATTCCCTAATCATAAAAACCTCAAATCTTCCAATCGAATCTAGATGATTAGGGATCATTCAGTATAAGTCCTTATAAAGTCCATCTTAAACCTTAGACATCAACTTCCATTGGCTAAGTATAAAAGACTAACAAGAGATTGGACTAGACATTTCATCGAACACCTTTCGGGCATGAAACATCCTCTAAGTACTAAGCTAGGATAATTACTTCTATCTTAGTGTTAAGCAGATCTAATGTTATAGAAACAATAACCTAGCATCCTAAACATCACTAACTATCATCCATTATCCTAACCTAAATAAACCCCAAAACCCATAAGGTGACTACTCACTATTCATAGCAAAACACAAGTTAGTGATCGAAGATAAAGACATGATTAAGATAATAAAAGAAATTTAAAACTAAATAAACATAAGATTCAACAACATTCAATGAACCTCTCTAGGTTTCACAAAGGTGGCTAAGAGTATTTAAGAGGGTGCTAAAAAGATAGGATCTTTATGAAGTGAAAACCCTAGGAGTATTTATAGGGAAGGGAAAAGTGCAAAATGATCGCGCAGGACCGGCGGTTTGGTCCAGCGGTTTGGAGGCCGCTGGAACTCGCACCCACAAGTGTGCTTCTGCATTCTGGATCGGCGGTTTGGTGCGGCGGTTTGATGATCGTTGGGTTCTTCGTCTTCAGGACGCCTCGGTTGCTTCCAGCGGTTTCGATCCAGCGGTTTAGTGACCGCTGGAGTTCACACCCGCGAGCTTGCTTCGGCTCCTTCTCCTCGGCGGTTTGGACTGGCGGTAGGAACCGCTGGGAACTCCATTTCTTCTCCTTTTCCTTCTTCAAGCTTCTCCTAAACTCCCCTTGGCTCCACTTTGCCCCATGTTGCTCCAAGTACCTGAAATGCACATGAAGCAATGCAAAAAAGGGACCTAATTCTAACTAAGACTCTATTCTAAACTACTTAGTGAAAATATGCTAATAAAGACTATAAACTATATGAATCATGTAACTAAAGTCCTAAAATGTCATGCAAATGCATGCTTAAAACACCTAAAATACACACTTATCAATTTACGATTATTATCTTCTTAAAAAAATAAAATTTGAATTAATAATCAAAATCAATAAAAACGATTTTCAACAACTTTTAATATTAAAAATTTGTTATATAGATTATGTACTATAAAATTAAAATTTGAATATATACTCAAAATCAATAAAATCTCATTTCGACAACTTTTAATATTAAAATTTTTCTATATGGTTTATGTACTACAAAATTAAAATTTGAATTAATTATCAAAATCAATAAAATCTCATTTCAACAACTTTTAATACTAAAATTATTATTATTATAAATAATTATTGGGCGTTTTGATTCCATAAAATTTGTTTCATTTCGCATTCAGTTCCTGGTTTTTGTTAGTAAATTTATTTACCTAGTCAAAGTGTTTATAAACACTCCGCCGTTGGGGTTTCTTTTCTCTCTAAACACGATGTCGTTGGGGTTGACGCCGTTGTGGTTGATTTTAGGACGATGAACTAGACATGATCATAAGTTGTGTTGATTTGAGTGTATAGTGAATTTTAGTTTGTTTATGCAAATATATTTTCGCAAGATGAGCGTTTATTCACAAGAAAGTTTATTTTAGAGTGGTTTTTTTAGTTTTTGGTGTGTTTATGCAAATACAAAAGAGAGAAAATCATTTGAATTTATGCTTGATTTTGATTTAATGGGTCAATTAATTTGATCTATTAGCCCACTAATTTAAATGAATTATGAGTTGACCCGAACTATTTAGTTAATTGTATGATTTACCCATTACCCATTTATACTATTGAGTCCATATGAGTTTGGTTTGGTTTGAGTTAGTTTACCCATCTTGACACCACTAGAGGTGTACCACGGGTTAAATCCTAGTATACCATATTTTAGCAAGGACAATTCTTATGAATACCACTCGACAAAGTTTTTTTAACACAATTAGCACATATTTTCGAAGGTTTTACAAATACCATTAAGAAATTTTTTTCTCAAAAATACCACAAATCTTAAATTTTTAAAATTACACCCAAAAAACTATACCCCATCCCTTCAAAATTATACCCTATCCCTTCAAAACTATACCCTAAACACTATATAGTGAACCCAAATGAAAAAATTTAAAACCTAAAAGTGTTAAAACTCGTTTTTTGTATTTGTGATATTTTTGTAAACTACTACTTTTTGATGGTATTTTTGTTATAAAAAACATTTTAATGGTATTTTTATTATAAAATTTTTTTTAATAGTATTTTCAAAACAAAAACTTATTTTGATGGTATTCTAAGGAATTTCTCTTTTAGCGAATATTTCTCATATATCCCGTGAGAGTTGAGAGGTTAGCAAATATTGGATATACTTTGATAAAAAAAACAGGTGACAGGTTACAATTTCTTCAAAATATCTCATTAAGTGCAAGTTTCCATTAATGATTCTCTCATTTAACGTTACATGATATTCATTGTTATCTATACTATTACTTGGAAAACATTTTTTTAAAGAGGACAAAAAAAATTGTAATTACCATACAATGCCACTACATATTACATCATAGGTTATGTTTGGTTTTTGGTTTTGTAATTACAGTATATATAAATAAATAAAGAGTTTAGAAAGTCCATCAAATTAGGCCCAATCAAATACAAAATACAAAGTACATACAAATCAATTGTCTTTTTCAAAATTAATTATAGTTTCGCCAAAATGTAAGCTCAAAACAATTAAAGAAAAATATTTAGAAATTTTCAATAAATAAACATACACATATATGCATATACGGAAATAAAATAAAAACATACAATTGATGGGGGAAATGGACCAACTTTGTCAAATATACCATTTTTAATAAAGATTTTTTCTTATAAAAATATGGATAGTTAAAAACTGCAAATCAAAAAGCTATATGATGGAGAAACTAATTACATCGGGTCGTAAAATATCATATATCAAATTCTAAATCAAAAATGTTTTTTTTGGTAGTTCACAAAGCCATGAATCACAAATGATTATAAATTACGAAGAATACATATATAAATGTAGTGTTTGTAACGCGTCAAAAAATATCATACATAATTTTTTAGATATAGCCAAATTTTATTCGTAATATCAAAACATACACAACATGATTCTTCATTTTAAGTTTAATACGTTTAATAATTTTTTAAAAGTGTGTTCAGTTAATATGTTTACATCTGTGTAGGATGCACGAGTTCAAGTCTAGAAAATCTTTTCACAAAATTTGGTGTAATTTATGAAAACACAAACATATAATTCAAGTAGATGTAGGAATTTTTAATATATATTTTTTACTAAATAATTACAACAAAATATATTCCGCACGTACGTGCGGATCCTCATCGAGTTCTTGTATAAATAGGGTGCTATGAGCGGAAAACTATATGTTTTCTCTTGTTTGGTGAATGGCGTGAGCAAATATCGAATATGGATATTCTAAGCTGTAGGGATATAAGTCCAAAGCGGACAATATCATATTAATTAGGAGTTGGACATGGGCCTCAACATTTCTCAACATAAGTTTCACATAACTTTGGTATGAGGGGTTTCGTCACGGACTAGTTACGTCCAATTACTCAACATGGTTCACAAGAAGCTATGTATTGATGTGATGTCGCAAAGGGTCAAGCTAAGCTACCAATGGCCACAATTTATGTTGATGAAAGATGGTAAAAATGCACTACCAATTCCAATACAAACATACGAAGATGTTGATGTTGTCCTCTCGGTTAGGGTACACACAGAACAAGTAAATCTATGTGCGACCATTAGAGAGGTTTCCCATAAGATACATATTCTATTCATAACTAAATATTTAAACTTTCAATTCTATAACCTTCCTTACAACTTGGATCAACGTAGTTTGTTGAGTGAACTGAATCAGAAAATTGTGCAAATATACCTTATCTGAAATTTAATATAATTCCCTAGACATTATCACCAATTATGTATAAGTAATTTGGTAAATAATTTTAGATCGATAAGCGAAACCCACAATCAGTGCCGACCCTGATGGGAAGCTGGCAAATCAAGGGCTTCCGGCGCCATTTTTATTAACAGACAAAAGGCATCAAAACATAAAAGTCTGTTATAGCATAATGGTTTGCGTATACCTAATTTGTTCCAATGCACCCCTGTTCGAATCTCAGAGGGCACCATATTTCATTTTAGCTTCAAACATTAATTATTATTGGGTCGGGCCTGCCCACAATTATACCTTTTTGGGTTTTTTGGCCTCCTAGAGGTATATAATTCTCACAATAATTTATGTCCTTTTCAAACTCATTCCAAAATCATCAAAACCAAATCACGAAAGTGGATGAATGTGAGGAAACAATTGTGAAGCATCATTATTCTAACATATCAAATTCTCTCATAGAAAATATGTTTATTTGTATGAGCTTTTATTGTTCTCTATAATTTGGGTGTATATTTATAGTTGTAAGAAATAAATTAGAAACTAATATGTCTTATTATAAACAAATTTCATTTTGGTTGTTATTAGAAAACTACATCAACCTTTTTTGTTATTTATTCACTTGATGATGCTTAGTTTTTTTCATAGCCACTATTTTTTTTTTATGAGTTTTCCAATAGTGCACATTTTGCTATCTTTTATCTTATAATTTTCCTAAATTGTAAGTAAGACCAATAACAAAGACAATTTTTTGAGAAATTATTTAGAATACCACCAAAATAAGTTTTTGTTTTGAACACCATTACAAATTTTTTTATAACAAAAATACCATTAAAAAAAATTTATATCAAAGATACCATTAAAACGTAGTAGTTTACAAAAATACCATAAATACGAAAAAACGGGTTTTAACACTTTTAGATTTTAAATTTTTAAAATTTATTTATTTGGGTTCGCTATATAATGTTTAGGGTATAGTTTTGAAGGGGGTATGGTATAGTTTTGAAGGTTGTGGGTGTAATTTTGAAATTTAAAGATTTGTGGTATTTATAAGAAAAAACTTTTTAATTTTTAATGGTATCTGTAAAAATTTCGAAAATATGTGCTAATTATGTTAAAAATAACTTTATTTAGTGCTATTTCTGATAAGTGCCCCCCTTTTTGAGTTTTTCACAAATTTTAATTTTTAGTTTTTAAAAAAGTATGTTTTACAATTTTGTAGTTAACTTATTTCAATCTAAATTTTTCACGTTTTACAGTTTTGTATTTATTTTAGTTTTCCAAATATGTATATTTTATAATTTACTTATTTTCAATCTTTTTTAAATTTGTATTTAACATAACTATTAATGGAAATAGATATATACTATAAATGAAAAATAGATATATAATTAAATGAGTAACTAATATTTTTTATTTTAAGAAAAATTCTAATTTGGTTGTCATATATAATATAATGGAATTAATCTGGCTCATGTGTAGCAAATATAGAAAATTAAGGAAAATTTTTGAATTTTTAATTACTTTAAGATTTTCGAAAATTTGTTTATGATTATTACTTTTATTATCACTAGATAAGGAACCGCGGATAAGCGTGATTGTAATAAAGTATTTCTAAACCCGTAGAAAACAAAATTGAAAATTAGAAAAACATTTGAAATAATATTTGAAACAATATTGAAAATATTATTACAAACTTTTTATTGTATGCACTTTATCCCAATGGTTAGAATAACTCTTTTAAGAATGGATAACTCTACAGACATCAAACTTATCCCTATTTTTTATATATCTAATTACATAGAGAAATTCACAAAACTACACCCTTTCAACCCTCCCTTCACAAAACTACACCCTTTCAACCCTCCCTTCACAAAACTACATCTAATTCAATATTTTCACAAGTTTACATCCTTTCAAAATTTTAAAAGTTTGATTTACCCTTTTAAAAATTACCAAAATTAAAATCTTTTCATTTGGGTTCGCTAATTAGTGTTTAGGGTATAATATTAAGGGGGTAGGATTGTTTGAGTAGGGTTTATTTGGATTTAATTTTGAGTGTTTAGGTGTAGTTTTGTGAAGTATTTTGGAAATGGTGTAGTTTTGTGAAATGTAATTCAAATGGTGTAGTTTTATAATTCTCCCAATTACATATGTATTAAACAATATTATATATATTATAAAAAGATATTTAGTATACTATATAATTTTTAAAAGTAAGAATTCATGAATTTTGACATGTTTACTAATTTAACAAAATGATTGTGGTTTCAGAACTAAATAGTTTCAAGTTGCATTTTGACCAAATTTTTGTTCTGTGGAGGTAATTATTCATCTCTTTTTTAATATTATACGAAACTTATGATTGAAAATTTTAATAGTTATGACACTTGTGAGCAATCTCGATTGTTTATATATTACTAATTATGTAATTTACTTTTTCTCTTAGGATTGAAATTATATTAAATTTTTGATAATGTTAAACTTGATATAATATTTTATTTTTGATGATAAATATTGAATAATATAGCTAAAGATATATACAATTTTTTTAAAAAACTTAATTTTTAATAACATTAGGCTTAAGATTAAATTATATGATGTAATATTTTTTTGCTTTTAGGATCGTAACAATATTATATTCTTATTATAACTTGTAAAATTATTATTGTTTTTTAAAATAAATATAATTTCATGTTGATGTTTTCCTTTTTTTCTTATTTTCGTTTATATTTTAAATATATTGTTAAATTATAATTTTTTCGTATTTATCTTATTGTATTTGTTTAAGAACTGAAATTTACATATTTATTTTAATATATTTTTTTAAATATGATTGGTTGAAATTTTTTTATATGTGTTAAAATGTTAACGGTAAACTTGACACATATCAAGATCATATGAGTTAGTACTTTTGAAACCAAGCTTTATATAGTAGATAGATTCTAAGTGAGTATCTTATATAACAAGATATATATTATTTATATATATGTACATTATTTATCTTACTATAGAAGTCATCAACTATGTCCAACCTTTTGATCAGGTTTTGATATGTTACAACTCTAAATTTCCATAATGGAATTTCGTAGATTTCTTGTCAAACGCATAAGGCTAAAAGTAAAACTACAGTATATCAACAATAAGGACAATTTCGGTATAACTAATTTAGTGTGAGATAGGATTGTTGACTTTTACAAACTATGGAACTCGTATTTGTCTTTTTCTGTTTGAGTAAAAAAAATTGATAATAGCAAAGAGAATAAAGATGAGAGCACAATAAAAGTTAATGATTTAAGATATGTCTATATATATATATATAGATGTACTCTAGCGAAATTTGTAATATACTATATCCATTTTTTAATAAATTTATTTTTGTTCTATTTTTTCTTATTCGAATAGTATTAAGTGTCATTTTGTAACAACATTAGGCGTTTTAATTTGTTACTTTTTCTTATTAGTTTTTTTTTCATTTTTCTAAGGCGTTTTTCGCACAAACCAATTAAATATCTATTTTCGTTTACCAAACTATTTTAAACTTAACGAAACTTAACTGTTAACTCATAACTTAACATCATTAAATAGTAGGTGAATAATATAGCTTAAATCAAAGTTCATGCATTCATTGGTTTCGATTTAAAAGTTAAGAAGTAAATTGGCTCAAATAAAAGTTCATATCTTTTTGGGTTTAATTTGAAAGTTGAAGATTTTTTTTTATGCTTATGCGTATCTATATTATATAAGAAAAAACTAATGTGATGATTGAATTCAATGCATCTATATTTCACGCAAACGCCGATTTTTTAAGAAATGTTTGCTCCATTTGGCAATGCGTGAAGACATGTAAATTTGAAAAGTAAAAAATATCATTTTCTTATATGTTTTATGAGCTTGTGAAAACAGGTATAGGGTTTTAACCATTTTAGATACCTTATATAGATATGAAATTTAAACATTTAAAACAATTTAAACATTAAACCATGTAAAAAAATTACATTTCATGTTTTTTCTCTTTGTATGTTTCTAAACATTTTATTCTCAGTCTTTGATTAATATAAAAATAACAAATCAATGCCAAAATATTCTCACAAAAAATATGATTCCATAGAACAAAGACATACGTAACAAATATATGTTTTTTAGCATACATACATATATTTCTAACAATTTTAATTGGTGATTTTTACTTAAAATCCCTAAGCACGACTATAATTGTTTAACAAAACCGAGAAACTTTAAAAACAAAACATATTTTGTATAATATTACATCTCTAACATATTTTGTAATATATCACAAATCCACACTTTTTGATAATATTTTTTGACCAATAAATATATACTTACAATATATTACATTCACTACAAGAATCTGCGCAAATTACCACGAAAAATTTACAACGATTATAATCGTCGTAAACTTACGACGACATTACGACGATTTTACGACGATTTTGGTATTCGTTTACGTCGTAAACTTTACAACGATTAAAATCGTCGTAAATTTACGACGATTTTACAACGATTTTCCGATTAAGCACCAAATCGTTGTAAATTCGTGGTAAATTTACAACGATTTACCGACGTTTTGATTTATAAGAATATTTCGTCGCTAAATCGTTGCTAATTTACCACGAATTTACAACTTCTGATTTTGGGACTTTTTAACAACGATTTAAAGACATTTAATCTAGTAGTTGAAAACGTGTATTTACTGTTGCACCTAATTATTTACAACTTTCATTTTAGTCGTTAAATCGTTGTAAATCCCTTGTTAAATTATGAATCGTTGTGAATTAGTAGTTAATTTCCTTGGTAAAAAGTTGGAAAATTTTAAAAAATCCTATAAATACCTCCTCATCTTTCACCATAAATCACACCATCAATTTTATATCTCTCTATCTCTCTCACTTACAAAAAAAAAACTCTTTTTATAAAAAAAAAATGTCCGGAGGCGATATTTACGAAATCCGAAAATGGATGTACATACATCGATGCGAAGACGGATCGGTGACACGGGAGTTCCTCGACGGGGTTGAAGTATTCATGCAGCAAGCCACAAATCTACATGTCACTATCGAAAGCGGTAAGATGTTTTGTCCTTGTATCAAATGCGACAATAGACGGTTCATTTTGGTTGAAATTGTTTGGAAGCATTTGTTAAATAGAGGATTTACACCACAATATTATATATGGTTTCAGCATGGGGAAGGTTATTCTGATAATGTTGCTAGTAGTAGTAATTATCATCAGGAATCTGTAGACTATGACCAGCATTTAGAAAATGAGTATGATTTTTATAATTTTCATCATGATCATGGAAATGAACCGGATAGGATAAATGACATGGTTAGTGATGCATTTCGTCATGAAGTTGCATCTGATGGAAATTTAGTTGAAGAACCTAATTTAGATGCTAAAAAATTCTACGACATGTTAAATGCTGCAAATCAACCAATATATGATAATTGTAGAGAAGGACACTCTAAATTGTTATTAGCTACTAGAATGATGAATATTAAAACAGACCATAACTTATCAAAGGTTTGCATGGATGATTGGGCTTCATTGTTAAAAGAATATCTACCCTCTGATAATTTAGCTGATGAAACGTTTTATGAGGTTCAAAAATTGGTTACCATTCTTGGTCTTCCGTATCAGTCAATTGATGTATGTGTAGACAATTGTATGATATTTTGGAAAGACGACGACATTCTTGAGGAATGTCGTTTTTGCAAAAAACCAAGATATAGGCCAGAAGGAGTAGATCGGAAGAGGGTACCGTACCAGAAGATGTGGTATCTGCCTATAACAGACAGACTACAAAGGATGTATCACTCGGAGATGACAGCTTCTTCGATGAGGTGGCATGCAGAACATACACAGAAGCCTGGAGAGGTGACCCACCCATCCGATGCGAAAGCGTGGAAACACTTTAACTCGGTGTACCCCGATTTTGCTAGACGAAAAGGTAACGTCTACCTTGGTCTATGTACGGATGGATTTAGTCCATTTGGTATGTCGTGTAGACAATATTCTTTATGGCTCGTCATCGTCACCCCTTATAACCTCCCACCGAGATGTGTATGCAAAGGGAATTTTTATTTATGAGTATTTTAGTCCCTGGACCTAAACATCCAAAAAGATCCCTTGATGTTTTTCTACAGCCTTTGGTGGAAGAGTTGAAGGAGTTATGGCACACTAGAGTAAAGACTTACGATTGTTCGAGGAAACGAAATTTTACAATGCGTGCAGTGCTTCTATGGATGATTAGCGACTTTCCCGCTTATGGAATGTTGTCGGGCTGGACTACACACGGACGACTCTCTTGTCCTTATTGTATGCATCGTACTGACGCCTTCCAATTGAAGCATGGAAGGAAAACTAGCTGGTTCGATTGTCACCGTAAGTTTCTTAGTCTGCGCCACCCTTATCGGAAAAACAAACGAATGTTTAAAAAGAACAAAGTGGTTCGTGATCCTCCACCAGTGTATTACACGGGCGAACAAGTAGAGGAGCATATGGATCATTACTATGCGAATTACACAGTTCCCCAAGGAGGAAACTGGCATGTCCCGCCTAATCTGCCTGATGGTTATCTTACGGAACACAATTGGCATAAGAAAAGCATTTTCCGGGAGCTTCCATACCGGAAAGATCATCTACTCCGACACAATCTTGACGTGATGCACATAGAGAAGAACTTTTTCGATAACATTATGAACACTCTTTTGAATGTGCAGGGAAAGACAAAAGACAATTTTAAATCACGTCTTGACTTGGCGAGATATGTGCGAGATCCGAATTGCACATTGATAATGACGGAAAAGCCCCAGTACCTATATTCAGATTATCGAGTGCATCGAAGACGTCGTTGTTCCAGTGGGTGATCTCTGAAGTTAAGTTTCCTGATGGTTTTGTTTCTAATCTTTCTCGGTGTGTAGATGGTAGTAAATTAACAGGTATGAAAAGCCACGATTGTCATGTGTTCATGCAACGACTGCTACCATTTGTCTTGGCTGAACTTGTTCCACAAAATGTGCACGAAGCAATTGCTGGTACATAATGTCTAATTAATTAATAAAATATTTCATAACTGAATATATCGTAATACGTACGTTTTATTTAATTTGTGTAGGTGTTGGGTTGTTCTTTCGTGATCTTTCCACAAGAACGTTGAACGATGAAGTAATAAGACAACTCGACGAGAACATTCCTCTCATTTTGTGGAATTTGGAGAAGATATTTCCCCCAGCCTTTTTTGATGTTATGGAGCACCTACCAGTACATCTCCCACACGAAGCAGAACTAGGGGGCCCGTTCACTTCCGGTGGATGTACCCTTTCGAACGATTTATGAAACATCTAAAAGGGAAGGCGAAGAATCTAGCTAAAGTCGAGGGTTCAATCGTTGCGGGTAGTATTACAGAGGAGACGTCTCACTTTACGTCGTACTACTTTGCACCAACCGTGAGGACACGTAAAAGAGCGCCAAGGAGATATGATGACGGAGGCATTCAAACAACGCACGCGGTGGAAGGAGTACCTGACATATTTTGTCCCATTGGTCGGCTTAGCGGACGCATAAAAGAGGTTTGGTGGAGCAACGAGGATGAAATTCATTGTGCCCACACGTACATTGTATTGAATTGCGATATTGTTACTCCATGGGAAAGGTAAAAGTAAATGTTTTTAATACTCTTTCATTACAACACTCATAAAATATTGCTTACTTATGATATTTTCAAATAGTATCTTCGTCGAACAAGTTCAAAAAGAGATTCCGGGGATATCTGAAGATGAGCTCGATTCCCGTAAAACTCATCACTTTGTGATGTGGTTGCAAACACAGGTATATAAAAATATCGAATATGAAATTACATATAAACATAATATATGAAAACAAAATTAATGTCGTTGCTGTATGCAGATTGAGTACGAGGACGAATCTTATCCGGTGTGGTTCCACGAGATGCTACAACGTCCCCTTGCGGAGATTCGGACATCGCCAATGTATTTTACAAGAGGTTATGCTTTCCACGCGTACGATTACGGCCGACATCGAACAAGTGTTAGCTACGGTGTTTGTGTTAGAGGAGACATTGATTTCTACGGAATCATCCAAAAAATCATAGAAATAACGTTTCCCGGGTTGCTCATGTTGAAGTGCGTACTCTTCAAGTGCGAGTGGTTTGATCCTACGATCGGAAGAGGTGTACGAATCAACAAGTCTGGGATCGTTGATGTCAATAAGAATAGAAGATACAACAAGTTCGAGCCTTTCATACTTGCATCGCAAGCTGAGCAAGTAAGCTTCATTCCTTATCCGCGTCTTAAGTCCAGAGGAATACATTGGCTATCCGTCATCAAAATTGCCCCGAGAGGGTACATAGTCAGGGAAGAAGAATCAGCACTACAGAATGACATGCCCGTCGATATTCCTTCGCCAGAACTAAACACGGACATGGTCTTACTCGTTGATCCACATAATAGGGAAGCTGAAGAGGTGAATGAGGACGAAGAAGAAGTCGAAGAGACTGACGAATTTGATGAATCTGACTCTGAGGACGAACATGAGTCTGCTGATGACTCCGAGTAATAAATAAGTTGTTTGTTTAAATGTAAAATGAAAATTATGTATTTTAATTTTTTTTATAAAATAAATTAACAATCGTCGTAAATTCGTGGTAAATGTACGACGAATTTACGAGTTTTTAGTATTTTGCACAAATCGTGGTAAAATCGTTGTAAATTTACCACGAATTTACGACTTTTTTGAAATTTACACATATCGTGGTAAAATCGTTGTAAATTTACGACGATTTCCCGACGATTAGTCTTATAATTCGTTGTCTTATAAAGACCTCTAATCCTCAGGAGTTTTGTTTGTACGAGGTTGTCAACGTCAACGATTACCACGATTTTACAACGCTTTAAAAAGAAATCGTCGTAAAATCGTGGTAAAATTACAAAATCGTGGTAAATTTTACAACCGTTTTTTGTATAAACCCCTAAACCCCAAACATTTTCAAAAGTATGTCTTATATTACGTACAAACACTCATTAAGACCTATAAAGTTAATGAATAACTATAAAAACAATGTTAAAATTGCTTATCAATAAGTTTTGTTACATATTTTTAGGATTTATAAAGTTTAAGATAAAGTGTACTATAATATATTGTGGTTAATATGTCTATATGTTATTATTTTACCAAAACTTGTTTTTCTGCAATCATATGACTTATAAGTATGATTTCATACGCATACAATATCATAATTATATCATAATTATATTCAACATATGTTATAATTATGTTATAATTTTAGAGTCTCATAATTATGTTTAGAGTCTCATAATTACGTTTAGAGTCTCATAATTATGTTATAATTTTACCAAAACTTGTTTTTCTGCAATCATATGACTTATAAGTATGATTTCATACGCATACAATATCATAATTATATTCAACATGAAGTAAAATGGCAGATGAATTTCAGCGAAATCCATTTAGTGTAATGAATCGTCGTAAATTCGTGGTAAATTAACAACGAATTTACGACCAAATATGAAACTCTAAACGTCAAATCCTCAGGAGTTTTGTTTGTACGAGGTTGTCAACGTCAACGATTACCACGATTTTACAACGGTTTTTTGTATAAACCCCTAAACCTAAACATTTTCAAAAGTATGTCTTATATTACGTACAAACACTCATTAAGACCTCTAAAGTTAATGAATAACTATAAAAACAATGTTAAAATTGCTTATCAATAAGTTTTGTTACATATTCTTAGAATTTATAAAGTCTAAGATAAAGTGTACTATATATATTGTGGTTAATATGTCTATATGTTATAATTTTACCAAAACTTATTTTTCTGCAATCATATGACTTAGTATGATTTCATATGCATACAATATCATAATTATATTCAACATGAAGTCAAATGGCAGACGAATTTCAGCTAAATCCATTTAGAGTTATGAATCGTCGTAAATCCGTGGTAAATTTACCACGAATTTACGACGATTCACACAAAATCGATGGAAATTCGTGGTAATTTAACAACGAATTTACGACCAAACATGAAACTCTAAACGTCAAATCCTCAGGAGTTTTGTTTGTACGAGGTTGTCAACGTTAATGATTACCACGATTTTACAACGATTTATAAAGAAATTGTGGTAAAATCGTGGTAAAATCGTGGTAATTTTACCACGATTTTACCACGATTTTATTTTCATCATTTATAAAGTAATCGTCGTAAAATCGTGGTAAATTAACCACGATTTTATTTTCATCATTCCCAAAACGCGGCAAACCAAACGAACCAAAACGTTTGAATTTACGACGATTTTACGACGATTGCTAAGTCTATATATAGTCGACCAAAAATTTTCATTTTCACTCATTCTCACTAAATCTCTATCTCTCTCTAAAATTTTCTCTCTCTAAAACTCTTAAACACTCTACAACTTTCAATCTTCTTCAACATCCCCAAAGGTAAATATTTTTAATATATGTGTTTTAAAACCGGATTTTAGAATTAGTTTTAGGAATTGGAATTTAGTTTTAGGATTTGGAATTAATTTTAGGATTTGAAATTAGTTTTAGGCTCGGATTTTAGTTTTAGAATTCGGATTTTAGAATTATATGTTCAGAACATATAATTAATTATTAAAATACTTAATGTTTAGTTTTTAAAATATTTAAAACTTATTACTTAACATAATTAATTTTTAATCTTAGTTTTTAAAATACATAATTAATATTAAAATACTTAATATTTAGTTTTTAAAATATTAATGTCATTAAAATACTTATATAATGTTTAGTTTTTAAAATACTTAATAATTTTTAAATACTTAATGTTTATTATTTAAATATTTAATGTTTTTTGTGGCAGGTAGTTATATATGGCTCCTAGGAGAGGGAAGACCTTACCGCCGGACTACATGCATATGTTGGCGGAGAAGAGGGCTTCCGGGAAGGCTCGGGTTCCGGTTCAGCTTCGGCTTCCGGGACATCTCCTGTCCACACCGGACGTCCGTCCATGGCGAGCATCCTCCTCCTCCTTATGTGCCCGCCGCCGCCGCCGCCGACGCCGCGGACGCCGCGGACGACGATATCCCGGGCCGGTACATCCAGAGTTGGATGTACGGGATACGCGCCGTACGCCAACCTCCGGGTTGAGGATATCCTCGCTCAACCCGGACATGACAGTCTCCGCCGGTTGGATCCGTACAAGTCTGCGGACACTTAATGGTAATTATTTTAATATTTTATTTTTTTGTATGTTTTATTAATATATTAATTAATCAATTAATGTTTTTTCAGGTTCAAGTACGACAACCAGGTCTCGCGTTCTATCGCGGACATAATCAAGGGGTACTTCACCGAGTCGCATCCCAATTGGAGCAAGACACCCGAGCACATCAAGAGAACGTGGTTCAAATGTTTCGCGGTAATGTTCTGATTTAATTTCAATTAAATTTATTTATTTAACTTTAAATTTTTTATTATATATATATTATTCTCGTAAAGTAACTTTACTAATGTTATATATATAATTTCTCATATTTTGCAGCAAAAGTGGCATTGGGATGTCTCGATTAACGAGACCGTGAGGACGGAGTTCAACAAGACGGCGAAAATTCGTCTCGCCAACACGGTCTCCGACTGGAAGGACAAGTGGAGAGTCGTCGGCGACGCGGGGAAGCCGGTATATCTCTCGGTCGCGGTCTGGGACGGCTTGAAGAAATATTGGACGGATGGCCACAACGCGACCGTAGCTGAGAAGTGTTCCACCTCCAGGAACGCGAAGCTACCTGACGGGACGCCGAAGCATATGGCTCACACGTCCGGATAAATCCCGTTCGCGGGTCGGGCGCACGAAATGGTAAGTCTTTCTTACTTACTCTTTCAAATAATTTTTATTTTCAAATTACTAATATTATACTAATGCACATATTTTTATTATTTGTTTGTAGGCCAAGCAGTTGGGTCACAAACCGGCCGTCAGTTCCGTCTTCGAGAAGACGCACAGGAAAAAGACCGGCGAGTTCGTTGACTCAACGATCTCAGAGATCCCCGGGAGGCACTCAATATCCTAGCGAGTCGCTTACTACCGCCGAGCTCGATCAAATATATCATGAGGTAAAATTTTACTCTAAAATTTTCTCTAAAATTATTTTTTTAAACGTTCATTTACTAATTTTATAGGTTGCTCCTAAGAAGAAAGGACGGGTTCTAGGCATGGGATCCATGCAGGATGTTCCACTTGCTCCTACCTCTTACCGATCTCCGGCTGAGTTGGAGGCTGAGATGCAGAACATGCAACCGACTCAGATGAAGACCATGCAGTTCTACAACATCATGTTTACGGTGCTTTCTACATCTAACCCGGAACTACTTCGGGCGATGCAGACACATCCCGACCGTCCGTCGACTGAGCAGGCCGGAACAAGCAACGTAGATCCCGAGAACGCGACGCAGGACTATTTCGGGCCTGATTTCAATTTAGGCGACTAGATTTTTTTATTTTGTATTTTGAAATTGTAAAAAATATTTTATTAATATAAAATATTTTTTTATAAAATATTATAAAATATTTTTTTTTTATATATTTCTTACAATCGTCGTAAAATCGTCCCGACAATTTGTAAAATTTATATTTCCTACAATCGTCGTAAAATCGTCTCTAATTAGGGACGATTTTACGACGATTTTAAGAATTTTCGATTTATTATAATTACAAATTTACAACCAAATATTCGTTGTAAACTCGTTGTAACAATTACAACGATTTTACAACGAATATTTTACCACGAATTTACAACGAATTTGCTTCATCGTAAAATTTACCACGAATTTACGACGATTTGGTTTTTACTTCGATCGAATCGTGGTAAACTGCGTTTTACCACGATTTTACAACGATTATGGTCGTGGTAAAAGTCGTGATTTCTTGTAGTGATTTTTATTGACAATCTATTACATTTTTAATTTTGGTATCTCATTGTGATGTTAGCATAGTTTTGAGAAAATATTATTTTCATTAATGTAACAACCGAAATATTATGTATTGTTTGAAAGTAATTTATGTAACAACCGAAAATATTATTTTCATTAATGTAACAACCGAAAATATTATTTATTTTCAAATGTATTGTTTGAAAGTAATTTATGTTCGCGTCATGCCCGGATATCAAACCACTTATTTATAAGAAAAGTACATTAACCTTTTGTTATTTTTTTGTTGATGCTTAGTTTCTTTATTCATATCTACTACCTTTCTTTTTTATATATGAGTTTTTCAATAGTGTACATTTTGCTATTTTGCATCTTATAATTTTTCTAAAGTGTAAGTAAGACCTAACAAAGACAATATTTTCTTTTGAGTTTTTCAAGGTTCTGACAATATTTTTTTAGTTTTCAAAACATGTATGTTTTACAATTTTGTAATTAACTTTTTTTAGTCTAAGTTTTTGACGCTTTACAATTTTGTATTAATTTATTTTTAGTTTTCCAAAAATATATGTTTTACAATTTGGTAAATTATTTATTTTCAATGTTTTTTAAATTTGTATTTAGCATTACTATTAATGTAAAATAAATATATACTATTAATAAAAATAGACATATAACTAATCACGAATTTGCCAAAATTATTTTTAATCAAAATAATGTTTATCTAGATAATGACATGTTCATCTTTAATTGGTTGTTTTAAATCATAAGTGGGAAATTTTAGCATCAAATAAATTCAACTTTTATAAGTAATAGATTTGGTAGTTACATAATTGAGTAATAAAATCAATTATTATTTCAATTTCAGAAAAACTTATTTTACCAAATAACTCTTTTTATTAATAGAATTAATATTTTCTTGAACAAAATTTAATTTTCCATTACGTGAGAATTATATCACTTTGACCAAAATAAATACATGTAATGATGTTGATATCATTTATTCATAATAATTGTATGTATTATAAAAAGTTATTTCTTGTTTTTTAGTTTGTTTGTAACTAGATTATTGTTTATTTTTTTCAACATAAACTAATTACCAAGGTTTAAAAATTATGATTTCTTGGTCGTATTATTTAATTTATTATTAACGCATAATATAAATATAATTATGATAGTGATACAAAGTTACAAAATATGAGGATAGTAGGATATATTGATTGCAAAATATATATAAAATTTAGGACAATTTAGGTAAATATACAAAGATAAGCAAAAAATTAGCTCAAATGACAAATGTAAATATTAATTTGCTGAATTGGTTTTTGTTGGATGAAAAAACACAAAAGTTCCGAAAATACCCTCAATCTTTCACCGCCATTATCGGCGGGATGATCAAACCAAATCTACCGAATCGGCGGCATGTCACATCTATACAAAACCGTACGCCAAAAACAGAAAAAACACTCGATTACATTACCTCCAAAACCAAATAAAATATATAACTATTTTCCAAACTAGCAAATAAACAACATATACTAAAATATTGACTCTATATATGAAAGAGGAAGATAACACAATAGTTAAACAATCTACTTTCATCAAATAGAATTATAGCAGACTATAGTAGAAGGTAAATTGTAATTTATTTATGTATAAGTAGTTAACTATGGGCAATATAAGTAGCGAGAATTATAGTTAACTATAGCAGAATTATAGCAGAATACATGAACTAGTAAATAGACTACTATTTGTGTATATAAGTAGATATTTATGGGCAATATAAGTAGTTTCTCAATTTTTATCGTAGTAATCTATTTACTTATAACTAACTGCCTGATCGCCACCCCTCAATAAACAAAGGTTTAGACAAGGTACATAGCACACTATTTTAGATATATATCAGGCAGTTAGTTATAAGTAAATAGATTACTACGATAAAAATTGAGAAACTACTTATATTGCCCATAGATATCTACTTATATACACAAATAGTAGTCTATTTGCTAGTTCATGTATTCTGCTATAATTCTGCTATAGTTAACTATAATTCTGCTACTTATATTGCCCATAGTTAACTACTTATACATAAATAAATTACAATTTACCTTCTACTATAGTCTGCTATAATTCTGCTATAGTTACCTATAATTCTGCTACCTACAAATTAGGTTATAAGTAAATAGATTACTACGATAAAAATTGAGAAACTACTTATATTGCCCATAGATATCTACTTATATACACAAATAGTAGTCTATTTACTAGTTCATGTATTCTGCTATAATTCTGCTATAGTTAACTATAATTCGCTACTTATATTGCCCATAGATAACTACTTATACAAAAATAATTTACTTACCGAGTTCTCCTCTTCGCCGAGGATATGTCGGAAACCATCTCTCCGATAGTCTTCTCCGGCGTAGCATCGACGGGACGGCGGTACTTTTTCGTTTGCATCTTTTTCATTTCACAAATTACCACCCACTCACCGTTGCGCAAATCTGATTTTTGTGGAGAAGATGAAGTTTTTTCTCTCTCTTACTGAAATTACTCACTAAAAACTTATTTGTTCATATGAACAAATAAGAAACCGTTAATAATGACGAAAGGAGGCGTGTGTCAGAACATTTGGGGAAAATCAATATACGAATATTTAGATTCAGGGGTAAAATGGTCATAAAATTTATAAAAAAAAACCAATGTCATTTACCTAATTTCTCTTCTCCATTTGTATATCTAGCCTAATTACCCTAAAATTTAAAAACAATATTATATGAAAGTTATTTAAATCATTTGTAGTAAAATAAAAAGAACATAAAAAATAAATTAACATTTATTTTGATTATTGAAAGAGGTAAAATGAATTATTGCGTTTGTGTCCTTTATATTTTTGAATAATTTTTGTCTCCAGTTTATTTTATTTTTCACAGATAATTTAGAATAATTGTTGGGTTTTGTGTTTTCTTATCAATCAAATATTGTAGTCAAAGAAATTAATATTGGTTTGTTTTTAAATAATTTTTTTTAGCAATTTTCTTTCTTCTTGTGTCAATCTAAATCTACGAAATATTTTTATCATGTGTCTTCTCAAGATATTTGCGCTCATCTTAGGTCCACCATCTATGTCCATTATTTATATAAATCAGTACTGATATAAATATAGATTATGTTGTTTTTCCATCTTCGTTTCCTATTCATTATTTTGAATTATACATTGATTTTGCTCTTATTTTCTATTCAATTTTGATTAATATTGCGTTAAGTCGTGAAAAGGTAAATACGACAAAAATACTCCATATGAATTAGTAAATTGTTTTTAACAAACTTAATTACCATAATATAAAAAGAGAAAACGGTTGTTTAATTTTCCAATTATCCGGTCAAAACCATTATATTCCCAAACTCTGAAACTCCCCATTTAAATCCTTAACTCTTGTTGACCAGACCATTTTGTGCTTACGAAAGTTAACATTTAACTTTCATTTAACACTGTTAACTGGAGTTTAATTTTCCGTTTAATCCAAAACGACGTCGTTTTGAAAAGTCATTAAACTCTCAAGAATTTCTAAATCAAGTCAAAATTCCCAAATTGAAATCTCAAAAACCGTAAAAATCGAAATATTTCTCTAAGAACACTAATCTCTCATTCACTTATGCGCTTTCAGTTTGGAAATTCGGGTAAGAAGAAGAAGATAACTCCTCAATCACCATCAATTGTTGTTTCAGAAGCAAACATAATAGAAGGAGAAGTCGCCATGGAAGGAGAAGTTGTGAAGGAAAGAGAAGACGCGGTGGAAGGAGAAGCAACAATGGAAAGAGAAGCATCGATGGAAGGAGAAACAACGACAACGATGGAAAAAGAAGCAACGACAATGATGGAAGGAAAAACAACGATGGAAAGAGAATCCTCTATGGAACGATTCTCGCTCATAGATGAAGATGCGAGAGAAGAAGACGCAATAGAAGAAGATATCGAAACTATAGTGGTGCCTCGATATGAATGCCACTTGGGAGACAAAGGAAATGAAAATTATGCTGGAAAACGAAGTGATGCAGACAGTGGCAATGATATTTGGAATGATGATTCCATCCCGAACCTTTATCACTAGACGACGATGAAGAAACATACGAAGAGCGGGTGGAACGTGCTAATGCTATGGGGTCGGATGGGTTACTTACATTAGGAAAATGTATAGATGCGCTCAAGATTTCAAACCTGTTGTTTTACGATATTCACTCAAACCGAGAAAAATTATTCCAATTTGACACAAACCGAGAAATTAATGGGGGGTTTAAGAAAAAAATTCGATTTAGGGTTCTTGAGTTTTTGATTTAGGGATTTTGACTTGATTTGTGTATTTTATAGAGTTTATTGAGTTTTCGAAACGACGTCGCTTCATATTAAACGAAAAATTAAACTACGTTTAACGGTGTTAAGTGAAAGTTAACTATTGATTTTCGTATGTATAAAATGGCATGGTCAACAAGAGTTGAAGATTTAAATGGGGATAGAGTTCGGGAATATAATGGCTTTGACCAGATAGTTGGGAAATTTAATGACCGTTTTCTCAATATAAAAATAACATACTTTAAAAAAAAAGTTGTAACATATCTAGAATATACAAAAACAATATTTTGTTTGAATCTTACAATATTGTAACCATGTAATTATAAAATATATTATTTTGTGAAATAAGACATGTTATAACGTTCAAGTTCTTAAAATTATTTTCAGAATATTTCAACCACTATCACATTCTTTAATATTTTTTATATTTTTTTATTGTTGCTTTGTTACATATATATGTATGAACATGGTAATATGTATAAAGTTTGAATAATTTATCGAACGCATATGTGTCGCAACAAGAGAGTTTTTAGGAAATTTTACTGTTTTTGCGTTTATGACCTTATATTTTTGCCTCAATTTTTTTGCCGATTTTATTTCATTTTTAATATATTCCGATTTAATATATTTTTTGACTATTTTGACTATTTTCTTATGGCCAATTTTATTTTATTTCGTAAAAATAATTTATAAATATATTGCACACAAACAAACAAGATTTTATTAAAAACTAAATTTTATTTTATTTCTTAAAAAATATTACACGTTATGTTGTACACGAACAAACAAATAATTTTGAATCAATTTTTGTGCAATAAATTCATAATTTTTTTGAAATAATTTTTTTAGTATATATGATCATTTTTTGATAACATGCCCGCGTATCTAGATATCTTCGTTTTGTCGTAAAACGGTAGATACAAAAATGAAGATATCTAGAAGAAAAAAGTCAAAATGTGTTAAAAGTTTTCTTAAAAGTGAGTTTTTAAAACGCCTTCCAAAATGACTACTTATTCATTTTTGATTGATTAGGTTTGGTTGTTGATTATCGGATAATATCATTATATGGACATGGAGGAATCGTTAATTAGGTGAACGAAAAATAGTTATGTAGCTGTTACTATTCACCCATTAGCTGACTTTTTTGCCCCTATAGTCTCCTTGTTTGTATGACACAACTATTATCACGATATCGGCGAAAAAGATTTTATGGTTATTATTTATTTTTTTAATGAATATTTTTGTCGGTTTCTTTTTCTTAAACAAAAAGTTTATCAAGTCCATTCTTCTTCTACTTGGATTTGTTCTTCATGTGTAATCATCAAAACTTCAAAACTGCATCCTCTGTAAACGGCGATTCTCTATCGTAAAAGTCTATTCTCATCTACAAACCGAAGCACCGACGAATCTGAGGTATGTGTTTCGCGAAAAGCGCCATTTGTTTAGTAATGGATTTCAAATTTATAGGGTTTTTTCTTCAAAATCTTGTATTTACTATAGATTTTAGATGCAATAATTAATTTCTAACATGCATTAACGATTTTTTCACTCGATTATCAAATTTGTTTATGTGTTCTTATCTATTTTGAAGATTTTGACTTCAATAGTTTCTAAAAAAACCAAAGCTTTATCAATCTTTTTGAATTCTTCTTTTGTCTTTTGTTAAATCGAGTTCGGTAATCACTCTGTTGCTTCGATTATTGAGAGCAAGATACGATATTAAAAGTTACAGCCGGAAAAACCGACGATTCTTAGGTATATGTTTCAAAGTAATTTAGTGTTGTTTAGTCATGATTTTGACCATGCATTGACGACAATTTTCGAATCTTGTTGCTCTAATCGATTTTTGGTTGTTATTTGGTATTGATTAAGAGATTTCATTTCAAATAATCGGGGTATGATGTTTGTTTTTAATTTCGAATAGGATCGGTTTACATTAGTCATTTTCTTATATAGAAAGAGATTTCTAGTTATCCTTTAGGTGCTATTACATTGTAACCTGATCGATATCATGTACTCCCTCCGTTTTTTATTGTTTGATTTTATAGGTTTTTCACACAAATTAAGAAAACACATAAGTGACTACTAATAAATATGTTTTGAACAATTTTCAATACTTTTAGACCAATAGTATTTCAAAAATCTCAATTAATATACTTCGAAAACTAAAATTCACAAATATCATCAATACATAAAACTACATTGATATTTGAGAAAATCAAACATTTTAGAACAAAATTTTTTTCTAAAAAATCAAACATAAGAGAACGGAGGGAGTATTATTAAATTACTACATATCCTATATGGTAGCCACCTATTGTAACCTGATTGTTAATTGCAGGTTTGCGATTCTAATAGGTGCTATTACATTGTAACATGATCGTTATCCTGTATTATTTACTTATTGTTTATGAATATGTATACGTTCATGTTATCTATTAATATAATTCTTACACGCTACTTATTGTTAGTGGTGGACTTAAGCCCATCAAGGCCCGGTCCGCTCGGAAAGTCTCATCTGAATCAAAGGAAGAACTCTATAAATAGAGAGACAAGCTCACAAAAATAGAGGAGAACGTGGAGAGAGAATTTAGAGAGAGAACCAATCAACAATATTTTTCTATCTTTGAGTTCGTCAGCTCCCCAGTTCGCCGACCCCGAGCTCGTCAGCTCCCCAGTTCGCCAACTTTCAGCTCAACATGTCCCCAGTTCGCCGACATTGAGTTCGTCAGCTCCCCAGTTCGGCGACCCCGAGCTCGTCACCTCCCCAATTCGCCAACTTGCAGCTCAACATGTCCCAGTTCGCCAACATTAATGAGTTCGTCAGCTCCCCAGTTCGCAACTCCGAGCTCGTCAGCTCTCCAGTTCGCCAACTTTCAGCTCAACATGTCTCCCGTTCGCCACATTAAGCTTGTCATCTCCCTAGTTCGCCAACTTTCAGCTCAACATATATGTCCCCAGAACATTGAGCTCGTCAGCTCCCCAGTTCGCAACTCCGAGCTCGTCTACTCTCCAGTTCGCAAACTTTCAGCTCAACATGTCCCTAGTTCGCCGACATCGAGCTCGTCAGCTCCCCGATTCGCAACCCCGAACTTGTCTGCTTCCTGTTTGGCAGCTTGTCAGCTCGTCTGCTCCATGTTCGCCAGCTCGCTGGTTCACAACCCCGAACTTGTCTGCTCCATGTTCGGCAGCTCGCCAGCTCGCCGTAGCTCTCTGTTCGCCAGCTCGTCGTAGCTCCCAGCTCCTAATTCCAGCTCGTCGTAGCTCCCATCTCTTAACTCCAGCTCGTCTGCTCCCCGTTCGCCAGCTCGTCTGCTCCCTGTTCGCCAGCTCGGGACTCGTTTGCTCCCTGTTCGCCAGCTCGTCAGCTCGTCTGCTCCCTGTTCGCCAGCTCGTCAGCTCGTCTGTTCTCTGTTCGCCAATTCGCAACCCCGAACTTGTCTGCTCCCTGTTCGCCAGCTCGCCAGCTCGTCGTAGCTCCCTGTTCGCCAGCTCGTCGTAGCTCCCTGTTCGCCAGCTCGTCGTAGCTCCATGTTCGCCAGCTCGTCGTAGCTCCCAGCTCTTAATTCCAGCTCGTCGTCGCTCCCAACTCCTAACTCTAGCTCGTCTGCTCCCCGTTCGCCATCTCGTTACATGACCCGAGGTTGAGTTTAATCCATAGGATGAAGACATATATTGGTCTAAAGATGAAAAAGATGATTGTGTAGATATCATGGTCGAGTTGATTATGCAAGGTTTTGAATTTGATAATTCTATGTTTAAAGGCGGTGTTATACCTACGGAGATTGGTCATGAAACTGTTCAGCCTAAAAGAGGAACCAAAACTGTTCGGCCTATAATACTTAAATTTGAAAGACTTATAGAGCAAAATAAATATTTTAATATGAAAATTAACAATTTATAAATTAATATATTAACAAATTATTTTTTGATGTTTTTGTTATAATGGTCGCCTAGAATCCGCATAAATTCGCATAAATCCGCATAAACGTCCGCGCATACCGTATGATATCCGCATAAACCGCATAACACTAGTTGCGATGGATCTACGGACATTGCCTCTCCAAAATGTTGCCTCACTATTTGGGGCATATCAATCGGCCCATCCGGATCAGGCGATGATGAGAAGCACTCACCAACTCCTATTGTTATTCAAACAATAAACATATACACAAACCGAAGTTATTAGCCGGTAAGTTTACAGAACATTTATCGGGTAACTATAATATTATCAATTACTAGATAGATTTGTTAGCATTAATACATGCAAAACGCGCCTTAACAAGATCTTCATCCGTGTGATAATCACTGTCTATCGGTCTGGATGAGTTCGCTCTATTAGCTATCAAGTATGTTACTCTATTAGCTCGTATTATATACATAAACCCAACTTATTTCGCTAAGTAAAGCGTAGGTTTAACCTAATAATTTCCCTACTATAGTTAACGTCTTCCGCTAAGTATCTCGTTAGATGAGATTTCACGAGATAGCGTCATAGAGCATTTAATGTCTACATAGGTGAATTAAATTCTGACATACTAACAATATCTTTGTTTCTTACACTATATTGGGACATTAAATGCTGCATTGTTTTCCGTGGCCGAATTTTCTTGCTTATTCGGTAGGGATAAAAGCGTCCTACTCTCTTTGTGTTGTTCGAGACCTAAAGATTATGTCATATGTTGGTCAAAACTAATTTTCAGCTTAACGGTGGCCATAAATTTAATTGTTCCTTGATTATCCCGTTAAAAAAAATTAGGGAGAATTACAAAACTACACCATTTGAATTACATTTCACAAAACTACACCATTTCCAAAATACTTCACAAAACTACACCTAAACACTCAAAATTAAATCCAAATAAATCCTACCCACACAATCTTACCCCTTAATACTATACCTTAAACACTAATTAGCAAACCCAAATGAAAATATTTTAATTTTGGTAATTTTTAAAAGGGTAAATCAAGTTTTTAAAATTTTGAAAAGTCTGACCTCGGGTACCATAAAAAGTGAAAAAAAAAAATTTTGACAGAGTGTAAATATGTGAAAAAAATAAATTTGGTGTAGTTTTGTGAAGAAAGAGTTGAAAAAGTGTAGTTTTGTGAATTCCTCAAAAAATTAAACCCTTCGGATTATATATATATAACTAGGTAATTTTCCCGCGCCATGCGCGGATTTATGTTTTTTGAAAAGTAATTTAAAAATATTGAAATAACTGATTTAGCTATTAAAAAAATCAGTAAAGTCAAAATTATGATTATAGGCTTTTTAAAAATTATGATTGTAAATATTCATTGTTATAATTCATATTATTGAAATATATACGAAGGAAAAATACGTGTAAAGAAAAAATGTGTTAAAACCAAAATAATTGACGTTCATAAAACTATGAAAAAATTAAAAGGATATTTATAATTAAGAGACCCTAAAGCTTAACTCTATTGAGCAAATAAAAGAAATGAATATTCAGAATTAAACATGACAAATCTTTTTGTTTGCTAAAAATTCTAGACTTTATATTTTATAAAAAGAGAAATTCACAAAACTACACCCTTTCAACCCTCCCTTCACAAAACTACACCTAATTCAATTTTTTCACAAATTTACACTCTTTTAAAATTTTAAAAGTTTGATTTATCCTTTAAAAAATTACCAAAATTAAAATCTTTTTCATTTGGGTTCGCTAATTAGTGTTTAGGGTATAGTATTAAGGGGGTAGGATTGTGTGGGTAGGGTTTATTTGGATTTAATTTTGAGTGTTTATGTGTAGTTTTGTGAAATAATTTTGAAATTGTGTAGTTTTGTGAAATGTAATTCAAATGGTGTAGTTTTATAATTCTCCCTTATAAAAAGTCAAGTTTTCCAAAATTCCTTAATTAAAGTTTCCTAAATTCACAAAATCAAGTTTCCGAATATTTTATTTAAATTAAAAGTTATTTCACAAATATTATATTTCAACCATATTGACTTAGCTAAAAAAGGCACGATGTTAAATGATTTAACGGGACGGATGAACAACTCCGTTAAACGATTTCACGGTATGACTATTATGGCTCAGTCAACAAAAGTTTGTGATTAAAATAAAAAGTCAACAAAAGTTGAAATTTATTTTGACATTTTGCGCATTTTATTACTAAAATCATTTTTTGATGAAAATAGAATATTCATTAAAATAATTTTTAACCAAAAAATATAATTGAATATTTTTTCATGATATTTTTAAAAATTTCTCTAAATTAAATGTGCATTTTCAAGAAATATGTCTTTCGTTAATTTATTGGTTATTTTATAAAAGTTTATAAAAGATGAATATTCAAGTTTAATAGTCATTATTTAATTTTATAACTAATGTTTTGCAGAATTTTTTTTCATACCTTTTTAATCAACTTCATCAACATTAATAGAGGTTTGTTTATCTTTGATTTGTGATGACATAAGATCCTCGCTAAAGCAAAAAAGGAGTGTTGTAATTTCTTATCTCCCATTTATTTTTTGATCGCTCGTTTAACAAACGCATATTTTTAAGAATTGAATAATAAAATGAGACAAATGTAGACCAATCTATTTAAACTTTTTATATAAAGAACTCATAAACTCACAAAATGAGCCCATTTTTTTAAGCCCATAAGAAAGGAATTTTTTAATGAATTAATTTGAATTAATTTGATTGGTTGATACCAACTTCGAGTGCCACGTCACAATTATTTTGCTGAAACTTCTTCTGGTGCTGACACCTAAGCATTTTTGTAAAAATCACTTCACAAATAATGTCTTAGGGATATTATCCTAAGAGGAGCACCAGTTATCTTCCCATCAAATATTTTAGGAAAAAGAAACATCTGTGTGAGAGCTGAGCCATTTCTTGTCAGACCAAAAGATCTACAAAGTCTGAAGAGAGAGCATGGACACTCATTTCATAAGCTTATTTGTTCTATTTGCAAACCGCAAGCAAAACCAAACCAAAAAAAACCTCCTCGTTGCCAAAAGTAGTAGGAAAAACAAAAAAAAAAAACCAAAAAGAAATGAAAAATATATTAGAAACTAACTTTCCAAAAACCAGTACTTGCTTCAATACTTGTAAGCTTGGGTGGTGGTCAAGGGGTTTTAAGCTACATCCTTTCTCAGCATTTTGTACTGTTTAAACAAACACAAGACCATCGTTAGTTACCCTTTTAATTTATATAATATATGCTGAGTGAGAGAGAGAGAGTAAATTCAAGGAATGTTGTTTAACCTGTTCGTAAAAATCTCTTATCTCCTGCTCTGTAATAGCTTCATATTCGCCACAGTTTTCATCCCAGCCAAGCGATCTAAGGAACTGAGCTTCTTCCTCATCTGGCATCTCCGCAGCCTCAAAGCCAATTGTATTCTTCTCTTCTACTTGAGAGCTTATCTCCATCTTTTCTGTCATTCCTACACCACTTGTACCCTGTGAACTTGAAGCCCCACTAGCTACAACCTCCTTTGAGATGTTTGTTGATGTAGTTTTCTGCTTCAGAGCACTGAAAAACGCATTCCTGCTCTGAGTTTGAGCTCCCTTGTGCTCCTTTGGACTGTTTGTACTTCTAACAGGACCAGACTGTGTTGACTGAGCAGCGTTCATTAGCTGGCTAGAAGCAGGTCGACTATTTGGACTTCCAGATTCTTTAACAACAGCCGCACCGTTTTCCCTAGCTGGTTTGAGTACCAACAGCTTCTTCTCAGATTTGATTTGGCCATTGTTGGACTGGTGGACAGATGGCTGCTGTTGGGCATTTCTTGATGGACCAACACAAGTTTCACCAGCTCGGACTGCTTGCTTCGTCTTTGATTTATCAGAAGAATTCAAAATCTGATACATTAAAATGATTTTGAGTTTAGGCACAAGACTGAATGAGGAAGAATAAGACTAGCTAAGGGGGATGATATACTTACCGAGGACTTTGGTGCCGACGGCACAACCGGTATCAACTGCCTTGACTGCTTGATTGCCAAGTCCTCAAGTCTCTGTGTGTTCACGTATCCCTGAAAAACAACATTATAATAATAATCTTATAAAAGCAGAGTAAGTGTATGAAAGAGAAACAATAGAAAAATAGGAAAAAAACATACTTGGGGAGGGGTTTGAGTTCTAGCTGGAGCATGCACCAATGCTTCAGCCATGTTAAGACCAGTTGTTCCCGTTAAAGTTCCTGTGCTAACAGCATTAGCTTTAGGAGAAGTTAACGACCCAACACAAGCCTTGTCGATGGCATTGGGTACCTCAGCCAAAGCCGACCTCCAACCTTCACCACCAATCAAAGCTGATTTACCAACCGGTAAGCTCTGAACAGCTGAACTTAGACAAGGAGATGAGACTCTAAGAACTTCATGCCCAAAATGCTTTTCTTCTGCTCCAAGAGTGGGAAAATCCTTATCAAAGCCACTTCTCTGAAAGCTAGTTGCAGAAAGTTTACCATTTCCATTGTAACTATTACTAGTACTACCAGCACCTCCAATACCATTCTTCAAACCCACACGAGAGAGGTGGTCGCCCTGTTTCCTAGTGACCATTGAATGTGATCGTCGTAACGGATCATGATCTCTACTAATTAATATATTTCCGGGAGAGGTAGAAACGTCAAGGTCCCATGGATAAACAATGTTAACCCTGTCCTTGTCCCTGGTGCGGTCTTTATCTCTCTGACTCCTATTGAAGTTGAAACTACTATATGCATTCTTTGAGGAACCGTTACTAGAAACCCTTTTTGAATTAGCAGAAGAAGATCGCTCTAAGAAAGGAGAATGAATAGAATCAACATCGCTTTTGCTCCTAGAGTTCCTACTCCAACTATTATTATGATGTTGTGAAGATGCAGACTCTTAAAAAACACACACACACACACACAAGAATTAGGCAAACAAACAAGGTGATGGTAATAAATTAGAAAAAAAAGATTCAAAAGAACATTACCAGAGTTAGTAGTAGAAGAAGAAGATGACACAAGAAGCTGATTTGAATTGGAAGCAGCAGATGAACTTCTCAACCATTCTGGAACTAAAGAAGGCTCACCTTTGTTTTCCATTGGGAAAGCTCTCATCAAATAAAAGAAGAAGAAGAAGAAGAAAGAAACAAGCTTTCTTCTCTAACCATCCTAACCCCTTTTTAGACTTGCATCTTCTTCTTATAAAAACACTTGACTTAGGGCACTTATATAAGCCGTTTTCAACACAAACCTAACACATATATATCTATTGTGTTTATAATCACTGCCAATATTAGAATCAGCCCCCCCCCAAAAAAAGGCTACAGGGGTTCTAGAAATCAATAGAGATAAAGACTACACAGCCTAAACGCGACGCGCAAGGAGATTGTTTTTTGTTGGTCTCTTAGATTCAATCGAAACAAACAGACACACGAATTTTTAACGCAAAACGCGATAGAACAACAAGGAGATGCAGAGACACCGATGTAATAGGAAGAGAGCTCGTTTAAGGAAATTGTGGAAATCACAAAAGGAGGAAGACGAGGAAGACGAAATTAGGGTTTTTTTTCTTTGGGAGGAGGCGAGAAATTTTTGTTAATTTTGTTTCTGTGGCTTTGTTATTTGATAATTAAACAAAATTGGAGGAACGAAACGTATGAATATACAACTTCCTTTTTTTCCTCTTCTCTGAACCGAAAATATATTAAAAGAAAAAATTCGGAATTTTAATTTCATTTTTGAGTAGTTTTGGTTATTTTTCGGATTTGGTTTTATTTCTTGTTTGAACCAGAATTAAAAGATATAAGATATTAATTATCTTGTTATTCCGATACGTATATACACATAAGCCCAATACGCTTAGATGTATGGCCCACAAATCCTTTCTGATGTTTCACTATCATGTCTTTGACGAATTTATATTTTTAAAAATTTTGTATTTGATATTTGCTTTGTTTTAGACGGATATGTAATTTTACTATTTGTTTTGTTTCGGAAAAGTACAGATATTCGGAAATTGTACGAGCATTTGTTGGTAATTTACGGATATTCGGAAATTTTACGAATATTTGTTAGTAATTTACGGATATTCGGATCGTTCATATCGATATAACACAAAACCTAAAATACAAATCATTTTATATAAAATTACATTTGTTTTATTAAACTGATCCAAAACCGTAAAAATATAATAAAACATTAAAAGTTAGACGGTCCGATAGAAAAATGTTTCATTTTTGTAAAAATTAATCGGAACTAAGAAAATATAATAAAACATTAAAAGTTAGACGGTCCGATAGAAAAATGACGAGAAATTCACAAAACTACACTATTTCAATTCTTCCTTCACAAAATTACACTTTATTCAATTTTTCCTACTTTTACACCCTTTTCAAATTTTAAATGGTTCAATTATGCTCTAAAAATTACCAAAATTAAAATATTTTCATTTGGGTTCGCTAATTAGTGTTTAGAATATAATATTGAAGGTGTAAGGTTTTGTAGGTAAGACAATTTCGATTTAATTTTTAGTAATTAAGTTTTGTGAAATGATTTTTAAAAGGTGTAGTTTTGTGAAATGCAATTTAAAAGGTGTAGTTTTGTAATTTAAATGTAAAAATAAGCGGAACTAAGAAAATATAAAAAAAACATTTGTTTTATAGTAAAAGTATAATAAAACATTAAAAGTTAGACGGTCTAATAGAAAAATGTTTCATTTTTGCAAAAATGAAACGGAACTAAGAAAATCTCTCATCCTAGTACTACGAATTTTTAACTTTAATATTTATTGTTGAGAATATGACAACATAAAAAGGTATTATAATCTATCACTAATATGCATAAAGGTGTTACAAAAGTCGTAAGTTTACGTGAAAAAGTAAAAATGGATTCCATGACATTTATGATTCACAGTAATATATAGCACTCCAACATATATATTAACACTTCTCTCTAATAATACGTCTATTATAAAGCTTCTCTCACACTTCACTAATATTATTTACGCTACTTATCATTCATATATATATATATATATATATTACTTTTATAATATACTTATATAACAATACGTTGACGTTATATATCTATCATGAGAGATTGTCTCTACAATATTTTATTATTTATGCCATGGTTGTTTTAAGCACCA
The DNA here is from genome assembly GCA_963556525.1 of Cochlearia excelsa. Taxonomy (NCBI): domain Eukaryota; kingdom Viridiplantae; phylum Streptophyta; class Magnoliopsida; order Brassicales; family Brassicaceae; genus Cochlearia; species Cochlearia excelsa. Next base: position 30,375,410 of record OY748329.1, on the reverse strand, counting down.
TAATTTATTCGTATGCAGATTACCGCATCGATATTTATTTATGGTTATATTTATGTGGTTGTTTAAACGCACCATAATTTATTTATTATTATATTTTTATGGTTGTTTAAATGCACTATAATTTATTTATTGTTATATTTCTATGGTTGTTTAAACGGACCATAATTTATTTATTATTATATTTTTATGTTGTTTAAATTCACCATAACGTATTTATTGTTATACCTTATGGTTGTTTAAAGCACCATAATTTATTTTTTATATAATTTACAAATTTTATGGATGACTTTTGATCACCATAATTTATTTATTGTCTTAATATATACTAATGTGATATATAATCTTTTTATTAGTTCCTTCATAAAATAAATTTAAAGATTATTATAAATGATATATTTATTCACTGATACATAAATTAAAATTAAAAAATTTTATAATATATTTAATTGATTGCAAAATATTAAAATTAGTTTTAATACTAATGGTCACAAAGAAATTTTCACGAAATTTTTCACTTCTACAAGGGTTAACGATTTTTTTACCCCCGAAGAGTAGCTACCCACACTTAATCCACATGAACTCTCACCCTTTACATATAAACCCCCGAACTTACAAAATTTTATGATTGTCCACCAGAACTCATTAAAATCTAATTAATTTTACATTTGGCCAAAATTGCAATTAATATATTAATTAATTGTGTACAAATAAACCCGATTATGATTTGAATCTTGTCCGATTACGATCCAAAAACGTGAATCTAACACGCAAAAAATATTGAAATCCTAGATACGTGGTTTTGAATCGTAATCGCACAAAATTCAAATTATAATCGGTTTTTAACACAATTAATTAATGTATTAATTACAATTTTTGCCAAATGTGGAATTAATTAGATTTTAATGAGTTCGGGTGGACAATCATAAAATTTTGTAAGTTTGGGGGTTTATATATAGAGGTTGAGAGTTCAGGGGGATTCAGCGTGGGTAGCTATTCTTCGGGGGTAAAAAAATCGTCGACCCCTTTTACAACAGCTATGAACACTAATTTCCGATCTATAAATAGACTCACTTTTCAATATATTTTCCATTCACACATTTCATTTTCTCCAAAATCTCTTTCTAAAAATATTTTAAAATGTTTCGATTATTGCTAATCATTATGGTTTTGATAATCATTGCTTGTATTTACGGAATTATTGTCGGAGATTCTACTCATAAACAATATGTCTTAAATATAGTTTTAGTTTTCTATGCTTTGTTTTTCTTTGTAATCGCTTTTATTATAATGTAAACATGTCATCTTAAAATTATTCTAATAAAATTTATTATTATGTTTTACATATAAAAATGACAAACATCGAGAAACTCTAGTTTCCGGCTCTAGAAATCACTTGTGCAAATTTTATATCGTGGACCACTAACGTTGAATTGCACCTTGAATCTCTTGGGTTCAGAAACCATTAAAGAGATAAATACGACCCAAGAAAATGCAAAATTGGTGATCTTCCTTAGGAAACACCTTGATGAAAGCATCATTTATGACTATGCTCATATGAAGGATCCTAAAGAACTCGGGAAGAATTTAAATGATCGCTTTGATCACCAAAAGGACATAACTCTCCCGCTTGCTCGGGATGAGTTGCAAAGTCTGAGGTTTCAAAACTTTGATAAAGTCATGAATTACAATTCCACTGTTTTAGGAATTGTGGCTAAGTTGTGATATTGTGGTGAAACCATAATTGAATCCCACATGTTGGAGAAAACATAATACCACATTTCACAAGAATCACATTACCCTACAACAACAGTATAGGATGCGTGGGTACACCAAGTTTTCAAACTTGATTGTGGCTCTTCTGATAGTCGAGAAGAACAATGAGCTTCTCATTAAGAATCACATGACTCGACCTTCGGGGTCCAAAGCATTTTTTGAAGTGAATGCATTGGATATTAAAAATCCGATAAAGGAAAACAAATCCCTTCGGGGTCGTAGCCGCCAAAACTATCGCGGACGTGGGAGAAACTTAAACCCCCCATAGACAATCATTGCAATGGATTCGTCCAGAGCAATCTCCAAAGGGGAAAGGATCCAAGGAAGCACCTTCAAGAAACGTGAGGACACTTGCTTCCGTTGCGGTACTAAAGGACATTGGTTCAAAGTATGTCACACTTCTGCGCACTTTTGTACTCAGTACAAAGAATCTGCGAATGGAAATGAGGTGAAACTCGCAGAGCACTCTGAGGATACCAGACACCTCGATGCCTCTGACTTTGTGAATGATTTGGACGAGGCCACCGTCACCGAAAACTGAGAATGTGACTCTTGAACCATGATGCATGTGCCATAAATAATGAATGTTTGTGTGAACTATTTAAAATAATGTATAATTATGTAACATATTGTGTGTTGCATAAATATGTATAAATAATATGTAAAATTCTACTTTCATGTATAGTTATTGAATGATATTTGCTTTTGTGAACTACTATTTAGTATTCTTATTTATTGATTTTCATATTTCTCAGAAATGGATTACAATACGAATGGAACAACACCCAAGGAAGATGGTAAAGATATTTGTATGCCAGATAGTGGAACAACGCACACTATTCTTAAACATAGAAAATAGTTCTCAAATTTAAAACCAATAAAGCTAATTTTGCATTACCTAATGGAACAATGTTCTCGGTTAATTATGCATTGTTTTCTCCAAATTCAAAAAGAAATTTGTTGAGTTTTAAGGATATACCTTCAGGGATTTGATACTCAATCCGCAACTGAAGATGGAAATAAATACATGTATATAATTTCCGAAAAGTCGGGAAAAATACATGTCCTAGAAAAGTTACCAAAACTCCCTTCTGGTTTGCATCATACGTATATCAATACGGTAGAATCACACCTTGTGATCAAAAGAAATCATGATGATTTCACTTTATGGCATGATCGTCTTGGTCATCCGGACACATCTATGATGAGGAAGATCATAGAAACCTCACATGGTCATTCACTGGAAATTGAAGAGATTTATCAGGGGAATAAAAAGACATGTACTGCATGTTCTTTAAAAAAATTGATTATAAGAACATCACCTAGTAAAATCGATAAAGAGTTGACAAAGTTCCTTGAACGAGTTCAAGGCGATATTTGTGGACCTATACATTCACCATGCGGTCCATTCTATTATTTTATGGTAATGATTGACGCGTCAAGTAAATGGTCACATGGTTGTCTATTATCATCTCGCAATATGGCATTTGCGAGATTTCTAACTCATATTATTAAACTAAGAGCTTAGTTTCTGGATAATCCAATAAAAGGAGTTAGATTAGATAACGATGGTGAATTCACATCCCAAGCGTTCTATGACTATTGTATGGTAACTGGAATCGATGTTGAACATCCGATAGCACATGTGCATACACAAAATGGTTTGGCTAAAACACTAATTAAACGTCTGAAACTAATTACAAGACCATTTATTATGAGATCTAAACTCCCACTTTCTGTATGGGGGCATGCTATTTTGCATGCAAAATCACTTATTTGGATTAGACCGAGTGTGTATCATAAATTCTCCCTACAATTAGCATTTGGTCGAGAACCAAATATTTCTCATCTAAAGATTTTTGGTTGTGCGGTATATGTGCCTATAGCACCACCACAACGTAAAAAGATGGGACCACAAAGGAGATTAGGAATATATGTTGGTTGTGATTCACCATCAATTATTCGGTTCCTAGAACCACAAACTGGTGATATCTTTACGACACGTTTTGCCGATTGTCACTTTAACGAGAAATAGTTCACTGTTATAGGGGGAGAAAACTAACAAATAGGAAAGGATATTAAGTGGTGTGTATCATCCTTGTTACGCTTTGATCCTCCTACAAAGCAGTCAGAACTAGAAGTTCGACGAATTATGTATTTGCAAAGTATTGCAAATCACCTTCCTGACGCATTTTTAGATACTAAGACGTTAACTAAATCATATATACCGGCTGCAAATGCCCCCGCTCACTTTGAAATGCCACAAGAACGGGGTAGAACGGATGATACTCGTGAATCCAAAACACGCTTGAAGTGTGGTAGACCTGTGGATTCCAAGGATAAAAATCCCAGAAAACGAAAAGAAGTTGAAACACAAAATTCTCCCGATATAACTGAAATTGTGGAAGAAAAGGGGCATGGTGTTGAACAACCCGAGTCCGATGAAAATCATGAGATTTCTATAAACTACATTCATACCAAAAGGATATGGAATCGAAACAAAATATCTGATATTGATGATATTTTCTCGTACTTCGTGTCAAAAGAAATAAACAAGGAAAACGATGACCCGAAACCAATTTTCGTATCAGAATGTCAAAAGAGGCATGATTTGGTCAAATGTAAAGAGGCGATACAAGTAGAACTTGATTCGCTTAATAAACGAGAGGTTTTCGGATCTATCGTATTGATCCCTAAAGACGTTAAACTAGTTGGATACAAATGAGTTTTCGTTCGGAAGAGAAACGAGAAAAATGAGATAATGAGATTCAAAGCTCGTTTAGTGGTTCAAGGGTTTTCTCAAAGACCCGAGATTGATTACGAAGAAACATATTCTCCGGTAATGGATGCAATCACATTTAAATATTTGATGAGCCTTGAGGCTTATGAAAATCTAGAGATGCGTCTCATGGATGTTGTTACGGCATATCTCTATGGATCATTAGATACTGATATCTATATGAGAATCCCCGATGGGTTTAAAATGCCAAAAACATTGAAATCAAAACCAAAAGAGTTATGTGCAATAAAACTGCAAAGATTATTATATGGGTTAAAACAATTTGGACGTATGTGGTACAATCGTCTCAGTGAACATTTAACTAAAGAAGGATATGTAAATAATCCTAATATTATTTACGCTACTTATCATTCATATGGTACGTCTATTATAAAGCTTCTCTCATACTTCACTAATATTATTTACGCTACTTATCATTCATATATATATATATTACTTTTATAATATACTTATATAACAATTATATAACAATATATGTTCACGTTATATATCTATCATGTTATGATTATTATAACAAAAGGTAAAATATATATACATATATAATACACGAAAACACATAGCGAATTAGATATTTGACCTTCTAATAAGGACTATTTGTTATTTGTTTTGTTTTCGAGAGATACTAAATTTTAGACTTTTCTTTGATTTGAATCTTTATGGATATCCTTATTTTACCATTCATATAATTAGGGGTGTCAAAATTAATGGGTCGACCCAATCCAACTCATCAACCCAAATGGGTAATTTATTTGATACAAATGGGTTCATGGGTCAATATGGGTCATATTCAATTGGGTTCATGGGTCATTTAGTTGACCCATTTGATCAATTAAATTTAATTAATCAATTAAAATCTAATTACACAACAACAAAAAACTAACCAAAAATCATAAATCATAAAATCGCGTTAACGTCAAAATCGTGAAATCGTGTTATATTCGAAATCGTAAAATCTTGTTAACTTCTTAATCGTGAAATCGTATTATCGTCGAATAGTGAAATCGTTTAACGTCGAAATCGTAAAGTCGCGTTAATGTCGAAATCGTGATCAACACCGAAATCGTGAAATCGTGTTAACGTCGAAATCGTGAAATCGCGTTAACGTCGAAAGCGTGAAATCACGAAATTGCTTTTAATGTCAAAATCGTGAAATCACGTTAACTTCAAAATCGTTAAATCGCGTTAACGTCGAAATCGCTTACATCGAAATCGAGAATTCGCTTACGTCGAAATCGCGTTAACGTCGAAATCGCGAATTCGCGTTAACGTCGAAATCGCGTTAACGTCGACATCGTGAAATCGCGAAATCGCGTTAACGTCGAAATCGTGAAATCGCATTAACAAAATCGTGAAATTGTGTAACATTGAAATCGTAAAGTCGCGTTAATTTCGAAATCATGGAATCAACATCGAAATCGTGAAATCGTGTTAACGTCGAAATCGTGAAATCGCGTTAACGTCGGAAGCGTGAAATCACGAAATAGCGTTAATGTCAAAATCGTAAAATCGCGTTAACATCAAAATCGTGAAATCGCGTTAACGTCGAAATTTCTTTAATGTCGAAATTGTGAAATCGCGTTAACGTCGACATCGTGAAATCACGTTAACGTCGAAATCGTGAAATCGTATTAACAAAATCGCGGTTTCGTCGAATCGTGAAATCGCGTTAACGTCGAAATCGTTAAATCAAGTTAACTTTGAAATCGTGAAATTGCGTTATCGTCGAAATCGTTAAATCAATATTTTATTCAAAAAGTATAAATTCACTTTTTATCGCAAAAATAAAAGAATCATATATTTTAACTCTATCATATATAATTTCATGGGTCAATATTGGGTAACTCATTTATCCAATTGACCCACTAAATTAGATAGGTGATTGGTTGACCCAACCCATTAGTTATATGTATCATGGGTTGAAATATGTTGGGTGACCCATTTTGATATCCTAGTATATCAAATATCGAATGGGAAATAACATTAATTTGTCTAACCCTAATTTAAGTAGCTCACTTACCTGTGAGAAAGGTGTTGGATTGTGGTGGTTTTTTATAAATTCAATTAGATGAATCATAAAAGAAAAAGATAAATGATATTTGTTTTTTACATGTTGTCATTGTCATTGATTCCTAAATAATTGTAATTCATAATAACTTTAATATATTTTCATTTTAATTATTTTGTTTAATTTACTACTTTACAATAAAATTATTGTTGATTCATAATTCATAATTATTAGAACTCCGTAAATATAAAAAATTTCAACTTGATTAGACATACAAAAAATAATTAAAATACAATAAAAATTAAACTTCAAATAAATTGTCGAATCATTAGGTGAAAGATATAGAAAATGATAAGAGCATCTCATTCAAAGATCTTATAGAAGTTCTTAAATTAAAATTAAATAAAATTACACCCTTTGGACATTTTCTTCACAAAACTATATCTAATTTAATGTTTTTACATATTTACATTTTTAAAAAAATTTAAACGTTGATTTACCTTTTAAAAAATTACCAAAATTAAAATATTTGCATTTAGATTCGTTAATTAGTGTTTTGGAGTATAATATTAAAGGGGTATAATTGTTTGGGTATGGTTTATTTGGTTTTAATTTTGAGTATGTAAGCGTAATTTTGAAAATTAACCATGAAATGATATAATTTTGTAAAATGTTACGTTTTGACCTTATGAATCAAGTCTTTAATTTTAACCTTGATACTTCATAATTGCGGAATTATAGTTTTGTTTAGACACTTGAGATTTTGTTACCCTGAGTTCACCGTTAATGACTACGTCTCAGGGGCTGGCTTGCGCTGGCGATGCACTATACTTTGGCCGGAAAAACTCCGACCGTGGTTAATACACAAGGCTAATCTATGTCTCTTGATTTCAGGTACAGACGATACAAGGTTAAAGAGATTATGAAGACCACTAGTTGGAATCAACCACCACGTCTCTTCTGCGAAATCTCTCCAGTGAAATACTCTTCTTCTCCGGTGAATTTCTTCTTCTCTCTTCTTCGTATTCTTTCTTCTGTATAATACTGATAAGTATTTATACAATACTTATTAAGGCTTTGGGCTTCTTCTGATGTTTCAGGCCCAACACAGATTTGGCCCATTCGCAAAAGGCCCATGAACATTAAGTAAAGACATATATAAGCCACAAACTCCACCTTGTCTTGACCTAAAACCTAAAAGCCGCCTCCGACAACACAATCGCCTCTCTGTGCATCTCCTCCGTTTTTCGACGCCTCTTGTCGTGAACGGAGTTTCACTCTCCTTCTCTTCTATTTTCTTCCTCACTACTAACCATTTCGCCACTCTTTGCTGGCCTCCTAAACCTTTCTTTGACCTACCTCTGGCCAAAACAGAAAGCTAAGATTCTGAGAAGTTTAACTGACAAAGACGACTCCAAACACTAGATTTGCACAACTCAATGTCTGTCCTCGCTTCTCAAACAGAAGACCATTCAGTTTCGTCCTAGACCTGGTAAGATCTCAAACCCTAACTTAGATTCCTCTGAAAAAACTGTTTTGAAGCTGAACCTGTTTTTGTTTTTGTCCTTGCATGTCTCGTCTGAGTGGTGAAAAACCCCATAGAAGATCCTGAAGAAGACGATGACCCTTCTCCTTCTTCAGCTGGTAAGTCCAACTCCACCTTGCTGAATAACCCTTTGTTCTTTTGTAACACCAAACATAAAGAGCCATTACTAACATCATGTTTGTGTTTTCTTTGTGTCTGCAAGGTGATGAACAAAGAAGAACACCCCACAGACGTTGCATGCAGCTTCAGTTCAGTATCTTGAGGGCATCAAGATGCCTCTCAAGCACGGTTCCAGGTACGCTCTTAGTGAAAATATCTGCAGGATTCTTGCTTGTATGTATCTTAGCAATAGTGACCATACCATCATCCACTTGATCCCTGATAAAGTAGAACTTAGTAGCCACATGTTTTGTTCTTTCATGATGTCCTCCATGTTTAGATAGATCAATAGCACTTTGAGCATATCACAATGAACTTTGACTGCACCTTGCTTGAACCCTAGATCCTCACAGATACCCTTAAGCCACATAACTTCTTTAACTGCATCTGTTAGTGCCATGTATTCTGATTCTGTAGTAGATAAAGCCACAACATGTTTTAAACCTGATCTCCAACTTACTGTATTACCACCAACCTGAAATACATAACATGTGATTGATCTTCTTCTGTCCAAATATGTGCCATAATCTGCATCACTGTACCCTTCAATGATAAAATCTGAACTTGAACTCTTAGTAAATGTTAAAACACTATCAGTTGAACCTTTGATGTATCTTAAAATCCACTTAACAGACTTCCAATGCTCTTTGCTTGGCTTCCCCATAAACCTACTAACCACCCCCACTGAGTGTGCAAGGTCAGGTCTGGAACCAACCATTGCATACATAAGACTGCCCACTGCACTGGCATATGGTATATTCACCATATGTTTAGACTCCTCCTTTAACTCCTCCTGAGTTAAACTCTTTAACTTGAACTGGTGACCAAGTGGTGTAACCACTGGTTTGCTGTCTAACATGTTGAAAGTCCTTAGTACCTTTTCCAAGTATTTCCCTTGTGACAGCCTCAAAGTACCCTTTATCATGTCCCTTGTGATGTCCATTCCTAAGATACTAGCTGCTGGGCCTAGATCCTTCATCTCAAGCTGATGGGCCTAGATCCTTCTTAGGATCCTTAGATGCAATTAGCATATCATCCATATAGAGTAGTAGGTATATCATGTTCTGGACTTCATTTCCCTTGATGTAAACACACGCATCACTTCTGCTTTGCTTGAAACCCTGTTCTTTCATGAAACTGTCAAACCTTTTGTTCCACTCTCTTGGAGACTGTTTAAGTCCATACAGTGACTTAAGAAGTAGACATACATCATCTTATGTTCCTTTCTGTTTGAACCCCTCTGGCTGTTCCATGTAGATTTCTTCTTCTAGTGTTATATGCATAAATGCAGTCTTAACATCTAGCTGGTCCAGTTCTAGGTCAAAGTTAACCACCAGTGATAGCATTAACCTTATAGAGACATGCTTCACTACTGGTGCAAATAATTATGTGTAGTCTATTCCTTCTACCTGAGAATACCCTTTTGCAACCAGTCTAGCTTTGTATCTAGAACTCTCCACATTTGGAATTCCTGGTTTTCTTCTGAAAATCCATTTGCAACCACTGACCCTTTTCTTCTTAGATCTCTTAGCTATATCCCACATGTGATTCTTATTGAGTGAACCCATTTCCTCCTTGCAAGCTTCTGTCCACTCATCTCTGTCTATGCTCATCATTGCTTGAGCATAAGTTTCTGGTTCTTCAATTTCTATGTCTTTGGCAGCAGACAGTGCATAAGCTTCAACATCAAAGTCATCATACTTTGATGGCATTTTCCTCTCCCTTCTGACTCTGTCTCTGGCTAGGACATAGTTGTCCAAATCTTCCAAAACCTCATCCTCTATGTCTGTCTCAGCCTCCTCACTATCTGCTTGAGCCTCTTGAGTCTGAACTGATTCTGATTTTGGAATTTCATTTTCTGAAGTCTGATTTGTTTCTGAAACTGATGAAGCTCCACCTTCATTTAGTGACCCTGAATCACTTGAATCAGATAAAGCTCCACCTTGACCTGAACTTTGTGAACTTTCTGAGGGACCTCTAATCAGCTCTATGCTGAAAGTAACCTTCTTAGCTTTCTTAACTTCTGGTTCCTTAGCTGAATCCTTTTCTGCTGCTTTCCCTTGTGTATCCTTGAAGACATCTTCTTCATGAAACACAACATTTCTACTGATCACACATTTGAGATCTTCTGGTAGCCAAACCTTGAACCCTTTTGTTCCCTGTGGATACCCAATGAAATAGCCTTTCACTGCTCTTGGATTTATCTTAGACTGCGTAACATGAACATAAGCTGTACAACTAAATCTCCTTAGGTGTGAAATGCTTGGTTTACTTCCTGACCATAACTCTTCTGGCAGTTTAAACTCAATAGATGAACTAGGTGATCTATTTATCAAATAGACAGTAGTGGAAGCTGCTTCAGCCCAAAACTGCTCTTCCATTCCCACTACAAGAATCTGCGCAAATTACCACGAAAAATTTACAACGATTTGAATCGTCGTAAACTTACGACGATATTACGACGATTTTACGACGATATTGGTAATCGTCGTAAAAGTTACAACGATTAAAATCGTCGTAAATTTACGGCGATTTTACAACGAATTTCCGATTAAACACCAAATCGTTGTAAAATCGTGGTAAATTTACAACGATTTTACAACGTTTTGGTTTATAAGAATATTTCGTCGCTATATCGTTGCTAATTTACCACGAATTTACAACTTCGATTTTGGGACTTTTTAACAACGATTTAAAGACATTTAATGCGGTAGTTGAAAACGTGTATTTATCGTTGCACCTAATTATTTACAACTTTCATTTTAGTCGTTAAATCGTTGTAAAATCGTTGTTAATTCCTTGTAGAATTATGAATCGTTGTAAATTAGTAGTTAATTTCCTTGGTAAAAAGTTGGAAATTTTTTAAAAATCCTATAAATACCTCCTCATCTTTCACCATAAATCACACCATCAATTTTATATCTCTCTATCTCTCTCACTTACAAAAAAAACTCTTTTTATAAAAAAAAATGTCCGGAGGCGATATTTACGAAATCCGAAAATGGATGTACATACATCGAGGCGATGACGGATCAGTGACACGGGAGTTCCTCGACGGGGTTGAAGTATTCATGCAGCAAGCCACAAATCTACCTGTCATTATCGAAAGCGGTAAAATGTTTTGTCCTTGTATCAAATGCGACAATAGACGATTCATTTTGGTTGAAAATGTTTGGAAGCATTTGTTAAATAGAGGATTTACACCACAATATTATATATGGTTTCAACATGGGGAAGGTTATTCTGGTAATGTTGCTAGTAGTAGTAATTATCATCATGAATCTGTAGACTATGACCAGCATGTAGAAAATGAGTATGATTTTTATAATTTTCATCATGATCATGGAAATGAACCGGATAGGATAAATGACATGGTTAGCGATGCATTTCGTCCCGAAGTTGCAATGATGGAAATTTAGTTGAAGAACCTAATTTAGATGCTAAAAAATTCTACGACATGTTAAATGCTGCAAATCAACCAATATATGATAATTGTAGAGAAGGGCACTCTAAATTGTCATTAGCTGCTAGAATGATGAATATTAAAACAGACCATAACTTATCTGAGGTTTGCATGGATGATTGGGCCTCATTGTTAAAAGAATATCTACCCTCGATAATTTAGCCGCCGAAACGTTTTATGAGGTTCAAAAATTGGTTATCAGTCTTGGTCTTCCGTATCGGTCAATTGATGTCCGTGTAGACAATTGTATGATATTTTGGAAAGACGACGACATTCTTGAGGAATGTCGTTTTTGCAAAAAAACAAGATATAGGCCAGAAGGAGTAGGTCGAAAGAGGGTACCGTACCAGAAGATGTGGTATCTGCCTATAACGGACAGACTACAAAGGATGTATCACTCGGAGAGGACAACTTCTTCGATGAGGTGGCATGCAGAACATACACGAAGCCCTGGAGAGGTGACCCACCCATCCGATGCGAAAGCGTGGAAACACTTTAACTCGGTGTACCCCGATTTTGCTAGACGAAAAGGTAACGTCTACCTTGGTCTATGTACGAATGGATTTAGTCCATTTGGTATGTCGTAGGCAGTATTCTTTATGGCCCGTCATCGTCACCCTTATAACCTCCCACCAGAGATGTGTATGCAAAGGGAATTTTTATTTCGAGCATTTTAGTCCCCGGACCTAAACATCCAAAAAGATCCCTTGATGTTTTTCTACGGCCTTTGGTGGAAGAGTTGAAGGAGTTATGGCACACTGGAGTAAAGACTTACGATTGTTCGAGGAAACATAATTTTACAATGCGTGCAGTGCTTCTATGGACGATTAGCGACTTTCCCGCTTATGGAATGTTGTCGGGCTGGACTACACACGGACGATTATCTTGTCCTTACTGCATGCATCGTATTGACGCCTTCCAATTGAAGCATGAAAGGAAAACTAGCTGGTTCAATTGCCACCGTAAGTTTCTTAGTCTGCGCCACCCTTATCGGAAAAACAAACGAATGTTTAAAAAGAACAAAGTGGTTCGTGATCCTCCACCAGTGTATTACACGGGCGAACAAGTTGAGGCGCATATGGATCATTACTGTGCGAATTACACAGTTCCCCAAGGAGAAACCGGCATGTCCCGCCTAATCTGCCTGATGGTTATCTTACGGAACACAATTGGCATAATAAAAGCATTTTCTCGGGAGCTTCCATACCGGAAAGATCATCTACTCCGACACAATCTTGACGTGATGCACATAGAGAAGAACTTTTTCGATAACATTATGAACACTCTTTTGAATGTGCAGGGAAAGACAAAAGACAATTTTAAATCACGTCTTGACTTGGCCGAGATATGTGCGAGATCCGAATTGCACATTGATAATGACGGAAAAGCCCCGCACCTATATTCAGATTATCGAGTGCGGCGAAGACGTCGTTGTTCCAAAGGTGATCTCGAAATTAAGTTTCCGATGGTTTTGTTTCTAATCTTTCTCGGTGTGTAGATGGTAGTAAATTCACAGGTATGAAAAGTCACGATTGTCATGTGTTCATGCAACGACCGCTACCATTTGTCTTGGCCGAACTTGTTCCACAAAATGTGCACGAAGCAATTGCCGGTACGTAATGTCTAATTAATTAATAAAATATTTCATAACTGAATATATCGTAATACGTACGTTTTATTTAATTTGTGTAGGTGTTGGGTTGTTCTTTCGTGATCTTTCCACAAGAACGTTGAACGATGAAGTAATAAGACAACTCGACGAGAACATTCCTCTCATTTTGTGCAATTTGGAGAAGATATTTCCCCCATCCTTTTTTGATGTTATGGAGCACCTACCAGTACATCTCCCACACGAAGCAGAACTAGGGGGGCCCGTTCACTTCCGATGGATGTACCCTTTCGAACGATTTATGAAACATCTAAAAGGGAAGGCGAAGAATCTAGCTAAAGTCGAGGGTTCAATCGTTGCGGGTAGTATCACAGAGGAGACGTCTCACTTTACATCGTACTACTTTGCGCCAACTGTGAGGACACGTAAAAGAGCGCCGAGGAGATATGATGACGGAGGCATTCAAACAGCGTACGCGGTGGAAGGAGTACCCGACATATTTTGTCCCATTGGTCGGCTTAGCGGACGCATAAAAGAGGTTTGGTGGAGCAACGAGGATGAAATTCATTGTGCCCACACGTACATTGTATTGAATTGCGATATTGTTACTCCATGGGAAAGGTAAAAGTTAATGTTTTTTAATACTCTTTAATTCATTACAACACTCATTAAATATTGCTTACTTATGATATCGATATTTTCATATATAGTATCTTCGTCGAACAAGTTCAAAAAGGGATTCCGGGGATATCTGAAGATGAACTCGATTCCCGTAAAACTCAACACTTTGTGATGTGGTTGCAAACACAGGTATATGAAAATATCAAATATGAAATATAATTACATATAAACATAATATATTTAAACAAAATTATTGTTGGTGTCTCAGATTGAGTACGAGGACGAATCTTATCCGGTGTGGTTCCACGAGATGCTACAACGTCCCCTTGCGAAGATTCGGACATCGCCAATGTATTTTACAAGAGGTTATGCTTTTCACGCGTACGATTACGGGCGACATCGAACAAGTGTTAACTACGGTGTTTGTGTTAGAGGAGACATTGATTTCTACGGAATCATCCTAGAAATCATAGAAATAACGTTTCCCGGGTTGCTCATGTTGAAGTGCGTACTCTTCAAGTGCGATTGGTTTGATCCTACGATCGGAAGAGGTGTACGAATCAACAAGTCTGGGATCATTTATGTCAATAAGAATAAAAGATACAACAAGTTCGAGCCTTTCATACTTGCATCGCAAGCTGAGGAAGTAAGCTTCATTCCTTATCCGCGTCTTAAGTCCACAGGAATACATTGGCTATCCGTCATCAAAATTGCCCCGAGAGGGTACATAGTCAGGGAAGAAGAATCCCCACTACAGAATGACACGTCCGTCGATATTCCTTCGCCAGAACTAAACACGGACATGGTCTTACTCGTTGATCCACATGCAGTTCTACAACAGCTTGTTTACGGTGCTTTCTGCATCTAACCCGGAACTACTTCGGACGATGCAGACACATCCCGACCGTCCGACGACTGAGCAGGCCGGAACAAGCAACGTAGATCCCGAGAACGCAACGCATGACTATTTCGGGCCTAATTTCAATTTAGACGACTAGTTTTTTTTATTTTGTATTTTGAAATTGTAATAAAAATATTTAAAAAAAATAATATTTTATTTATAAAATATTTTTTTTTTTTATTTATAATAATAAAAATCGTCGTAAAATCGTCCCTAATTAGGGACGATTTAACGACGATTTGTAATATATATATTTCTTCAAATCGTCGTAAAATCGTCCCTAATTAGGGACAATTTTACGACGATTTGTAATATATATATTTCTTCAAATCGTCGTTAAATCGTCCCTAATTAGGGACGATTTTACGACGATTTTAAGAATTTTCGATTTATTAGGGACGATTTTACGACGATTTGTAAAATTTATATTTCTTATAATCGTCGTAAAATCGTCCCTAATTAGGGACGATTTTACGACGATTTTAAGAATTTTCGATTTATTATAAATACAAATTTACAACCAAATATTCGTTGTGAAATCGTTGTAACAATTACAACGATTTCACAACGAATATGTTACCACGAATTTACAACGAATTTGGTTCGTCGTAAAATTTACCACGATTTTACGACGATTTGGCTTTTACTTCGATCGATTAACGACGAAATGGAAATCGTCGTTAAATCGTGGTAAACTGCATTTTACCACGATTTTACAACGATTATGGTCGTGGTAAAAGTCCTGATTTCTTGTAGTGTCCACTCTCAGCTAGCATACACCTAACCTTTTCCATGATTGTTATGTTCATTCTTTCTGAAACCCCATTATGTTGAGGTGTGTAGACGCATGTTCTGTGTCTAGCAATTCCAGAGTCTTTACACAGTTGATCAAATCTGTTATTACAGAACTCAAGGCCATTATCTGTTCTCAATGTCTTGATCCTTTTTCCTGTTTGATTTTCCACTAGAATTTTCCATTCTGAGAACTTCTCAAAAGCCTCATCCTTTGTCTTTTGAAAGTATATCCATACCTTTCTTGAATAGTCATCTATGAAAGTGAGGAAGTATTGATTTCCAGCTAGACTTGGAGTTATGCTTGGTGCTCCCCATAGGTTTGAATGTATGTACTCTAGTACTTCCTTAGATGTGTGTTTTGCTTTCTGAAAACTCTGTTTCTTTGACTTTCACAGCACACATTCTTCACAGAATTCTAGGCTTTTCACATCCATCTTTGTAATGTACTGATCTTGTATAAGCCTATCCATGTTCTTCTTTCCCATGTGACCAAGTCTTGAGTGCCACTTCCTTGTTGAGTCAACTGCAGACCTCACTGTGTTGACTTCACCATTTGGTACTGTACCTTCCAAGTAGTATAATCCATCATCATACTTTCCTGACAGAACCTTCTTTCCATCCTTCTTGAGTAGAAAGTTTACCATGAAATCCTCACCTTCATATTTACACCCTGCTTTCTCTAGGCAGCCATAAGATATTAGGTTTCTGCCCATCTTTGGCATATACCTTACTCATGTGAGGATTACACTTAGGCCTTCATCAGTGATGATTCTGACTGTGCCTATTCCCTTGATTTCACTGAAAGTGTTGTTTCCCATTAACACCTTACCACCTTTGAACTCCTCTAGGTCAAACAGTAAGTCCTTGTTGTGTGTAATGTGGTAGCTACTCCCTGAGTCCAACACCCAGTCATCCTCTGACTTCTGAATGCCTGCGGATAGTGTCATAGGTTATGATCCTTCACAGCTATCCTCAGGCATTTCTAGCACCATGGACTTAGGGATCTTCATTGCCATGTTAACACTTCCTTGAGTCTTTCTTTCTGGACAATCTCTTTTCCAATGTCCCTCTTTGCCACAGACAAAACACCCTTTATCCTTCTTTTGACTTCTTGGCCTAGACTTGCTTCTAGAACGTCCTCTGTTCTTGTTGAAACCATGCTGGAACTCTTTTTTCTGATCTTCCTCTACTGTTAGATACAAACAACCCTTCTGCCTGACCCTTGTTTGATTTACTGCTTTTTGTTATCTCTCTTTCCTTGGATTTGGCTGAACATATCACCTCCTTGATGTCCAGTGTTTCTCTTCCATACTTGAGAGTTTCTTTGAGCTGGTCAAACTTGCTAGGTAGAGAACTTAGCAATAAAATGACCTGTACTTCTTCTGAGATTATTACTCCAATATTGCTTAAGTCTGAAACTAACTTTAGAAACTCATCAACATTGTGATCAATGTTCTTGGACTCTTGCATCTTGAAGTTATAGAACCTTAGTTGTATAACTTCCAGCATCTTCCACATAGATGTTGCAGTGTCACAACCTATAATCTTCCTCAGTACATGATCACCCACATTAGGAATTATAATGTTTTGGCCTTCTTAGATTTCTTAACTTTCTCTGGGTCTTTAACCTTAGCAGTTATAGTTGTAGAATCTGTGTTTCCTTGATTCCCTTCTGTGGCAGATTCTTGTGGGTCTTGTGTTGTTGTTTCAGGTTCTTTCAGGAGCTCTTCATCAGTGAGTATGTCCTTAAGACCAAGCATACTGAAGTGAGCCATCATTCTCAGTTTCCACAGAGAGAAATCCCATGTGCCATCAAATCTGTCTACCTTGACCTTAACCCTCATCTCCTTGTCTTTACCAATGGATCTTGCTTGCTTCAGAAGCTGCCTTGGAGATCAAGACTCAAGCAAAACACACAGTACCTTCAGATAAGTTTCGAACCCTATATGATTACCTTTTTGCTTTTACTTAATCTTCCTTGATTGCTTCTTTACCTCTGATCCTGAGCTGCTCTGATACCACTTGTTACGTTTTGACCTTATGAATCAAGTCTTTAATTTTGACCTTGATACTTGATAATTGCGGAATTAGTTTTGTTTAGACACTTGAGATTTTGTTACCCTGAGTTCACCGTTAATGGCTACGTCTCAGGGGTTGGCTTGCGCCGGCGATGCACTATACTTTGGCCGGAAAAACCCCGACCGTGGTTAATACACAAGGCTAATCTTTGTCTCTTGATTTCAGGTACAGACGATACAGGGTTAAAGAGATTATGACGACGACTAGTTGGAATTAACCACCACGTCTCCTCCGCGAAATCTCTCCGGTGAAATACTCTTCTTCTCCGGTGAATTTTTTCTTCTCTCTTCTTCATATTCTTTTTTCTGTATAATACTGATAAGTATTTATACAATACTTATTAAGGCTTTGGACTTCTTCTGATGTTTCAGGCCCAACACAGATTTGGCCCATTCACAAAAGGCCCATGAACATTAGGTCAAGACAGATATAAACCACATAAAATACAATTCAAATAGGGTAGTTTTGTCATTCCCCGATAAATTTTTTGAATGAAACCTAAGTGAACCATTCTTTAGTTGTTAACTTAATATAATCGGTTCTACACATTTTAAGAACCCTTTATCATACATGGTCGTTTATCGTTTGTTAAATTATTTTATTATTCCAATATGAAAACATTTTATGAAAGTGGACAAAAAATAATAATAATATACTTTGTGTACTACCCTTTTACTGTTTTGGTACTGGTTACTGGATTAGAATCAAACCTACGTATTATTAAAAGTAATGAAATTAGATTTGAAATGGTCTATGTGTCAACCTAACAAATCTATACTATTAAAAGAGAAGACAAAACACATACGTGTCGCGACGTGAGAGCTTTTAAGATATTTTTTATTTTTTTGCGGTTTAGTCCTATATTTTTGAATAATTTTTGTTCGACGAACTCTATAAATTATATTTCAGGTTCAACGAATTCAGACCCACATATAAAATTTTTAAAAATTAAATTTCTCCCACATTGAAAACAATAAGAAACAAAATAAAAAATCTTCTATTATAAATAATATTTTATCACATACAAAATCATTAAAGCGGACCTTCGTCTAATGGGCTGCGAATTTCGGTAAATGGATTGCGCCTTCATTTACCGGGTTATGCATAATGAGGATATTTTTCTTTGAATAGGCGTGCAAAGTTTGATTAGTTATTTTGACTTTCGATATTGGATATTTCATAGATACATGCCTCAAAAATTGACCAACGGGTATCAAAGATTTTGATTACTGGATTGGAGCCTGAGCATTCGGTTTTCATACCGGGTTCAAGTCGGACTTATTCGAGTTCGGATTTTTCGGGTTAGAGGATATATGATTCGTTCGAGTTATTTACAAATATGGTTCCCTTCGGTTCAAATCCATTCGGATTCATGTCGAGTTTTCATAATTTTAACAAAACTTGACATGTAACCAAATATTATTCGGTTTGGGTTTTGGGTACAAATTTTCAGGTTTTTAATATATTTAGTAAGAATTTTGGGTCTTATTTCGGGTAATTAGGGTTCGGTTCGGATTTTGATTCGGCTTATTCATACAACCCACAAAAAACTGAAATAGCCTACTAAAATCCAAATTACTTTATTAAAACTATAACATTTGTATATTCGGATCTATTCGAGTACAATTCGGATCTCAGGTCTGTTCGGGTTACAACGGAAACCCGAGTTAGAAAATATTAAAATCTGATAGGATAATATGAGAATCAAAACCGGACAAAACCAAATTTTTTGGGTCGGTTCGGATTAGAACGGAAACCTGAGTTAGAATATATTTAAACACGATAGGATAATATAAGAACCGAAACCGGAGCAAACCGTATTTTTTGGATCGGTTCGGTTTTGGGTTTCAGGTCTCGGGTTAAATGCTTAGCCTTAAATTGATCAATTCATGTTATTTCATAATATTACTTAATATTATTTATGAATATCATGTCCCGCGCAAGGCCCGAGGTACTTACCTAGTTAAATTAGACTAAATCCAAATATATTGGTGAATTGTATACGTGTTGTTCTCACAAATATATATAATATACTTTTATGCCATAAACATGCAAGGTTTCACTCTCGGGGTTTTAATATAGGAGAATAACAAAACTACACCATTTGAATTAAATTTCACAAAATTATATTTTTTAAATTTTTTTGTATAAAACTACACCTAAATTCTAAAAATTAAATCCAAATTAAGTCTACCCATTCAATCCTACTGTTTTAATATTATACCCTAAATACTAATTAGCGAACCCAAATGAAAATATTTTAATTTGATAATTTTTTAGAGCATAATTGAACTATTTAAAATTTGAAAAGGGTGTAAAAATAGAAAAAATTGAATTAGATGTAATTTTGTGAAGAAATGATTGAAATGATGTAGTTTTGTGAATTTCTCTTTTGATATTCTAGTTAGAGGAATTCACAAAACTACAACTAATTTAATATTTTCACATATTTACACTCTTTCAAAATTTTAAAAGTTTGATTTACCCTTTAAAAATTTACCAAAATTAATTTTTTTCATTTGGGTTCGCTAATTAGTGTTTAGGGTATAGTATTAAGGGGGTAGGATTGTGTGGGTATGGTTTATTTGGATTTACTGTTGAGTGCTTAGATGTAGTTTTGTGAAGTATTTTTAAAATGGTGTAATTTTGTGAAAGGTAATTCAAATGATGTAGTTTTGTAATTCTCCCTATATATACCACAATTTTCATATAAATAGAAAAATGGTTTATGAATAAAAAAAAATCATGTAGCAACTAAAAAAACTAAAATAATTTCTTAAAAATTATTTTACAAATTATATTTAATTAAATTATATTTTCATAAATACATATAAATACTAAAGATTGAATATAGGTAAATTTAAAACTAAATTCTCTATATCCTCTTAAAAATAGATTATGAAAAATTCTAAATATTGAATTTAAATATAAATAAATAAATTGAGAAATTCACAAAACTACACCCTTTCAACCCTCCCTTCACAAAACTACACCTAATTCAATATTTTCACAAGTTTACACCCTTTCAAAATTTTAAAAGCTTGATTTATCCTTTTAAAAATTACCAAAATTAAATTTTTTTCCTTTGAGTTCGCTAATTAGTGTTTAGGGTATAGTATTAAGGGGATATGATTGTTTGGGTAGGGTTTATTTGAATATAATTTTGAGTGTTTAGGTGTTGTTTTGTGAAGTATTTTGGAATCGATGTAGTTTTGTGAAATGTAATTCAAATGGTGTAGTTTTATAATTCTCCCAAATAAATTTTATAGTATTTTAAGAGATAATTTTATTGTTTAATTCCTTAAATTGAAAAATGGGTATACATTTATAAAATAGTGTTAAATGTTTAGTTTTGTAAAACTCTCTAAAACAGTTTCAAACACTTCATAAAAAGAAAATAACTTAAATAATACAACTCAACAAAATGAGATAATAAAAGTTAAAAACTATATCAATCAAAAGTAAAATTTCTATCTTATATAAGTTATGTTTTTAAAAAAAAAATGATGTTTATAATTCCACATAAAGATACTAAAATCAACTAATATTTTTTACATAAGATTAATTTTTTTTGCCTCAAACATGCCACTAAATTGTGGATGCTCTAATCCCCGGCTTCTCTGACTTGCCCTCTGGCCAACCCTGATCTTATTATATAAAAGTGAGAGCGTTTAATTATAAATCACCAGATCGTGACACGTGTCACAATTAATAAAAGAAGAAAATGTTAATAATGTTAATAATTTTAGGAAAATATTAATAATGTTTAGAAAAATGTTAATA
Source organism: Cochlearia excelsa (assembly GCA_963556525.1). NCBI lineage: Eukaryota > Viridiplantae > Streptophyta > Magnoliopsida > Brassicales > Brassicaceae > Cochlearia > Cochlearia excelsa. The sequence continues at coordinate 30,353,876 of OY748329.1, read as the reverse complement.
ATTTTAAAAGAAGAAAAATGTAACGTTTAGAAAAAAACAAAAAAAAAGAGAAAGGAAAAACAAAAAAAGGAAAAAATAATCAAACGAAATGTCTTCACTATATCTATATATACATATCTAGAATAACTAAATTTCATTGTGCTCTCCTCTTTGTTCTATTTACTATTATTAATTTTTTTTTTAACTTAAACAGAGAATAAAATGAGTTTCATAGTTTGTAAAAGCCAACAATCTTATTTCACACTAAATCAATTAGATTGAAACCGTTTGTACTGTCGTACGATAGTCGTGTTATTCGAAAGTGGGAAGGTAGAAATCCTAAAGCAAATAATGTTTTTATGGGAGTCGAAATACTACTAATTGATGAAAAGGTAAATATTAGAAAAAGTACTCTCAATACAATATCTATTGTTTATATAATTTAACAATAATCTTTAATTTTTAAAGGAAAATACAATTCAAGGATTTGTGCATCACTCAATGATTCAAAAGTGTGGAGATCAACTAATGGAAGGAAACGTACATCATTGAAATATGTGATTTCAACGTACTATCTGCTAATACTAAGATATACAAAGTCTCAGACCATCAATATTTTATCATGTTTACAGAAAGGACAAAAATTACAAGTGTTGGTCAAAGACATAATTACATTAAACGCGCTCACTTTAATAATTATTTATCAAATAATTAACATTAATTATCAAATAATTAGAAATAAAATAAATTAATCTGAAATCTAGAAAAATAAACAATCAGAAATAAGGAAAATAACATAGAAAAAAAAAATTTAGGAACATAGAAAAAAAAATTTAAGAATATTTTAAGAAATAATCAATAATAAAAAAAATTATAAATAAGAAAAAATAAAAACGTAAAATTACTTGGAAAAATAAAGAAAAATATTTATGATAACTTATTTGTTATCTTCATGGATCCACTATCTAATTATTAATTTAAAACAAAATGTTTTCATGTAAATAACAAAAGCAATGTAATAAAACAAAAATGTGTTATTTTTATTTCTTAATAGATGAAAAAAGTAAAAATCACTTATTTATTATTATCATGTATTGTTGTGTGTCTTTTATATTTATTTGTTAATAAAATAACGGATATAATATTAGTTTCCGTTTAAATCTAACTATAACTATACAAATTTACTATCAATATTAATATATAATTATAAAATATTTTTATATAATTTGTCCGCGTATTACGCGGGATTTCATCTAGTTATAATATATATTAGTGTTATACCATTTTTGTTCGCTTTTGGGTAAAGCTTAATTATTTTTATTGCAAATGTCTACGATTTTTTCCGGCTGGTTTACATAAAAACGTAAGTAGGGGTGAACATTCGGTTTTCGGAACGAATTCGGGTCGGGTTCATTCGGGTTCGGGTTTTTCGGATACGGCTATATAAAAACCGTTCGGGTTATTTACAAATTCGGTTCGATTTCGGTTCGGATCTATTCGGGTTCGGGTCGGGTTTCACATTTTTAACAAAACCCGACATGGAACCGAAATATTATTCGGTTCAGAATTTTCGGGTTTCGGTTCGGTTTTTTTGGGTTTTGGTTCAGATTTTTTGTAGTTTTTGAATTTTTGGTGAGAAATTCGGGTTCCGGTTTCGGGTTATTCGGATTTCGGTTCGGGTTAACCCCAAATTACTCACAAAAAACTAAAATAGCTTACTAAAATCCAAACTACCCTATGAAAATTCACAATTTCCCTATTAAAACTATATAAACTTATATATATTCGGGTTTATTCGGGTACCCGTTCGGGTTCAGTTCGGGTTTTGGTCGGGTACCCGGATTAAAGAATTCTAAAACCCGTTCTGGTTTTTTGGAAATAAGGTTCGGTTTCGGTTCGGGTTTTTCGGGTCGGGTTCGGGTCGGATTTCGGATCTCGGGTGAAATGCCCACCCCTAATCGTAAGTAAGAAATGGTAAATATGTGAAAAACTTAAATTAGGTGTAGTTTTGTGAAGAAGGGATTGAAAGGATGTAGTTGTGTGAATTCTTCATTTTTCTAAGAGTGTCTCATCAATTAATATATACTAGGAATTGATCTACATTATATGCGGGGTAATTTTTTTTTTTTTTTGTCAACATTTGAGCCACAAATGGCCGACCCAATAGCCAAACCTACACTATCGTAGGCGCGGGGAATCGATCCCGGGTGGGGTGGTGCTACTGTCTCCTGTGGACTTATGACTTATGCGGGGTAAAATTTTATTTACAATATTATTATAAAGTGTGCCGACAATAAAAAAGTGTATTTATAGCTTTCATATATTATAGGAAAAATTCCATATTAATACACCAACTAAATTATTATTAGTTTTTTAATATACAAACTTTTTTATTGCCGAGAATAATACACCAACTATTTTATTTGTTCATTTTAAACCACGAACTATTTTACTTACTTACTTTAAATCACAAACTCAAATCATCTATCCATTTAACCAAATAACTGTTAGTTGACCGTCAGTTGTCCGTCAGTTGACCGTTAGTTTATTTTTTTAAAAAAATCTAAATTTTGTTATTTTAATAAAGAAATACTTTAAAATTATGTAAAAAACTAGAAAATTTGAGAATATATAATGTAACAAAAATAAAAGTTTCAAAAAATAATATTTTCACAATTTAAAATCATAAAAAAATTAAAAGATAGGAAAATAACAATTTTTAAATTTAATTTGTGAAAAACATTTTTATTTTTATTTTTTTATTGTGAACCTCTTGTATATTTTCAAATTTTTTAATTTTTGTTGGATTTTTTACATAATTTTAAAGTATCTTTTTATTAAAATAGAAAAAATTATTTTCATTTCAAAAAATATGTAACGGTCAACTGACGGTCAACTAACGGTGATTTTTTTAAATGGATAGATGATTTGAGTTTGTGATTTAAACATGAGACACTAAAATAGTCCGCATATTAAAATGAACAAATAAAATAGTTGGTGTATTTTTCTGGGCAATCGAAAAGTTGGTGTATTAAAAACCTAATAATAATTTAGTTGGTTTATTAATATGTAATTTTCCCTATATTATATAACCCGTATTAATGTTGATATGGCACATATTATTGTCTAATTATTTTTTATTATATAAGGGTATTTATAATTTTCACGTATTATATTATCCGTGTTTATATAAAGTATAAATTGGTCTGTCCAATTAATATATATTTAAAAATAATTTCTTCCTAAAACTTTAAAGAAGCTTTTGGAGAATATACATTTAAGATTAGTTAAATTATAAAGTTATAATTTGTATAATTGATTCATATTATTTTATTTAATTTATGAGTTATTGTTAGAATTGGAAATGAATATCCAAATCTATTAACTAATTCAAATCTTCGACACAAAGATTTTAACTTCAAAATCTGTTTTTTTTGTCTAATATTTTGGGCCAAAAATAAATGGGCCTATTACCATTGTCGACAAAAGAATATAAAAACTTAAGTCGAATCTGTAAAAACGATTGGCCTTTAATTCTCTAAAATTAGATAAGATAGATAATCTTCCCCCTTTTCGACAAAAAAAAAATAAAGTTCATCTTCCTTCTATGGCGTTTACAGAACCCTAAGCCAAAAAAAAACCCAGCGATAATTCAAAATCTCACAACAAAATCACATGCAAGTCAATAACTCACCGGAGTACAAAATTTCCATGGTGGCTGATTCTAAGATTGAAATTGGTGTTGAGAAAGTTGGGGAAAATGGTAAGGCAAAGGTATCTTTTCACATTGCAACGATAAATAAGCCTCAAGAGGAGTATAAGATTACGGTGAACAACGCGAATTCGCCGTTTGAACATGTTTGGTTGGAGAAGAGTGAGGATGATGATGGTCTCCGCTTTATTCATCCATTGGTTAGTTTTTGATGAATATATAGTTCGTTTTTTGTTTGATTTATTTGATCTCAAGTAAGAATCTTGACTTGTTCGTAGTAATTTGGGACTCTAATCAAGATTAGTATCGGTTATTGTGATTTTTCATGTTTGATTTGTATTAGCGTAGCATTACTTTGATTTTGTTTGCTTCCTCCTATAAATATCTTTGATTTTTATGGTTTTTTCAAGTTTCATGTCTGTGATTGTGTTACAGGCTAATGTGATTTTCATCCACTGTTTTGTTTTGTTTGATTTATTCGACATCAAGCAAGATTAGTATAATGCGTATACTACTTTTAAGGGAATTAATTATGTTCCTGTTTCTGGAAGTTGGAGAAGATGTGTATTAGCTTAGCTAGGGTGGTCATTCGGTTTTCGGTTCGGATTCGGGTCGGGTTCATTCGGGTTCGGGTTTTTCCGGCACGGCTATATAGAAACCGTTCGGGTTATTTACAAATTCAGTGCGGATTTATTCGGGTTCGGATCGGGTTTCACATTTTTAACAAAACCCGACATGGAACCGAAATACTATCCGGTTCGAAATTTTTGGGTTTTGGTTCGGGTTTTTCAGGTTTTGGTTCGAATTTTTTGTAGTTTTTGGATTTTTGATGAGAAATTCGGGTTCCGGTTCGGGTTATTCGTATTTCGGTTCGGGTTAGCCCCAAATTACCCACAAAAAAAATTGAAATAACATAATAAAATCCAAACTATCTATGAAAATTCACAATTTCCCTATTAAAACTATATAAACACATATATATTCGGGTATTCGTTCGGGTTCGGGTTTTGGTCGGGTACCCGAATTAAAGAATTCTAAAACCCGTTCGGGTTTTTTGGAAGTATGGATCGGTTTCGGTTCGGGTTTTTCGGGTCGGGTTCGGGTCGGATTTCGGGTCTCGGGTGAAATGCCCACCCCTAAGCTTAGCAATACTTGGGATTTTTTTTAGCCGCCTTGCATTAATATCTTTGATTTTTTTGGATTTTCCCACTTTTCTATTAGTGGTTGTTTTATAGTATCATTTGATTTTTACATATGTTTGTAATGTTTTTTTACAGGAGAAACTTTCGGTAATGGACTTTGTGGATAAGAATATAGGAGAGATAAAGCCTATTAAACCTCTACCGTATGAAGAGATGCCATTCAAGCTCGTTGAAAACGTCAATGATCTCAAGGATTTAGCGGCTAAACTACATAATGTCGAAGAGTTTGCTGTGAGTTTCTTTTCTTATTTCTTTATTTCAATGTGTAATATATCGTTGGATCGGTGACACTTATTGATTGCGGCAGTACGAGGTCTGATTGTGTTATGAGTTTTGGTCATTCAACTACGGGAAGTTCTTTGATTATACTTTGTCCTAACAGTACTTTATTCCATAGACAGAAAGAATCTGAGTTACGAGTTAATGACGTTGATGTCTCTTCCTGATTTTGTTTATAAATAATGTTTTTCTTTTCTCTCTTAATTTACTGTTTCTTTTCCCTTTTGAAGGTTGATTTGGAGCATAATCAGTATAGATCTTTTCAAGGAATAACATGCTTGATGCAAATCTCTACCAGAACTGAGGATTATGTAGTTGATACATTCAAGCTTTGGGATCACATTGGTACTTATCTCAGAGATGTATTCAAAGACCCTACAAAGAAAAAGGTTTTGCATGGAGCAGATCGAGATATAATCTGGCTTCAACGAGACTTCGGCATATACGTGTGCAATCTTTTTGACACAGGACAGGTTTGTTTTCTGTTTATTCGCAAGACCGTGTCTGTTGTAGTAGGAGTTGGAGACAACCTTAACAAACACAATTTGGCAATGTGGAAAAGAAAAAGGAAAGAAAGTATAGAAAAATACAATGAACTTAACCTTTCTCTATGTGTTTGCAACTATGTTGTAGTGAGTATAAATGGTAAAATAGAACTTTCATGTACAATTTGCAAAGTTTCATTTAGTGACACTGTTGACATTCTTGTGTGTGAACCAATAGTTTAGGTCAAAAGGGTCTAACTTTCTAAAATACCCTTAAGAAAGCACTACTTTTCGTTTTCTAGTCAGTGTTTTTGTGGGTAGTGTTGATTCTCCTGAGTCTTTCAGGCCTCAAGGGTGCTAAAGCTGGAGAGAAAGAGTCTAGAGTTTCTTCTGAAACATTATTGTGGTGTTGCTGCGAACAAACAGTGTGTAACAATTCAATTTACTTAAAACCTTGTTCTTTTTCACTTTCATGTTCTCGCTTTCGGCTAACTTGTAATGTTTCTAATTTGGTGCAGATACCAAAATGCAGACTGGAGAATAAGACCCCTACCAGATATAATGACAAGGTCGGTATATTCTCCTTTAGTCTCTTTTCATTGATGTGTTGAATTTGTTGAGTTGAGTTCAAACTATTGGATATGGTGGCAGATATGCTAGAGAAGATACACATTATCTTTTGTACATCTATGATTTAATGCGAATAGATTTGCATACAACGGTAAAAGAAGATGACCAATCTGACTCTCCTCTGATAGAGGTAATAATCATTAGCTATTCACAAAAACCTTTAATTTGTTTTCTTTTGTTTTCCGGTCTCTGCTTTACCTTGCTCATATTTTTATTTGATGCCTATGATTGATCCTTATTCTCTTTGCCACCTATACGTTTGAATGTTAATCACTACATTGTTGTTGTCTTTCATATTTTTCTTTGATGTGTCATATATATTATGACAAAGTTACCAATGCTAACAGGTTTACAAGCGCAGTTATGATGTGTGCATGCAAATTTATGAGAAGGAGCTTCTCACCGAGAATTCATATCTTCACCTTTACGGGTTTGTTGCTTTTAGTCTCCCCCCCTCATTAAAGAAAACATACCGTGTAGCTTTATTTGTTGCCTAGTATACTTATTTTTAGTCAGTTGTTTGTTTTTTTGCTTCTAAACTCTTAGGTGTGGCTTATTAACTTAATTAATCTGCACTGTGTGTTACCATTTGAGCATTTTGTTAGGGTTCAGGCAGCTAATTACAATGCGGTTCAACTTGCCATTGTTGCGGTATGTTCTTTACTTGCGTAATGAAACAAGCACCTTTCATCTTACCATATGGAGCTTACAGTGTAGTTGCATGCCTTGCAGGGGCTTTATAAATGGAGGGATCAAATTGCACGTGCAGACGACGAGAGCACCGGTTATGTATTGCCTAATAGAACTCTTCTTGAAATAGGTATAGATATTTTACATTTAACATCTCTAGATTCTTCGCTATTTGTTCGGGGTTTCCTAACTTGGTATTAATTAATAGCCAAGGAGATGCCAATTAATGTTGGCAAGTTGCAACGGTTGTTGAAGTCAAAGCTTCCTTATGTAGAGCGTAATATCGACGGGGTGGTAGGTGTCATCAGACGATCAATGCAAAACGCAGCGGCGTTCGAGCCAGTTGTTGAATCTTTAGAGACATTGCGTCTTAAAACTGTAAGATATTTTATTATCTTTTGAACTGTTAGTAGATAAATTCCTTACAATAAAATAAGTTTTTGAACCAAAAATACCTTCATGTGTTTTCTTTTCTTCCTTGAAATACCACTTAAAAGTTTTTGACTCTATATACCACATGCACAAAAATAAGTTTCAACACTTTAAAGTGTAAAACTTTTCATTTGACTTCAATATTTTGGGTTAAGTTTTGGAGGTTCACGATTTATTTTTGAAAATTATAAGCTAATATAAAGTTTATGGTATTTTAGGCCAAAAAATCTTTTTGGTGATATTATAAGAGAGAAACTTGTGATGGTATTTTAGGCTAAAAACTTGTTTTGTGGTATATTTGGAATAATACTTTTTATTATATAAACCCTTTTGAGTGTCTTTCTGAAAAGTTCTCTCTTTCTTCTGTGGTACTTTTATTAATTTAGGCCCTTGATAAAAACACTGAAACTTCCATTGAGGAAACTGACACAGGAGCTGTAGCTTCTTCGTCGAGCTTGATGAATCTTGAAAGTAACACCGGAGGAGGCGGCAGCACCACAAACATGCTGGGTTCACAAAAGGTGATGCTTATAAAATATTTGCCAAGTGTTCTCTTTTATCGATAATCTAGAACACACGAAGACATGAGAATAATAATATTAATGTGTTATAGGTCTCTTTGGATGTTTCAAAGAAACCAAGCAGTAGCTTCGGAGCTTTGCCTTTAAAAAGAAAGTTTGAAAGCGAGAACAAAGTGAGACCAGAACTTTACATAGAGATCTTGTAAAAAAAACTTGGATTAATTGGTCATTACTAATAGTATATTGGGAGAATCTGCAGGAAAATGAAGAGGTCAGATTGTCAAAGTCAAAGCCTGTCTGTGTTTCTAAGCCAGATAAAGTAATTACAGTGTCTGATGATGATGATGATGATGAAGAAGAAACCTTTGAAACTGGTGGTCATGGTGTTGTTGAAACACATTTTAGCGGAGTAGATGCTATATTAATGACTCCAAAACCGAAGACATGTGGTTCGGATATTGTAGTATTAGATGACGACGATGACGACTCAGACAGTGTAGACACAGGCGATGATGACTCGGACAACGACTTAGGAACCGGAGATGAAAGGGTTGGTAGGGAAAGTGAGAAGCAGCAGGGGAGATTCATGAGTAGCAGTCTCAAACCTGGATTTCTCAACTTTTAACTGTTTTTTAATTAGAGGTATTCAAAGGTGTACATTGTGTGTGCATTGTCTTGGTCACTAATCTTGTACTTGTGCAGTGTATTTTTCCCTGACATGAATGTTGTTTTGAATTAACCCAAATTCAGTAACATAACGATAGGTTCTGAATGTTTGGTGCGGTTCCCAAAACAGTTGTTTTCGTCTGCTTTTGTACAAATGGTTATCATTCAAACTGAACAGAGACTATATTAAAAAAGGGAAGGAAACAAATGTGGTTTGAGTTATACCCATAAGCACTTTTAACATATATAATTACATGTAAAGACATTTTCAAACTCTTAGTATATTTTCATCAGTTAGAATGACTATCGTACCTTTAAAAGAGAGCAACTAAACATTTTCTTTAGTTACAAATAAAATATAAAAAAATAAACCATTTTTCAAATGAAACGAAAATCTCAAAGTAAAAATAAAATAAATTAAAAAAAGAAAAAACACATATCTTGTTATAATAATCTAACTTTTTATAAATATGTAACGGTGTGTTTGTTGATTTTATATGATATATGAGATATGTTATATATATTGTGTACAATGTTAAAGAAAGCGCTAGACGGAGCCTAGACGGTTTTTAAGCGGTTTAGGCGATTTTCTTAAAAAAACAAAATATATTTATATGCATATTATATGATATGAAAAAATTATATTATAAAAAAATTTCAAATTTCAAATTTTAAAGATAAATCTATACTTAACATAAGTAAAAAGATGTATAAGAAGTATAAATATTTTTATACATACTTTTAATATATTTTAAAAAAATTCAAAAAAAACAGAAAATATATTTAATTCCGCCTAACCCGCCTAATTCCGCCTAGTCAACGCCTAAACGCGCCTAGTTAACGCCTAGTCCGCTTAATAGCCGAATAGTCCTCCAAATTTTACCACTGCCTAATAACACCGCTTTTCCTAAAATCCAAGCGGTGAATGGGCGCCTAGCGCCTAGGCGACTGCCTAGGCCGCTTTCTTGAACACTGATTGTGTAATATATGAAAGACATAAGGTATATATATATGAAAGAAGAGACATACGTTTATAGTTATTATTATTGCTGGAGTTGTGAAGTAGTTTACAAATGATCGAATACATCATATATATAGTAAAAACTTTCGACAATTGTTACTATGCATCGTAAATGGAAATGGGCTCCATTCCCATTTCTTCACTCCAAAACTTGACTTTCGTAACACTCCCCCTTGGAGTCAATTTTCATTTATGTTATTTTTGTGTTTTCTTTCTGTTGCCTCGTTAAAAACCTTTCCAAGAAAAACCCAGTGGAAAAACCGTGGAAGGATAAAAGAGTACAACGATCAAAAGCTCCCCCTCAAAGATTAGAACATCTTTTTAGAGGTTTCGTTGATTACGCATCCCAATGTTATGGACATGTTTTTTGAACGTTGACGTGGGTATTGAATTTGTGAAAAGATCTGCAAAGTTGTCACATGACCGAACATATTTTACTTCAATCTTTTTATTCTTTTCAAGCTCTTGGGTATATGAAAAGAATTTCAGTGGAATATGTTTGGTTCTGTCGCTTTTGATATATCCCTGTTTTGTTTGAGCCACACATGCAGCATTATCTTCATATAAGATAGTTGGTTTTGAGTTGTCTTTGAATCCACTACTTGATTTGATGTGTTGACTTATTGATCTCAACCATACACATTCTCTGCTTGCTTCATGGAGTGCAATAATTTCAGCATGGTTTGAAGATGTGGCTACAAGTATTTGTTTCTGAGATCGCCATGATATGGCGGTGCTTCCGATTGTGAAAACGTATCCCGTGTGCGACCGAGCTTTGTGAGGGTCAGATAAATATCCAACATCTGCAAAACCAATCATTTGGCCATTTGTATTTTTGGGATAAAGTAATCATAAATCAATCTTCCCTTGAATATAGTGAAAGACATGTTTAATGTCGTTCCAATGTTTTTGTTTGGGAGATGAATTGAATCTTGTCAAAAGATTGATCGCAAATGATATATCAGGCCGAATACAATTTGCAAGGTACATAAGAGCTCCAATAACACTCATATACGGTACTTCAGGACCAAGTATCTTTTCATTTTCGTCAGGTGGTCGGAATGGATCATTTTCACATTAAGTGACCTGACGACCATAGGAGTACTGAGTGGAGTAACTTTATCCATATTAAAGTGTTTAACACCCTTTTGGCGTATGTGGATTGATGAACAAATATATCTTTTTCAGAATGCTCAATTTGTAATCCGAGACAAAATTTCGTTTGTCCGAGATCCTTCATCTCAAATTCTCCTTTCAAATAATTTGTGGCTTTTTGAATTTCTTCATGAGTTCCAATAATATTTAGATCATCAACATACACCGCGATTATCACAAATCCGGATGATGTTTTCTTGATGAAAACACATGGGCATATAGGATTATTTACATATTCTTCTTTAGTTAAATGTTCATTGAGACGATTATACCACATACGTCCATATTGTTTCAACCTATATAATGATCTTTGTAGTTTTATTGCACATAACTCTTTTGGTTTGGATTTCAATGGTTCAGGTAATTTAAACCCATCGAGGATTCTCATATATATATATCAATATCTAATGATCCATAGAGATATGTCGTAACGACATCCATGAGACACATCTCTAGATTTTCATAAGCCGTCAGGCTCATCAAAAATCTAAACGTGATTGCATCCATTATGGGGCAATATGTTTCTTCGTAATCAATCCTAGGTCTTTGAGAAAACCCTTGAGCCACTAAATGAGCTTTAAATCTCATTATCTCGTTTTTCTCATTTCTCTTCCGAACGAAAACCCATTTGTATCCAACTTGTTTAACATCTTTAGGGAACAATACGATAGATCCGAAAACCTCTCGTTTATTAAGTGAATCAAGTTTACTTGTATCGCCTCTTTCCATTTGACCCAACCATGTCTCTTTTGACATTATGACACGAAAATTGGTTATGGGTCATCGTTTTCCTCGTTTATTTCTTTTGACAAGAAGTACGAGAAAATATCATCAGTATCAGAGAATTTGTTTCGATTCCATATCTTTTTGGTATGAATGTAGTTTATAGAAATCTCATGATTTTCATCGGGCTCGGGTTGTTCAACACCCTGCCCCTTTTCTTCCACAATTTCAGTTATATTGGGAGAATTTTGTGTTTCAACTTCTTTTCGATTTCTGAGATTTTCATCCTTGGAACCCACATGTATGCCACGTTTTAAGCGTGTTTTGGATTCACGAGTATCATCCGCTCTACCACGTTCTTGTGGCAATTCCAGGTGAGTGGGTGATACTCAGAGGTTTTACCCTAGTATGATTCACTGCAAATGCACAATTAATCATGTAATACTTAGGGATCGAATCCAGAGAGACCAATGTTACACTAAAACTCTTAAATTAAAATTAAGTTAAGCGACACAAGAAATTTTGTTTGTAAAACAATTTGTAAAAGAAAACAGAGAACGTTTGTAAACAATATATAAAAAACGTCAGACACCAGGATTAATCGCAAGAAATAGTTATCACTAAATAGGTATATGATAGAGAAAGTAATTAAACAACGTTCTTAAACTCAGATCACAAAATATAGATTGACCCCTCTAGCTCGGGCGTATCAAATCCCTATGCTAACAAATATGAAAACTAAACTCTCGTTTGTGTTCAATAAATCTTAGCATGCAATTCGTCTAAGTCTGATATGTTCACAAAACGCAATAACATCTACTCTCGCACGCTAAGGACGTTTTGCTCATCTAGGTTCTATCGGGTTTCTAAACCAACTCTCGTTGCACCTAAATAACCTAAAATCATGAACTATAATTCGACAATCAAGTTCAAGTAATGCAAACAACCTAGATGAAGAACCCTAAGATAAATTTTCTATCTATCAATCTAATTTAGCAATTCGTAATTTCCTTGCTTGAACTACAAAAAGGTCATGATTCAGAATGTTGAAGATAGTGAAGCAAAACTTAGACAATTAGAAAGGAAGACAAATATAAATATCTCGGTCATTAATGGAGCTCTTAACAAATTATTTTTACTTATTGTTATTGTGGGAGCAATTACATTGTTTCGTTAAGATGATTGTCTTGTTTTTCAAACTACATTTATGTTGCAGGTTTGTTTGTAACACTTTATTAAGCCGACTTTTATGTTGCATGTTTGTTGTAACTCTAATTAATGACCTGACAAATCAAGTTAATGTCTCTAATCTACCACATTCATTTATATCCACCTAAAATCGCAATATAAATCATACCATAGTCACTTTGTGTACTACTACTCTTTTCTTTCATTTCCCAAAACAAAAATGGTTTTCATACCCAAGCCTCTCAGTGTTGACATTGTTCAAGTCGTTGGTCCAAATGGATTTCGAAACCTTGGTCTGTTCATTGTCGCTGGTAAGTTCTTTAAAGACATTTTCAACTCCGCGGAGGTTTTAAGCGTCGTGGATCTTCAAGAGTTTTTCGATCAACCAGAGCTTTCCAACGAAGGTTCACCATATCGTTTTTTATTTCTGGAATGTCTAGGTTACAATAACAACACGACACAATACATTGAAGGAATACAAATTTTAGCTCAAACTAGCCCTTCTCACGAAGGCATAAAAATGTTATGTCATTCGGCGCGAGAGAGTTTCCACTCTCGCTTCGCAGCCGGGATTTTCTTTATTTGTTGCGACATGTTAGACGCAGGGGTCATCGGTACAACTGTGTTTTTAGACAAGGTCGGAGACATTCAAGAGTCCGTTAACATAGCTAATACAGTGCAAAACCAAATCGCGCTTATTGGGACTCCTAGACATGGACTTTTCACAAAGTATTGTGAATTTGTGATTATGGATTTCATCGTTTCGGACCATCTTGTGGCTTAAACCACTTCATGGCTTAAACCACTTCACGACAATAGATGTTTGTTCTCAATGCTTCGCATGGAACTATGTAATGCTCTTCAACCATATGTGTTAGTTTAAGTGACACAAATGGTTTATTTTATGTAATATATGTCAAAAAAGCTAGCCGTATCTTTTCTATTATTCGGCAACGTCGAATCTGTTTAAGTGATTTCAGTTTCAATGTGTTTTTTTAATTAATCGGCAATGTAGTATTTGTCATTTTGGCGTGATGTAATTTGTTTTTCTTCGTACTTTTTTGTGATATATTAACCTACTTCGAATGACACCATATCCATTTTACACGGAAATCATTGATTTTTGTTGCAGGTTTGTTGTATCATTTTATTAAGCAGATTTATATGATTGCGTTTTTATTGTTAAGGTAGTTAATGAACCGTCACATCAACCTACTTATTTCTCTTTTATCTATCTCATATCGCAATATAAGCCATAACATAGTCACTTTGCACCTCTAACACTTCATAAAATACTACTTTTTCTATCATATCCCAAAACAAAATGGTTTTCATACCCAAGCCTCTCATTGTTGAAATTGTTCAAGCCGTTGGTCGAAAGAGATTTCGAAACCTTGGTCCGTTCATAGCCTCCGGTAAGTTCTTTAAAGACATTGTCTACTCCACGGAGGTTTTAAGCGTCGTGGACTTTCACGAGTTTTCGATCAACCGGAGCTTGTCATCAAAGGTTCACCATATCGTCTTTTCTTTCTCGAATATGTACGTTACAATAACAACACGGCTAGATACATCGAAGGACTTCGACTTTTAGCTTAACACGACCCATCTCAACGTGGCATTCAAATGCTATCTTTTTCAGCGCGAGATAGTCTCCATTCTCGATTAGCTGCCGGGATTTTTGTTATTTGTTGCGGAAAGCTAGACGAAGGGGTCATGGCTGCAGCCGTGTTTTTACACAAGGTCGGTGACTTTGAAGGGTCGGTTAACAAAGCAAATAAAGTGCAACAACAGATCAAAGCCGTGGACTTTTAGTAACAGTTGTTTTTAGTAACAGTTGTTTTTTTGGAAATCCTCGGTTCTACCCACAATGTGGCCTACACCACGTTAGAGACCTTGATATTTGTTTTCATTGTTTCGCGTGGAACTACGTCATGGTCTTCACCGAAATGTGTTAAGAACACATTCATGGTTTGCTCTGTGTAATATTTGTAAAATATTGATCGGCGTTTTTTGTATTATTCGGCAAACTTAAAACAGTTTCGAGGTTTATGTTTATTTTCTATGTAATATTTGCCATCTAAAGTCAACTCTGCTTGTTGTAATAATAAGTATTTCTTGATTTCTTATTGTTCGTTTTTTCGTAAAATCTTCACATCAAAGCGCTGAATAGAATAATGTCTGCACCATCAGAAAACAACTTTACCTGATAAATCTTGTAGGTAAAAAACCTGCAAACTAAAAATTCATTATACAATATATCTGCATAACAAAAACATGTACCAAAATTTAATCTGCAATGTTTCGAAAAATATGCAATTTAAATCTTCCTTACATCCGTAAAACTGCAATTTAAATCGACCAATGAACAAGTTTGCAAAAAAAAAACTGTTTCTTTTGGTATATCTGCAATTTAAAGAAAACCAAGAACAACTTTGCAAAACAATTCTGTTTTTTCTGGGAAAATCTGTAATTTAAATCAACCCAAAAACAAGTATGCAAAACAAAACTGTTTTTTTTGAATATCTACACTGAAGGAAAATTATTCTGCAACATAAATCGGCACAATAGATTAATCTGCAAAATATATATACGTTTTCTATCACTCTGCACAACATATGTGCAAATGCTGATAAACCTGCAATTTTGTGTTAGTATGCACAATAACTCTACCCCCTACAATATATCTGCATACAAGGAGACACAAACTGGAAAAGTAAATCGACCAGTTAATAAATTTGCAAAACAAATCTCCTTGTTCCCACAACTTTACTTTTTAAATCTGCGCAAATCATAAATATGCAATCAAACATAAGGTAGATTTATATCCTAGATTAATTACGTAAAGTTATAAACATTAGTGGCAAAATCACAAAAAAAATTGTGGTCAAGTGGGCCAGGGGTAAAATGGGAATATAACACCCATTTTTATGTTATATTTTGAGGGATCTATTTAGTAATAAAACGATAAACTTGTGTTAGTTTAACAATTCACCCTAAATAATATCATAATTTTATGAAAGTGTTGCAAAAGTTAAAATCAAATGGGGTAATTTGCAATTTTTATAACTAAAAAGTACTCCCTCCGTTTCAAAATAATGATCACTTTTGATTTTTGCATTAAAAAATCAATGTTTTATATAAAAACATTATTTAATACGACAAAATCAGTCAATAGAAAAAAACTAACAAAAAATTATTAGTCACAAAAGTCAAATCATTTAATTAATTTCTTCATCAAAAACTGAAAAAATCACTTATTTTGTAACAAAAGAAATTGACTTAAACTATACTTATTTTGAAACTGAGAGAGTACTATTACTAAAAATATCTATTTAATATATATATATATATTTTAAACATAAAATAGAGAAATACACCTCTATTGTAGAGTTTTTTTATTTATTTTAGGGAAAAAGAGGAATACCTTTGAAATGGTGTTATAAACGTACTTTCGTTTAATTTAGTTTATATTATATTTCTATTTTGAAACAACTGTTAAGTCTATAAGAATTTTATAATAAACAAATTGGAAAAAAAGTCGACAAGAAGTAAATTTTTACACTTGATTAATGTGAGGGACACAACGTAAATAACAAATACAGATTATAAGCACAAAAAACAACAGCCCCTGTTTTGGGATTGTTACTAACTCGTACATCTTCAATCCTAACGAGTTGTGTGAATACACGTGAAATCATAAATCTCCTATTATGTATCTGACTGCTCGCAAGAAAAAAAAAAAAAAAAAACGTCAAAAGGGTTTCGTGTAAGGGTCCAAAAGACTCGGCCTACACTAATAGTCTTGCAGAACTCATGAGGTTTGAAGTGGGATAAAGAGCTCCAAGAGTTGAAGATAGTTGAAAGATGCATTCGCATTCGGGTAAAGGGTATGTGTATACTGAAGTTTTGCGGTTGATTTTCCTGACCCTAGGTACCATCACTCCCTTTCTATCACTTTCTCCTAACATCGCTTTCATCTCCTTCTTGAAAACTTCCCATCTGTTCAAAAAAGATATTCAAAGGAATTTTTGTATACAATAATATTTAAAAATTAGATCCAAAATAGTACCTCATGTCCATGTCTTGAAGCAGGAGAACGAGCTTGGGTTTATCGGGTATAACAGTTTTTGCATGTCCACCAAAGAGGAATCTCCGATGTCCCATCAAAAAATGAGGAAAGTTTCCACCTTGTGTTGTTACAAACACTTCACTTAGTAAGCTCACCGTGTAGTCCAAAGCAGCCATTCTGGAAGAATATCCCTAAATAATCAGAGCAAAAAGAAACTTCAGACTTTAAATGTTTCCTACAGATTAGCTAAAATTAACGATTTCGAAAATATAAACCTCGAATGGGGCTAGCTCCTCTGGAGTTGTAAGAGACTCTTTTGTGTAAAGACGAGGAAACATTTCCCGTAGAGGAGCCAAGTGTTTTTCAGGTTGGTAGATTCCCCCCGAGGCCAAATATATCGAAGTTTTGTTTTCGAATCCCATACCGCGAAGCATCATACCGACCTATGCTGACGTTAAAAAAAAAAGCATAATAAAATACTAATACGTTTGAAAATCTCACTCTAAGATTGAGACAGAAATGTGAATATAGATGAAAGAAATTACCTCAAGCGGGGTAAGGGGACATTTACCATTAAGTCGATTAAGGTCAGGCCTAACGAGACCATCTTTTCGTTTGAACTTTCCTTTCCAAATTTTCTTTCTAATCACATCCATTCCATACTTCTCAGCTTTTCCTCCTTCATAGAGACAACATGAGAATGCCACCATGTCCTAGAAACAAAAGCTTTTTTTTTGTTTGTTATCTTTAGCAAACTAATACTAAACAACTTTGCAAACCAAGATAAAATTACCTCCTCAAATCGAAGGTGCACTGAGACGTACTTTCCTCCAGTTTCCGAGCTTTTCGCAACCATCCGGTCAACTAATTTATCAGCTAGTGTTGATATTGGCGAAGAAAACTTCAAGGCTTTGTAATTAGCTATGCACCTCAAAAGTTGGATATAAGGTGGAACGCTCATCGCCAATCTATTTGCGAAAGGAGAAATCCGAATAACTCTGTATTGAATTCACAATGACACCTTCGATAAGAGACAAAAGAACAAAACATGTAACAAATTTGAGATTAAAGTCAACCTACCCATGTTCCTTCAAGAGAGGATAGACTTGGGCGTTATAATAGTTCACGGTAGCCCAAGCTTGAACACGAATAGATGGGATACTTGTAAGGTTGTAACTAAAACGAGTCATTATCTCATCCGGGACATCTCTCACGATTTTCACATATCCTTCAAGGGTCGATATGAAGTGATCTTCATCATAGATATCCCCAAAGGTGCTGCCAAATATATATATATGCATTTTCTTAGTCTAATACCATATTAAAAAAAGACACGAGGAAGTAATTGAAAATTTCTTGCTTCTTACCTTGAATCCTTCCAAATAGAGTGAAATTCAAACTTGGGTATGACTAAGACCGCGTTTAAGAGTCCGGCAACAGCGACAGCATTGCAAATCTGGAATACTCGAAAAAAGTCAAAACAAAGAATGGTTTTAGCAATAAGAGAAGAAGAAGATGATGATGATGATGATGATGATGATACCGCGGATCGCTGCTGATTAAGACCGCCATTTGCATCAACGAACAAGTAACCACTAGGAGGAAGAGCAGATGATTCTGAAAAAAATTCATCAAACACATTGTGCTCAAATTGCTTTCAAACAAGAAAAAACTCAAAGATCAAATAATCGTATAAAGATCCAAGAAATTGGGAAGCAGCATAACTGAAACAGTTTCAGTAAATGATACAAACTAAATTAAGAAAAGAAATTGGTTGGCTCCTTTACCTCCTCTTTCGAGACCAATATGTGAAGAAGAAGAAGAAGAAGCTGTCGAGTTCGGACAAGGTTTTGGCATTTTAGGCCTCCTTTTGTATTTCCACACAGAAGATAACTGCTAACCAAAAAAACAAGGACAGAAATTGATATACAAAATCAGAAAGAAAAAAAAAAGAGAAAAAGAATGATAAAATGCTGAAAGTAACTAACCTCCTCAAAGGCGGAGGTAGAATTGTCAGAGAGAATGGCATGTCGGAGTTTGCGGTAAATCAGAGGGCTGCGATAAACAGAGACGGGAACATAGACAAACCCGACAAGACCGGAGAAAGGACCGACACACATAAGAAGACAAGAAGCATAAATCATAAAAAGGAGAAGCAAGTAACGCAGATTTCTCCGGAAAGTGAATGAAGAAGCTCTGATCAGAGTCTGCCGCCGCTGACGACGTTGAACTCGCCGGCTCGGTGATAAAGGTGGGCTTGGGGACTCGCTATTGTCGCTACCTACAACAACAACACCATTATTGCTGCTATTTTGCTGCTGGTGGATTTTACTCTTCATCCTACCCAAAGAAAAAATAATAAGCTTGGATTTGTATCAGAGAGATATTTTGAGGAAGATGGATCTAAGGAAACTTCAGTACAATAAAAAGTTTTTTTTTTCTCGACTGACCGCACAAAGACAGTGAGATTCTTAAAGAGACCAAACATGATTACACTAAGAATAAATTAGTCTTTTTTTTACTTTACATTAATTTTTTCTGTTGTGGGTCATTTTTATTTCGTTTGAGGCCGTTTTTTTAGATTCATTCCAACGAAATTGCTTCAAGTTTAATTGATGTTTCTAGTATTTTCTTTTCTAATTTATGTAGATTATGTATTTTAATATCTTTTCTAGAAATAATTGTAATCATTTTTTTCTGTTTTCATATAACTTTAGGTTATTTAATCAAATAAAACTATTGCTTTTAGTAAAACTAGGTAAGTACCCTGCGCCTTGTGCGGGACAAAATATTTTTATATAATATTAAGTTTGATCAATTTAAGGTTGAGCATTTAATCCGAGATCCGAAACTCAAAACCGAACCGATCCGAAAAATATGGTTTGGTCCGGTTTCGATTCTCATATTATCCTATCGACTTTAAATATTTTCTAACTCGAGTTTCCGTTCTAACCTGAACCGACATGAAAAATTCGGTTTGGTGAGGTTTTGATTCTCATATTATCCTATCGGATTTTAATATTTTCTAACTCGGGTTTCCGTTCTAACCCGAACAAATCTGGGCCTGAATTGTACTCGAATAGACCCGAATATACACATATATATAGTTTTGATAAAGTAATTTGGATTTTAGTAGTTATTTTAATTTTTTTGTGGGTTGTATGAATAAACCGAACCAAAACTCGAACCGAACCCGAAATAATATCCGAAATTCTTACCAAAAATATGAAAAAACCTGAAAATTTGAACCAAAAACCCGAACCGAATTTTGGTTCCATGTCAGGTTTTGCTAAAAATATGAAACTCAGCATGAATCCGAATGGATTCGAACCGAACGAAACCGTATTTGTAAATAACCCGAATGGATCATATATCCTTTAATCCGAAAAATTTGAACTCGAATGAGCCCGACCTGAACCCGGCCTAAAAACCGAATGCTCATGCTCCAAACCACTAATCAAAATCTCCGATACCTCTTGGCCAATTTATGAGGCATGTATTTATGAAAGATCAATATCGAAAACCAAAATAACTAATCAAATTTTGCACGCCTATTCAAAGAAAAAGACATGCATTATGCATACCCCGATAAATGAGGGCGCAATCCATTTACCGAAATTCAGAGGTTCATTAAACTAAGGTTCGCTTTAATGATTTTGTATGTGATAAAGTCTTATTTATAATAGAAGATTTCTTATTTCGTTTCTTATTGTTTTCATTGTGGAAGAATTTTTTTTTCACGAATGTGGAAGAAATTTAATTCTAAAATTTTTTATATGTGGGTCTGAATTTGTTGGGTTTAAAATATAATTTATAGAATTCGTCAAACAATAATTATTAAAAAAAATATAAGGACCCAAATACAAAAAAAGAAAATTTTCTATAATCTCTTTTGTATAATGATAATATTATTTTTATAAATATAATATTTATGAAAATTATTTACGCCCCATATATGTTATATAATGTTATATATTGTTATTATTTATATAATTTGTTCATATCGTTATTTCCATTATTATTTATTATAGAAATTTTATGAATTATATATATTCTAATTATTTATGTTATTATAAAAGAGCGTTGAAATATTATTTATTTAAAAGTTACAAATTGGATGAAGCCCAAAACATATTTGCAAATGCCCAAAATATATTCGTAAACCAGTCTATTTTAAAAAATATTATAAAAATCGGTTTTAAAAAAAGTAAAAAATATAAGGACTAAAACGCAAAAATATTATGATAATCGGTTTTAAAAAGATTCAAAAATATAAGGACTAAAACGCAAAAAAATAAAAAAATATCCTAAAAACTCTCACGTCGCGACATCTAGGCGTTTTGTCTTTTCTTTTAGTAGTATAGATATATACTGATGCAACTTTTCATTACATACGATAAGGCAATTTTTAATTTTTTATTTGAACCTTTTTTAGTTAGTTTTTTTTGTCAACGTTTGGGTCAAAAATGACCGATTCATTAGTCAATCCTACACAAACGCAGTCGCTGAGAATCGATCTCGGGTGGGGTGGTGCTGTCTCATGTGGATTTATGACTGCCACCAGACCAAGGTCATTTCCCCAGTAACTTCCCCAGTAACTTCCCCAGTAACTTCCCCAATTAGTTTTACTTTTTCACAATTTTTTATTTGAGAAGTATTTAAAATTTTGGCATATGATATGTTTGATAAAATTAATTGCAATCTTATATATATATATACTAGGAAAGGACCCGCTTATATATACGCGACATTGTAATACAATATTTCTAAATCCGTAAAAATAAAAATAGAAATTAAAAGAAACATTTGAAATAACATTTTAAACATTATAGAGAATACTGTTACAACTTTTTATTATATGTACTTTATCCTAATGATTAGAATAATATGTCTAAGAATGAATATATACATCAAACTTATCTATATTTTTGATATATATAATTACATATTTATAATATAAAATATTATATATTGTAAATGTAAGAAATTCATGAATATGCCTTGTAAATATTTTGTCATGTTTGCTAATTTAACAAAATCATGTGGTTCCGGAATTAAAAAAATTTAAGCAATATTGGACCAAATTTTATCCCATAAAGGTTTTAATCTTATATGAAACTTATGATTGAAGATTTTATAGTTGTAAATGCAATTGTGTTACTGCTGTGAAACTTGTGAGCAATCTCGATTGTTTATATATTACTAATTATGTAATTTCTTTCCTTTTAGGATTGAAATGATATTAAATATTTGATAATGTTAAACTTGATATAATATTTTTTTTTTGATGACAAATAATGAATAATATAACTAAAGTTATATTCAACTATTTTACAAAAAAAAAAAAAATTAAAATAATATTAGACTTAAAATTAAACTCTAATATGTAATTTTCTTATGCTTTTAGGATCGTATTCTAATTTTATTAGGGGATACCAAACTACATCATTTAAATTGCATTTTACAAAACTCACCATTTCAAAAGCACTTTACAAAAATACACCTAAACACTTAAAATTAAATCCAAAATAAACCCTACTCGCACAATTATACCCCTTTAATACTATACCCTAAACACTAATCAGTGAACCTAAATGAAAAGATTTTACTTTTGATAATTTTTTAAAGGGTATATAAACTATTAAAAATTTTAAAATGGTGTAAATATAGAAAATATTGAATTATGAAGAGTTTTGTCAATAAAATAATGACATGGTGTAGTTCTATGAATTTTTAATAAATGAAGGTTTCAATATTTTTGTACTATATGTTTATGCATTATTTTAAGTTGGTATAAATTTTTTTTTATTTTTTTACTTGAAATGTTTTTCACTATTTTCATAAATTTTTTAGATATTGTATTTTATGTGCTATTTTGTGTAATGTGATTATATACATATTGTAACTAAAATAATTTCATTTGTTCAAAAAGTATTGAGAATACTCATTAAAAACTTATAATGAATTGATATTCATTTGTCGACATATTTTTAATGTATTCATTAGTGTAATATAATAATATTTAACATGTTAAGTTGAAATCTAATACTTTTTATGCATTAATAATTAAAATTGTAGAATGATTTTTTTAAATAATAAATTTAATGATTTAATTGATATGAAATGATGAGATGTCAATATTAGAAAAGTTTCTCTAGCTCATTATATATAAGAGGATAATAGTTCATATATTAATTAGTAACGAGGAATTCACAAAACTACATTTTTTTTATCTATTCCTTCACAAAACTATACTTAATTCAATATTTTTACATAATTACACTTTTTCAAAAATTTAAAAGCTCTATTTACCCTTTGAAAAATTACTAAAATTAAAATCTTTTTATTTGGGTTCGCTAATTAGTGTTTATGGTATAATATTAATGGGGTAGAATTGTGTGAGTAGGATTTATTTGGATTTAATTTTGAGTGTTTAGATGTAGTTTTGTGAAATAATTTTGAAAAGGTATAATTTTGTGAATGTAATTCAAATGGTGTAGTTTTTTAATTCTCCCATTAGTAATATACAGAAAAGATAAAATCATATATAATTCCATGTAATTAGTTTTGTATCCCCCTAATAATCATCATTTATATAGTACACAGTAAGTAATTTAGTTTAGGGAGAATTATAAAACTACATCATTTGAATTACATTTCACAAAACTACACCATTTCAAAATAACTTCACAAAACTACACTTAAACACTCAAAATTAAATCCAAATAAATCCTACCACTACAAGAAATTTGGACTTTAACAACGACCATAATCGTTGTTAAATCGTGGTAAAACGGAACTAACAACGATTTAACGACGATTTCAAATTCGTCGTTAATCGATCGAAGTAAAAATCAAATCGTCGTAAATTCGTGGTAAATGGGTGACGATGACGGGCCATAAAGAATATTGCCTACCTAACATACCAAATGGACTAAATCCATCCGTACATAGACCAAGGTAGACGTTACCTTTTCGTCTAGCAAAATCGGGGTACACTGAGTTAAAGTGTTTCCAGGCTTTCGCATCTGATGGGTGGGTCACCTCTCCAGGCTTATGTGTATGTTCTGCATGCCACCTCATCGAAGAAGTTGTCCTCTCTGAGTGATACATCCTTTGTAGCCTGTCTGTTATAGGCAGATACCACATCTTCTGGTACGGTACCCTCTTTCGACCTACTCCTTCTAGCCTATATCTTGGTTTTTTGCAAAAACGACATTCCTCAAAATTGTCGTCGACTTTCCAATATATCATACAATTGTCTACACAAACATCAATTGACTGATACGGAAGACCAAAACTGATAACCAATTTTTGAACCTCATAAAACGTTTCAACAGCTAAATTATCAGAGGTAGATATTCTTTTAACAATGAAGTCCAATCATCCATGCAAACCTCAGATAAGTTATGGTCTATTTTAATATTCATCATTCTAGCAGCTAATGACAATTTAGAGTGCCCTTCTCTACAATTATCATATATTGGTTGATTTACAGCATTTAACATGTCGTAGAATTTTTTAGCATCTAAATTAGGTTCTTCGACTAAATTTCCATCAGATGACAATGCAACTTCAGGACGAAATGCATCGCTAACCATGTCATTTATCCTATCCGGTTCATTTTCATGATCATGATGAAAATTATAATAATCATACTCATTTTCTACATGATGGTCATAGTCTACAGATTCCTGATGATAATTACTACTACTAGCAACATTACCACCATAATCTTCCCCATGCTGAAACCATATATAATATTGTGGGGTAAATCCTCTATTTAACAAATGCTTCCAAACATTTTCAACCAAAATGAACCGTCTATTGTCACATTTGATACAAGGACAAAACATCTTACCGCTTTCGATAGTGAAAGGTAGATTTGTGGCTTGCTGCATAAATATGTACATCCATTTTCGGATTTCGTAAATATCGCCTCCAGACATTTTTTTTTTTAAAAATTTTTTTTTTTTTAAAAAGAGTTTTTTTTCGTATGTGAGAGAGATATAAAATTGGTGGTGTGATTTGTGGTGAAAGATGAGGATGTATTTATAGGATTTTTAAAAATTTTCCAACTTTTTACCAAGGAAATTAACTACTAATTTACAACGATTCATAATTTAACAAGGGATTTACAACGATTTTACAAGGATTTAACGACTAAAATGAAAGTTGTAAATAATTAGGTGCAACAGTAAATACACGTTTTCACCTACCAGATTAATGTCTTCAAATCGTTGTTAAAATGTCCCAAAATCAGAAGTTGTAAACTCGTTGTAAATTAGCAACGATTTATTGATGAAATCGTCGTAAATATGTGACAATATTGAATTAGGTATTATTAGAAGCCCACTATCAAAACCTACATAGAGTGTCAAAGCCCATAAATGTTTAGGGTTTCAACCAAGTAGCCTCTATATATATCAGTGTTTTGAGATTGTGATTTGTAACCTTGAGAGAAACTCTCTCCTTCTTTATATTATCAATCTATCAATATAAAATCATAGTGTTCTTGGTGACAATCCAAAGCCTTTCTCCTTTCTTATCTTTCACAATAAAACTTTCATTTTATTTCATATTCATGTTTTAATTATCTTAATAAGCACAAATCCATTAGTATGGATTATCTCACATGGTATCAGAGCCAAACGGTTCTTTGGGTTTAATCTTATCATTTTATAGATCTCAAAACTCAGTCACAACAACAACACAAGAAACGATGTTTTTTAACAAGGAATCATACACGTACAAGAAGAAGAAAGCAAACCAATCTAATCAAATGGATTCAGATCTGCCTGAGAGTTTTAGATCGAGACTTATATACACAATGTCCTTCATCTTATCTTTTCAGCCTTCTTGATTTCTCTTCCTCAAATATAGATCTTCCGTAGAGCATCCATTGATAACTCTCTTAGCTTGGTAGCTTGTGGTAAAAAAAAAAAGCTGTTTGAAGATGACGAATAACCATTACAAGTTTGGAATTGATGAGGAGAGTATTTTGGGCTGTGTGGTTGTGACATATTTGTTATGTCTCGTTGGTTCACAGCTTCTCACAAGAACTCATGGCATGAAAATTAAGGTTTCTTCTTCTCACCATGTTCACGGTAATGTATCTTTGTACTTTCATTTTGTGGAAAACAAAGAGAAAGAAATAGGCATTGATGTGTGATAGCTTGAGGAGTAAGGATTATGGTTGATTTAGATCTCTAGGCTTGGTACTCATGAATCTGGAATGCTATAGGACTGCTTTGGGTTTGGTTGGTGTGAAATTGAGGTTGCAAGTTTCTGGTTCTACATATTGCACACAAGGTGTTTGTGAAAATGCCAAAGAGAGAAAAGAATCAAAATTTTGCTTTAGTGGCTATGAGATAAGTAGAAGTTGAGATTGAAGAAATTTTATAAGGTGTGGAAGAGGACTCACCTTCATTGTAAGACAACTTAGGGGAGTTAAACGAGGTAAAAACCCGGACTCTTCGTGGGATAAATAGGCTACAAAGATAGACCTAAATAGATTTCACACTAATGATT
Source organism: Cochlearia excelsa (assembly GCA_963556525.1). NCBI lineage: Eukaryota > Viridiplantae > Streptophyta > Magnoliopsida > Brassicales > Brassicaceae > Cochlearia > Cochlearia excelsa. The sequence goes on along the minus strand of OY748329.1, from coordinate 30,327,593 downwards.
GATCTTAGGGTGAAGTGATGTTATTGACTACTTCAAGTGGAGTTACTTCGAACTTTCTTCTCTTTCTCAAACCGCTACATTTATGCTTCCAAACTTAGTTTCGTCATGTTCATCCTACACTAAGTTTGCGGGGGAGTATTAGAAGCACACTATCAAAACCTACATAAAGTGTCAAAGCCCATAAATGTTTAGGGTTTCAACCAAGTAGCCTCTATATATATCAGTGTTTTGAGATTGTGATTTGTAACCTTGAGAGAGGAAACTCTCTCCTTCTTTATATTATCAATCTATCAATATAAAATCATAGTGTTCTTGGTGACAATCCAAAGCTTTCTCCTTTCTTCTATCTTTCACAATAAAGCTCTTATGAGCTATTTCATATTCATGTTTTAATTATCTTAATAAGCACAAATCCATTAGTATGGATTATCTCACAGGTATAGTTTTGTGAAGGAAAAGTTGAAAGGGTGTAGTTTTGTGAATTCTTCTTTAGTTTATATGTCAACACCAGAGTAAATATATGACTTAATCTTATTTGTTGATTCGAAAGAGAATTTAATAATTTTAAAAGACTGAATATTTTAATTGATTTTTTCTTTTTTCGACAAGTATAATAAAATAAAATAAGAAATTTTAGGGATAGAGAATTTAAGAATCTTTTAAATATATATATATTTATAATTTGAGTTTCTTTCTCTATTTTTTGCCATATATAAAAAAATAAAATTATAATCCGTTTCGTACATAATCCTGAATTTGATGTAATTTTATTAATATAATAAGTTAATATAGTTAACAATAATCATCTTATATAATAGACAAAAGTAATTTGACTTCACTGTCACAATGATAGACAATGGAGGAATTAATTTTTATTTCTGAAATATTATCATATAAAAAATATATGATGCAAATTTTATTAATATTTTAATTTATACTATAATTTCATATAATTACTTATTATTATTATAAAAAATTATGTTATTTAGTTTATATTTACAATGGTTCAAGTTGACCTACAATTTAAAATATTTTTGCAATATGATATATTTAAAATTTTAAAGCATTAGATAGTTATGGCTTTTATGTTATAAATATGTATCACATAATTACTTATTATTTTAAATTTTATTTAACCGATTTAGTTTACATCACGATTATTCAAGTCAAAAGGAAAGACAACCAAATTTTTTTTTTGAATTCACAAGGATAGACAACTAAAAATCTTGACTTTAAGTAATTTTGTCATTTTTATAAGTTAATAATCTTTTTTGAATATTTTATTTTTTATATATTAATGCTCATATGTATTACAATTTCATTTGGGTTGAATCATTAATATATTGCAGAATAGTTTGAAAAATATTATTTTCATTAGTTTTTCATTTGAATTCATTCAAAAATGTCAAAACTAATTATTCATTTTGTATTTTTGTGGAAAGTTATACATACACTACAAGAAATTACGACTTTAACAACAAACATAATCGTTATTAAATCGTAGTAAAACCGGTGTCCCTACGATTTAACAACGATTTTCAATTCGTCGTTAATCGATCGAAGTAAAATCGTGGTAAAATTTACGACGAAATGATTTCGTTGTATAATCGTGGTATAATGTACGTTGTAATTTTTACAACCTTTTTACAACGACTATTTGGTTGTAAATTTACAATTATAATAAATTAGTATATGGTTACAAATCGTTGTAAATACGTTGTTAAATATCGTCGTAACATCGTCCCTAATTAGGGACAAATTTACGACGATTATAAAAAATATTATTTTAATGAATCGTCGTAACATTGTCCTTAATTAGGGACGAATTAACGACGATTATAAAAAATATTATTTTAAGGAATCGTCGTAACATCGTCCCTAATTAGGGACGAATTTACGACGATTGACAATATTATATATAAAAAATATATATATTTTATAATAAAAAAAATACAAAATTTTATACAATTTCAAATTAAATACAAAAATATATCAAAACTAAACGCGATCCGGACATTGGTCGTCCGGCAAGTTGAAATTGATATCATCCCCAAAATAGTTATGCGTTGCGTTGTCGGGATCGATGGTGCTTGGTCCAGCCTGAGTCGGGCGGTTGGAATGTGTCTGCATCGTCCTAAGTAATTCTGGGTTGGAAGCAGAAAGTACCGTGAAAAGGCTGTTGTAGAAGGTCATAGTCTTCGCCCCCTCCGCCTGAGTCGTCTGTAGCTCCTGAATCTCAGCCTCCATCTAAGCCGGAGATCGATAGGTAGTAGGAGCAAGCGGAACGTCTTGCATGGATCCCATGCCTATAATCCGCCCTTTCTTCTTTGGAGCAACCTATAAAATTAAGCGATTAGTAAAAATGAACGTTTAAAAAAATAATTTGAGAAAAAAGAAACATTATAAGTAAAATTTTACCTCTTCAAAAATCTAATCGAGCTCGGCGGTCGTAAGCGGCTCGCCAGGTTGTTGAGTGCCTCCCGGGGATCTCTGAGATCACTGAGTCTCGATCTCCGTCTTCCGAGCTTCCAAGTCGTTGAATATCCGCTCCGAATAGGCGTCAACGAACTCGCCGGCCGGCTTGTGACCCAGCTACTTGGTCTAAAATCAAATTGTAAACACATTAGTATATATATAACATTAATAATTTAAAAATAAAAATAAATTTAAAAGATTAAGTAAGAAAAAACTTACCATATCGTACATCCGACCTGCGAAGGGGATTTGTCCGGATGTGTGAGCTATCTGCTTCGGCGTCCCGTCAGGTAGCTTATTGTTCCTGGAGGTGGAACACTTCTCAGCTACGCTGGCTTGTGGTCATCTGTCCAGTATTTCTTCAAGCCGTCCCAAACCGCGACCGAAAGATAGACCGGCTTCCCCGCGTCGCCGAAGAGCCTCCGCTTGTCCTTCCAATTGGAGACCGTGTTGGCGAGACAAAACTTCGCCGTCTTGTTGAACTCCGTCTTCACGAACTCGTTGATCGAGACATCCCAATGCCACTTTTGCTGCAAAATATGAGAAATTATAACATTAGTTTACGAGAGTAATAATAAATAATTTAAAGTTAAATAAATTAATTTAATTAAGAAAAATCAAAACATTACCGCGAAGCATTTGAACCACGTCTTCTTGATGTGCTCCGATGTCTTGCTCCAGTTGGGATGCGACTCGGTGAAGTACCCCTTGATTATGTCTGCGATAGAACGCGCGACCTGGTTGTCGTACTTGAACCTGAAAAAAACAAAATTTGATTGATTAATATATAAAGAAATCAAAGTATTAATATATAAAGTATTAAAATAATTAACAAAACTTACCAATAAGTGTCCGCGAACTTGTGCGGATCCAAACGACGCAGACTGACATGTTCGGGTTGAGCGAGGATATCCTCAACCCGGAGGGTGGCGTACGGCATGTATCCCGGTACATCCAACTCTGGATGTACCAGGCCCGGGAAAACTCCGTCGGCTCCGTCGTTTGCGGCGGACACGGCGGGCATATGAGGAGGTGGAGGCTGCTCGGCATGGACGGATGGAGGCGTCCCAGTCTGGACAGGTGATGTTTCGGCATGGAGATGTGGAGCCGGGGTAGTAGAAATGGACGCGGTTCCGGAACCAGAAGCGGAACCGGAACCTGTAGCTTCCCGGGAAGCGGAAGCGGCCCTCTCCGCCATCATCTGCATGTAGCCTGGAGCTATAGTCTTGCCCTTCCTAGGAGTCATGTATAAGTACCTGCCAAAAAAAACATTAAGTATTTTAATAATTAATTATGTTTTGAACCTAAATCTAAAATCTGAATCCTAAAACTAAAATCCGAGCCTAAAACTAAATTCCAAATCCTAAAACTAAATTTCAAATCCTAAAACTAAATTTCAAATCCTAAAACTAAATTCCAAATCCTAAAACTAATCCTAAAATTCGGTTCTAAAACAAATATATTAAATATATTTACCTTTTGGGATGTTGAGAGAGAGTGTGAGAGTTGTAGAGTGTGAAATTGTAGAGAGAGTATTTTAGAGAGAGAAAATTTTAGAGAGAGAGAGTGTTGAGGAGAATGAGCGAGGAAGAAGAAATCTGGTTGGGTATATATAGTATTAGCAATCGTCGTAAAATCGTCGTAAATTTACGACGATTCCTAGTAAACGCGTCGCCAAGTAAGTTCAAACGTTTTGGTTTGCCGCGTGTTGGGAGAAATGAAATTACAAATCGTCGTAAAATCGTTGTACAAGAACAACGATTTTACGACGATTCCTCGTACAATTGTCGGTAAAAGATAATTTGAACGGTTCCGATTGACTTATGTTAATGTGAATTTTAATTTCCAAAACACCAAATCGTCGTAAAATAGTCGTTATATTACAACCAAATTACAACGATTCGTGGTAATCGTTGATGTTGACAACCTCGTACACACGAAACATTTGAGGATGTGACATTTAGAGTTTGATCAAGGTTTCATGTTTGGTCGTAAATTCGTCGTTATATTACGACGATTTTACATCGATTTTGTTAGAATCGTCGTAAAATCGTCGTAATCTAACAACGAATTTAGGACGATTCTTTACACTAAATATAATTCAATGAAATTCATCTTCCATTTGACTTCATGTTAAATATAGTTATGGTATTGTATGCATATGAAATCATACTAAGTCATATGATTGCAAAAAAACAAGTTATGGTAAAATTAGAACATATATACGTATTAAGCACAATATATATAGTACACTTTATCTTAAACTTTAGAAATTCTAAGAATATGTAACAAAATTTATTGATAATCAATTTTAGCATTGTTTTTATAGTTATTCATTAACTTTAGAGGTCTTTAATTATGAGTGTTTGTACGTAATATAAGACATACTTTTGAAAATGTTTGGGTTTAGGGGTTTATAACCATAAAATGTATGAATAATCGTCGTTAAAATGTCCCAAAATGAGTTTGTTGTAAAGTCGTTGTTAATTAACAACGATTTTACAACGATTTCTTCGGTAAAATCAGATTCTCGTAAAATCGTCGTACATTTACCACGACTTAACGACGATGAAAAATATATTTGGAAAATCGTGCCTAAATCGTCGTAATTTTACGACGACAAAATTTGTTGTTCTTTTACGACGATTTTACAACTATTTATATATTCGTTGTAAAATCGTCGTAATATTGTCCTAAATTTACGACGAAATAAATCGTTGTGATACCCGCAGATGACGCGGGTCAAATCACTTAGTAAATATGTAAACCTTAAACTTTTTATACCACATTATACAATTTCCAATCTTTCAAAATCTTTAACTATTATACTTATCAATTTACAATTTCTAATTATGTTTTTTAAGAAAGCCCATAAATATATTATAAATGGTTTTTACAAAAAGTATTCAAAATCTTGATCACTTTTGTTAAAGTGAGGTTTAGTCTTTTTTAAATTTTCGTTTTTCTTTTACTAATCCCATAATACGTAATACTCATTTGAAAATATTAAAACTAGTTTTATTCATTTCAAGTTGGCTTATGGTTTACATCATCAGAAATAGTTTAAGAAAATATTATTCATTTGAATTCATTATAAAATGTTAAAACTAATTATGTTTTGTCTTAAATCAATTCATATTAGATCAATCTACGTAGTAGGACTCCCTCCGTTCTTTAAAGATTAATGTTTTGGCTTTCTCACATTCTTTAAGAAAAAAATATGTTACAAAATTTAACCTCATTCTAATATTGTTTTTCCAAAAAAGCTTTTAGTTATCTATTCTTTTTATTTATTTTGATTAAAATATGGTTAATCATTCAATGGTACAATTAAAAGTCAATAATGATGGAAGATTGAAAGTCATAATTTTTAATTTTTATTGACTAGTGCAGATTTCTATAAGTGATCCACTTCCATGGTTTTATGAAACAGTGGCTGTTGTATAAGTATTTTTTTGTGTTTTTGTTTGCTCTGTTCTTTTTCTTTTCATGTTTTTTTTTTTGTTAAGTTATGAGCCGAAACCCATAATCCCCCTAGGCCCGCGACCAGCCTTTAATAATACCAATTAATGGCGTAAATCATCGCTCCCAACGCGGTTCGAACTCAGGAGCACAACATCACCAACGACTGCGCTTAACCGACTGAGTCGACCCGTCGTTGGTTTTTCTTTTCATGTTGAGCTCTTTTTATTTTAAAGAAAACATTTCCTTTTAAACATCTAAAGCTTTATCATGTTGAGTTCTGTTTTAAGTGAAGTAGTTTTATCATTTGTCATTATTTTTATAAGCATGTGTTGATGTCTAGTAAATTTAATGTTAGTGCGCGTATAATAAATATAAACATTATATTTTGACTGAATTTATATTAAAGTTATATTTGTAATTAATATGGGTAATATAGGTAAACAATGACATATTTTACATTGAAAATACAAAACTTGTATCTTTGTGGAACATGAAAAAAACCAAAACATTAATCTTCATGGAATGGAGGGAGTATATAGTAAACTAAAAACATTCATGTAATTAGCCTAATATAATATTCATGTAATTAGCCTAATATATCACTAGAAATGCATATAATTTTCAGAACTATTTTATTTAAAATTGATATGATAGTTTAATTATATCCTTGATACTGGTTGAAAGCACAAAATGATATACTTAACTAAATTTTAACTTTTATATTAAATTTCATGGCCAAAAGTGTAAAACAAATGAATATTTTTTAAAAAAAATCAATTTACATATAGTATTCCGGTAACATAGTAGTCCCATATAGTATTCCAAACTTGGGAAATACAGTATGGTGGCCCTTTCAGTGAGTAGTCCACTTTGTAGCACTATAACTGACCATGTTTAATCCTTATACTTTAATAATGCTCACAGATGCAAGTGCATAGATATTTAGGATATCGAATTCACTAGATTTGTAAACTACATTACGAACCTTTAAGAAATAAGTTCAAGCTAAAACAAAAAGGGGTTTTTTTAAAAAAATGGATTGGAAAGCAAAGAAAACAAAGAGAGCACGTTAGAAATCGGTTGTAAGAGCATCTCTAACCCACCTCTATATTTGCCTTTAATCTCTATTATAGAACTCCAACCCATCTCTATTTCTTCCTCTAAAATAGAGATTGCTATTTTTTCCTCTATATATAGAGGAATGTTATATTTTCCTCTATAAATAGAGACATATTTTTTTATTTGCATACTAGTCATTTACTTTCTCTTTTATATTAATTATAACTAAAATATATAAAGTGAGAATAGAAGCTCCACCTCCAGAAGTTCAAATAGCGCAAGATGATAATATCCGATTCCAAGAATTTTAGGTCGATTTAGAAAAATCAAAGATAAAGAAGCTCATTTCTCACTTCGAAATGCATTAATCGATCATTTATGGGAAAAATATTCTAGCGGTGATAGTTAAATAATCTATAATATTTTTTGTACTATTTTTATAATAAAATTTTAAACTTAAATAATATAATAATTTTATGAATATCTTGCGAAAATTAAACTTAATTGAGTTAATTTGCAACTTTTATAAATAAAACGTGTTATAGTAAAATGTAAATAAAATATTTTATGAAATATTCTTTTATAGAGATAGAGAAATTGAAGAAGAATAGAGGAAAATGTTCCTCTATTTTAGAAATAGAAATAGGAAAATAGATCGGAGATGGTCTAACCAAATAAGGCAAAGCGTTAGGCAAAATCATATCAGGAATGAAGTTGCAAAGCAGATAAGATATGTTTTAAGGATTTTATAAATAATACTTTTGAAACAAATGATTGTCCCCTTGAAGTTCTAAGACCCAACTAGATGACTACTCCGACATAAAGGAAAACAACGAAGTAGAAGAGGATGAGTTCAACTTGTATGAAGTTTAAAGATAATCAAACTAAAAGATGTTGGATAATAATGGTGGTAATTATCCATCACAAATATATTTATAATATTAATGTAATTATCCATATATATTACTTAAGAGGTAAGTTTGTTTTACCGACTTAAGTTGCCTATAAAAAGGCCTACCTCTCATTTGTCATTTGTATAGAAGCATAACATATAATTATTAAGTTACTTCTCTTTCAAATATAACATGTTAATAAGAATGAGAAGTTCTTTTCACCTCTCTCCAAAATCATACGTTATATATATAGTTTACAATATTACTTTTATAACACGTTATCAGCACGAACGTCTCTGCTTATACGAGGTAATCGTTGGATGAGCTTCTATATACCCGGTTAAATATTATCCAGGTAATTTTAAATTATGTCGTTATGTTTATAAACATAATGGAAAAATTCTGTTTCAAACCTATGACAGAATTTATATCCTAAAATGTTTAAATTATGATTTTACTATATAAAAGAAACTTTGGCAAAATTTAAACTAATATAGTTTAAAATTTAAGAGAAACTCTATCAAAATAATTTTTGCCAAAAGTATAAAATTAATAAATCTAAAAGAAACTACGGCAAAATTTTAACTAGTATAGTATTAAAAATCTAAAAGAAACTTTGCCAAAATTTAGTCGATAAAAATTATCGATATTTATAAACTTAAATTTTTATTGGAGCGGAAAGTTTTGTCTCCAAAAATATATAATAGAATATGCCTCTTTGATCAAATAGAAGACTATGGTTCATAAATCAAATAGAAGACTATGTCTCTTTGATTATATGAAAATATATGTCATTAATCAAATTGAAGACAAGGTCTCTTTGATTATATTGAAGTTTTGTCTCTTTGATTACATGAAAGGCTATATCTATTTCATTATACGGTAAGTTAAAACCCAAAATATATGAAAATTTTGCATATTGCAAAATAATTAAATGTTTTAAAAGAGTAAAATATTTTAATAAAATAAAAATGCTAAAGAGCTTAAAGGCTCACGAAGAGCTTAAAGGCTCACGAAGAGCTTAAAGGCTCACGAAGAGCTTAAAGACTCACGAAGAGCTTGAATGCTCCTGAAGAGCTTGAATGCTTATGGAGAGTTTGAATGCTCACGGAGAGCTTAAACGCTCATGAAGAGCTTAACTCTCGAAGAGTTAAAAGTATTTTAAAAGAGCGAAAACGCTCTAAACGAGCGAAAGAAAAATTAAACGCTCTAAAAGAAAACATGATGACGACATGCAATATGTATAAAAATGGCAAAAGATGTATATGAAAGCAAACCTGAAGTTTACTGATTGATTAAAGTTTAATATAACGGATAAGCCATCCGAAAGTATTAATGATTAAAGATCATTAAGAATTTGTTGGGAAAACAAGAAGTTTTTCAACTTATGCATGTTTTAAAGAAAAGGAGAATCAAAGTCATCATGTGAAAAGAAATGAAAATCACCATTTTTGGGTTAAAAGAGTTCATTGAATATGATGGTTGATTTCTTTAAACAAACCCCCCGTATTATACTCCTAATATAGCCGATCTAAAAGTGTGAATCGGTCCAAGATAAACGAGCATGTATAACCGTTATCTTGAGAAAGAGAGTAATATGAATCTTATATTAAAAGTTAAAAGGATCCAATATAAAACACATGATCCTAGAAGGATATGTTGTTGATCCTAGAAGGATATGTTGTTGATCCTAAAAAGGGATTCAATTCGAGATGAATAATCTAGAAGAATTATCATCTCGAGGGGGAGAATTAAAGAATCCCACAATGACATTAAATTGATAGTTTTGGTGGATTGATATCCCAAAACTAAAGCTTATTAAAAGCTTATTAGATGTCGAATGAAATAAAGTTAAACATCCAGAAGATGAAAGTGAAACATCTAGAAGATGATATTCACAATCAATGAGTTTTAAAGAATGGTGATATTTCCGTACGGAAATTTGTGGGTGTGTGATATATATTATGAATGCTCCTCCACACCACATAAATATAACATCCAAAGAGGATGAATTATATGAGCTGGAGATGAAGATCCGCTCTAAAAAGCCATCATTGGAGATGTGCTTATTGTAAGATTTGCAATCATAATCTTGATGATAAGATTTCTCTAAGGGAGAATTATGGAATAGTTGGAATACTTGAACAAAAGGATTATGAACCAGAAGTTCAAAAGTTCAAAGGATCACTATTCAAATTTATTGCAAATCAAATGATGGGTGAGTTTTATGAAATGAATTATCATTATAAGATCCTCATACGAAAGAAAATGGACTTGAAGTTCATAAGATAATTCAAGGTGATGAAAAGAAATCTCACTCCATATGAAAATGTTCCAATACAAAATATATGTGTTTATGAAGGATGACACATAAAGTCTATGTAAGACTACTTTGGTTCCGAAAATTAAGAAATGATAAAGGAGCAAATATTTATTAATCTCTTCAAAAAGAAGAAGAGGAGAAATGAGTCATGATCAGAAATCCCAGGAGGATTAGATCCCTGAAGGATCAAAGATGAAATCAAGTACTTGAACAAAATCATTGATAATGATTAAGAGATCTCGATGGATCATGACGTCTAAGAAAATATGGAACCAAAGTCAAAATGAATGTCGACTATAACAGTGACATAACGCGCGATGTTATAAATGAGGATCAGAAATCTCCGCTCTCTGAATTAGCGTTGAGAGGTAATATTGGCCAATAAAGAAAAGAGACAATCAAGTCTATATTAAACTCGTTTGAGTAACGAGAGGTTTGGACCAGAAGTCTAAATATGAAAAGAGTATTAAAGTATATAAAACAAAACGCATATGATATATGGTTTTGTAAAAAATACTCAGTGTTGAGAAATATATTTGAGAGACTTGAATTGCGTCTCATAAAGAAAATGCGTGCAGAGTTTAAATTCCTGAAGAATTAATGATATCATAGTAATGTTCTCGAGAACAAAGATCGATCAACTCTGAAGAGTTATAAACAAAGTAAAAGACTTTGGAAAGACTAGAAGTCTTCAGACATTAAGTTAAACATTTAATGAAAAGATGTTATGTTAAGAACTTCTAGAAGAAGTTGAATATATATATATATGGTCATAAATGACCATACTTATATGATGTTAAGCATCCATAGATTTTGCAAATTATACATAAAATTTGCTATTAATATATATGCAGAATACAACTCATCCCTTATGCGCATATTGGGATGAGATAAGATATGATTAACTTGGGGTTATTAGAAATCCCAAATTTTGGTATAAGTTGTTTTGCAGATGAAGAATATTTAAGATCATATAAAGTGAAATCGCAAAACAACAATCTCTTGGTGTTTCCAGTAAGTGTTTGTCCTGAAGACGGGGGTTTTCAGGGAAAGTGAAGAAAGAAAACATGTTCTTTATAAAGACATATTTGCAAAAGTGGTTATTTCGAAATATGAAGTTTCCATAGGGAGCAACTGAAGGAAACACATTCGTTCAAAGGCCTATTTGAAAATATGATTATTTGTGAAGAGATGACTTCCAGATGAAGTCATGATTATGTTCGCGGTTGCACTCTTTTTCCCCTCATCATGGTTTTTATCCCAATGGGTTTTTCCTTGGTAAGGTTTTTAACGAGGCAACAAGAACGCGCCAAAAGATAAACATTTGTAGAAGAAGAAAACATATTTTCCCGAAGATCTCTTTACAAAAGATGTCTATTCCGGAAGATGATGATTTCAGGGGGAGAAATGATGAAATGCGTGGTTGCACTCTTTTTCCCTTATCGTGGTTTTTATCTCACTGAGTTTTTCCACGAAAAGGTTTTTAACTAGGTAACAACAACAAGAACACGCAAAAGAAAAAACATGAAAGCCGATATATACAAGATATTATTAAAGAGGGTTTTTAACGAGGCAGTACAAAAATTACTGACGATGGATAATTAAGGGGGAGTGTTGGATAATAATGGTGGTAATTATCCATCACAAATATATTTATAATATTAATGTAATTATCCATATATATTACTTAAGAGGTAAGTTTGTTTTACCGACTTAAGTTGCCTATAAAAAGGCCTACCTCTCATTTGTCATTTGTATAGAAGCATAACATATAATTATTAAGTTACTTCTCTTTCAAATATAACATGTTAATAAGAATGAGAAGTTCTTTTCACCTCTCTCCAAAATCATACGTTATATATATAGTTTACAATATTACTTTTATAACAAAAGATGATATTTCTCCTCCGATTTTTTATTTATTTTCGACTTAAAGAGAGAGGCTAGTCCTCATGCTCTTGACATAATTTTTATTTTTATTTTTGAGTATGGTTAATAAAAATACATATTAACATTTTTGTTTTTTTAGGGATTTGTCAGCCAAAACAAACGAACTATGTCTAAAAAAACATGGTTCTTGCATTCCACTTGGATTTAAAATTGAAAAGCAGCATATTACAAGAACATAACTAATTAACCATTTAATTTGTTTTTGGGGAATGGTGAATTTTCATTTGTAATGTTATAAATATATTTTATATTAAAAAAAGAGCTAGAGATATCGTATCAGGGATTAAAACTGGAATCAAGGATAGTTGACAAAAAAATATTGAAAATAAGGATGTAGCTTAAAATTCGTTTAATGAAAATCCACATGTGAGCATGAAATATACGAGTGGCTTTTTATTACCTAAACTACCCCTGCCATTTCTACCGGAAACTTGAAGTTTATAAGGGTAATTAAGTCCACAAACCTTAAATCAAGTGGATAATGATGAGGAGGAGCACCGCAATTGATTTCTCCTCCTATTTCCTGGAACACATTTTTTATAACCCCACTTGCAAAAGAAATGATTATTTTAGTTAAATAAGTGTCGTAATTATATAATTTTGTAATTGGTATCCAAGTGGTGAATGAATGTGTGTGCAAACATCCACTCATTGCCTGTTGATTTCGCATGTTAACGAATATAATATATATATGCATGTGTTTATATTCTGTTATACTTTTGACTTCTGAAGGCGTGACCGTGCCTTTTTAGGGAGTTATAAATGAATTTATATTGGAAATGAGGTCATCTTTAAAATCATATAAGCGGCCACGAAAACTAGTATGATACCATAGTCTTTTTTTTGTTGTTGTCAAACGACGAATATTCTAGGATTCTAAATATAGTTTCAATGAATATTATAAGTGGTTCAATGATCTTTGTACAAATTTCACGAACTTATGAAACATCTAACATTGCATATTCTAAACCAAAGTTCATGCAACAACAATGCTTATAAGTTTTCAAATGATATTTGTACAAATTTCACGAATTTAAAAAACATCTAACAAAGTGTTTTTAGGACTTTAAACCAAATTTCATGAAACATAAGTGATTATAATGGTCTCAATAATCTTTGTACAAGTTTCATAAACTTATGAAACTTCTAACAACGCATATTCTAGTATGATACCATAGTCTTATTTCCTTTTTGTTAGTGATATCACCACAAAAAGGAAATACTGTTTCCAACGATTTCCGACAAAAAAGTGGTGGACAAGTAAAAATATTCAGAAACCAAAATTGGTCAAAAATTGGTCGAATATTTCTAACGGAATTGGTGGTGGTCGAAAATTCCGACCGAATCCCAACGAAAAAGTAACCGGTTCCACAACCTTTTTTCCGACTAAATTCTGACGAGCGAATTTTTGATGACACTCTGACATAAAAATTTCGACCTCCGAAGAATATTTTTCAACATTTCCGACCGATTTCCACTTAATTTATAAATAAACTAATTTAAAAATAATTGTAATTTTTTGACCAAAATCCGACCTTTTTTCTAACGACATTCCAACGACATTCTGACGGAACTAAAAAAATTGTTTAAAAATATAATTTCGACAAAAAAGAAAATTTTAAATTTCAAATAAAAAAAATTTCTTTTTAATACAAATAAAAAACGAAAATAATATAAAAACAATTGAAAAAACTAGATTCCCACTCCTTCTGATTCCTCTCCCGCTGCTCATTATGCCTCACCGGTCCCGATCCTCCCATTTCGGGATAATCCGTAAAATGACTCCTTAGATACGCGCTCATTTGCTCGATTTGTGCACTAGTATCTTGGTGCAACTGATTGAAAGCGTTATCTTTTTCCTTGATCTCTATTCTGAGGTGGAAGATTTCGAAAAAACTCCTGATCCGAGCTTGGAACGTACGAGAAAGAAATCTCTTGGGGGTTCGTGAAGGGTTCCTAAACGAAAAGGTTTTCCTCGAGAACGAGGAGTCTCGTATAATAATAAAATTAAAATTATTTAAAAAAACAATTGATTTGAATTAAAAAAATTTGTACCTAAAAAACAAATCGGTTTATTTCAATATTGAAGAACATGTTAGAAGTAGAACTGCTTGACTCATCTCTCATCTTGAGATCCTTCATCATGTTGAGAAGCTTGGGATAATTGGGTCAATCTTGTGTTGACCCGATCGACGTTGTCACAGACCTTTAGATTCTCAATTATTCTTGTAGCTTTGTGATAACTTGCATATTTTACACATTCTACCTTTGTTTATGCATTAGAATTAACTCATTTAGGCTGCATTTAGTATCATATAGGTTGCATTTTGGTTCATTTCATGTATTTCAGGTTTCAGAGCGTTTAAACGGCAAAAGACGAAGAATTCAAGCAAAAAAGAAGTGGAAACACTTGCATCGGTTTGTTGTATCGGTTTCCCAGGGCCGATATAGAAGAAATTCTTTTGCCGAGACTTGTATCGACCCGTCGTATCGGTCACACCTGGTCGATACAAGTTAAGGTGAACCTGAAGACATCGTATCGACATGCTGTACCGGTTTGGAGTGGCCGGTATACAGAGGAAAAAAGGAAGAAGCACTTATATCGACTTGTGGTATCGGCTTGGCCTGGCCGATACGAAGGAAACGAAGACGAAGCAAGGCTACCGATCAGCGCATATCGACAAGTCTGTACCGGTTTCACTTGACCGATACAGGCTGCGAAAAATTAAGGAAATTCGGTTTTGTTTGTAAAAAGGAAAACTAATTCCTAAACCAAATTGGTTTTCCTTTATTTTATTTGGTTTAAACATATATTAGGTTTTTGCTTTTTGTTTTGGGGATTCCATCTTTAGTTTTTAGTTTTGTTCATCGTTTTGTTTTGGAGCTTGAAACTCTTTGGAGACTTCTTGGTGTTTTGCTTCTTGGCCACCTTTGTAGTCTTCATCATCAATAAGATTTTCTTGAACCCTTATTCTCTTGTCTTTGTTTATGTTTATGTTTTCTTTGAATCTAATTGCTTTGAATTTCAACATGCTTAGTGAGTAGTTTCCCATAGACAATTAGGTTGGGGGGAAAAGGGTGAATTAACTCTAGGGTTGATCGATGTCTAGAACTTAAAACCTGATAAAATTTTAATCTAGTGTAACGATCTTAATGCTTTAATTGACCTGATCAATCAATTGATAGAACCCAGGAAACTTCACAGCCGAGAGGTCTGTGAGGATTCATGAACAATTACCCTAGAACTAAACCTAGCTTAACCGAGAGATATGTGTTAATAAGTTTAGTGGTTGAATTGATTTGAGCTTTAATGTTTTCTAAAATTTAAACTATCCAAGATATTGTTTTAGTTTACTTGTTAGGAAAATGATATCTGTCACGAGAGTGGATTGATCTAAAATCGTTTTCAAAACCTTAAAGTACTTTTATAAAAGACATCGAAAAACCTGAAAGTTGATGAACCCGTTAAAGTACCCTGACCTGGTTGTTTAGCTTTTTAATTTGAATCTTTACAACTTGCAATTTCTTTTTATTTCTTTGTTAATCTTTACAAAATCACATAAACAAAACCATCTTTTAAATCGCTTAGACTAAGATTGATTCCTTGCAAACTTTAGTAATTTAATTGCTCCTGATTCGGATTGACACCTCAAGTACTACAATTGAGACATTAGATTTAACGGGGTAAAATCTCGTTTATCATATTGTCGCCGTTGCCGATTCAGGAACTCGATTAAATATTAGAGTTTTGGAATTACTTGGGACTAAGTTTTAGTTACCAGATACTAATCTTTTCTTTTCTTTTGTGGTTTTTCGTGCTCTCAGGTGTATGCAAAGAAGAAGTCACGGACAAAGTGATAGCTTGCTCTTCTACGCCGACATCAAAGCACACGAACGAGCCATCTCTAAGGAAAAGAGACTGGATCACCACTCCGATTCCGAACCACCCGCACTCGACGCTTCATACTCGGAAACGGAGATGGCAAACAACGTTGCACGCACAATTGGAATAGCCGATGTTCCATCAAACATCACCAACCGTAGTGGCATCATACCACCAGCCATCGCCAACAACAACTTTGAGATCAAGTCTAGTCTCATCAATATGGTGTCCAGCAACAAGTTCTATGGGCTGCCTAGTGAAGACCCCATTGATCATCTTCACCAATTTGACATGATGTGTGACACGGTGAAGATCAATGGTGTCAACGAGGACATGTTTAAGCTACGTTTGTTCCCCTTCTCACTCGGGGACAGAGCACACATATGGCAGAAGAATCTTGTGAAAGACACCATACAGACTTGGGAGGCGTGTAAGACGACTTTTCTCACAAAGTTCTTCTCGGTGGTGCGGACATCAAAGCTAAGAAACGAGATCTCAGATTTCTCACAAAAAGACCAAGAAACGTTCAGCGAGTCTTGGAAAAGATTCAAGAGTTACACGGTGAGATGTCCACACCACGGTTTCACGGGAGAGAGCTTACTCAGCACGTTCTACCGCGGTCTAAAACCGAAGTTCAGAATGCTTCTTGATTCAGCTAGCCAAGGAAACTTCCTTGGGAAGACGGAAGCCGATGGACAGCTTTTGGTGGAGAACTATGCCCTAAGCGATAGCAACTACGGGGAAGAATATGATCGCAACATCCGCAGCTCTGGGAATGATGATCAATTTCGAAAGGAGATTAAGGCGGTGAATGAGAAGCTTGACAAGCTACTCATGACTCAACATGCGGGAATCAACTTCATAGGAAGTAGAGAAGAAGAGGCGACCCCACTTCATAGCACTCATGAGGAGATAAACTATGTGGGTAATCAAGGTGATTGGCGTTTCAACAACTATTCTCAACACCCAAACCTCTCCTACCGAAACAACAACGTAGCCAATCCCCAAGACTAGGTCTATCCCCATGCGAAACAAGGAGGTTACCAAGGTAAACCTCAATACAACCAAGGCGGATACGTACCGAGACCACCACCTAATCGTCCTCCAGGTTAAAACAACCCTGCTGCTGCTCAAGGAGTGGTTGCATCACCAGCTCCCCCAGGTGATCAAACCAATCAAATGCTAAAACAGATTCTAGACGGCCAAACCCGGAGTCAAATGGAGTTCAACACGTTCAAGAAAGAGATACACACGGAGGAAAAGGAAACGGACCAAAAACATGGCCGATACAGAGGAAAAGGAAACGGAGGACTCGCATCGACCAGATGTATCGGCTTCAGGTGGCCGATACCGACCACCTATATCGGCCAAACACATGGCCGATACTGAGGAGATATCTGAGAAAAAGAAGAAGCCCGTCTACGTGACGTCTTCTTACGTGCCTAAGCCTTCTTTTCCGGGTCGAGCCAAGATGCAACTCTTGAAGAAGTACATTAGCGCTAAACTCGAGAAGCAAATAAACGAGGTGCAAACCCCCATACCTCTTGTTGACGCTTTCAAGCAAGTCCCTCACTCCACCAAATCTTTGAAAGACACCATCAAAAACAAGTTCAAAAACTCGGAAGACACGGTGAATCTTTCACAAGAGTGCAGCGCGATCATTCAAAAGAACCATTCTCCTAAGAAACTTGGTGATCCAGGGAGTTTTACTTTGCCTTGCACTCTTGGTCCTTTGGTCTTCGAAAAGTGCCTATGCGATTTAGGGGCCAGTGTCAACGTTATGCCTTCGTCTGTAGCTAAACAACTTGGTCTTTCTTCTTTCCAACCTACTAAGATCTCTTTGGTGCTGGCCGATAGATCCGTGACGGTACCCGTTGGAATCTTAGAAGATATTCCGGTAAAGTTGGGAGACGTTTTCATTCCAACAGATTTTGTCGTCTTGGAGATGGACAAAGAACCTGATAATCCACTCATCTTTGGAAGACCTTTCTTGGCAACCGCTGGAGCCGTCATAGATGTGAAGGTTGGAAAGATAGATTTGCACCTTGGGAAGGACCTTGTTCAGCGGTACAACATCAACGATGTAGCCAAAAAGCCTACGAAGACGGTCCCTTGTGAAGCTTTGGTGATTGGAGTGGAGAAAGACGCTAGCAATGGTAAGACTAGTGATGATGCAGGGAGCAAACCCAAAGCTCCAAAAGTGGAACACCAATCCCCTCCTAGGAAATTCAGAATGACGCGCTGGAACACATCCCAAAACCGTGTTATAAGAAAGCTATTCAACGAGTTTAAACTTTTGAAGAAAGCCTTCAAGAAAGGAGCAAGGAGTGCTCGCTTCGACTCGGAAAAAGGCAAACACAAAGATGGAGTCGAGTTTTGTGTGAAAGGAGTAAAACTCAAGCCGCCCCTGGACCACAAAGTTGTCACCGAAGGAGATTCAACATCTCTTTCAAGCCCCAATGTCGCCTAAAAAGAAGGGGGTAAAGTCAAGCTAAGAGACTATAAACAAGCTCACTTGGGAGGAAGTCCCATGTCTATCCTTGTATATAAAATTTTAGTTTGCATTTAGATGATAATTTACTTAGAATTTATGTCATGTTTGATGGTTTCAGGTGAAAACGAAGTAGGAAAACGAATTTTGAAAGAGGTATCGACCTGTTATATCGGGTGTTGGACCGATATCGAGCAAGAGTATCGGTTTGCTGAGACCGATACAGACGACTTCGACTCGACGCGTTAGTACTACTGAGGTAACTCTTGAACCATGTGCATACGCATTAGTTTTCATATTAGAGTCATTCATACATGCATTTAGGAACCTCTTTCGATACTTGTTTCACACGGAGACCGTGTGATTTAAGTTTGGGGGAGTAGTCATATTAGCCTTCGCATATTAGCACTCATAAAAAAAAAAAAAAAACAAAAAAAAATCGGCATTTAGGACTAGTTCATTGCATTTAGGTCATATGCATAGGGGATTTATGATGATGTTAACCTTGTAAAGCGACGCACTTAGTGTTTTGAACAGTATCTTAGGTGTAGTATCTTCCGTAAACGAATTAGAACTCGCTGAAAATCTTGAAACCGCGACCCTAGACATTGATGTTTAAAAAGCCAATTGTGTGGTTATGAAGCTTGGTAGTTCTAGGTTACCTTCGAAAATTATCTGAACTTAAACTTGACTTTTAATTAGCATGATTGATAGTTTTCAAGAGAATTTCTATGGCTTTGTGATTTCTACGGATTGCGG
Source organism: Cochlearia excelsa (assembly GCA_963556525.1). NCBI lineage: Eukaryota > Viridiplantae > Streptophyta > Magnoliopsida > Brassicales > Brassicaceae > Cochlearia > Cochlearia excelsa. The sequence continues at coordinate 30,308,295 of OY748329.1, read as the reverse complement.
CTCCCTAGACCGAAACACTTTAAGCGCAATCCGGTCATTCTCATTCTAAGGATGATTCCCCTCTCACCCCCTAAACCTTAACCCAAACACTTGTGAGAATTCTTTTCATTTAGTGATTGTTTGGTTTCGCAAAAACTTGAAAGTATAGGGAGCGACAAGAAAGGACATCCATTGGGCTAGTTTTTCTTTGACTAGTGATTTAGAAAGGGATAATGGTTTGGTGAGACACGTCTTTGAGTATTGAAAAATAAGAAAATAAACACGAGTAATTGTAAAACACCTAGGGGATAAAAACATGGCTAAGTAAAAAAAAAAGAGAAAAATCGAAAAGAAAAAAAAAAGAAAAAGAAAAGAAACTTAGCCAAAAGAAAATCCCCTAAGATAGTTAAGAAAAGAAAAAAAACTCGATGTTTAAGTGTTTAAATCTTTAAAAGAAAGACGATGGGTTAGTGGATAGTCTTGAGTAGGAATGGATGTCCGGACTTGTATGCATCAGTTGCTTCTTGTCTTTCCTGGTTTTGCTTAACCCTTTTACTCCCCGAGAGAAACCAAATTACAACCGACCACATGCCGGAGTGTTAACTCCCTCGTTTAATTCGAAATCCCGTTATTACCTAGACAAATAGAAAAACTCTTGGAAATTTTTAATTATGTTTCATGCTTGATTGTGTTTAATTGAATGTGAAAGGTGCTTAGACTAGACAAGTGGATCACATACTTTTGGTAATAATAGCGGATTTAGACGAAGTTAAGGTAGATAGAAATAAGTAGAACTAGTTCGGTTGCGAGAGGGTACTATGTTTAGGATACTTGTTCATTATACTTCCGCGTTGCTTTAGGTTCTGAGGTCCCCGCCTCTGCACTTTCTCGAACTTTGATGCGAATTCTCTTACTTGAGGACAAGCAAAGGATAAGTTTGGGGGAGTTGATAACTTGCATATTTTACACATTCTACCTTTGTTTATGCATTAAAATTAACTCATTTAGGCTGCATTTAGTATCATATAGGTTGCATTTTGGTTCGTTTCATGTATTTCAGGTTTCAGAGCGTTAAAAAGGCAAAAGACGAAGAATTCAAGCAAAAAAGAAGTGGAAACACTTGCATCGGTTTGTTGTATCGGTTTCCCATGGCCGATATAGAAGAAATTCTTTTGCCGAGACTTGTATCGACCCGTCGTATCGGTCACACCTGGTCGATACAAGTTAAGGTGAACCTGAAGACATCGTATCGACATGCTGTACCGGTTTGGAGTGGCCGGTACAGAGGAAAAGAGGAAGAAGCACTTATATCGACTTGTGGTATCGGCTTGGCCTGGCCGATACGAAGGAAACGAAAAAGAAGCAAGGCTACCGATCAGCGCATATCGACCAGTCTGTACCGGTTTCACTTGACCGATACAGGCTGCGAAAAATTAAGGAAATTCGGTTTTGTTTGTAAAAAGGAAAACTAATTCCTAAACCAAATAAATTCCTAAACCAAATTGGTTTTCCTTTATTTTATTTGGTTTAAACATATATTAGGTTTTTGCTTTTTGTTTTGGGGATTCCATATTTAGTTTTTAGTTTTGTTCATCGTTTTGTTTTGGAGCTTGAAACTCTTTGGAGACTTCTTGGTGTTTTGCTTCTTGGCCATCTTTGTAGTCTTCATCATCAATAAGATTTTCTTGAACCCTTATTCTCTTGTCTTTGTTTATGTTTATGTTTTCTTTGAATCTAATTGCTTTGAATTTCAACATGCTTAGTGAGTAGTTTCCCATAGACAATTAGGTTAGGGGAAAAAGGGTGAATCAACTCTAGGGTTGATCGATGTCTAGAACTTAAAACCTGATAAAATTTTAATCTAGTGTAACGATCTTAATGCTTTAATTGACCTGATCAATCAATTGATAGAACCCAGGAAACTTCACAGCCGAGAGGTCTGTGAGGATTCATGAACAATTACCCTAGAACTAAACCTAGCTTAACGGAGAGATCTGTGTTAATAAGTTTAGTGGTTGAATTGATTTGAGCTTTAATGTTTTCTAAAATTTAAACTATCCAATATATTGTTTTAGTTTACTTGTTAGGAAAAGGATCTCTGTCACGATAGTGGATTGATCTAAAATCGTTTTCAAAACCTTAAAGTACTTTTATAAAAGACATCGAAAAACCTGAAAGTTGATGAACCCGTTAAAGTACCCTGACTTGGTTGTTTAGCTTTTTAATTTGAATCTTTACAACTTGCAATTTTGTTTTATTTCTTTGTTAATCTTTATAAAATCACATAAACAAAACCATCTTTTAAATCGCTTAGACTAAGATTGATTCCTTGCAAACTTTAGTAATTTAATTGCTCCTGATTCGGATTGACACCTCAAATACTACAATTGAAACATTAGATTTAACGGGGTAAAATCTCGTTTATCACTTTGTTGGTATGTGTGGTGGTCGTAACCTTAAATCAATGAGGTTTGACTCCATTTTCTTGGACCCTCTTTTTAAAAATTAAAGGAAATAATAGTAATTAGTTAAATTATATTGATTATTATATTTATTTTATTTATTTTTAGGTTATAATTTACCGTGTGATCCGCAATTTCTTCGAAAGTGACGACCCCTACATTGTGTGTTTCATGTGCCTTCTTGACCGTCTCATCCCCGCCTTTACGGTTTATTGAGTTTCTCTTTAGCCGCCTCTTTCGAAGTCTAATAAGTTTTAAATCATGTCCAAACAAACTCGTTTAGACCGGAAAGCTTATTTTCCCCATTACGTCACTTTTTTTTTCATTCGTACATATGGTTCTTGTACGACAACGCACAACCTTATTAATTTTTTCTAGAACTTGATTACTGCATTGTGGTTCTCAATTAAATTGTTGTTGAAAATTTTAAATATAGAGTTATTAGTGAAATTTATAATTTTATTAATATTTTTATAACCGCGAAAGAACGAAACCACATTTTGGAGTTTCTCTTGAAAAGTTTCGGTATTTCAGATACGGATGATCTAACATTGTATTGATACATTTGAGAATAGCTTTCGGGATTTTTCGTGAATGTTTTCCTTAAAATATAAAGAATAAATTTTAATGAATAAATTTCATTTAATAAATTTAATTTAATTTAATAAATTTAATTTAATTTTGTTTTTAATATAAACGTTTATTTATCAAGTCGATCCATGTAAGTACGTACATTGTGTCCTGAACGGGGATGTCCCAATCACAATATAAAGTAATACATCGTAGATCGAGCATCCCACTATAATGCACTTCTAATATCTCATGTAGTACTTCGTAGTGCACCTCACTCCGACTACTGCTGACACCCCCATGGATTATCGTCGACCTTGAACTTCTTTCACTAAAGACTTTGAAAGCGTATCCACGTGTGCATTACATTAGGTGTGAAGCTGCAATATATTGTGGACCGTTCACCACCTCTTCTAACCATGTCAGAATTAGTTCTCATTCGCGCTGCCTGTTGTAGACATATAACTTCAACCATTATGCAAATTCTATTTTTTTAGTTCATATAATTCATCGTTTTTTGATTTCATATAACTGAAATAGTTTATACCCCATGTAAATTTCCTCGTACGGTTCTAAATCTTCGTAGTTGGTCAAATATTCATGTGTACATGTACATATACATATACATGATAACAACCATGCACTCCTTCATCATCATGTTGTTTTGGTTTTCCACTCTTTGTTGATGCTTTGAGCAATAATAGAACCTTCGACCATCGCTAAGTTCTTCATTTTTTCTTCAAATGGTACATGTATCATTCAAAAGGATACATCCATTGATACTGAAAAAGGACCACCAAGTTCTACTTTTCGAGGCAAGTGAATAGGTAAACGCTCCATAACGTTGAAGAACGGAGGCGGGAATATCTTCTCTAGGTTGCACAAAATCACTGAAAAAGTTGCGGATGCCTTCGACGGTAACTGATCTCGCAGAAATATCTTTGAAAAAAGCTCTTATCCCTGCAAGAGATTCATAGACTTTTTGCGGAAGAAGCTCAACGAATGCAAATGGAAGAAGACATAACATAACAACATGGCAATCTTAACTCTTCATCCTTGAAAACTTTTCTTCCCCGCAATCAACATAGTTTCTAAGGTTATAATAGTAATCATCCGGAAACTTAAGACCTTCAATTATCTAATTAAAGAATTCTTGTTTCGCTGGAAACATTTAACCCAAAACAAGTTGCAGATATATCCCTTGATTGATCACATGAAATTCCTTCTAAGAACAAATAGTCGGCAAGTTAAAGAACTTCTTCTCGATGTGTTTAATATATAGGTTGTGTTCAAGTAAATGATCCTTCCAATAAGGCAAATCCCAAAAAATGTTTTTTACGGCATTTATGATGTTCTCCATATCCATCCACAACATGATGCCCGTTACCACCACAACACACCGTCTTCTTAGCTCAATAATCTCTAAGTTGAGTTATCTTTTGTTTTCCGCTTACTTCTCCGGGATGTCTTTCAAACACTTTCTTCTTCTTTGTAAACGAAGTAGTGTTGCGATAGTATGAATGCTCGTTTGGTAAAAATCGTCGATGTCAATCAAACTAACATGATTTACGTCCTTTCTTTAGATGGAAAACATCAATGTTATCTTGACAATAAGGACAAGATAACCTTCCATGTGTGGTCTAACTTGATAACATACTATATGCCGGAAAATCACTAAAAGTTTACATTAGTACTGCACGCATCAAGAAGTTTTGTTGCACCAATATGTCGTAGGTTTCAGATCCACTCTCCTATAACATGTTGAACTCATATATCAACGACTGCATAAATATGTCAAGTCCTCTCTTCGAATGCTCTGCCCATGTACAAGAATATATAAAAACAATATTGTCTAGCCATGCACAATGAAGGTGGTAGGTTCTAAGGTGTAATGATCACCAGCCATAAACCATCGGTACATAACCCGCGATACACGTTTCGACTCTCAATTACAAAGTTAGGATACACATTTTGAAAATGTTTCCATGCTTCAGCATATGAATGATGTGATATCTCTCCATTTGACATCGTATGTTCCGCATGTCATCTCATTGAACTTGTTGTGTTCTTCGAATGATATAACCTCTTCAACCTACCTGTTAATAGCAAATACCAAATTATCTTATAAAGTACGGGTACTCTTCCACCAGTTATCTTATACTGTGGTTTTTTACAGAACCGGGATGCCGAGCGGTTTTTTATCTCTTCTCCAATTTAACATACAATTATCGACGCACACATTGATCATCTGAAAAGGTAACCCGAGATCAGATACCAACTTCTCAAATTCATAATACGTCCCGGTGCCATAATATCTTTTGGTAAAATGCTTTTGATCAATTCAACTGACGCATCCACACAATCTTCTAAAAGGTTGTAATTGATGTGATTAAGGTTTAAACCTCGACACTAATATCATCAAGTGCAAGGCACAAGAAGTTTGTAGTAGTCGGGATCGTATCCACAGGGAGAGAAGGATAAAAAAACAAGAATATAAGAAACTAACAAAGATTAGATAGAGTCAAATGCATGTTTAGAACTAAGCTATTATTTAGAACAATGATTTAATGAAACTAGAAACAAATCAACTTAAAATTAACTATAACTATTATGAGGTAAGAGATATGCTAAAGATAAAAATATGGATCTTGGGTTCAAGATCTGGCTTTGGATGTATGAAATCAAGTTAATGATGATAGACTAATAAAGGAAAATGCTTTCTAGGACAAAGATCACTAAACAAGATAAAATCACTCTCATGACTCAAATCCATTTTCTAATCATCAAAACTACAAATCTCTCAATGGAGCCTAGAGGATTAGAGATCATTAAGCATAAATAAGTCTTACAAGTCCATCAAATACCTTAGACATCAACTCTCATTGGGTAAGTATAAGAGACTAACACTAAACTTGGACTAGACATTTCATCGAACACCTTTCGGGCATGAAATAACCTCTAGATTCTAGGATAGATTAGCATGATCTGTACAAGTATTAAGACATCTAATGCTATAGGAAACATAAACCAAACAACCATCATCCATTATCCTAGCCTAAAGAGACCCCAAAAACCATTGATAACTACTCACTTATCATACTAATAACAAAGATAAAGATGATAGAAGAAGACATATATGATATGATTCATCAAAGATCAAAGATAAAAGAAAGATATTGTATTTAAAAGCTAATGAACCTTAACGGTTTCACAAAAGTGGCTAAAAACTTCAGAGATAAAAACTTAGGTTTAACAAAGAACCCTATGGAGTATTTATAAAGTTTTGAAGGAGAAGTCAGGTCAACCCGGGACAAACCGGTCAACCCGGAATAGTAAATGAACCGTGCAAGGTTTGGCGGTATGGTCCAGCGGTTTGGTGACTGCTGGAATGAGCATCTGCGGCGATGTCTTTGCGTCTTCTCCAACGACTTGGTTTAGTGAATTGGTGACCACTAGAATGAGCGTCCGCGACAGTTCCCCTGTGTCTTCTCCATCGGTTTACTTTGGCGTCTCCTCCTTGGTGTCTTCTACGATGATATATTTCGGCGGTCTGGTGAATGTTGGATTGTCTCTTCTTCTTGGTCCCCTTTAAGCTCCATTAAACTCCACTCTTGCTTCCTTTGAGCTCCCCATTTCTCCAAGTACCTAAAATGCACATAATGCGATGCAAGAAGGACATATTCCTAGCTAAGACTCAATTCTAGAATAAATTACTAAACTACGTTAATTCAAACCATAAACTATATGAAAATGCAACTAATATCCTAAATTGTTATGCAAATGAATGCCTAAAAATGCCTAAATTACACACTCATCAACTCCCCCACACTTGCCTTTTGTTTGTCCTCAAGCAAAAAATGATCATAAACACAAAGAATGTGATGTAAAAGGGATCTCATAACCAAAAAGACAAGGCCAAGCATATGCAACATAAAATAAGGCTCTCAAGCACACCAAGATAATGCCCATCTATCATTAATGAGAACTCTCAATCAAATATCAGTCATACACTATGACAAGTCTTAGCTAGGTTCAATGCTTGTATCCGCTCAATCTTTCATCCACCACTCCTTAAGTTCATTAATTAGTAACAAGTGATCTCGCTAAGAAGCAATGCAAAGGGTTTCAATCGGTTTGGGTAAGGTTTCATTTAAGTGGTTAAGTGTATAAGTGTTTAAAGGATTTCTCTCTAAAACAATCAAGTGAGTGTAAACATAATGCAAAAATAAGGAAGACTAGAAACAAATACGCACAAGACTTTAAATCCCATGTTCTACCCTTCCTATCTTTCGTTCTAGACTACTCACTCTTCCTTTTGAGCTTTTAAACCACCACCCAACTAACCTTTTATCATCCTAACTCTATCCTTTATTTCTTTTGGGTTTCTTTCTTTTGATATCCCAAAGTCTTTTTCACATTTTGCTCTCTACGCTTAGGTGTTTTCTTTAGGCTATGTTTTACTCCTATTCTCTACCCTTTTTGATTTGGGTTTTCTTTTCTTTTCTTATTATAGGAGTTTAGTCTTTTGTTTCAATACCCTTTAGCCCGATTACTTGTCTTTTAAGTTTCCCCTAAAGTAATCACTCTTTTCTTTTGATTTTGGTATTTAGACATTCTTTCTTTAGTAACTCAAATCTCTTTCTATCTTTTCCTCACTTCCCTCGCCCAATACTTAATCAAAACTTGCTAACCATCTAGATAGGATGTGGGACTTGTCGTTCTCCATACTTTCAAAGTTTTGCTAATGCAACACTATCCGAAAAGGCCTCACTCAACAAAATCAATGAGACTAGAAGAAATGGTCTAAGGGTTAAGGTAGGGTCATTTAAAGATGATATGGTTATCCAAATAATGAAGAGAGTGGTAAAAAAGATGTAAAATTTGGATATAGATTATGAAACTACAATGTACATTTTCTAGCGAGAAATGAATGATTCATTTAGGTTCTATAATTATGGAGTGGTTTCAAATCAAATGAGCATCAAACAAGCAATATCCCCTAAGCTAAGAGAGTTCAAGATGCATAACTTCAATAATTTAAAAGATTCTAGCAATTATACCGAACATTATCAAGAGGGATTCACATTGCAATGCTTTTCCTAAATCCTTTACAAGGTTATATCATCATTGATCTATAGGCGAGTGTGGATGTAACTTATATGTAGAGACTCGATCTTATGCTATATGAATGCTTTTAACAAAATAAAACCAAGTTTTCTTTTTGTGTTTTTGAAATTTTCAATTTTTTTTTGTTGTTTTTGAATACATATAACTATTAACAATTGCAATGCATGATCATACAATACTAAACAAAAACATGATTATCTAATGGCCTCTCTTTCACACTTAATTCACACTGCCTCAGTGTGAACAAATAATGAAGTAAGGTCATTCTACAAAGAAATATAACTAACATACTAAAAAAAATTAGATGCAAAACTAAACAAAAAATGTGTGGTATTTACAATGATAGTAAAAGGTACCTTGGTTTACTTAATTATCGGGGTTCAATGATCTTTGATCATGGTGCGGTGAATCTGATGACAAAGTTTCGATGTAAGCACAAGGTTGAAGATGAAGTCTTGTTCCTCCATTGCGCTAACGTCCTCATTTGTGCTTTCCCATTTCAAAAAATTGAAATTAAATATGATTAAACTACAATACTTGAATTTAAAAGCATATGTACAAAGGATAGACATGAGATTGCCTCCCATATGCGCTTGTTTAAAGTCACTAAACTTGACTTAGACGAAGCTTAGGCGAATATGAGATACGCAAGAGGATTTCAATGTTTTCCCTAAGAAACTAGTCTAACAATGATCTAAAACTAAGTAGAATCTAAATCCTATTGACTATCGATATTCTTCCCGGTAACAGCGCCAAAAACTTGTTTTGATCAAAGTTTAAACCTCGACACTAATAACGTCAAGTGCAAGACACAAGAAGTTTGTAGTAATCGGGATCGAATCCACATGGACAGAAGAATAGAACAACAAGAATATAAAAAACTAACAAAGATTAGATAGAGTCAAATGCATGTTTAGAACTAAGCTATTATCTAGAACAATGATTTAATGAAACTAGAAACAAGTCAACTTAAACTCAACTTAAAGTCAACTATAACTATTATGAGCTAAGAGATATGCTTAAGATAAATATATGGATCTTGGGGTTAAGATCATGGGTTTTGGATGTATGAAATCAAGTTAATGATGCTACACTAATAAAGGAAGATGCTTTCTATGAAAAGGATCACTAAACAAGATAATATCATTAAGCATAAGTCCTAAAAGTACATCAAATACCTTAGAAATCAACTCTCATTGGCTAAGTATAAGAGACTAACACTAAATTTAGACTAGACATTTCATCGAACACTTTTCGGTCATGTAATAACCTCTAGATTCTAGGCTAGATTAGCAAGATCTATACTAGGATTAAGACATCTAATGCTCTAGGAATTATAAACCAACAACTTAAACATCATTAACCATCATCCATTATCCTAGCCTAAAGAGACCCAAAAAGTCATTGATGAACTATTCACTAATCATGCTAATAACAAATGATAAAGATGATAGAAGAAGACATAGATGATTTGATTAATCAAAGAAAGATATTGTATTTAAAAGCTAATGAACCTTTAAGGGTTTCAAAAAAGTGGCTAAAAACTTAAGAGAGAAAAACTTAAGGTTTAACAAAGAACCCTAAGAAGTATTTATAGAGTTTTGAAGGAGAAGCCATGTCAACCCGGGACAAACCGGTCAACCCAGAATAGTAAATGAACCGTGCAAGGTTCGGCGGTATGGTCCAGCGGTTTGGTGACCGTTGGAATGAGCATCCACGGCGATGTCTTCGCGTCTTCTCCAGCGGCTTGGTTTAGCGGATTGGTGACCGCTGGAATGAGCATCCGCGGCGATGTTATCGCGTCTTCTCCAGCGGCTTGGTTCAGCGGATTGGTGACCGCTGGAATGAGCGTTCGCGACGCCTCCACTGTGTATGCTCCAACGGTTTACTTTGGCGGCTTGGTGACCGCTGAAACTGACGTCCACAAGCTCGCAGTCTTCTCGTCCTCAGTGTCTTTTCCGACGGTATCTTTGGGCGGTCTGGTGATCGCTGGATTGTCTCTTCTTCTTCTTCGTCCCCTTTAAGCTCCATTGAGCTCCACTCTTGCTTCCTTTGAGCTCCCCATAGCTCCAAGTACCTGAAATGCATATGATGCGATGCAAGAATGACCTATTCCTAGCTAAGACTCAATTCTAGACTAAATTACTAAACTAAGCTAATTCAAACCATAAACTATATGAAAATACAACTAATGTTCTAAATTGTTATACAAATGAATGCCTAAGAATGTCTAAATTACACACTCATCGGTAATCCGTTTTGATAGACATCATTTTTGTTGTAGCTAAAAGAAGCGAATAACCCTCTCTATATCCATTGTATAACTAGGTCTTAGCGGCATCCGATATGTCAAATAATTTATGCTTATCTACATTTGGTTCCTCCATTGTTGGCTCATGATGAACTCCAACAAATGACAACATACTTTAACGAAAAATATCATTAACCATTTGCATAGTCCTATCTACAGTAATATGTTCTACTATTGGAGTGACAATTAAATAAATCATCATTGTAATATTGTATATTATTATTATTAAGACAATTTACCATCAAATCATTTTTTTCCATGAGGATACCACATTTAATATTTCAGTGTAAAACCAAAATTATATAAATGCCTCCATACTAGTTTTACTGAAAAAATTTATAAGATTATCACAATTTTTACAAAGACAACACATTTTACATGTTTTTACGGTTTTCTCTTGAATTGCGGCAAACTCCATAAATTGTTTAAGCCACTTTGCAAATTCGTTCATTAGTAATTTCGTCCCTCGATCTTGATGATTTTCATCCTTGTACGATCTAAAATAACTCATTATTTATGATTTGTGAGATATTATAATAAGATAATTTGTAAGAAGATTAAAATGATAAAAGAATTTATGAGAAAAAATGAAGTGACCATGGGATATAGATAGGCATTTTTCCGTCAGATTTCCTACCGAATTCCTACCAAAATAGAGACGTTTCGTAACAGTAATATAAATGTTTAAAATATTGTGGGAAAATAATTCCTTGAAATTTTCCGACGGAATTTCGACCAAAATACAACTGTCACAAAATGTCTTTAATTTGATCGGAAAATCGTCAGAAATTTCCGACCAATTTCCGAATGAAATTTTTTCCGACTATATTTGGAACGTTCCTCAATTAATAGGAAATTACTAACCAATTTCCGAAGAATCCGTGGTCGTGAGAAATTTCTAATCGTTTTCGACAAAATGTTAAAACGTCGATTTTTAATCGGGTTGCGTCGGAATTATCGTCAGAAATTGCCATGATTTCTTGTAGTGTATTATATGATATCATAGTTGAATAATATTGAAAGTTATAATATATATTAGACCTCATATATACACTACAAACCTAAATGAAAATGCAGAAAACCTCTTAGCTGAGATAAAATAGATTCAAACACATCATGAACACATAATTTCAAACATAAATAGTCAAGTTCACACCAATGATTGTATCAAAAATATCTTAAAATTAATCCAGATACAAGATCAAATATAAACATGTTATTACATAGTTCTACATGATTGTCCCCAAACGATTTTTCATAGCCCAAACAAACAATCACTATTTTGAACTATTATTATTGATTTAGAATATTCACTAAGATTTTTACAAAACTCTCGGTGATCTCTCTATAATAAACGCCGAACAATGTTAACGTTTTGCGTGTACCCTTACAATACTTATATAAATACACCACAGAACTCTAACAATTAAATCTTCATAGATCTTCTTGTTAGCAAAATATGATACTTTCTTATTTTTTCTAAGGAATATTCATTTTTCTTCTTACCTTAAGATATTGGGAATATTCCTCTTTCTTTCTTTCTCTTTCCCGTCATGGCACAAGAAAATAATGTTTACATTTTCCTTCTTTTGTTAACCACATACGATTTATGAGTCTCGACATCTTACTGAAATCTTTTCAGCCTTTTGTCTCTAACCCAAACTCTTGCATGCATGTTCTTTAGTTACATGATGCCTCTTTAAGCTCCTAACTTCATATGCATCTTCATTTCCTCCCTTCTTATATGAATCTTATTAACATTATATCAGACTGTGTCAAAGAATGTGTCAGACCTTAGAAGCAATTAGATAATGGGCATTAAGAAATAAAGACCAAAGCCCATATTAGTTCAAACATTGAGAACGATTTCGTTCTCCATTCACCACAAGTTCTCTGCAATGAGAAACAGAGTACGGAAAAGTTTTGCAGAGAAAGGACAAGGAGGACCACTTCTCCTTTACAACTCACTAATAGCTTTGCTATTTTAATGGATTAGGGTTTTACAACTTCTACTATAAATAATGTTTTGTATTGTGTAAAAAGATAGTAGTCGCTTTTATCATAAAGAAAACAGAGCAAAGTTTCAGTCTTTGATTTCTTTCTTTTATGGACGTTTGATTCATAATTTCATGGTATCACAACTATGAAGGTTGATTCAAATAGTACATCTCTCACGATTTCACATGTGTCACTTTGAAACTTTCTAAATCCAACTTTCTCTTATGGAAAACTCAGATTGAGGCGTTCTTGTCAAGTCAGTCACTTTTGGGTCATGTTACAGGGTTGTTGGGACGTCCTAACCTACCAGAGTGGTGAATGTTGATGGTATAACATCAGAAGAAGTCAATCTAGAGGTTGATAAGTGGGTAAAGAAGGACATACTTATTACATCTTGGTTGTTTGGGTCATTAACAGAGGAAGCTCTCCGGTCAGTGTACGGTCTACATACAGCTAATGAAGTGTGGGTAGCTCTAGGTAAGAAGTTCAACAGAGTCTCAACTACAAGAAAGATAGATCTACATAGAAAGCTTCAAGGTATTACTAAATCTCAAAAGACTATGACTGAGTACTTAAGTAAAGTTAAGATGGTGTGTGACCAACTAGACTCAATAGGTTTTCCTGTATTAGAAGAAGAGATGATATATAGTGCTTTAAATTGTCTAAGAAAAGATACGAGTCTATGGAATCAAAGGCTATAATACCCTTTGACTAAAAGTCAAGAGCTATTATACCCTTAGAGAATTTTGATTTTTGTTTTGATTTTTATAAATTTCAACTATAAATTTTGCTCCTATGCCGACTCCATTACTTTTACAACTCAATAATCTATCATCAAATGATGAACTATTATCAAATCCAACTTACTTCAGAAGTCTAGCAGGTAAGCTTCAATACCTCACATTAACTAGACCTGATATTCAGTTCTCAGTGAACTATGTGTGTCAGAAGATGCATCAACCAATTGCATCAGACTTTAATCTGTTAAAGAGGATATTGAGATACATCAAGGGAACATTTCATATGGGATTAGACCTCAATTGTTACACCAATTCAACATTGATGTTGGTGTCGGACTTCTCATCCGTGCCCTTTAAGGAGCAGCGCGAGGCCCAGAAGGAAGAAGGGCTTGTTTTTGGATAGCCCCATGAGTTAGTGGGCCCAAGAAGCCCATCTCGTCTCAGGATCAGTTCGAAAGGGGGCCCGGGAGGCGAACCGACTCCGACCGTTATGGAGTTCGATGACGACATAACGGCGGACTTAACTAATCTTAATTAGCATTTATTAATAGTTAATGTATCATGAATTGAATGTTCAATTGATATCAGGCGTTGTATAAATATAGAGGTAAAAAGAGGGGGAAAGGCATGTGTTCTTGCTCATATAGACTTGTATCACAAAGAAATAAACACTTTTTACTTTTCATTGTTCATCTTCCATTTTTGCTCTTGTGATTTATCAACCTCCAAATCTTAATATTCACTTCATCCGGATCGACGTACCAACAGTTTGGCGCTAGAAGGAGGGGACAGATAAATCGCATTTCCCCAGCAGAAGGAAGCCAAAACTTTTCATGGATCTCACCAACCCGCAGAACATTTCGCCGGTCGACTTCGCCCAGTTACTTTCCGACCTCCAGAAGGTAATTGCCGAGCAGCAGAAAGCGACCTCCACCCTCACCGAGCGCTTCGACAAGATAGAAGGCACTCTCACAAATCTCCAGCCTCCTACCGAGTAAAACAACGACGGCACCCCTGGGCGACAGACGACGGAGAATGATGGACGGATCTCTAAAGATCTAACGCCGACCTCCATGATGAACCTCGCTCGTATCACTCGCACCGAAGCTCAGCGCGGAGAGGACCTGACTGGGAAGGACTTCGAAGAAATCCGAACCGAGATTCGTGGTATAAACTCAAAAATCCACGAGGCAATAAGCTCCGCCCCAGAAATCAACCGCGTTATCGAAGAGACCAGGGGAACTCTGTTCACTCAAAGGATCGCATCGCTTCGTGTCCGAGATACAAGGAAGATCAAGCTCCCGTCCTACGACGGTGTCGGAGACCCCAAGACTCATCTCACCGCATTCCGCATCGCCGCCGGGAGAGTGCAATTCGAAGAGCACGAGCAAGACGACGGCCTCTATAGGTTGTTCGCCGAAAATCTCTGCGGACCATCCTTGGTTTGGTTCACCCACCTCAAACCGGGATCAATTGATAACTTCACGACTTCACCACCGCTTTTATCAAGCAGTACTCCGTCTTCATAGACCAAGGACTCTCCGATGGCGATCTGTGGAACCATGTTCAGGAGCAGGCCGAGCCCCTAAGAAAGTGCATAACCAAGTTCAAGGAGATCTTGTCAAGGTTACCGGAGTCACCGATTCCACGGCGATCTCCTGTCTCAAACACGACCTCTCGCACGAGTCGCGCTTCCGCGAGGAAATCGTGGTCAATAAACCGACCAGCATCCATGATGCACTTCATTGATCCACAGCGTGGATGGAGCTCGAAGAAGACAAGCTCGCAATAAGCAAGAAGTACCGACCTCCGCCTAAAACCACACCCCAGAGTCTATCGAAGAAACCTGACAACCGCCGGCCGACGGGGAGTTCGCATACATTTGCTGTGGGCAAAGACTCCGGAGGAAGATGAGGCAGCTCGCTTCCGAGCAACAATTGGATCAGAGTCAAGGACTCTTATTGCGAGTTCCATGGAGTGAAACGCCATGTCACCAAACATTGTTATCGCTTGAAAAGTATCCTCATGGAGAAGTGGTCAGCCAGTGATCTCGCCGACTTCGATCTCGATGTTGCCCAGGCCGAAAAAAACAAGCACTCCGTTGTCGAAACTAGCGACGCATCATCCAAAGGAATCAAAGTCGACGACGGAGGCGAAAAAACCCCGAAGAAAAGGATCGACATGATCATGGGAGGTTCTAAGCTTTTCAGCCCCTCTGTGAACTCAATCAAGAAGCACCAGAGAAAGGTTGGGAAACCGAGCCCTCAAAGCGAAGTACTCGAAAGCCTGGTCATCATCTTCGAGGAAAGGGAAACGCTCCGCCTCGCTAAACCGCACGATGAAGCCGTGGTTATATCACTCGACATAACCAACTTCGAGGTGTCCAAAATCCTGATCGGCACTGGCAGCTTTGTAGACCTCATCTTCCTCAGCACCCTATCAAGGATGGGAATCGGTAGCTCCCGCCCCGCTCATCGCCTTCACTAGCGAGACCACGATGTCGCTCGGAACAATCAGACTCCCCGTCCTCGCCAAAAGAATATCAAAGCTCGTGGAGTTCACGGTCTTCGACTGCCCTGTTGCGTACAACGCGATCCTCGGAACTCCCTGTATCAGATGAAGGTCGTGCCCTCGACTTACCACCAATGCCTCAAGTTCCCTACCCTTTCGGGGGGTCAAAGAGATCCAATGGAATCAGAAAATCTCGCGCTCTTGCTACATGAACGACCACAAGCTCACTGTCAAATAGCAGTTAACAACATCGCTTGGCCCAGCGGGGCCGAGAAAAAGCTCCGCAAGGGCGACGACGTTAGTGTCGAGGTGTCAATCCACAAGCTCACTGCGACCCATCTCGAACTGTCAAGATTGGGATTCAGCTCTCGGATCGGCAGAGGATCGAACTAACTCAGTTCCTCGCAAACAACATACACTCGTTTGCTTGGGGGCCCGAAGACATGACCGGGATCGATTCGACGATAATAACCCACAAGCTGAACGTCGATCCGACCTACAAACCGATCAGGCAGAAAAGAAGGAAGCTAGGACCAGACAGAGCCAAGGCCGTGAATGACGAGGTACAAAGACTCCTCAACCTCGGTTCAATCAGAGAAGTAAAGTATCTGAAATAGCTCGCGAATCCGGTCGTCATGAAAAAGAAGAGCGGGAGGTGGAGAGTATGTGTCGACTTCACCGATCTCAACAAAGCATGCCTTAAGGAAAATTTTCAACTTCCCCATATCGATCGACTCGTGGAAGCAACAGTCGGGCAAGAGCTTCTATCTTTTATGGATGCTTTCTCAGGTTATAAACAAATCTCGATGCATCCGGTCGACCAAGAGAAGACCTCATTCATAACGGATAGAGGAACCTATTGCTACAAAGTAATGTCATTCGGTCTCAAAAATGCGGGAGCTACATACCAAAGACTCGTCAACAGAATGTTTGAGAAACAGCTAGGCGAAGTCATGGAGGTCTACATAGATGACATGCTCGTCAAATCAACAAAGCAGGAAGAACATATCGGTCACCTTCGACAGTGTTTCGACCTCCTCCAAGAGTATGACATGAAGCTCAACCCAGAAAAGTGCACGTTCACCGTACCCTCCGGGGAATTCCTCGGTTACCTAGTTACCAAAAGAGGGATATAAGTGAACCCCAGCCAGGTCGACGCCCTCATAAGCATGCCATCACCTCGAAACGTAAAAGAAACACAAAGATTGATAGGACGAATCGCGACCCTTAACAGATTCATATCACGATCGAAGGATCGATGTCTTCCTTTCTACAACCTGCTAAGAGGAAACAAGACTTGGGTTTGGGACGAACAGTGCGAAGAAGCTTTCAATCAGCTAAAGTCATACCTGTCAAAACCGCCAATCCTCGCCAAACCTGAAGAAGGAGAAACCCTTTTTCTCTATATCACGGTGTCACCTTCGGCGGTCAGCTCAGTCCTCATACGAGAAGATCGAGGCGAACAAAAACCAATCTTTTACACAAGCAAGACGTTAACCGATCCAGAAACAAGGTAACCGATGATGGACAAGCAAGACGCTAACCGATCGCGGTCGTGGTAGTAGCAAGGAATCTCTGGCCCTACTTCCAGTCCCACTCGATCATCGTGCTAACGTCGCAACCTCTTAGGACGATCTTGCACATCCCGAATCAGTCCGAAAGAATTTCCAAGTGGGCAATCGAACTCAGATAGTACGACATAGAGTACAAACCACGCGTCAGTGCGAAATCCCAAATGCTCGCCGATTTCATAATAGAGCTCCCCGTGCAAGACCCCGAGCTATCAGTTGCATCGCCCTGGATCTTACACGTGGATGGGGCCTCATCTAAGCAAGGATCGGGGATCGGTGTCAAGCTGCACTCTCCCGGTCGAGAAGTCATCGAGCAGTCTTTTCGACTTAAGTTTCCCGCCTCGAACAACGAAGCAGAGTACGAAGCGTTGTTCGCCGGCCTCCGGCTCGCCATCAGTGTTGGGGCCAGGAATATCTCAGTTTTTTGCGATTCTCAGCTCTTCGTAAATCAGTTCACCGGAGAATATGCCGCTAAAGACGAAAGAATGGAGGCCTACCTCGCCGTCGCCAAGCAACTTTTCGAAAGAATTCGACAACTTTCGAAAGAATTCGACGCCTTGGCATCCCTGACATCGACCCGACCCTGACGTCAGAAGAATCATTCCCGTAGAATGTATCGACCAACCTAGCATTGATCTGATCGGCTCTATCCTAGCAATTTCAAAAGAAAAAGGCCAAGCTAGCACATGCAGCGAAGAGCAGGTTGCCGCAACAACAGAAAAAATCATCGATGACTGGAAGGTGCCGATCCGAAACTATGTTTTAAACTCAAGGTGATCAGCGTTAGGTTCTGCATGATCGAGGGAGAACTCTACAAGCGAAGCTTCCAGGGGCCTTACATTATGTGCGTTCACGGAGAAGTTTCTGACACCGTCATGAGGGAAATCCACGAAGGGCTCTGCGGGGACCACTCCGGCAGACGTCTGCTTGCTATCAAAATCCGTCGGCAAGGGTATTACTGGCCCACCTTGACCGATGACAGCTTTAAGTACGCGCAACGTTGCGAGAAATGCCAACGTCACACTCCTTTCATCCACCAGCCGTCCGAACCGCTGTCATCCGTTTCCGCCCCTTACCCCTTAATGAGATTGTCTATGGACATTATCGGTCCGCTGCGCGAATCAACCAACGAAAGAAAATTTCTCCTAGTCCTAACCGATTACTTCTCTAAGTGGGTCGAGGTCGAAGCTTTCTCCGCGATCATCGACACAAAGGTCTGCAAGTTCTTATGGAAAAACATCATCTGTAGGCATGAACTTCCCTATGAGATCGTCACCGATAACGATTACCAGTTCATATCAAGAAAGTTCAAAAAATTCTGCCAAACTTGGAAGATAAAAGTGCAATAATCCACCCCTCGCTACCCCCAGGGAAACGGACAAGCAGAAGTAGCGAACAAGTCGATACTCTACAGTCTCAAAAAGCGCCTCGATTCTCGCAAAGGAGGATGGTACGACGAACTTGAAGGAGTGGATTGGGCTTACCGGACCACACCGCGCAGGGCGACGGGAGAAACACCTTTCTCCTTCTTCTACGGAGTCGAAGCGATCGTCCCCGCCGAAGCAGCAGTCCCAGGGATCAGGCGAACTCATAACCCGCTAATCGAGGCGAACAACAGCGAGATGCTGAAAGAATCCCTCGACAACTTGGATTCAAGGAGAGATCAAGCGATGATCAGAATTCAAAACTATCAGCGGTCCGTGTCCCGGTACTACAACTCAAAAATAAAGCAACGAACCCTATCAATCGGAGACCTAGTACTAAGAAAGGTCGTTGAAAACACCACCGAGTTTCGCGATGGGAAATTCAGAGTCAAATGGGAAGGACCATACATCATCCACGAAGTCATTCGTCCGGGAGTCTATCGCCTCAAAACTTCTGAAGGAAAAGACATCAAGAGACCGTGGAACATCATGAACCTCAAGAATTTGTACGCTTAAAAGTCACTCTATTGTAAAATCGAACTACGTTTCAGGCTTGATCCCAACTCGGGTACGTAGGCAGCCCATATCATCTGATCGGGTCCAGCTATATAAATAATTAAAATATTTTTCTTTATCTACAAAAATATTCAGAAGCGAACAAGGAAAATTTCCTTTTACTCCACTACCAAGAAACGTTCTCCGCATCTATGACGATCAATACAGTTCGAACAAAGAACTTAGAAACGAAGTCTAAATTCGAAACAAAAAAATCATCTAACAGTTCGACATAAAGAACTTAAACGAAGCAAATCGACCCCCTGGGTTCGCAACGATCAATACAGTTCGACCAAAGAACTTAGAAACGATCAAAACGAATTCTAAATTCGAAACATCAAACAGTTCGAGACAAAGACAATAAGCTCGGCCAAAGCGGAGCAAATTGACCCTCTAGGTTCGCAATGATCAATACAGATTCAATAAAAACGACTAAGTGCGAGTTCAAAAGTCGGGACCAAAGGAGAATATATATAAGGAACCGTGGAACCAACTCCACGGCGTCCCATCACAGAGTTAAAACCCACCTTGGGCAATCAAAATCCAGATAAAAAAACAACAAAAAAAAATATTCAAAGACATGACTACATTCATGTCTAACCTTCCACCTCCGCCTCTTCATTTAGGCCGGTCCCCGGTTGCGCTGTCTCTTCCTCGATTGGTGCGACCTCTTGACCTCCCTCAGCGGATTCCTCGACACGCTGCCCGGGCTCTTCGGGAGGATCGCTCTCCCTAAGACTTTGGGAGCCCTCGACAGTGAGGTTGGCAGTCATCGATCCGAACTGGTAAAAGGGCGCCGACGTCAGTGGTATCGCCGCCAACGGCGCCGAACTGTCGGTCGCTTGCGTTTCCACAAGGACTAGGGTCGTCTCGCTGTCAACCTCGTCCGGAAGAGGCGGCGAGTCATCAAACCTCCTCGCGAGCTCGTCCAGGTCTAGCGAGGGAAGCGACATGGAGGCTAGCTTCCCATTGACCACCAGCAGGTCCTCGGCCATACTCGCGGCTTCCGCCTCGGGGTCGGGGTAGTCGCCTCTCTGGATCCCGACCAGGAAGTCCTGGTTGGCCTTGATCTCAACGATCTCACGCTCCACCAGAGAGCGCCCCTTCAGAAGCAAGGGTGATCCCTCACCTGATCGACAACCGATGCCCCGATGCTCTTGACATCTTTCCTCGCCGCATGGGAAGAGATCCGGAGATCACGGTCGCGAAGTCTGAGGAGAGCCTCATACTTTATCTTCACCTCCGTCGAGCTTCTCTCAGCCGCGATAAGTTTGCCCTCGGACCTCGAGCTCTTTTCCTCTGCAATCTCGGCCCTTTTCAGCATAAGGGCCACCTTTGTCTCTAGCTCAGCGGCCGCCACTCTCGCCTCATCACGTTGACGCCTATAATCCTCGACCTTTCTCAGCCGATCATCATTCTTCTCTGATGCGACGCACATAGTCTCGAGGACTCGCTCCGTCGAGCAAAGCTTCTCCTTGGTGCTTGTGAGGTCAGATTGAAGAGACCCGGGGTCAATAAGCATCCTCTCAAAGCCACAAAGCAAACGATTGAAGGATGTCGCCGACTGAAAAACGAGAAGCACATGTATATAAATAAAAAAAGGAGAGGAAGATAAGAAGAAAGAAAAGTGTAAAGACTTCCCACCTCGGCAAGAACGATCGAGTGGCGGGCATACAGGTCCCTCACAGGTTCGCGCATGTTCTCCAGCGTAGGGATGTCTATGCCTTGGTATGAAAAGGTCCGGAACAAATTCGAAACACGCTCGCGATCTGAAAAAATACAACAAGCACGATTTAAATTTTTATTTAAAGACGAGTAGAGAAGCGGAGCCACAGAGCGGGAAAATTATCTCTCCGTTTCTCATCGTTGACGATCAGGAGTTGATCTTCCGACCCCGAGTACGACTATAATCTGCCGCGTGTTGTACCGATCCTCGACCGGTTCCATCGCGACGAGAGGTCATCCGCTCCGGAGTGACCTAATCCGCTGCCCCAGACTGGGCAGAGCGATACGAGCGAATAGCCGAAGGACGCATGGCCGACTCACTGGCCCTCGTCGGGTCCGCGCTTTTGGACCTTTTCCTCACGTCGGCGCGGGGGGACATACCCGCGTCATCGGAACTTCTCTTCCTCTTCCTACTCTCGAGGCCTTCTTCTTCTTCTTCTTCGTCTTCCTCGGGGCAAGGCGGGGCGACTACGGCGTTTAACTCGTCTGGAGTCCTTTGGAGAACCCAGTCGGCCACCGGGCTGACCCTAGGATTCTCCCCGTTGGCCTTAAAGGCCGAGATTTCTTCTTTCTTGACCTTCGCCAAGGCCGTAAGTCGAGCTTCTCTCTCCCTCTTCGCCCTATATGTTGGAGGGGACGATTCCACGGCCTTTCGAGGAGAGGCGGACTCCCGGAGATTCTGTTCCCTGATACAAGCACAGGCGCCATGGATCCTCTCCAACGTGAAGGAATTCCACTTGGCGTTGGCCTCGACTGCGACCCGGTAGAAATCCTCGAAGCGCGTGAGGTCGCGAGGCGCGTTTGACTCTCTAAAAAGGAAAACAACGCGATGAGAACCCTAAATATCTGAGGAAAGAAAGCCAATCTTGATAACTGAAATTTGATAAGGAAACATACCGCATGTCGCGACCCAGGTGCGGCCAACAAAGTCGTGCATATCACCAACGGAGGACCTCGTTATACGGAAGAAGAAGTATCGATCCATCCAACCTGAATCCTTCTCGGGAAAGCCGTACACGAGATTCCGATTCAGGTTCGGATAAATGGCGAATGTCCCGCTCGTCTTCGAGATGAGGACACTAAAAAGCTCTATCATCTCCGGGACGCCGAACGCGAACCCGGTTTCCTCCGCCACCGTTAGGGCACATAGTACCGATCTGATGAAGTTCGGCAGGGCCTGAGGAAAGGCAATCCCGAGCTGGTAAAGGTAAAGAATCAGCGCCTCCGGGATTGGGAAGGACAACCCGGCCCCGGAGAAGTACGCCTCGTAGGCGCAGTAGAATCTTGGGAGGACGCTCTCCGGCGACTCGCCATCACAGGGTAGAACTAACTCAACCGCCTCAGGAATCGCACACGTGCAACGAAGCATTTCGAGGGATTTCTCTGTCGAAAGGGTACTCTGGTAGGGGCCGAATTGGTCTCGGGCCTGAGTAACGTCGCGACGGGGTTCTCTTGGGGCCATTTCTTTCGTTTTATCGGAGGATTAGAAGGAAAGGGGGATTTTTATATCTCTCTCTCTGAAAAAATGTGTGTATGTTGCGATTGTGAAGATGAGGAAGGACCTTTCACTGTTCTCTCTTATTTAAATCAAATCCCAAGATGACGTCGTCTGACGCTACGAAAACCGTGCCGCCCCACCTTTTTGAAAAACAAATCATTAATTTTTAATAATATTAAATTACCGACGAATTACGTGGCTAAATCTTCAGGATCCAGGGAGCCCTAATTGGCGGGACTTCTCCTCGACAGTGCATGAGTTCGCTCTTCTAAGTCCGATGAGTTCGGCGAGAAAACATCGAACTTAGGGGGCCTTCTGTTGGTGTCAGACTTCTCATCTGGGCCCTTTAAGGAGCAGCGCGAGGCCCAAAAGGAAGTAGGGCCTGTTTCCGGATAGCCCCAAGAGTTAGTGGGCCCAAGAAGCCCATCTCGTCTCAGGATCAGTTCGAAAGGGGGCCCGGGAGGCGAACCGACTCCGACCGTTATGGAGTTCGATGACGACATAACGACGGACTTAACTACTCTTAATTAGCATTTATTAATAGTTAATGTATCATGAATTGAATGTTCAATAGATATCAGGCGTAGTATAAATATAGAGGTAAAAAGAGGGGGAAAGGCATGTGTTCTTGCTCATATAGACTTGTATCACAAAGAAATAAACACTTTTTACTTTTCATTGTTCATCTTCCATTTTTGCTCTTGTGATTTATCAACCTCCAAATCTTAATATTCACTTCATCTGGATCGACGTACCAACAATTGAGATGTTATAGTGATCCAAATTGGGCAGATTGTCAAGAAATAAGAAGATCAACTCATGGTCAGTAAAGAGACAGCCTACTGTATCAAGATCTTCTACAGAGTTTGAATACATGACTTTGTCCTTTGCTTCAACAAAAATAACATGGATCACTGCTTTATTGCGCCAAATTGGTGTTTCTGAACCAAAGATACCAGAGTTATATTGTGACAACTTATCAGCTATATACTTAAGTGTTAATCCGGGTATTCATGCAAGATCAAAGCACTTTGAAGTGGACTATCACTTTGTTAGAGAGAAAGTTGTGATGCAAGCGTTAGTGGTAAAACATATACCATCAACTCTTCAGTTAGCTGATATATTCACAAAGTCTTTGCCTCATGAATCATATTGCGAGTTGCGGTTCAAACTTGGCGTCATCAAGCGTCCAACGTCAAGTTTGAGGGGGTGTATTAACATTATAGTAGACTGTGTCAAAGAATGTGTCAGACATGAGAAGCAATTAGATAATGGGCCTAAGGAAATAAAGACCAAAGCCCATATTACTTCAAATATTGAGAATGATGTCATTCTCCACTTACCACAAGCTCTTTGCAATGAGAAACAAAGTACGAAAAAATTTTGCAGAGAAAGGACAAGGATGACCACTTCTCCTTTACAGCTCACTAATAGCTTTGATATTCTAATGGATTATGGTTTTACAACTTTTACTATAAATAATGTTTTGTGTTGTGTAAAAAGATAGTAGCCGCTTTTATCGTAAAGAAAACAAAGAAAAGTTTGTCTTTAAGTTCTTTCTTTTATGGACGTTTGATTCATACTTTTAAAATCTTTGGTCTCGTCACTCTATTGAATGTCTCTTCAGCCTTATATCTCACTACAAAAAAACAGGGTAATTTCCTACTGCATTTCTGACCGTAAAGAAATGGCCGGAAATTTCCGACCGAATTTCGACACAAAAATTTGGTCGGAAATCGGTCGGAAAAGTGATCCGTCGGAAATTGGTAGAAAATTTCCTACCAATTTCCGACCAATTTCTATACGTTTTATAAACCGTTTAATTGTGGTCGGAAATTGGTCGGAAATTTCCTACCAATTTCCAACGGATCACTTTTCCGACCGATTCCGACCAATATTTTAACGTTTCGTTACCGTTGTGTAACGGATCAATTGTGGTAGGAAATCGGTAGGAAATTTTTCTTATATATATCACACCCTCACTTCTTCTTTCTCACAATTTCTCTTATCAATCTTCATTTACCACAAATTCAATACAAATAATACATAATGAGTTATTTTAGATCGTGGATGGATGGAAATCATAAAGATCCGGCGACGGGATTACTTACGGAAGAATTTGCGGAGGGGCTTAAACAATTTATGGAGTTTGCCGCAATTCAAGAAAGAACCGTAGCAACAGGTAAAATGTATTGTCCTTGTAAAAATTGCGATAATCGTAGAAATGTTTTGGTAAAAGTAGTATGGAAGCATTTATATAATGTTGGTTTTACGCCGGGGTATAAAATATGGTATTCTCATGGGGAAAATGATTTGATGGTAAATTATCCTAGTAGTAGTAATGTACAATATTATGATAATAATTTAGTTGTCCCTCCGTAGAAGAACCTAGATCCGTAGATAGGACCGTGCAAATGGTAAATGATATTTTTCCCGAAACTATGTCGTCGTTTGTTGGAGATCATCATGAGCCTACATTGGAGGAGCCAAATGTGGAAGCGCAGAAATGCCGCTTAGAACCCGTTGGATGCCGCTTAGAACCCGTTATATTGTGGATGTAGAGAAGGTCATTCACCTCTTTCAGCTGCGACGAGAATGATGTCTATCAAAACGGATTACAATATTTCAGAAGATTGTGTGGATGCGTGGGCTGGTTTGTTCAAAGACATTTTGCCCGAAGATAATATGGCACCGGGGACGTATTATGAAATCGAGAAGTTGGTATATTGTCTAGGATTACCGTATCAGATTATCAATGTGTGCGTCGATAATTGTATGTTATATTGGAGAAGAGATGAAAACCGCTCGGCATGCCGGTTCTGTAAGAAACCACGATATAAAGAAACTTGTGGAAGAGTGTGCATACCTTATAAGAGAATGTGGTATTTGCCGTTAACGAATAGGCTGAAGAGGTTATATCAGTCGGAGCGCACAGCAAGTTCGATGAGATGGCATGCGGAACATGAGATGTTAAATGGAGAGATAGCACATCCTTCAGATGCTCAAGCATGGAAACATTTTCAAAATGTGTATCCTAGTTTAGCAAGTGAGAGTCGCAATGTGTATTTGAGATTAAGTACTGATGGTTTCAACCCTTTCGGGAAACATGGGAGACAATATTCTTTATGGCTGGTGATCGTCACGCCTTACAACCTGCCTCCGTCATTGTGCATGGATAGGGAGTTTTTGTTCCTATATGTTCTTGTTCCTGGGCCAGAGCATCCGAAGAGAGCACTTGACATATTTATGTAGCCGTTGATACATGAGTTGAAGATGTTATGGAAGAGTGGAGTTGAAACGTACGACATATCAGTGCAACAAAACTTCATGATGCGAGCAGTACTAATGTGGACTATTAGCGATTTTCCGGCATATGGTATTTTATATGGATGGACCACACATGGACGGTTATCTTGTCCTTATTGTCAAGATAACACCAATGCTTTCCAATTGAAGAACGGACGTAAATCATGTTGGTTTGATTGTCATCGACGATTTTTACCAAACGATCATCCATACCGTCGGAGCACTACTTTGTTTACGAAGAAGAAGAAAAATTATGAAGGACCTCCCGAAGAAGTAAGCGGTGAGCATATACTAACTCAACTTAGAGATTTTGGAGCTGAGAAGACAGTACGTTGTGGTGGTAACGGACATCAAGTTGTGGATGAATATGGTGAACATCATAACTGGCACAAAAAGAGCATATTTTGGGATTTGCCTTATTGGAAGGATCATTTACTTCGGCACAACCTAGATGTTATGCACATCGAGAAGAACTTCTTTGACAACATCATGTTCACCATTATGAACGTGAAAGGGAGGACGAAAGACAACTTGAAGTCCAGATTAGACTTGCCGACTATTTGTTCTCGGAAGGAACTTCATGTCACCAGTCAAGGAAGATATCCCCAACCTGCTTTTCGGTTAAACGCTTCAAAAAACATGAATTCTTCACTGGATAATGGACGGTGTTAAGTTTCTGGATGGTTACTCTTCTAACCTTAGAAACTGTGTTGATCGTGGAGAAGGTAAGTTTTCAGGGATGAAGAGTCATGATTGTCATGTTGTTATGCAACATATTCTTCCATTTGCATTCGACGGGCTTCTTCCTCAAAAAGTACATGAAGCGATTGCAGGAATAGGAGCTTTTTCATAGACATTTCTGCGAGATCCCTTTCCGCCGAAGAAATCCGAAATCTTGAAGAGAAGATCCCTGTGATATTGTGCAACCTAGAAAAGATATTTCCGCCTTCTTTCTTCGACGTTATGGAACATTTGCCTATTCACTTGCCTCGGGAAGTAGAACTTGGTGGTCCTGTTCAATATCGATGGATGTATCCTTTCGAGCGCTATATGTACCATTTGAAGAAAAAAGTGAAGAATTTAGCGAGGGTTGAAGGTTCAATTATTGCCCAAAGAATTAACGAAGAGAGGTCTAACTTAGCGGGGGTACTACTTAGCGGGGGTACTACTTTCCACCAAAAACGATATGATGGAGGAGTGCATGCTTGTTATCCTGTATATGTACCAGAACTTTTTTAGACAGGTTGGACGTTTAAGTGGAAAGGGTAAAAGGCGAAGACTCAGCGAGGTTGAGCATGCTAATGTGCACATGTATATTTTGACCAACTGCGAAGATTTGGTGCCGTAAGAGGAGATTTACATGGCGCAAAAACGATTTGAAGATTCGGAAGCAACAGACGATGAATTATATGAAGTCAAAGAAAGAGAATTTTCACAATGGTTAAAGTTATATGTGTACGGCAGGTAGCGCGAAGGAGAGTTAATTCCAACATGGTTAGAAGAGGTGGTGAACGGTCCACAATATATTGTTGTTTCACACCCGATGTACTGCACGCGTGGATACGCTTTTAAAATATTTTGTGAGTGAAATTCAAGGTCGACGGCAAACCCTGGGGTGTCAGGTAGCCGGAGATTTGGTTTACTACGGGGTATTACGTGAGATATTAGAAGTACATTATAGCGGGATGCTCGATCTAAGATGTGTTACGTTATATTGTGATTGGTATAGCCCCGTTGCAGGACAAGGTGTACGTACAGACGAGTTTGGTGTTACTACAATACATTTTTGGAGGAGGTTACAAAAGTATTATCCGTTCATTCTTGGATCGCATGCCAACCAAGTATCATACATGACTTATCCGCGACCACACAGCAGACAAGATCCTTGGATAGTTGTTACAGAAATAAACCCGAGGAGAAGAGTTCATGGTAGTTCTTCAGAGGTCGATCCTCCTTTGCAAGCGACAACAGTTGGGCATTTGGGAGAAGTCGATGTTTCATTACAAGTGGATTTGGTTGTAGATTTAACAGAAGATGTCGATATTGTTGTACATGAAGAGTCCGAAGAAGATGTTGGAGAATTTGAGGAGGGATCTGATTCTGCCACTGAAGACTCAACCGAATCCGAATGAATCGTTTGAAAAAAGTTCAAATTTTTTAAAAATATTTTTAAAACACTTTTCAAATACTTTTCAAATTAAGAGTTTTGAAATAGTTTTTAAAGATTTTACAAAGAGTTTTCAACGAGTTTTCAAATATTTTACACTTTTTCAAATAGTTTTAAAAGAGTTTTAAAAGACTTTTCAAAGAGTTTTGTAAAAAGTTTTCAAAAAGTTTTCAATTCTTTTACACTTTTTCAAAGAGTTTTCAACGAGTTTTCAAAAATTTTACACTTTTTCAAAGAGTTTTAAAATACTTTTCAAAGAGTTTTTGTAAAAAGTTTTCAAATATTTTACAATTTTCAAAAAGTTTTCTATTATTTTACATTTTTTAAAGCGTTTTCAAATTTTTAAAATGAATTTAGAGGGAGTTCACATACTTTAAAAATAATTTTAATATTTTATTTTTTATTTTTTACAGTGCGGTCGGAAATAGGTCGGTAGACGCCGAAACCCGATTACCTCGTACCAAATCGAGTAGTTTAAAAAAATTAATTTATTTAATTATTGTGGTCGGAAAATGGTCGGAAATTCCTTCCGATTTTTCGGTCGGAAATTTTCTTATAAATACCTCCTTCCCCTTTTATTTTTTTCACAACTCAAACAACAAACTCTCTATAAAACAAAAAAATACTTACGAAAATCTCTCCAAAATCTCTCCAAAAATGTAATTATATTCTTATAAATCAATTTTTTAAAATATTATTTATATATGTTCCTTAAATAAATACTAATTTGTTATTTCTTATATGTTTTTAATTTGTTAGGTCTAATGATGGTATTGGATCCTCACCATCGGTGAGAATGTCCGTTGAAGATTTGGTCCAGCAGGGAGGACGTGAGAATCTAAAGCGGATCGATCCCAACTTTGAAGCCATTCCGCGAGCCACTTGGTAAATATTTCCAAACATTTTAATTTACAAAAAAATAATACCTAAAAATATTAATTATTAGTTATTTAATAAATTTTAAGGTTTAAACATTCGGGAAAAATTCCGAAGGCTATTCTTAAATGCATCCACGAAATGTTACCCGCTCCGTATCCAAAATACCGAGATTTCCCGGCCGAACTTCGGGAAATTTTGTTCCGTTCTTTTGCAATAGTTTATAAAATTTATTAATAAACTTTAAATTTCCAGCAAGAGTTTAATTGGGAACCACAACACACTAGTCAAATTCAAGAAGAATTTGACAAGGCTTGTGCGACTTCCTACTCGAATCATATGTTCGAGTGGAAGGACAAATGGCGTTTGGGGGAGGACAAACCTTCGTTCCTAAACCCTTCTGTTTGGACCGGGTTTCAAAACTATTGAGCGACGGAAGCGGCCAATAAAAAAACCAAGCGAAACGCCAAAAACCGCAGAGGTGGGGACGAGTCCATTGGGAAGGCGCCTCCAACTCAAAATGCCGGCGCAAACACTTTCGAACAAATCTCGGATGACATGGTATATTTTAAACCAAGTAAATATATACAAATTATAATAATTATGATTAATCATACTAACTTTTAAATTTTAATTCTAAAATAGAGAGTCCGAGAGGGTGGTCACGAACCTCATTGGTTGAAGGTTATGGAGACCACCCATACCAACAAAACGACGGGCGAAATTCAGAATCCAAAGGTTCGTAACGACGTCGAACGGGTGCAAACGAAAGTCACCCACTTAACTCAACCTTCTGACGAATCAACCAGTTCCAACACACTAACCAATTCGGAAATAAACCGATTGGTTCTCGAGGTAATATTTAATATTTAAATAGTTTTTAAAAAAAAATCTAATTATATTAATAATTTAAATTTCTGATCCTAGGAGACTCCTTTGTATCGAGGTAAACCTTTCGGTTTAGGGACCCTTCCTGAATCCCAAGAGACGTCTTTGCCTTACGTACCAACCACCGATCCATCGCTTCTTCTCGAGATCTCTCAGCTCAAAGATGCGCTTCGAGATGCGAATAAAGAAAAAGATGAAGCAATTGATAAGATCCGGCAAGAAACAAGCGCTGAAATCCAGAAGATGAATGTGTATTTGATGAGCCGTTTCCCAGATTATCCAGACCTGGATCGGAGTCGGGAACAGGAATTTAGATTTTATTTTCATTATTTGTTTTTTTTTCTCTTTTTGTATTTTTGTTTTTTTTTAATTTTCGTTTTTAATATTTTTTAATAAATTATTTTTTATTTAAAAATTTACTTATGCGGAAATCCGTCGGAAATATATATTTATTTTTAAAAAAATATTATTCATTTCCGTCGGAAATCCGTCGGAAATGTAATTTAATTTTTTAAAACAAATTATTTATTTTCGTCAGAAATGTAATTTAATTTTTTTAAACAAATTATTTATTTCCGTCGGAAATGTAATTTAATTTTTTTAAGAAAATTATTTATTTCCGTCGGAAATATAATTTAAGTTTCTTAAGAAATTTATTTATTTCCGTCGGAAACCGTCGGAAAATCGTCGGAAAATGTGGTCGGAAATTCGTCGGAAAATGTGGTAGGAATTGCAGTCGGAATGTGGCCGAAATATTTCCGACCATAATTCGGTCGGGAAGTGGTCGGAAATTGCCGACGACAATTGTGGTCGGAAATTTCCGACCACTTTCCGACCAAAGCCGGTTTCCGACCATCTGAAACCGACGACGCTGTTTTGGTCGGAAATAGCCTGCATTTTTGTAGTGTGTTTACCTCGGATCTTTAAAGTTTGTCGGACTATAACTGATCTTCATATTCCCTATACATTTTCATTATAATGATGATTCATAACTGAAAATACATCTTTATTGTAAAATAAAAAATTAGGAGCAACTATAATAATAATTTTCAAACTCTAAGAAATTTATTGCAAAACGGACCCTATCTTTTTTTAGTGACTAGAATGTATGCAAAGTGTCCCTCCTTTCCTTTGACATGAAAAAATGTATCGAAATTGCCATTATGAATTAAGTAAAAAACCAGCGCATTAAAAAAGTCGACGTATTTACGAAATTACTCTGTCATTGAGGATAAATCTGTATCTGATTTTTTATTTCCGTAATGCAAACTTATTTTGCCACGTCATTTTTAATCTTTTGAAAATATGTTGTAGATTTAGTTCCCTTTGATGTAGATTTTATGATATTTACATGATGCAGAGTTTATAAATCAACAAGTCAGTCTTGTGCAGATTTATGTGCGTTTGGAAAAATCTACAAAATGTATGTGTTGTTGATTTGTTTTACATTATGAAGATTTTATTAATCTGGTGCAGATTTAATTAAATTTGTTTCACTAATAAAATGTCAAAACAATTGTTAGATTAATCTTGTGTGTGGTGCAGATTTGCTGATACGTTTTGTAGATTTACTTTGGATAATGCAAATTTATTTGCACTACCTATTCTTCACTATTATCTATTGTCTATTTGCGTGACTTTGACCTTAAAATTCGAAACTTCATTGGTGAAATAGCCATTGTAGTTCCAAACTTAATTTCTTGTTAGCTTCTTCATCACTTGTCATCTTCATCGTCCTTGTATCTTTCTTTGTGGGTAGATCCGTTATTTTCATTTCTAGTTGTTCGCCATCCTCGTCAACGTTATCTACTCCGGCGTCGTCTTCATGTTCGTCATTTTGCTCTTCGTCGTCGCCGTTGTTGTCGTCGGTTTCGTGTTTTTTGTCATCTTTGTTGAGCCTTCTCCGCCTTTGTTTGCCTGTTATTCCTCTTCTTTTTCGTCGTCGACTTCGTCTTTGTCGTGTTTATTTTCATCAGGTTCGTCGTCTTCGTCGTGGATCTATGGTAATCAATCTGCAACAAATTTTTAGTTTGATTTGCAGATTTTCTGAAAATCATCTATAGAAGAAGTTGTGAGTGTTTGTGATTTGTGAAAAGTTGCACAAAACAAGATGGGTGTTTGAAGTTGACAATAACCGAAGATCACGTATTCTCGGAGTTAACGAATATATGCGTCATACGGATGGTGTACATGGACTATGGTAACTATGGGATTGTATGACGTAAGTTTAACCAATATGTTTGGGGGTAAGATGATGGAAATGGAAAATTGCCTCATTCGTTCGTAATTTTTAATTTGTAATTTGCGACAATTACAAGTGTTTATCAGTCTTGTGAAGGTTCATATGCTTCGTTTATGTGTAGAAGTTGTTGATATTGATCATGAATCGTCAAAAAATTCATGTAAGTTAAAATCTTGTAATTTAAATGCGGAATATGTTGATGAATGGAAGGACAATTTGGCTACACCTATTAACAAGGTGAAGGACGAGGATACGATGGAAGATCAATTTGTAGAAGATGTTGAAGAACATATAAAATATGTTCATGACAAAAATGTTTAAGAATATGTCCAAGAAGAAGTTCGAGAAGATGTCGAAGAAGATTTTGAATTTATTGTTGAAGACGATGTCAATGTTCAAGATGATGTTGATGGTGATGATGATTTCACTACAAGAAACTGATCTTTTTACCACGAAAATATTTACAACGATTAAATTAGTTGTAAATATACAACGTTGTTACGTCAATATTACGACGATCACGATAATCGTCGTAAAATCGTAGTAAATTTACGACGAATATAATCGTCGTAAATTTCCGACGATTTTATCACGATTTTAATATGAATTATAAAATCGTTGTAAAATGGTTGGAAATTTACAACGATTTTACAACGATTTACTTAAAAATAAATTTTCGTCGTTAAAGCGTTGTAAAATTCCAACGAATTAACAACGTTTACTTTTACAACATTTTAATACGAGGTTGATTGCTGATTCTGAGGTTGTGCAATGTCTTACAAACACAAATCATGGTAAAATCGTTGTAAATTTACCACGAATTTACGACTTTTTTTGTATTATACACAAATCGTGGTAAAATCGTTGTAAATTTACCACGAATTTACGACTTTTTTGAATTATACACGAATCGTGGTAAAATCGTTGTAAATTTACGACGAATATACGACTTTTTGTATTATACACAAATCGTGGTAAAATCGTGGTAAATTTACCACGAATTTACGACTTTTTTTTAATAATACACGAATCGTGGTAAAATCGTTGTAAAATTACGACGAATTTACGACTTTTTTGTATTATACACAAATCATGGTAAAATCGTTGTAAATTTACCACGAATTTACGACTTTTTTGAATAATACACGAATCGTGGTAAAATCGTTGTAAATTTACGACGATTTCCCGACGATTCGTCTTATAAATCGTTGTCAGGTCATACGATGTTGTACTTTGTCTTACAATCGCCGTAAATTAGACGTAAACTAGTCGTTTATTTACATCTGTTTTACAACGTTTTTTTTTATAAACCCCTAAACCCCAAACATTTTCAAAGTATGTCTTATATTACGTACAAACACTCATAAAGACCTCTAAAGTTAATGAATAACTATAAAAACAATGCTAAAATTGCTTATCAATAAGTTTTGTTATATATTCTTAGAATTTATAAAGTTTAAGATAAAGTGTACTATATATATTGTGCTTAATACGTATATATGTTCTCATTTTACCAAAACTTGTTTTTTTGCAATCATATGACTTAATATGATTTCATATGCATACAATATCATAACTATATTCAACATGAAGTCAAATGGCACATGAATTTTAGTGAAATCCATTTAGTGTGATGAATCGTCGTTGTTAGTTTACGACGATTTTACAACGATTCGAACAAAATCGATGTAAAATCGTCGTAAGTTAACAACAAAATTACGACCAAACATGAAACTCTAAATGTCACATCCTTAGGTGTTTTGTGTGTACGAGGTTGTCAACATCAACGATTACCACGATTTTACAACGTTTTTTTTATAAACCCATAAACCACAAACATTTTCAAAAGTATGTCTTATATTATGTACAAACATACATAAAGACCTCTAAAGTTAATGAATAACAATAAAAACAATGTTAAAATTGTTTATCAATAAATTTTGTTACATATTCTTAGAATTTATAAACTTTAAGATAAAGTGTATTATATATATTGTGCTTAATACGTATATATGTTCTAATTTTACCAAAACTTGTTTTTTTGCAATCATATGACTTAGTATGATTTCATATGCTTACAATACCATAACTATATTCAACATGAAGTCAAATGGTAAATGAATTTCAGCGAAGTCCATTTAGTGTAATGAATCGTCGTAATTTCGTTGTTAGTGTACGACGATTTTATGACGATTCTAACAAAATCGATGTAAAATCGTCTTAAGTTAACAACGAAATTACGACCAAACATGAAACTCTAAACGTCATATCCTCGGGAGTTTTGTTTGTACGAGGTTGTCAACATCAACGATTACCACGATTTTACAACGATTAGAAGGTAATCGTCGTAAAATCGTGGTAAATTTGCCACGATTTTACGACGATTTCTAATTTCATCATTCCCAAAGCGCGACAAGCCAAAACGAACCAAAACATTTAAACTTATTTTACGACGATTGCTAATAGTATATATACTCGACCAGATTTTTCCATTTCTCTCATTCTCTCTAAAATTCTCTATCTCTCGAAAATTTTCTCTCTCTACACTTTCTCACACACTACAACTTTCAGACTCTCTTTCAACATCTCAACAATTAAATAATTTAATATATATGTTTTAAAACCGGATTTTAGGATTTGGAATTTAGATTTAGGATTTGGAATTTAGTTTTAGGATTTGGAATTTAGTTTTAGGCTCGGATTTTAGTTTTAGGATTCAGATTTTAGATTTATGTTCAGAATATACTTAATTATTAAAATACTTAATGTTTAGTTTTTAAAATACTTAAAACTTATTATTTAACATAATTAATTATTAACCTTAGTTTTTAAAATACAAAATTATTAAAATACTTAATGTATAGTTTTTAAAATACTTAATAATTATTATTTAACATAATTAATTATTAACATTAGATTTTAAAATACTTAATGTTAATTATTTAAATATTTAATGTTTTCTTGGCAGGTACTTATACATGGCTCCTAGGAGAGGCAAGACTTTACCTGCAGATGTTGGCGGAGAGGAGGGCTTCCCGGGAAGCTACGGGTTCCGGTCAGGCTTCAGCTTCCGGGACATCACCTGTCCAGACCGGGAAATTTGTCCATGGCGAGCAACCTCCATGGTTGTAAAATATTTTTTTTATAAAATATTTTTTTTTTATATATAATATTGTAAATCGTCGTAAAATCGTCCCTTTACGACGATTCTTTAAAATAATGTTTTATATAATCGTCGTAAAATCGTCCCTAATTAGGGACGATTTTACGACGATTGACAAAAAAATATTTTTTTATTTCGTCGTAAAATCGTCCCTAATTAGGGACGAATTTACGACGATTATAACAATTTCCAATTTATTATAATTATAAATTTACAACCAAATATTCGTTGTAAAAAGGTTGTAAAAATTAAAACGATTTTACAACGAACATTTTACCACGAATTTACGACGATTTGGTTTTTACTTCGATCGATTAACGACGAATTTGAAATCGTCGTTAAATCGTTGTTAGTTGCGTTTTACCACGATTTAACAACGATTATTGTGATGACTCGGATGAAACATATTCCGATGATGAAAATTTTGTTGAGTACGGACCTATTCATACGGAGTGGGACGTTAAGGAAGAACATCAAAAAAAAGAATAAGAAAAAGTACTAAATCTAATAGATTTGTTGGTATATGTAAGCGATAATAATGTTGATTTTGATATGTTTGACATGAGTTCAATATAATTCAAAATAGGGTGTGCCGTTTTTTCCGAAAGAGCATTTGAAAACAAGATTGAAGATGCTTAGTGCTATTCAAAATTTGATTTTGATGTATACAAATCAACACGGACGCTGCTTTCGGTAAAGTATTCACGACAAGATATACGAGAGGTCCTTCGATTATTCTTCAAGGATTTTGTTGCTAGTGTGGATCAAAAGTGTTGGACCAAAACTGTTTCCAATGCATGTTGCAGGTGCTCTAAACAAGAGATTCCAAATTAAAATACGTTTTGCAGATTTTTATGGTCTGCCTAGCGTTTCCAGATTTTTTACACCAAGTTGAACATTTATTGTGGTCTCTTTGCAGATTTTTGAACACCGAGTTGTAAGTTTTTGTGGTCTGCTAGTTTTTTGTATTTTAGATTTACTCTTTGCAGATTTTTAACGCCGAATTGCATATTTTTGTGATAGCATGTTTGCATATTTGTTAGCTTATTTGCAGATTTGGTAGCTTGTTAGTTGTTTGCAGATTTGTTAGCTTGTTTGCAGAGTTTTTTTTTGTCCGATGGTTGTACATTATCACTACAATAAATTGCGGTTTTAACAAGGGAAAAATTCGTTGCTAAATCGTTGCTAAACCCGATTTAGCGACGACCAAATTTTCGTCGCTATTTCAAAATCGTCTTTGAATCGTCGCTAAATTAGCGACGACCATAAATCGTTGTTAATTCGTGGCTAATAATTTAGCGACGAATTAGCGACGAATTAGCAACGAAGTTATGACAAATTTGTAGCTTTGAATTAGCGTCAAATTTTTTAAAAATTGTTTCCGAACTAAATAATTTATAAAATGACGTCACTAATTCGTTTCTAAATTAGCAACAAATTAGCGACGGTTTATTATCCTATTCGTTGCTAATTCGTTGCAATATTGGCAACGATTTAGCAACCACTTGAAAAAACAAAATATAAAAAAAAATGTAATAAAAAAATTAAAATAAAATTATTAAAATTTTTAATTTATTCTTATTAAAATATAAAATTCAAAATACATTTTAGAAAACTAAAACTACGAGTCGAAATCGTCAACCCCGACATCCCGTCCAAGCTCTTGAGTTGTGGCTTCCTCATTGACCCCTAATCCACGTTCCCGCATCGCATGAGCCAGATTCGGACTATACATCGCAATTATCGAGAATAGATCTATCATCGTCTTGAAGCTGGCGTTTGTATCTTGGAGTTCCTGTCACAACCGAGCATTCTCCTCTGACTAATCCCGATAAGAAGGATGAGGTTGCGATGATGAAGCTGCGGGAACGGTCTCCATAAAACCAACTCCGAAAGTGCGGTTCTTCTTTCTCGAAGCGACATACATAAAAATAATATTATTCATTATTAAAAATAATAAAAATTGAAAAATATTAATTAAATGATTTACCTCGAATTAGATTTGGTTGCATTCAACGAACAAAAGCCATCCTGAGGAGTTCACTGAGCTCCTTTCAGTCGACGACTGACTTACCTGCTCGACGAGTCTAATTTCATAGTCATTCACGATCTTTTCAAATTGTGAACTGCCAAATGACACATTTTCCTGCTTCTGAGTCTTCTTCATTATCTCCATAATCAGCGGACGTTCTCCCTCTTCCTCGACATATTTGATATTTATATTAAATATTTATTTATTTAAAAAATTAATTAAAGTTAAAAAATAAATTTACCATCTGAATATGACGGCCGGAGTATGAACTCGGTTTCGAAGTGTGGACGTAGGGAACGCTCCCGTCGATAGGAGTGAGGCGGGACTTGGAACATTTACCCGCAACGACGTCGGAATGCGGGTTTGTCCAGTAGTCGACCATGATTTTCCACATCGCCGCGACCATTGGCTCCGGCTTCGCCTGATTTCCATCTCTCCTCGAGTCTTTCTTCCAACTGGAAATGATGCCGGTAAGACGATGCATCGCCTTTTCGTCGAAGGCCTTACTGACTTTTACCGTATCACCCTCGCGCCAATGCCATTTTTGATGTTAAAACTAAGTTTTAGTATAACTCTTTTTAAATTAAATTTTTTCAATAAAATTTTTTATATTTAAATTAAAAAATTTTAAATTTAATTTAATCTTACCGCAAAATATTCGAACCAGATGTCCCGTATTTACCCCGACTTTTGGGAACAATTGACGGGGGACTCGGCGAAATAAGACTTCATGGTGTCCGCGATACTCCGACTGACTTTGTTGTCTCATAACCTAAAAAAATTAAAATTTTATTAAATGATTATCACTAAATATTTTTTTATTATTTTTCATAATTTTTATTAAATAATTACTATTAACAAAAAATGTGTTGCGACCGGTCTGGATCTATCAACGGATCTATCAACGCAAGACGGTCGTGACCCTCTTGTCGTAGGAGATCAAAGATCCGCATCATGTGGCTACCTTGATGCGGTGGTCGTGGTAAATCCACATTCGGATCCGCTGGAATGTTTCCAACCGGTGGAATGTTGGAAGCGACATCTAACGGGATGTCGGGTTGGGGTTGTGGTTCTATAGGTTTTGGATCGAATTAGATTCTGATCCGCTACCAGAACGAGAATTGATACGAATGAAATTGAAGTAGTGGTTTGGGCGAGGAGGCATTTTGTAAAAAAGTTTGAGTGTTTTTAGGAAAGTTGAGGATTTTTATAGAGAGATGATTTTTAGAGAGATTGTTGTGTGAAAAATTGAAAGAATTCGACCATATATATAGATTTTGTGGTCGTTGCTAAATCGTCGCTACTTTTTAAATCTTTTTGTTTGCCACATGTTGATACTTTTGGGTTTAGCAACTCTTTGTTGCTAATTTGTGGCGAAACCCAAAAGTGTACTTCTCCTAGTATTACAAGTACGACGAATACATTGTATGTGTTCGATCACTAATTTAGCAATGATTTATCAACGAAATAGCAACGATTCATCGCTAATTCGTCGTTAATTAGCCACAAATTAGCAATGAAAATTTAAACCCCTAAAAGTACTTACCTTATGAATTCGTTGCTAAATCGTTGCAAACTCTTTCATATTCGTTGCAAAACCTTTGCTAATTCGTTGCATATTCATTGCTAATTTGCAAAAGAAAATTAAAAAAAAATTGCGAATACAAGTTACAAAATTATTCATTATTATCGGAATCAAATGATTCGATTTCGCTATTTTCATCGAATTCTTTATTTTCATCCGCATATTCTTCGTTTTCATCATCCACAATATCTTCAGCTACTTGATTATCAGGATCAACAATAAATACATCTTCGGTCGATTGAATTTTCTGTATAATTGTCCCACCAATGACATCTTGTTGTATAGGAACTTCATCGTGACTTGCTCAGCTTTCGATATGAAGATAAATGGTTCGAACTTCCGATATCGTCGTGACTGGGTTGACGTCGATGAAACCAAATTTGTTGTAACGTACACTAAAACCTAACGTTGGATCAAACCAATCACATATAAATAGCGTTGTTCTTAAATTGACTAATCCGTGAGAATCCCTCAAAACCGAATCACCCTCAACATTAACACCATAATTTGCGGTGGCTCGATGTTGACCATGACTTACTGTGTGGAAAACGTAATTACGAGTAAAATACATAGGCGAACTTGTGATCTTTCCAAGCGGTGCGTGTATCAACTCGCGAAACCAAACCGGATATGTGGTGTCACCATATGCAACTTGCGTTTTTAACCAATCCGCAAAATCGCGTTTTTTATAAAAAAAAAATAAGTTCGTCTTTCGAAAGTCCTGGATAGACTTCCTCCACTTGTTCCTCAAACATTCTGATTGAAACCACCAAGTTATATATGTAGATAGATAGGGAAAATATATATAATATATAGGAAGACTGAATAAACATATATACCTTTCGAAAAGTCGTGCGTAATCACAATTAAGGAGGATGTAAGTATGTGCACTTTGTCGATGTTGATCACTTTCCTACTAAACTTCTTTTATTTTTCCGCTACCTCTTCCGATTGGGGAAAATATATCAGGTATCCCTTCTACTGCATATACTGCGCCAACGTCGGTGTCATCGTATCTAGTTCTACGTGTTCGTACGTTGGAACCAAAATAATATGATGCGAAATGAGACGTCTCTTCCGTTAAAGATCATGCAACGATAGATCCTTCAACCTTTGCTACGTTTTTCGTCTTTCCTATCAAATGTCCCATAAATCGTTCAAAGAGATACATCCACCGAAATTGCACATGCTTTCCTAGTTCTGCCTCGTGAGGAAGATGTATTGGAAGGTGTCCAAGTTGCATAACAAGATAGTGATATTTCACGCAACTGTTTAATGACTTCTTCTGAAAGTGTATGAGTGCATAAATCTCGGAAAAACGTACCGATACCTGAAATTTTAAAAAATTCATGAATCTGTAGATCGGGACAGGAGCCTTACCATCGTTCATGATATCCAACTCAATTCTAAAACATATGCATTTTCGATTGAAGTGTGTATATCCGATATAATGGCAAGGTTCTCATCATCCGGATTCACACAACTTAGTTGCTTGAAAAAACATTTCCAATACTTATCTTTCTCTGTAACAACAATTGCGAAAACAAAATGAAATATCTGGAAATTACCATCATACGTTGTATCAGTTAAAATTGTTCCTCTGTACTTCCCATTTAAAAATGTACCATACGCAACAACAACTTTCTGCATATATTGAAACTCGTTGATGCTTTCACTAAATGCTATGAACATATATTTGAATATTTCTCTAGGATCCACCACGATTCTAGCATAAGTTTCAAGATTTTCCCGCTTTATCATGTATAGATAAGCCGAATACTTTTCATAGCCACTTCGCGGGAAGTCAAAAGATATATATTTTGCGACGACTTAGCGACGAATTACCAACGATTCTTCGCAAATTCGTAATAGCAACAAATCGTCGCTATATGCTGATTAGGACACATAGTTACATTCTCTTTGTTAAAACGTACAAGTTTCTGATCAAAAGTATGATTGCATGTTTTGCGACGAATTAGAAACGATTCCTCGTTAATTCGTCGCAAATCTCAAACACCAGATTTAGGATTTGAACCACCAAAACATTTTTTTATAAATTTTTTTAATACTAATAATGTAATGCTAGATTAAATAATGAACATAAGTTGTCAACTTCATCTATTTTCATATAAAAAAACATTCGTGTTTTTCTTTTTTGAGTTATTAACATGTTTTCATGTTTGTTTACACTTTTGAAATTGTACAAATCCATATAGATATTTGTTTAGGATTTTTATGGATTTAAATCCGAATCAGCAACGATAGGCATTTAGCAACAATTATACAAAATTAGCAACGAATATCATTGAACCCCTAAACATGTAACCCTTATCTTTTAAACCCCAAAACAAACATATTCGTTGCTAATTATCAACGATTCTGGGACGATTAAGAATTTCTTCGCCAAATCGTCGCCAACCTTTGATTTTTAGCGACGATTTTGTCCGTTGCAAATTCGTCGCAATATTATTCATCCCTAATTTCTTGCTAAAATAAGTTGCTACAATTCCAGTTTCATGCAGTGACCTCTCTCCATGTATCATACATGTCTTAACGTTCAAGCTAACAAACTACTAAAAAATCTATATCATGGCCATAAAATCTGCAGATATCATATCTACCACAAGCTAACAGACCCACTGGAAAATCTATAAACGATATCTTTACAAGAATACTTCAAAACATATATCCTAACATAAAATTTTGGAAAATCGTCTACTGATGTGGCTTTACCTT
Source organism: Cochlearia excelsa (assembly GCA_963556525.1). NCBI lineage: Eukaryota > Viridiplantae > Streptophyta > Magnoliopsida > Brassicales > Brassicaceae > Cochlearia > Cochlearia excelsa. Next base: position 30,266,829 of record OY748329.1, on the reverse strand, counting down.
CCACACACATCCTTTAATCCAACACTTTATTGAAATCATAGTCGGTGTTGATTAGTATACATCAAAATCAAAATTTTGAATAACACTAAACATCTTCAATACTTTTTTTAAATGCCCTTTGTACATAACGATTCACCCACTTTAAAATCTATTGAACTCATGTCAAACAAATTAAAATCAACATTGGTATCGCTTACGTATAACGACGAATCCCTTGGTATTTTCCTTGCTTTTTTCTTCTTTTTCATGTTTTTCTTTAGTGTCCTCCTCCGTATGAATATTTACATACTCAACAAAATTCTCATTATCGGAATCTTTTCCAACGGAGTCGTCACAATAATCGAATCTCGAATCATCGAGCTCATCATCATCGTCAACATCAACATCATGTTCAACATCTACATTGTCTTAAACAATAAATTCAAAATCTTCTTCAATATCTTCTTTTTCAACAACATCTTCTACATTTTCTTCCTCTATCGTGTCTTCATACTTCACCTCTTTAATTTGTGTATTCGAACTACCCTTATTGTCATACACAAATTCTTCATTAATATTCCATGAATTTACCTTACAAGAGCTTTTCGACAATTAAAGATCAACATGACTAACTTCTTCACATAAACGAAGCATATAAACTTTCGCAAGGTTGATATACAATTGTAATTGTCGCAAAATAAAAGTTATGAGCAGAGGAGTATCTTGAGGCAATTTCTCCATGAATTTATCCCCAAACATATAGATTAAACTTACATCATGCAATCCCAAGGTAAACTATAATCTTCGTACACCATCCAAATGAAATATGAAATAGATTTTTACCCGAGATGCGCACCAGGAAGACGAAGAACACAAACCAGTACTCGATGACGAGGACGACGACGAATAAGACGACGATGAAGGCAACAATGACGAAGAAGGCGAAGAAGGCGACAAAAGACTAGATGAAGGCCCACGAAGACAAGGTCGGAGAAGACAACAACGACGACAACTATTAACTAGGGATGATAAAATGGATATACACACATAGTAAGATACATGGACGAGGAAGATGACAAATGATGGGAAGACAACTATCAACTAGGGATGAAAAAATGGATATACACACGGTAAGTGTGGGTACGACGATTTGAATGGGATAAAAACTGGGAATCGGAGGCTCAATAGATCAAAGTAACAAAGGAAAATGAAGGTAAAAATAGTTTAAGAGAAGTTTATTTAGAAAAGATAATATGGGTTCTTTCTTGGGAATTAGACATGCCTTTTTCCCTTGCTCTCTCCTACTATTTATACTATGATTTACAAATAAAGACATTTAAGCCTTGGCTCATTAACACGGATTAAATGCATTCAAAGCAGCCGTTATGTCGTCATCGAACTCCCTAACCGTCGGAGTCCGCTCGCCTTCCCTCACCCTCTTGTCGAACTGATAGCGAATATGGGCCTCCCTTCGGCCCATCACTTTTCGGGGATTTCTAGAAAAACAGGCCCGCTCTTCTACTGGGCCTCAGCCAGCTTCTTTAGTGGGCCCGGGCACCAATTAGAGCACCAACAGAAGGCCCCCTAAGTTCGATGTTTTCCCGTCGAACTCATCGGACTTAGAGAGTCGAACTCATGCTCCTTGTCGAACTCTTCGACCGCCGAGAAGAAATGGATCGCCAATTAAAACTTCTCGGATCCCGAGGATTTCGCAACATTCGAACTCGGAGGAGTTAACCCTTAATTATTGGGAGAAAATCCCGCCAATTAGGTCTCCTCGGATCCCGAGTATCTCGCCATACGATACCCTAATAATTAAAAAATATTAAAAGGTAATGATTCGTTTTTTCAAAAAGGTGGGGCGGCACGGTTTCCGTAGCGTCAGGTGACGTCACTTTAAAATCGGGTGACATCACTTTTAATATTTGATTTAAATAGGCAGAAAAAGAAACGAGAGTCTCCTCCCTATCCTTTGCAAACATAAACTCGCTCATCCTTCAGAAAGAAAACAGCGAATCTTCGTCTTTTTTCTTCATACATCCAAAAAATTCCGACAAAAATGGCCCCCAGAGAACCACGACGGATCGTTACCCAGGCCAACGATCAATTTGGTCCCTACCAGAGTACGCTGTTGACGGAGAAATCCCTTGAAGTTCTTCGCCGCTCATGCGCGATTCCCGAGGCGGTGGAGCTGGTGCTGCCCCGTGAGGGCGAATCGCCGGAAAGTGTCCGCCCCGGATTCTGTTGCGCTTACGAGGCGTACTTCTCCGGAGCCGGACTGTCTTTCCCAATCCCGGATGCGCTGATACTCTACCTGCATCAGCTTGGTATCGCCTTCCCCCAAGCCTTGCCGAACTTCATCAGATCGGTGTTATGCGCCCTGACGGTGGCGGAGGAGACCGGATTTGTCTTTGGCGTCCCGGAGTTGATGGAGCTGTTCAGCGTCCGTATCTCGAAAACGAGCGGGACGTTCGCCATTTACCCCAACACGAACCGGAATCTGGTATTTGGCTTCCCTGAGAAGGACTCGGGCTGGATGGACCGGTACTTCTTTTTCCGCGTCACAAAGTCCTCCGTCGGGGACATGCACGAATTTATCGGCCGTAAATGGGCCACGACTTGCGGTAAGTTTTTTAAGTTTTTTTTTTTACGCTTCGACTTGGAAGAAAAATTGTTTCAAAAAGGGGCTTTCGCCTCGGCACCCTTTAGAGCTCTTAATAAAATAAAGTAGAACTTATTTCAGAGACCCAGACGCGCCTCGACGATCTCGCGCGCTTCGAAGACTTCTACCGGGTCGCTGTCGAAGCCTCGTCAAAGTGGAATTCCTTCTCGCTGGAGAGGATCCATGGGGCATGTGTCCGTGTGCGAGAGCGGACACTCAGAGAATCAGCCTCTCCGTAGGTGCTCGCGGAATCGTCTCCTCCGACCTACCGGGCGAAAAAAGAGAGAGAGGCTCGGCTTACGGCTCTGGCCAAGATCAAGAGGGAGGAGATCTCTGCTTTCAAGGCAAGCGGGGAGAAGCCTAGAGTCAGCCTGGTGGCCGACTGGGTTCTCCAAAGGACCCCGAAGGAGCTGAGGACCGTGGTGCCCCGCCTTGCGCGGAGGATGATGCGGAGGAGGAAGAGGAGGGTTTGGAGAGACGGAAGAGAAAGAGGGGAGCCGAGGACGCGGACTCGTCCCCCCGCAATGATTCGAGGACGAGGTCCAGGAGTGCGGACCCGGTCAAAACCCGCGATCCGAGCATGCCTCCTCCCGCTGCTCGCTCGGATCGCTCCGCCCCGCCTAGGGGCGTGAGCCAGACCGCTCCGCAACGGGTGACTCCTTGTCGCGATGGATCCAGCAGTGGATCGGCGCAGCATGCTGGAGACTCGAGCCGTACTCGGCGATCCGAGGACCGGCTTCTCGTCGTAAACGCGGAGAATCGGCGAGGTAAATCGTTAAAAACTGTGCTACAAAGATGTTTTGGATGCAACGATATGTTTGGCTAATTTGTTGATGTTTTCAGATCGCGAGCGCGTCTCCAATTTGTTCCGGACCTTCTCGTACCAGGGGCTCGAGATCCCCTCGCTGGAACATATGCGCGAACCGGTGATGGACCTATATGCCCGTCACTCGATCGCCCTAGCCGAGCTGCGATGCCTCTGCACTTCCCGTTGTTTTCATATGCGTATATATGTATGCTTTTTATTCTGATTCTCATCTGTGGCTATCTTCTGTTTCAGTCGGCGACGACCTTCAATCGTCTGCTTTGCGGCTACGAGGGGATGCTCACCGAACCTGGGTTTCTTCAGCTCGAACTGACGAGGGCCAAAGAAAAGTTGGCCTTAACTTTGCGATCTCTCGAGACCATGCGCATTGCGTCAGAGAAAAACGCGGACCGGCTGAGGCAGGCCGAGGATTACCGTCGCCAACGTGATGAGGCGAGGACGGCGGCTGTTGGACTGGAGACGAAGGCGGCCCTTATGCTCAAAAGGGCAGAGATCGCAGAGGAAAAGAGCTCGAGGTTTGAGAAGGGGCTGGTTGAGGCGGAAGAGAGTTCGCGGGCGATGTCAGTGAAATATGAGACCCTCCTCAAACTCCGAGATCACGACCTTCGGGTTTCCTCCCACGAAGCTAGACGCGGCGTCAAGGGCGTTGGGGCTTCGGTAGTGAACCAGGTGAGGGACCATCTCCTGCTCATGAGGAAACGCTCTCGGGTGGAACGCGAAGTGGCCGAGATCCGAGCCAACCAGGAGTTTCTGGTTGGGATCCAGAGGGGCGACTACCCCGATCTAGAGGCGGAGGCGGCGAGTATGGCCGAGGATCTGCCGGTGGTTGAGGCGAAGCTGGCCGCCATGCCGCTTCCCTCACTGGACTTGGACGAGATTGCCAGGAGGTTTGAAGACTCCCCGCCTTCTGAAGACGCGGTTGGCTGCGAGTCAGCTCTGGTTCTTGGGGAGCCGCAAGCGATCAGCAAGGCAGCGCCGTTGGAGGTGAGGCCACTGGCGTCGGCCCCCTTCGATCAATTTGGGTCAATGACTGCCAGCTTGACCGTCGAAGACGCCCTCAGCATTAGGGAGAATATTCGTCCCGAGGGGTCCGAGCCGCCGGTCACGGGTCCTGCCGAGGGGGGTCAAGAGGTCGCGTTTGCTGAGGAGGAGCCGGCGCAACCAGGGGCCGGAGAAAGCGGAGCGGTGGATGAAGAAGGTCAGACATGAATGTCGTCATGTCTTTAAACAGGGGCATGTCCCGAAACAAAAACTCATGTTTTTTTTATTATTATTATTATTTGCTACTATTTTACAAAGATAATTTGTTGAATAGATTATCCTATTTTAATTATGATGTCGTGGAGTCAGTCCCGTGGTTTTGTACGGTCTTGGTTGCACCTAGTTAAAACTCATCCGTTGTGTTTGGACTTAACTGGTTCACCTCATCCCAATCCTTTAGGTCGATCTGTACGTTTTTAGGCTTTGTTTTAATCGTCGAAACTCTTTGGTAGAGCCGTGTTGATCGTTTGCGAACCCTGAAGGTCGATACGTATCGCTAAGTTCCTTCTACCGAACTTTTTAGATATGTTTGGGTTTTTGACCGTTAGTTTTTTTGTTGGAATTGTGTTTGGTTGTTCGAGGACCTTAGAGGTCGAATCGTATCGTTAAGTTCCTTCCGTCGAACTGTTTAGAAGGCTTGGATATGTTTTGCTAAATCTTTAAGTTCTTTGGTAGAACTGTGTTGATCGTTTGCGAACACCGGGGTTCGATGTCTCGTTAAATCGTTCTTTAAATCGAACTGTTTTGACGGCTTAGATATGGTTTGCGAACACCGGGGCTTTCTCGATCGTTAAGTTGATCGTTCTTTGGTTTAGAACGGCTTAGATATGGTTTGTGTTGATCGTTCGCGAAGTTCCGGGGTTCGATCGCGCACCGGGGTTCGATGCGCATCGTTAAGTTCTTTCTGTCGAACTGTTTAAATGGCTTAAATACGGTTCGCTTTTTAATCGTTTAAGCTCTTTGGTCGAGCTGTATGGATCGTTTGCGAACCCTGAGGTTCGATGTGCATCGTTAAGTTCTTTCTGTCGAACTGTTTAGATGGCTTAAATACGGTTCGCTTTTTTGAATATCTTTTGTAGAGAAAAAAGATTTTATCTATTTATATAGCTGGACCCGATCAAATGATACGGGCTGCCTACGTACCCGAGTTGGGATCAAGCCTGAAACGTAGTTCGGTTTACAATAGAGCGAATTTAAGCATAAAATTTCTTGAGGTTCATGATGTTCCAAGGTCTTTTGACGTTGTTCCCTTCGGAAGTTTTTTTGAGACGGTAGACTCCCGGGGGCGGGATGATTTCGTGTACGATGTATGGTCCTTCCCACTTTGAGTCCGAGTTTGCCGGCGCGATATTCGGGCGGTGTTCTCAAAGACCTTTCTTAGTACTAGGTCTCCGACCGATAGGGTTCGTTGCTTTGTCTTCGAGTTGTAGTATCGGGATGCGGGATTGCCGATAGTTTTGAATCCCGATCATTGCTTGATCTCTCTCTCGAATCCAGGTTATCGAGGGATTCTCTTAGCATCTCGTCATTGTCCGCTTCGATCAGGGGATTCTGAGTTCGCCTGATCCCTGGGACTGCTGCTTCGGCAGGGACGATCGCTTCGACTCCGTAGACGAGGGAGAACGGTGTTTCTCCCGTCGCCCTGCGCGGTGTGGTCCGGTAGGCCCAAAGTACCCCTTCGAGATCATCGTGCCATCCTCCTTTGCGAGAATCGAGGCGCTTCTTGAGACTGTAGAGTATTGACTTGTTCGCTGCTTCTGCCTGTCCGTTTCCCTGCGGGTAGCGAGGTGTAGAGTATTGTACTTTTATTTTCCAGGTCTGGCAGAATTTTTCGAACTTTTTTGATATGAACTGGGAGCCGTTGTCCGTGACGATCTCGTACGGGAGTCCGTGCCCGCAAATGATGTTTTCCATAAGAACTTGCGACCTTTGTGTCGGTGATTGCGGAGTAGGCCTCGGGCTTCGACCCATTTGGAGAAATAGTCGGTCAAAAACGAGGAGGAATTTTCTTCCGTTGGTTGACTCGTGCAGCGGGCCGATGATGTCCATGGACCACCTCATGAAAGGGTAGGGGGCGGAGACGGATGACAATGGTTCAGACGGCTGGTGGATGAAAGGAGCGTGGCGCTGGCATTTTTCGCAATGTTGCGCATATTTAATGCAATCGTCGGTCAAAGTGGGCCAATAATATCCTTGTCGGCGAACCTTGGTGGCGAGGAGACGATGTCGGCGACTTCTCCGTGGACACAAAGGAGATAGGGCCCCTGGAAGCTCCGCTTGTAGAGCCCCCCCTCGATCATGCAAAACCTGGCGCTGATGACCTTAAGTTTTCGAGCCTCCCATTTTTCAGTAGGGACTTCGCCTTTCGAGATGTAGTTTCGGATTGGCGTCCGCCAGTCATCGATGATTGTTTCTGCTGCATGGGCGGACTCCTCCTGCTTCTTCCCTTTCAGGATCGCAAGGATCGGGCCAGTCGAATCGATGCTAGGTCGGTCGATGCATTCCACGGAGATGTTCCTTCTTATGTCAGGGTCGGAAGTTGATGCTAAAGCCGCCAGGGCGTCTGCCGAAGTGTTCTCGCCCTTAGGGACTTTGACGAGCTCAAACTTGTCGAACTCCTTGCAAAGTTCTTTGGCGATGGCGAGGTAGGCCTCCATTCTTTCGTCTTTGGCGGAATATTCTCCGGAGAACTGGCTTACAACGAGCCGGGAGTCGTAGAAGACCGAGATATTTCGACCCCAACGCCGATGGAGAGGCGAAGACCGGCGATCGGGTGCCTCGTATTCGCTTCGTTGTTCGAGGCGGGAAAACGTAGCCGAAAAGATTGCTCGATGACTTCTTGATTGGGCGATCGCAGCTTGACGTCGATCCCCGATCCCCGCTTGGATGAGGCCCCCCATCAACGTGCAAGATCCGGGGAGAGTATTCGTGGACCCGGGATCTTGTACGGGGAGTTCTACTATGAAGTCGGCGAGCACTGGGCTTTCGCGCTAACACGGGGTTTGTATTCCACGTCATACTCGCTGAGTTCGATTGCCCACTTAGAAATTCTTCCGGACTGGTTTCGGGGCCGTGTAGAATCGTTCTAAGGGGGTGCGATGTGAGCACTATGATCGAGTGGGACCGAAAATAGGGTCGCAATTTCCTTGTCGCCGTTACAACCGCGAGGGCGAGTTTTTCCATCATCGGGTACCTGGTCTCGGGGATCGGTTAGAGTTTTGCTTGTGTAAAAGATCGTTTCTGTTCGCCCCGATCTTCTCGTATGAGGACCGAGCCGACGCCGAAGGGGACACCGCGATGTAAAGAAAAAGGGGCTCTCCCTCCTCTCGGTTTAGCGAGGATCGGTGGTTTCGAGAGGTATGACTTTAGGCGATTGAAAGCTTCTTCACACCGCTCGTCCCAAACCCGGTTTTTTTGTTTCCCCTTAGAAGGTTGTAGAGGAAGAAGACATCGATCCGGTGATCGCGAGATGAACCTGTTAAGGGCTGCGATCCCTCCTGTGAGCCTTTGAGTTTCCTTTACGTTTCGAGGTGACGACATATTTAGGAGAGCGTTGACCTGGCTAGGATTCGCTTCTATCCCTCGCTTGGTGACTAAATACCCGAGGAATTCTCAGGAAGGTACGGCGAAAGTGCACTTTTCCGGGTTAAGCTTCATGCCATATTCTTTGAGGAGATCGAAACACTGTCGGAGGTGTTCGATATGCTCGCCCTGCTTTGACGATTTGACGAGCATGTCATCTATATAGACTTCCATGACTTCGCCCAATTGTTTCTCGAACATTCTGTTGACAAGTCTTTGGTACGTCGCTCCTGCGTTTTTGAGGCCGAACGGCATTACTTTGTAACAGTAATTTCCTCTGTCTGTTATGAAGGAAGTCTTCTCCTGATCGTCCGGATGCATCGAGATTTGGTTATAGCCTGAAAAGGCATCCATGAAAGATAAAAGCTCGTGGCCGGCCGTTGCTTCCACAAGTCGATCGATGTGAGGGAGCGGAAAACTGTCCTTGGGGCATGCTTTGTTGAGGTCGGTGAAATCGACGCATACTCTCCACTTCCCGCTTTTCTTCTTCACGACGACCGGATTTGCGAGCCATTCCGGATATTTTACCTCCCTGATCGATCCTAAGTTCAGGAGTCTCTGTACTTCGTCGTTTACAGCCTTGGCTCTGTCCGGCACCAGCTTCCTTCTTTTCTGCCTGACTGGCTTGTAAGTCGGGTCGACGTTCAGCTTATGAGTTATTATCGTTGGGTCGATCCCGGTCATGTCCTCGGGGCCCCCGGGGCAAACGAGTGTATGTTGCTGGTAAGGAACTGAATCGATTCGACCTTCGCGGATCCGAGAGCCGCATTCCAATTTTGACGGCTCGGGACGGATTGTTCGATCAATTGACACTTCGATACTAACGCCGTCGCCCCTCGGGAGCTTCTTTTCGGCCCCGCTGGGTCGAGCGACGTTGGCTAACTGTTATTTGACGGTGAGCTTGTGTCCGCTCATGTAGCAAGAGCGTGCGGTCTCCTGACTTCCGTGTATCTCTTCGACCCCTGTCGGGGTAGGGAACTTGAGGCACTGATGATAGGTCGAGGGTACCGCCTTCATCTGGTACAACCAAGGAGTTCCGAGGATAGCGTTGTACGCAGCAGGGCGGTCGAAGACCGTGAATTCCACGAGCTTCGAAATTCCTTTGGCGAGGACGGGAAGACGGATCGTTCCGAGAGACATAGCGGTCTCACTGGTGAAGGCGATGAGTGGGGCGGGGGCCCCCTCTACTTCTTCCATACTGATTCCCATCCTTGAGAGGGTGCTGAGAAAGATGAGGTCCACGGAACTGCCCGTGTCGATCAGAATTATGGACACCTCGAAGTTAGCGATGTCCAGTGAAATGACCACGGCGTCGTCATGGGGCCTGGCGAGGCGGAGTGTTTCCTTTTCTTCGAAAGTGATGACCGGTCCGTCGAGTATCCCGTATTCGGGGGCTTGGTTTCCCGACTTTCCTCTCGGTGCTTTTTGATCGAGTTCACCGAAGAGCTAAAAGCTTGGACCCTCCCATGATCATATCGATCCTTTTCTTGGGGGTTTCTTCGTCCTCGTTATCGGCCTCGACTCCTTTGGGCGGTGCGCCACCGACTCCGACGGAGGAAAGTCTGCTTCTTTCGGCCTGAGCGATGGTTTCGAGGTCAAAATCAGCGAGGTCACCGGTTGACCACTTCTCCATGAGGATGGTTTTTAAACGGTAGCAGTCTTTGGTGTCGTGGCCTTTTACCCCGTGGAGCTCGCAATAAGCATCCTTGTCTCTGACCCATTTGTTGCTTGGCAGCGAACCGCCTCGCTTTCCCCCGGAGTCTTTGCCCACAGCGAAGGTATGCGAGCTTCCGCTGGCTCGGCGGTTGTCAGGTTTCTTGGATGGACTCTGGGGAGTGGTCTTAGGAGGCGGTCGATACTTCTTGCTTATCGCGAGCTTATCTTCTTCGAGCTCCATCCGTGCCGTGGCCCGGTGAAGTGCATCGTGGATACTGGTGGGCTTGTTGATCACGATCTCCTCGCGGAAGCGTGACTCGTGCCGCAGGCCATGTTTGAGGCGGAGATCGCCGTGGAATCGGTGATTCCGGTAATCTGGGACGGGATTTCCTTGAACTTGGTTATGTATTTTCTCGGGGGGCTCGGCCTGCTCCCGAACGTGGTTCCACGAGGTCGCCGTCGGAGAGTCCCCGGTCTATGAAAATAGAATATTGTTTGATGAAGGCGGTGGTGAAGTCGGTGAAGCTATCGATCGAGCCAGGTTCGAGGTGGGTGAACCAGACTAAGGACGGTCCGAAAGGTTCTCGGGCTAACGGCCCTACAAAGGCCGTCGTCTTGCTCATGCTCCTCGAACTGTACCCGCCCAGCGGCGATGCGAAACGCGGTGAGATGCGTCTTGGGATCTCCGACTCCGTCGTAGGACGGGAGTTTGATCTTTCTCGTATCGCGGACACGCAGCGATGCGATCCTCCGAGTAAACGGGGTTCGCCTGGTTTCTTCAATAACTCGATTGATTTCTGGAGCGGAGCTTATTGCTTCGTGGATCTTTGAGTTTATTCCTCGGATCTCGGTTCGGATCTCCTCGAAATCTTTCCCGGCCAGGTCCGCTCTGCGCAAGGCTTCGGTGCGGGTCGCAGAAGTCGGTGTTGGCTCCTCGGAGTTTTGTCCGTCATTCGCCGTTGCCAGCCGAGTGGGGGTGCCACCGGTGTTCTGCTCGTTAGGGGGTTGGAGACTGGTAAGCACGCCTTCGATCTTGTCGAAGCGTTCGGTTAGGGTAGAGGTCGCCTTCTGTTGTTCGGTGATTACCTTCTGGAGGTCAGTGAGCAACTGGGCGAAGTCGACAGATGAGACGTTTTGAGAGTTGGTGACATCCATGAAAAAAGATTTGACTTTCCTCTGTTATGAATTAAAGATGATCTATCAATCCCCCCTCCTTCTAGCGCCAAATTGTGGGTACGACGATTTGAATGGGATAAAAACTGGGAATCGGAGGCTCAATAGATCAAAGTAACAAAGGAAAATGAAGGTAAACATAGTTTAAGAGAAGTTTATTTAGAAAAGATAATATGGGTTCTTTCTTGGAAATTAGACATACCTTTTTCCCTTGCTCTATCCTACTATTTATACTATGATTTACAAATAAAGACATTTAAGCCTTGGCTCATTAACACGGATTAAATGCATTCAAAGCAGCCGTTATGTCGTCATCGAACTTCCTAACCGTCGGAGTCCGCTCGCCTTCCCTCACCCTCTTGTCGAACTGATAGCGAATATGGGTCTCCTTTCGGCCCATCACTTTTCGGGGATTTCTAGAGAAACAGGCCTGCTCGTCTACTGGGCCTCGGCCAGCTTCTTTAGTGGGTCCGGGCACCAATTAGAGCACCAACAGTAAGATACATGGACGAGGAAGATGACAAGTGATTGGAAGAAAACAAAAGATGAGATTGAATCTATAATTACTATTTCACCACATAAATTTTGAGTTTTTAGGTTGAAGGGACGCACATAGACACAAATACAACATAGTGAAGAAAAACGAGTGCACTTACCAAAACAAATCTACAATACTTACCAACAAATCAATAAAACACACTAGATTGATTTAATAAAGAGTTTGACATTTTTTAGTGCAGAGAATTTAATTAAATCTATTGTAAATTTATAAAATCTACAAAACGTTAAAATAAATCTGTTGGAACTCGTTTTTGACAAGTGGCTTAGGTCAGGTTTTCGTTTTAGTTTCCGGCTAATATAGTTAGCGGAATGAACGGATTATGGGCACGATGTAATCGTCGCCGTGAGCACTATATGATAGTGTATTAATATGTCAAAATCGTAGTTGTTTTGAATGAGAAATGGAAGTTCAAAGTGAGTGATTAGAAAGCTTGTAAAGTTTCTAAATTTGGCTAAGTGTAAAAACTAACAAATATACTACTTTGAAAGTTAGAGGTGAAATCCTTTAATATATAATGTGGAAAGATTTTAATAATGTTTAAAATTTTATATACACTTTGGTGTATTGGAAAGAGGAAATATCCGAACCGGATTTAAGATCCGGACTTCGGAATTGGCAAATGGGCCAACGGTCTAAAACAATATAACTTTGTGGCCCATATTATTTTGTTGAATAAGTCAACAAAGAAAATATCTCCTCATTGATTTTTGTTCAACAAAATTAAAGTGTGATTAATTTTGTAACATAAAAATGAAATTAAAATGAGAATAAATTCTCATGACTCCACATTTGTAACTCCCATGGAGTTTGGCTATAAAAGAAGACATCTTCTATTCTCATTTTATATACATTGAGAAATATGTTCTTTGAGAACAAATATACATTCACACACAAGTGTCAAACACTACATACAATCTCTCACATTCTGTTCTTGTTTTTAAAGAGTACACCACATTTTAAGGTTCGCAAGATTATGATTTTGGGTGATGCAAATCATAATAGTCATGCAGTTTTATCCTGGGATTCGGAACGCCATGCAACCGTCACACTACGGGCGTTTACAGAATTAAGGAAAGAGATCTTGATCTCGACTCTGCAATTCGTCTTTCCAAATTCTTGTATCGGTATTTTTATTGTAATATTGTAATTTAGTTACACATTTTATTCACAAATATTCAGTTTGCCCATTTGTAGAAGTTGCGCTCCTACAAAATCTACACCACATACGTTTTGTAGATTTTTCAAACGCAGAAAAATCAACCAAACAATGTGATGTAAATTTATAAAGTTTGTCGTAGATTTATAAAAATATGTCGCAGATTTATTAAATATGCCGCAAATTTATTAAATATGCCGCAAACTTTATAACTCTACTGCAACCTTTATAAATGTACTGCAAACTTTATAAATGTACTGCAAATGTTTTAAATTTAATGCATATTTTTTAATTTACATCACTTGAAAAAAATCCACAACACATAAATCTACAACGTAAGGGACTAAATCTACGATAGATTCTCAAAAGATTGAAAATGATGTGACAAAACAAATCTAGAAAATGTGATTGAACAAATCTGTTGCATATTTGTTCTCGCTTACGGTGGCAATTTCGTAAACAAATTTTCATTTACCATCAAACGAAAGGAATGATCCTTTAGATACCAAAATTTAGAGCTGACATTCTAGTATAAAAAGTAAGTCCGTTTTTGCAATAAAAATCAATTTGTAGGTTAGTTTAGTTTTTCTCTATATAAGTCAAACCTATTTTTGTTTTCCAAAGACTCAATAAATTTCAAAATAAGAGAATTGATTTATGGTAAAAAAAAGGAGTGACGGAAATAAAATGGATAGACACATTAGAAATTCAAGTGTTAGTTAATCTATGATAGAATTCACGCGTTGTGAGTGATATTCGTTAAAATTTTAAAATAATTTCAAAGAACAAATCATAATGACTTTATAATGGTTTGAGATTGATCTTGTGAAACATTTTATTATTGTAAAAGTTATTTGGTTTGATATCGGATATAACTACCCATTTTTATATTTTAACAAACTAATGAAAATGGTTTTGTTCACGGAAACCATTTGTGTCTTGATATTTTAGTTTTTTTTTTATAAAATTGTCGGGTTTATATTAAAAAAACTACTTCTAATTTTTCTAACCATCTTTTAAAGAAAATTAAAAATTGTTGTGAACCTTCTTGAGCTTCTTTACTTTTAATCGATATTTTCGATGCCACAATATGTTTACTTTTGTAGGAATTCACAAAACTACACTCTTTCAACCCTTCATTCACAAAACTACACCTAATTTAATATTTTTACATATGACACCCTTTCAAAATTTTAAAAGTTTGATTTACCTTTTAAAAAATTACGAAAATTAAAATATTTTCATTTGGGTTCGCTAGTTAGTGTTTAGGGTATAGTATTAAGGGGGTAGGATTGTGTGGGTAAGGTTTATGAGGAATTCACAAAACTACACCTAATTTAATTTTTTCACAAAACTAAACCCTTTCAAAATTTTAAAAGCTTGATTTAACCTTTTAAAAATTACCAAAATTAAAATCTTTTCATTTGGGTTCGCTAATTAGTGTTTAGGGTATAATATTAAGGGAGTGGGATTGTATGGGTAAGGTTTATTTGAATTTAATTTTGAGTGTTTAGGTGTAGTTTTGTGAAGTATTTAATTTTGGAAATGGTGTAGTTTTGTGAAACGTAATTCAAAGGGTGTAGTTTTGTGATTCTCCCAAGGTTTATTTAGATTTAATTTTGAGTGTTTAGGTGTAGTTTTGTAAAGTAATTTTGAAATAGTGTAGTTTTGTGAAATTTAATTCAAATGATGTAGTTTTGTAATTCTCCCTTACTTTTGTTTTATGTGGATATCTTAACATGTCTTTTAAATTGCATCATATTTTAAATTGCATCATATTTTGTTTTGTTTTTTAGTGTATTGGATGATTTAGATGTGTTGTATGAGAGTTTTGTTTTTTCGATGGATATTTTTTAACCTTTTTACATAACAATTATTCTAACATTTGGTTGTAGAATATTATTGATATACTTTATATTATTATTGTGAATACGCGGGTTTGTAAATTACCCGTAAAAAGAGAAAATTGAAACTAAAAAATTAAAAACAAAATTAAATCATTCAAAATTATTAAAAAAAAAGAAATAAAGTAACATTCATGAAACCTCTAATAGTGATACAATAATAATATTTGATTTACAATTAATTTATCCAATATGGTATAAATATCTTGTTTTTATTATATTCGTATTTGGATTATGTTTTAATAATTTTATTAATAGTAATTATTTACTTACATATAAATAATATATGGGACAATTACAAAACTACACATTTTGAATTACATTTCACAGATTACACCATTTTAAAATAACTTTCAAAAATATACATAAATCTTCAAACTTAAATCTAAATAAACTTTATCCACACAATTCTACCCCTTCTAATACTAAACCCTAAACACAAATTATAGCGAACCCAAATAAAAATATTTTAATTGTGGTAACTTTTAAAATGGTAAATCAACCATTTAAAATTTTAAAAATGTATAAATATTTAAAAAGAAAGAAAGGATTGAAAGGTTGTAATTTTATGAATTCTTCGTAATATATAACTTTTGACTGAATGCATTAAACATAGACTATATATTGAATGTTATTTAATCATGTTGCCACGAATAACCAAACAATTACTTTAGTAATTAAATCTAATTCAATAAGCAATATAGTTAAGTATTAGTTTTTAAACAAATTTTGAATAAATATGACTAATTTTTTTAATATATCTCAACGTATTGATAAAATATTTTATTGAAAGGCAATGATTAAATCAAAATTACTTTTCGAAAAAAATTGTTCTTAAAGATGCTGATATATTAACGACACCTTGATATGTTTTAAACTTTTGATGAGAACACTTTTGATAAGTACAATGTTATAATTACCAAAAAAGAAAATTTTTATTATTTTCCATGACACATTATTCATCTTAGAACTCTATTTTTTCTTGCAAATATTTCAATTTAATTGTTTAAATACACAAATAGGTAGTAAGAAAAAATAAAATATTAATTTAAAATCAAAAGTTAGCAATTATTGTCGTGGAACTCGTGAGCAATCTTGATCGTTTATATAAAAGTTAGCAATTGTCGTTGTGGTACTCTTGAGGATTGAAATCGTACTATTTTTATTTATTATGGTAAGTTTATCATAACGTTTTACTTGGTAGGATAAATACTGAATAATATAACTAACTTATTTTATAGGGAGAATCACAAAACTACACCATTTGAATTACATTTCACAAAATTACATCATTTCCAAAATACTTCACAAAACTACACCTAAACACTCAAAATTAAATTCAAATAAACTCTACTCAAACAATCCTACCCCCTTAATACTATACCCTAAACACTAATTAGCGAACCCAAATGAAAAAAAATTAATTTTGGTAATTTTTTAAAGGTTAAATCAAGCTTTTAAAATTTTGAAAGAGTGTAAATATGTGAAAATATTAAATTATGAGTAGTTTTGTGAATAAGGGGTTGAAAGGGTGTAGATTTGTGAATTCCTCTATTTTATAAATATTTTTTAATAAAATAATTTTTTAATAACTTAAACTTACGACTATATTATGTAATAATTTTTAGAGTGATTTACAGAAATAAACACTTATGTTAAGATATCTTTCAAAAAGAGGCACTTAGGAAATAAGGTGTACTTTTGTTGTTACTTTTGTTATTTTTGGACGTTTTTGCCCCTGAGATTTGTGGAGGCAAAACCTGCCTACGTTCCCTCCAATTGGATGACAACTAAACTGGTTAGATTTGCATTTAATACGTTGTCAGCTCGTTAACCCGTGGACAATAGATGTGATTCAACAGTGATGTGTTGGCAAAGCATCAAACCATCCACAATTTTGTAATTATTGTTATCCGATGGTTGATATTTAATACTTTCAAATTATTAATTTAATAAATTTAGAAAAATGGGAATTGTTGAACGTTGATGTTGAGTTTGTTTTCCATGATAATTACACTTCCATAAAAGTTTATCTCCCCTGGAGATCCTTTGATTTTAACTTTGTTGGTAAAAAAGGTAACATAATTTTTAGTTTTCTAAACAAGTTTATATTTAAGAGAACTCTACTTAATGTATCATAAGTCTCTGTTTTTGGAACAAGTATGATTTGATCTCCTATTTTTTTGTTTTTGTTATGACATGGACAAATCTCAATGGACCACCAGGCGATGGTCATGTGTGGGGAATGGCGATGTGGCAGAGAAGACATATGGGAATTCATCGTGGACAAGCAACACTTTGGAAGAGTAGTCAGCATAAGAGACAATATGTCTTTGGTAGACCTGAAGAGATGTTGTTTGCTTGAGTTTTTTGGTTACGTCGAGGGGGAATACTTTGTGTTTGGATTAAGCTATTGGCCGCCGAATAGCTTGGAACTAGCAACAGGGCTTAAGACACCACATGTTTTACTCACAAGCGACGGAGGAATCGAGTTTTTTCTGAAGCATCTTCGCGTAAATGGTTGTATAAATCTCTGTGTTAGATTTGTAAAGACAACAAATCGCAGCCATTCGAAGTCTATAGACGGTTCTAGTGGATTCCGGACTCCTGGTCAGCAAAAAAGTTGTGGAGTTAAGTTTGATGCCACCTGCAGTTTGATTAGTGATGTGGAAGGGGTTGCTTCATGTTCTGGATCGAGAACTAAACCTGTTTTACTTGATGATGACGAGATGGTTAAAGCAACCGAATTAGTTGAAGCCCGATTAAGTAGAGAGAGTGTTTACCTGGAAGACAGCGATGATAATGAATGGGAAGAAGAGATATGTGCTATGCACGAAGAAGATGTGTCTGAATTGTTGGTATAGAGCCGCGAGGGTACGATACCGAATTTTGGGGGCCTTTGTTAGAAAGTGTTTATGGTGGGTCTAATGCAGTTGAAATTTTGTGTCCTGATGTTGATGGTACTCCTGAAGTTCGACCTTCTAAAAGTACCCGTTTATTTGACAACTCTTGTGGAGAAGGTATTTTAGATGGGAGTTCTCAGATGGAGATGGTTGATGCTGAGTCGAACAACATGCCTGTTTTTGACCTGAATCTCCCTGGTCAAGCAAATGTGGAATTTAACGTATCGACAGACACCAACATTCGTCCACGTAGACTGGAGGATGTGGACGACGATGAGTTTGATCTTCCGCCTATGTTTGATGATACACGGTATGAGTGTGATGAGATCCCTGATTTAGATGTTGATGGAGCAGAAGACCCCATGCACGTTGGCAAGCAATTTGGAAGTAAGTCTGACTGCCAAATAGCGTTGGCAATTTATGCAATCAAACAACAATTTTATTTCAAGCAAACTACAACAAAAAGAGATTATTTTGTTGTCACTTGTGCGGATACAAAATGCGATTGGCGTGTGATGACAAAAGAGGTTAGCGGATGCGGATATTATGAGATTCGTAAAGCAAACCTAACTCATTCTTGTCCTTTAGAGACAAGGGATGGATACAAAAGGAAAGCGACTTCCCAGGTTATTGGACATGTATTTAAATCGAAATTTGGAGTAGGATTGGGTGGTCCAAAGCCTATGGACCTGCAGCAGCTAGTTCTCGAGGAGTTAAGGTTGACCTCTTCTTTATATGAAATGCTACAGAGCAAGAGAGAAGGCTATATTCGAGGTCCGCGGGACTGAAGAAGAGTCATACACAAAGTTTCCTATTTATCTATACATGCTAAAATTGGCCAACCCAGGTACTGTAACTCATCTGGAAACTCGAATGGATGAGGATGGGGTGTGTAGATTCATGTACACATTCCTCGCTTTTGGTGCCTCTATTGTGGGTTTCCGAAGGGTTAGACGTGTATTGGTTGTTGATGGGACTCATCTAACAGGGAAGTACAAAGGTGTACTACTGACGGCGAGTGGACAAGATGCAAACTGCCAAGTCTACCCACTAGCATTTGTCGTTGTGGATAGTGAGAATGTATTGGCATGGACATGGTTCTTTGAGAAGCTTGAAGCTATTATTGCAGACAGCTCACAACTCACTATAATATCGGACCGACATAGTGCAATTTATGCGGCGAAGAAGAAGGTGTTTCCAAAGGCGCATCACGGAGCTCGTCTTGTCCACGTGGCACGGAATGTAAGCTCAACGTTCCAGCACAAAGGTTTGGGTCGGTTGGTTATAACAGCTGGATTTGCCTATAAAGTTGGTACATTTAGAGCCGAATATGCAAAGATATGTGCAATTAGTGTTCGATGTGCAGATTATTTAGCGAAAATGGGTGTTGCCCATTAGACACGTGCTTATTTTGCGGGAGATCGATACAACATTATGACTAGCAATATAGCCGAGCAGTTGAATAAGGCTCTTAAAACAGCTAGAAGAGAGCCTATTGTTGAACTGCTAAGATTCATCCAGGCAATGATGAGCCGATGGTTCTGTGCTCGCCGGAAGAAAGCGAGTATGCAGAGGGGTATATTAACCCCGGAGATTGATAAACAATTAACTAAAATAATGGCAACTATGAAAGGGAGCAAAGTTAACAGTGTGTCTAGTTGGAGTTGTGAAATACTAGGGATTTATGGGGCAAGACACCACGTTCAGCTAAAGGAGAAAAAAGTAGTTGCAAAGCGTATGACAAGTTAAAGTTACCTTGTGGACATGCTTTGATCGCTGCCGATAGTTTGGGTGTTCCAATCGGAACTCTTGCTGATGATTGTTTCAAAAACACGGCTTGGGTAACGCAATACGCACTTTTGATAAACCCTGACGGCGATGCCAATGATGTAATAATACCAGAGGATGTGATGTCGTTGATGCCCGCCCCACCGAAGACGAGAAGGCCATCAGGACGTCCTAAAGAAGTTCGGATTCCTTCTAAGGGAGAATTTGTAAGCCATATGTTTTTTATTACCCTTTCTTCCCTTATGACTGATGTATTGTAGACTTTATAACCTCACTTTTGGATAATTTGTAGGGTTCGAAGATAAAGAAGAAGGTGGCTAACAGGTGCACAAGATGTCATTTGGAAGGACACAATAGGAGCACGTGCAAGAACCCAATATAAGTTGGTGGTATGGGTATCCACTAGCCTTCGCAACATTGTTTTTTTGATGGTTTATGGATACTTACGCAACCATTGTTGGGGCAGGCGTATTTTGATATTGTTGCCTTTTTTGGAAACATTTAGATGTGGAAGAGAGATGTTATCTGCTGGTTAGTTAGCATATGTGTTTTTAATTATTCTAGTTGTTATGTTTTTTACAAAGTAGACCAATGGTGCGTGGACATGATATGGTGGATCATCTGAAAAAGTTGGGGCAGGCGTACAGGTTTTGGTTTTGGGTATTTTCTGAGAAGAGAACATCTAAATGATAATAGGTGAGCTGCCTAATCATTGAATATAACAGGCAACTTAAAAAAGATTGTGATTTCTTACATTAATAGGGATGTAGGTTTGTGATAGCATACATAAAATTTCTTACAAAATACAAAATTAAACATTAATAGATAAGGAGTTTCGAAATCAGCATTTTACATCAACCGTTGTTTATTAAGGTTATCTATTACGATCCGTAATTGCTGTAGGCAATCAAAAGACAGACAACTAAACCGATACTGCAGAACATAGCCTTCTTAAATTTTTTCTTCATTGCATCAATGCCTGAATTTATCTTCATAACCCAGTCATCTAACTTCGCTTCCATCTTGGTGGCCCTAAGATGGGCCAAATGAAACTCTTCTGTGACAGCTACATCCCACCACTTCCACACATGACAGTCACCGTCCTAAGGAAAATAGGAAAATCAATTAGATTATTATATATATTTTGGCTTAAATTATAATTTTAAGATTACATTGCTTGCCCGGCATGTAAGAAATCGTCGTCCTGGATTTGTTGCAGTGTTGGATGTCATCACTATAACATCCCTTCCACAGTAGCATAGTTTAGTAAAACCCATATCCTCCACCTTGGCATAAGGATGGAAAGAGCTTCTTCCAGATCCGACCATGGAACTTGTTACCACTGGGTCGCCGCACTCGAATCCCGGAGCTTCGGACGAATTACTCAAGCTGTAGCTAAAGGTTCTACCCATATTTGATTTCATGTGAGATTCTATGTGCCTATTAGTGTTAACCTAAGTGAAATTTGCAGTTTTTATGAGGTGAATTGATGAGTAGGGTTTACAAGGACTGAAACGGTGCGTATTTGGTTTTTTTTAATTTTTTTAATTTTTATTCTGTAATTGTTAACACACACATCGATGCGGATATTTTAGTATTTGATGTGTTATGTGGTTGTGGTGTAGTGGAAGTTGTTCATGTGGGCCAGACTGAGGTGTGTGTGTTTTGGACATGTTATTGTATCTTTGCACACCAGTATGGATTTGTGTGGATAGGATTATGTGGATAACATGGATATAGTGTGGCTGTAATGGACAATGGTGCGTGGATTGAAATTTGTGTACTTATGTGTCGATATTTCTCCAATATAGTGCGTGGATGTGTGTCGCTAGCCATGGTGACGTGATAACTTGCATATTTTACACATTTTACCTTAGGTTATGCATTAGAACTCATTCATTTAGGTTGCATTTAGTGTCATATAGGTTGCATTTTGGTTTGTTTTGTGTATTTCAGGTTTTGGAGCATAAAGACGGTGAAAGTGATGAATTTAAGCCAAAAAGAAACCGATACACTTGCATCGGCATGTTGTATCGGTTTTCGTTGGCCGATACTCCCGACGAAAGTTTGCCGAAGTCCGTATCGGGCCAAGCATATCGGTTTCGGTGGCCGATATAGAAGACAGAAGTTTCGCCGAAGCTTGTATCGGCCAAGCATATCGGTTTGGAGTGACCGATACAAGAGAAAAAGACCCAAAGACACATATCGACTTGTTGTATCGGCTTAGCCTGGCCGATACGAAGAAAAACGTAGCCGAAGGAAGACCGCCGAAGCGCATATCGGCCAGCTTGTATCGGTTTGCTTTGACCGATACAGCTGCGAAATTTTATAAGCAATTTGGTTTTTAATGTGTAAAAAGGAAAAACCAATTCCAATTTCGGTTTCCTTTATTTTTATTTTTCGGTTTGGATTTTATATTAGGGCAGAACTACACAGCCACGACCTATCTTGTTTTTATCATCGTTTGTTTTGTTTTTGAGACTTGGAGGAGATTTCTTGGTGATTGCTTCTTGGCCACCTTGTAATCTTCATCATCATCATTCAATAAGAGTTTTCTTTACCCTTTATTCTCCTTGTTTTTGTTTATGCTATTGATATCTATAAACCTAATTGCTATGAGTTTCAACATGATTTGTGAGTAGTTCCAAATAGACAATTGGGTTAGGGTAAAAGGGGTTTGATTGAATCTAGGATAGATAATTGTCTAAAACTTAATTGATTAAAAACTTTAGTCTTTGGTAACAGCCTTAAAGCTTTAATCGAGTTGGTCATTCGATTATCGAACCCAGGAAGCTTTATGAATCGAGAGATTATAAAGCCTCCTGAACAATTACCTTAGAACCAAGCCTAGCTTAACCGAGAGATCTGTGTTAATAAGCTTGGTGGTTAGAATTGATTTGTCCTTAAAGTTTCTCGACGATTAAACTATCCAAGACATTGTTTTAGTTTAATTGTTGAGAAAAGGATCATTGCCACGAGAGTGGATTGATCTAAAATCGTTTTCAAAACCTTAAAATTATTTTTGTAAAAGACAATTTTAAATCCAAAAGTTTAATCATCCTTTAAAACACCTTAACCTGATTGTTTAGCTTTTTATTAATCTTTCAAACCCTTTAATTCCCGTTTTTCGTTTTGTTTAACATTCGGTTACAAAGTCACTCAAACAACAATCTTTTTGATCACACTTAAACTGAGTTCGTTTCACACAAATTCAAATAAATTGTTTGCTCCTGATTTGGTTTGACATCTTAAGTACTACAATTAAGACATTAGATTAAACGGGGTAAAATCTCGTTTATCAAATTGGCGCCGTTGCCGGGGAACTCGAACAATTATTAGAATTTCGAAACTACTTGGGATTAAGTTTCCACTTCGTTACTAACTTGTTTTCTTTCCTTGTGATTTTCGTTTTGTAGGTGTATGCAAAGAAGAAGTCACCGACAAAGTGACAAACTTTGCTCTTCTTCGTACATCAAAGCACACGAAAGAGCTATCTCACGAGAAAGAAGAACCCAGCCTCCACTCCGACTCATCCACATCGACACTTCGGGTTCGATTCGAATTCGAGATGGGTGACGCAAACAACGCACCTAACGTTGCACGCACCATTGGTACAGCGGATGTGCCATCAAACATCACAAACCGTAGTGGCATCACACCACCAGCCATCGCCAACAATAACTTTGAGATAAAGTCTAGTCTCATTAACATGGTGTCCAAGCAACAAGTTCTACGGGCGCCTAGTGAAGACCCCATCGATCATCTTCACCAGTTTGACATGCTATGTGACACGGTGAAGATCAATGGTGTCAATGAGGACATGTTTAAGCTGCGTTTTGTTCCCCTTCTCACTCGGGGGACAAAGCACACATATGGCAGAAAAACCTTGTGAAGGACACCATACAGACTTGGGAGGCATGTAAAACGGCTTTTCTCACAAAGTTCTTCTCGTGGTGAGGACATCAAAGCCGCGAAACGAGATCTCCGCTTTCGCACAAAAAGACCAAGAAACGTTCAGCCGAATCTTGGGAACGATTCAAGGGTTACACGGTGAGATGCCCGCACCACGGTTTCACGGGGGAGAGCCTACTCAAGCACGTTCTATCGCGACCTAAAACCGAAGTTCGTGATGCTTCTCGATTCAGCCTAGCCAAAGAAATTTCCTTGGAAAGACGGAAGCCGATGGACAGCTTTTGGTTGAGAACTACGCCCTTAGCGATAGCAACTACGGAGAGGATTATGATCGCACCATCCGCAACTCAGGGAACGATGAGCAGTTTAAGAGAGAGATAAAGGCGGTGAATGAGAAGCTGGATAAGCTACTCATGTCCAACCTAGTGGGCATAAACTACGTTGGTAGTGGCGATGAACAAATACCCCCAACCGAGGGGAATCAAGAGGAGATCAACTACATGGGTAATCGAACGGCCGGCGTTTCAACAACTACTCGCAGCACCCAAACCTCTCCTACCGCAACAATAACGTAGTCAATCCCCAGACCAGGTCTATCCCCAAAGCTCAACAAGGAGGTTACCAAGGTAAACCTCAATACAACCAGGGGGATACGCACCGAGACCACCACCAAACCGTCCTCCGGCTACAACAACCACCCCGGTACTCAAGGAGCACTGCATCACCAGCTCCCCAAGGTGATCAAACCGCTCACTGTTAAAGCAAATCCTTGACGGCCAAACCCGTAATCACTTGGAGTTTAGCACGTTCAAGAAGGAAATTCGAGGCAAAAGTTGACAACTCGTACCACGATCTCAACGCAAAGTTTGAATCAATGAGCTCGCACCGAAAGCTCGGATAACCAAGTGGGCAGATCACGTCATCCTCCAAGCGACCAATGGGTCAACTCCCGTGGAAACCGAAGCCAACCCGAAAGAGTATGTCAACGCTCTACATCTTCGTAGTGGCCGACAATTACCTTTCGGTGATCGCATCGAGGACGATGCGGAACAGGTGGGGGGAGGTGGAACGATCCCACGAGGCGATACCACGCTCTTGGATGAAGAAAGTGGAGAAGACGGTAAAGAGGAAGATACAGGACACCTGTATCGACCAGGAGTATCGGCCACGGTTGGACGATATCGGCCACAAGTATCGGCCAAGGACAAGGCCGATACGAGCGATAAGGAGACAGGACACTCGCATCGGCCAAGTGTATCGGTTCCGGAAGACCGATATCGACCACCTGTATCGTCCAAGGACAAGGCCGATACAGAAGAGAAAACTGCCAAACCGAAAAAGCCGGCCTACGCTACGTCCCCTTACGTGCCTAAGCTACCTTTTCCGGGTCGAGCTAAGAAACAGCTGCTAGAGAAGTACAAAGCGCAGTTTGAAAAGCAAATGAAGGAAGTTCAAATTGCCATGCCACTCGTCGATGCCTTTAAACTCATCCCTCACTATAGCAAGTTTCTAAAGGATGCGATCAAGAACAAGTTTCAGGACTTCGACGATACAGTAGTCCTCTCGCACGAGTGCAGCGCAATCATCCAACGAAACAGCCCTAAAAAGCTGAGTGATCCGGGGAGTTTCACCATACCATGTGCCATCGGCCCCTAGGTTTTCGAAGGATGCTTGTGCGATTTAGGAGCTAGCGCCGGCCTTATGCCGCTGTCCATTGCACGAGACTTGGGTTCTCATCCTTCAAACCAACCAGGATCTCCCTTGTACTTGCCGATAGGTCGGTAAGGATACCCGCGGGTGTGTTAGAGGACATTCCGGTCAAGCTAGGGAACGCTTTCATCCCCACAGATTTCATCGTCTTGGCGATGGATGAGGAACCTAAGGACCCTCTTATCCTCGGTAGGCCATTCCTAGCCACAACCGGAGCGATTATAGATGTGAAGAAGGGTAAGATTGATCTGCATCTCGGAGAAGACCTAGTCCAAAGGTACGACATCAACGATACGATCAAGAAACCGACCATTGATGGGCAGATTTTCTACATCGACTTGATGGATGAACTCGCGGATGAATTCTTGGAGGAGTTAGCGACGGAAGACGAGCTTCAGCTTGCCATGACCACCTTAGAAGAAGGAGGTCGAACAGTGAGAGGAGACGTGATGGCAGTCCAGAAAAGAATCGACTCCCACCCCATCGATGTGGAAGCCGAGTTTCTTGTCCTGCCTGAGGCAATTACATACGATGCCAAGGCGATGACGACGGACAAAGATGCTAACAATGGTAAGTCTAGAGATGACGACGACTGGAGCGAACTCAAAGCGCCAAAGGTAGAGTTAAAACCCCTTCCCAACGGGCTAAGGTACGTTTTCTTGGGGCCTAACTCCACCTACCCGATAATTATCAACGCTGCGCTTAGCGACGACGAGGTTAAAACTTTAACTCATGAGCTAAACAATTTAGGAAGGCAATAGGTTATTCTCTAGATGATATCAAAGGGATTTCACCCTCTTTGTGCATGCACCGGATACATCTAGAGAACGAATCTATGTCCTCAATAGAACACCAACGTCGGCTGAACCCAAACCTCAAAGAAGTTGTTAAGAAAGAGATAATCAAGCTATTGGATGCGGGGATAATTTTCCCAATATCCGATAGCAATTGGATCTCTCCCGTTCATGTAGAACCGAAAAGGGTGGAATTACCGTGGTTAAAAACGATAAAAACGAATTAATCCCAACTAGAACAATCACGGGTCATAGAGTTTGCATCGATTATCGAAAGCTAAACGCCGCAACTCGAAAATACCATTTCCCCCGCCCTTCATTGACCAAATGCTTGAACGCTTAGCCAACCATCCATACTATTGTTTTCTCGATGGGTATTCCGGATTTTTCCAAATACCCATCCACCCCCGAGACCAAGAGAAAACCACCTTTACATGTCCCTATGGTACGTTTGCGTATCGTAGAATGCCGTTTGGGTTGTGTAATGCACCCGCGACGTTCCAACGATGCATGATGTCCATATTTTCAGATTTAATCGAAAACATTGTTGAGGTTTTTATGGATGATTTTTCTGTCTACGGTTCTTCGTTTGCCTCGTGTTTGTCTAATCTTTGCAGGGTGCTTAAAAGGTGCGAGGAATGCCACTTGGTGCTGAATTGGGAGAAGTGCCACTTCATGGTAAGAGATGACATCGTTTTGGGTCATCGGATTTCAGAAAAGGGTATTGAGGTTGATAAGGCAAAGATCGACGTTATGGCCAACCTCGGAGCTCCAAATTCAGTGAAAAGCATAAGGAGTTTTCTCGGTCACGCGGGTTTCTACAGGAGGTTCATCAAGGACTTCTCGAAAAAATAGCTAGACCGCTGACGAGATTGCTATGCAAAGACGTCGATTTTGTGTTCGACGAGGAGTGTCTAAGCGCCTTCCACAAGATCAAGCAAGAGCTGATTAGCGCTCCTATTGTGCAACCACCGGATTGGGATCTACCCTTTGAGATCATGTGCGATGCTAGTGATTACGCCGTTGGTGCGGTGTTGGGACAAAGAAAGGAGAAGAAGCTCCACGTCATTTACTACGCTAGTAAGACGATGGACGATGCGCAGTCAAAGTATGCGACCACAGAAAAGGAACTCCTAGCCATCGTGTTTGCTTTCGAGAAGTTTAGGCAATACTTGGTTGGCTCAAAGGTGATAGTCTACACCGATCACGCAGCATTGAGACATTTGCTTGCAAAGAAAGATGCGAAACCGCGGCTGCTACGGTGGATTTTGCTGCTCCAAGAGTTCAACTTGGAAATCAAAGATAAGAAGGGCGTCGAGAATGGAGTCGCGGATCACTTGTAGCGGCTGCGCGTAGACGACCTACTGTCCATTGATGATTCGTTCCCCGAGGAACATCTAATGACGATCATGCTAAAGAAATTCCGGGAGAGCAAGAGTATGAGGTTGAAGAGCTCTTTGCGCGAAAAAAGAACCTTGGTACGCGGACATTGTGAACTACTTAGCCGCGGGAAAAGAACCGCATGAATTGGAGCGTCATCAAAAGAAGAAATTCTTCCACGACTTGAAACGGTTCTATTGGGACGAACCTTACCTCTACACCTTGTGCAAAGATGGATTATATCGGAGGTGTGCAGCGGATGAGGAGGTAAACGGCATTCTTACTCATTGCCACGGTTCAGCCTATGGGGGACATTTCGCGAGCTTTAAGACGGTCTCCAAGGTCTTACAAGCTGGTTTTTGGTGGCCCACGATGTTTAAAGATGCTCACGAGTTCGTTCAACGCTGCGATCCTTGCCAAAGGAAGGGCAATATAGGCCGGCGGAATGAGATGCCACAAAACCCTATCATGGAAGTTGAAAATTTTGATGTGTGGGGTATAGACTTCATGGGACCTTTCCCATCATCGTATGGCAAGAAGTACATTCTAGTGGCGGTAGATTATGTCTCCAAGTGGGTAGAAGTTGTAGCTTGCACAACGAGCGACTCAAAAGCCGTTGTTAGTCTTTTTAAGACGATAATCTTCCCACGATTCGGAGTTCCCAGGGTTGTGATTAGTGACGGTGGATCCCATTTCATCAACAAGGTCTTTGAGAGTCTTCTCAAGAAGTACGGTGTTAAGCACAAGGTGGCAACACCTTATCATCCACAAACAAGTGGCCAAGTTGAGGTTTCCAACCGACAAATCAAAGCCATCCTCGAGAAAACGGTTGGCGTGACACGGAAGGATTGGTCCGTCAAGCTCGACGACGCGCTTTGGGCGTATAGAACCGCATTTAAGACGCCCTTGGGAACGACACCTTTCAACTTGCTGTATGGTAAAGCCTGCCACCTCCCGGTAGAGATCGAGTACAAGGCCAGCTGGGCAATTAAGTTACTCAACTTCGACCTGAAAACGGCGAAAGAGAAGAGGGAGTTTCAGCTCGAGGAATTGGACGAAATACGCCAACACGCCTATGAGAGCTCGAGGATCTACAAAGAGCGGACCAAAGCCTTCCACGACAAGAAGATCATCAAGAAGGAGTTCAAGGTGAACGACTTGGTGCTGCTATTCAACTCGCGGCTTAAACTATTCCGGGAAAGCTGAAATCCCGTTGGTCCGGCCCTTTTAAGATCAAGGAGGTGAAACCACTCGGAGTTGTGGTTCTTTGGGACAAGCACGGAGGGGAGTTTGCGTAAACGGTCAAAGACTCAAACCGTACTTCGCAAACGAAGCTGCAACCGGAGGAGACTCATTGTCTCTTTCGGATCCAAACGTTGCTTAAAACAAAGGGGTAAAGTCAAGCTACGTGACTATAAACAAGCTCACTTGGGGAGGAAGTCCCATGTCTATCCTTGTACATAATCTTTGTTTTTTATTATTTAGCATTCTCATATTCATAGTTCTAATCATCTTCTTTGGTTACTTAGTGGTGTTTTCCAGGTGATAAACGAGGAGAAATGCCAGGAGTTCCGTATCGGCCAGCCATATCGGCAAGCTTTGGCGGTATCGACGAGACGTATCGGTCTGCCGGGACCGATACAAAGGGAAAACGAATAAGGAGATTTCACATCGGGATGTTGTATCGGTCCGCCGGGACCGATACAAGGCAAGCAAAAGTGGATACATTAGCATCGGGATGTTGTATCGGTCTGCTGGGACCGATACAAAGTGGAGACTTTAATATCGGGATGTTATATCGGTCTGCTGGGACCGATACGAGGAAAACAGAAGAAAAAGCACAAGTATCGGCTTGTTGTATCGGTTTGCATTGACCGATACGACTCGAATTAGGCCAACCTAGACTACACGCCGATACAGAAAACCCGATACTGTATCGTATCGGTCAAACCGTATCGGTCGTGTAACCGATACGCGCTATTTAAGTCACGATATCGGTAGATTATAAATAAATTTCTAGGGCTTTACCCTTAAAACTCAAAGCCGATATCGCCCTTTCTCTTTGTTCCACCATTGTTGCGATTTTAAAAGCTTGATATCTCCTTCGTTTGTTGTCGAAATCAACCGATTTTTGGCTCATCCTCTTTGTCTCCTCCTTCTTTTTCAGGTCATCTCAACGATTCCAACGATCTGAGCCTTCTCCAAAAACGCCCAATTTCACCATAAGAACACATGGGTCCTAAGAGAGCATCAAGGGCTGAAAAAGGGAAAGGCAAGGCAGTAGATGATGAACCACCAAGGAGAAGGACTAGGTCAGGTTCGGTGGTGATAAGGGAACCCATCGATGAGGTTCCAAGAGAGGAACCAAGAGAGGAACCGAGAGAGGAACCGCGAAAGAGCAAATCGCGAAAGAGCAGTGCGCGGAAGAAGCGCGATGAACCCGCAGTCGTAGAAGAGGGGGATTATGAGTTCGAATACGATTCCTACGACGAGGAGGAGGTGGCAGTAGCGCCCACATTCCCGTTCCCACCGAGGACAAGCAATTCGCCCATCACACGCGATCCGAAGAAGCAACCGACAGCCCGGGAGTTGTACGACGCACTAATGGAGATCCCATTCACCCCGTCGCTTTTCCCCGACACGGATACGCTCAGGAAATTGGGAATCTACGACGAGGTGAGGGAAATTTTGCGCCACATGAGGCTTGATTGGGTTTTAGGGAAGAAGGAAATAGCCTACAAGGAGGAGACTTGTCAGTTTCTAGCCACCCTCGCGATCACATACAAGAATGAAGCGATGGAAATCTCGTTCACGGCTAGCAACGGGAGAGTATACTCCGGAACTCTCCAAACTTGGGAAAAGATACTCGGAATCCCGAGAAACGGACAAGTTGAGCTCAAGCAACGAGATAGGCGAAAGCGCACAGCTTTTGGAACTTTATTGCCAACGGGGTCTACCAACCCGGGAGATCGAAGAGCGCGATGATTCGCCATCCAACGATAAGATACGTGCAGAAACTTCTTTCGCACGTGTTCTTCCCTAGACGCGAGGCGGGGCAGGTAAACAACAACGAGATGATGTACTTGCAGCAAGGTCTAGCGCCGATACTTCAACGTTCACTCCGCGACCCCGATTTGTTCCCCACGACAGAGGAACACTTTCCGAGCGTTCTTCGGCTGCTCATCAACGGTTTCATGGACGTCAAACGTTGGGCTTGGACTCGCACCGATGCCACGCCAAAGCCCGAGCATAGGCGGATGGGTCACACCTTTTCTAACAGCCCGGCGGTACCCCTATTGGGAAGAAAAGAACATCCGACCTTCATGGACATGCCATACTTGGCAAAGCAGCTAATGATCGTCGGTGAATGCGAGGGTAAGTACGCGTACTCGTTCAAGATAAACAACATCCAAAGCATCGTCCTCCTTCCCAACCCAAACGCGCACGAGTTTTCGGCGGCAACGCCGCGGTTCACTTCGAACTCGACTGGCGCCATTTACACGATGTCACAGCCGCCCCTCTCTCCTCTGTCCGCGGTCCGAGAAAAGTCCACCGACCTGCTGGACCGAGTAGGTACGAGTTCAGCACATCGACGCTGCCTACCTACGGACCCGAGCGCTACTACCTCGGTCCCTCCACCGTGCCTAGACAGCCTGGTCCTCTGCAGGACATGTACTTGGATATGCAGAGAATGAGCCGGTGGAACCTCTTCCAAGACCGAACCCTAAGGAAGTTGGTGCGCGAGGTCAAGTCGCTGAAGAAGACCATCAAGAGGGGTTTGTCCTGCGCGAGCTGCAGTTCGAACCAAGACACGTAGCTGGTAGTGCGTGATCCGCAGACAGACGCACCTAGGCAGCCACCTGCGCCTAGGAGACGCTACCGTTTCCACAACCGTCCACCCACGGTCCTCTCGGACAACGAGTCTCCCACTTTCTCCTCCGATGGAGAAGACCCTGACCCGGAGACCAACTACTATTGAGGTAACCCTCCACCCTTGTACATATGCTTTTTCACATTCATTGCATGTAGTTTTTAGGTTGTCATGCATTTAGGAACCTCCTTCGACACTTGTTTCACACGGAGACCGTGTGAATTAAGTTTGGGGGAGTAGTCACCTTATCATCACGCATTTTAGTTTTACTTAGCATCCACAAAAAAAAAAAAAAAAAAAAAAAAAAAAAAAAAAAACCACAAAACACAAAAAAAAAATCTGCATATAGGACTAGCTCATGGCATTTAGAGCATTTGCATAGGGGATCTATGATGATGTTAACCTTGTAAAGCGACGCACTTGGTGTTTTGAACAGTATCTTAGGTGTAGTATTTTCCGTAAACGAATTAGAACTCTAGACATTGATGTTTGATGTTTAAAAATCCAATTGTATGGTTATGAAGCTTGGTAGTTCTAAATCACCTTCGAAAAACTATTTGAACTTAAACCTGATTTTTAATTAGCATGATTGATGGTTTTCAAGAGAATTTCTATGGCTTTTTGATTTCTACGGATTGCGGCTTCCTAAACCGAAACACCTTAAGCGCAATCCGGTCATTCTCATTATAAGGATGATTCCCCTCTCACCCCCTACGCCTAAACCCAAACACTTGTGAGAATTCTTTTCATTTAGTGATTGTTTGGTTTCGCAAAAACTTGAAAGTATAGGGAGCGACAAGGAAAGACATCCATTTGGCTAGGTTATCATACGCTAGTTTGTAGACGGAATAACGGGAAACACATCTTTGAACTAAAACGTATTTTCAGAAAATAAACACGAGTTAAATTGTAAAACGCCTAGGGGTAAAGAATGGCTACGTAAAATAAAATAAAAATAAAAAAATAAAAAGAAAAAAATAAAAACAGAAAAATCGAAAAAGAGAAAAAAAAAAAAAAAAGTTAGCCAAATAAAACCCCTAAGGTATTTAAAAAAAAAAAAAAAAAAAGAAAACTCGGTGTTTGAATGCTTAAGTGTGTAGAGAATGAAAAGATGGGTTAGAGATTAGAATTGTATAGGGATGGATGTCCGGATTTGCATTGCTCCTTGTCTTTCCCGATTTTGCTTAACCCTTTCATTCCCCGAGAGAAACCGCGCTACAACTAACCACATGTCTGAGTGTTAGCCTCCTCGTTTGATTCGAAATCCCGTTCTTACCTAGACAAATAGAAAAACTCTTGGAAATCTTTAATCATGTTTCATGCTTGATTGTACTTAATTGAATGTGAAAGGTGTTTAGACTAGATAAGTGGATCACATACTCTTGGTAATAATAGCGGATTTAGACGGAGTCAAGGTAGATAGAAATAAGTAGAACTAGTTCGGTTGCGAGAGGGTACTATGTTTAGGATACTTGTTCATCGCACTTCCGTGTTGCTTTTGGTTCTGAGGTCCCCGCCTCCACACCTTCCTAAACTTTGATGCGAAATTCTCTTGCTTGAGGACAAGCAAAGGATAAGTTTGGGGGAGTTGATAACTTGCATATTTTACACATTTTACCTTAGGTTATGCATTAGAACTCATTCATTTAGGTTGCATTTAGTGTCATATAGGTTGCATTTTGGTTTGTTTTGTGTATTTCAGGTTTTGGAGCATAAAGACGGCGAAAGTGATGAATTTAAGCCAAAAAGAAACTGATACACTTGCATCGGCATGTTGTATCGGTTTCTGTTGGCCGATACTCCTGACAGAAAGTTTGCCGAAGTCTGTATCGGCCAAGCATATCGGTTTCTGGTGGCCGATATAGAAGACAGAAGTTTCGCCGAAGCTTGTATCGGCCAAGCATATCGGTTTGGAGTGACCGATACAAGAGAAAAAGACCCAAAGACACATATCGACTTGTTGTATCGGCTTAGCCTGGCCGATACGAAGAAAACAGAGCTGAAGGAAGACTGCCGAAGCGCATATCGGCCAGCCTGTATCGGTTTGCTTTGACCGATACAGGCTGCGAAATTTTATAAGCAATTTGGTTTTTAATGTGTAAAAAGGAAAAACCAATTCCAATTTCGGTTTCCTTTATTTTTATTTTTCGGTTTGGATTTTATATTAGGGCAGAACTACACAGCCACGACCTATCTTGTTTTTATCATCGTTTGTTTTGTTTTTGAGACTTGGAGGAGATTTCTTGGTGATTGCTTCTTGGCCACCTTGTAATCTTCATCATCATCATTCAATAAGAGTTTTCTTTACCCTTTATTCTCCTTGTTTTTGTTTATGTTATTGATATCTATAAACCTAATTGCTATGAGTTTCAACATGATTTGTGAGTAGTTCCAAATAGACAATTGGGTTAGGGTAAAAGGGGTTTGATTGAATCTAGGATAGATAATTGTCTAAAACTTAATTGATTAAAAACTTTAGTCTTTGGTAACAGCCTTAAAGCTTTAATCGAGTTGGCCATTCGATTATCGAACCCAAGAAGCTTTATGAATCGAGAGATTATAAAGCCTCCTGAACAATTACCTTAGAACCAAGCCTAGCTTAACCGAGAGATCTGTGTTAATAAGCTTGGTGGTTATAATTGATTTGTCCTTAAAGTTTCTCGACGATTAAACTATCCAAGACATTGTTTTAGTTTAATTGTTGAGAAAAGGATCATTGCCACGAGAGTGGATTGATCTAAAATCGTTTTCAAAACCTTAAAGTTATTTTTGTAAAAGACAATTTTAAATCCAAAAGTTTAATCATCCTTTAAAACACCTTAACCTGATTGTTTAGCTTTTTATTAATCTTTCAAACCCTTTAATTCCCGTTTTTCGTTTTGTTTAACATTCGGTTACAAAGTCACTCAAACAACAATCTTTTTGATCACACTTAAACTGAGTTCGTTTCACACAAATTCAAATAAATTGTTTGCTCCTGATTTGGTTTGACATCTTAAGTACTACAATTAAGACATTAGATTAAACGGGGTAAAATCTCGTTTATCATGACGCAAAGTATGACCGTTCAATTTTGAGTACTTGGGTATGTTTTTCTCCAAGGTGGTGCAATAATACCTCCATGTGCTGCAAATCATTTTTGAAAGAGATGGTGATGAAGAGAATGAATTCATTTACGCGAGAAAAGTGTGTTGATATACTAATTATAGAAAAAGTCTTACCAGGTTGGATATCCAGGTTTCGGGTGTAGCTAGGACAAGAATGAAAGCATTATCAAATGTGAAGTTGTCCGCTGTAATGTGTCTCCTACACCGATAAACATTTAGAACATTTATTCATTATATTATTGGTTGTGTTTAATAAAGAGAAATTTATTTGAGGCTTACACAAACGGGTGTTTTTCCAGTGTTTTCTCAAAAGCTGCAAATAGAGCGTTGTCTAGCTTAGGTGTTAAATCCCCCTTTGGTGGTTCTGCTGTTTCAAGCAAAAGCGATGCGAGGTCATTTTCCTCTTGTGTCGGTTCGTAATTTGTAAATACCGGCGGT
This sequence comes from Cochlearia excelsa, assembly GCA_963556525.1. Lineage (NCBI taxonomy): Eukaryota > Viridiplantae > Streptophyta > Magnoliopsida > Brassicales > Brassicaceae > Cochlearia > Cochlearia excelsa. The sequence goes on along the minus strand of OY748329.1, from coordinate 30,232,385 downwards.
GGAGATGAATCACTTAGATATGTCACCAGCCCTGTGGTTGAGGTGTCAATGTCAACATTCTGTTCTTGTACAACCTCATGGACGAGTGCCTGCAAGCAGCCAAAATGTATTAAAAGTGACTTAAATAATCATATAGAATGTTTCACCTTTTATTAAATTTAACAGTGGACATGTATTGTTGACGGGGTTTCAGCGGTTGATATTTGGGTGTTTAAAGGTGGGGAGTTTTGTTTTCCCTCGACCACTTTACCACCCGTGCCCTGTTTTATGTTTGAAATAGTTCATGTTAATAATGACCCAAAGTATAATAAAGCGTATATTATTTGGTTATATATGGTTACCTGTTTGAAAAGTTGTGTGGTACAGGCAGCAAGCTCATCTTGTAGCAACGGTTTTTTAATTGGTAGTTGTTGGTTAAAATCAAAGTTAGCGTAATGACGTATTCGTTTTATTCTACATAATGTGAAAGGGTACCGTGGTTTCTTTGTGATCCACACGCCTTTTCTGTGGACACACATCAAGTGTTGGCTGGACAATGTCTGTGCATGAATGCAATATCTCTGTATCCTCACCTAGTTGCATGTTTGACACGTCTTTATGCTTGAGAACCTGCAACGTTTGTATTGTATTATATTAGTTCCAGTTTTGTATTAGAAATTGTTAGCATATGCCGAATTCATCGATGCTAACGACAAATGGTGTTAGTGTAATAGTGGGTGTGCTAGGTTCTGCAATGTTTGTTGGTGGGGATTGGTAGGAAGTTTGCGTGTTGTCGCTGCTTTGCTTTTGAGGGCAATTGTTTTTTTTGTTAAATGTGTCTGCAAATATTATCATGTTTGAGATAATATCTGGGTTTAATTTAGGAAGTTACCTTATGCGTGTGCAGAGATGTAGCTTCGAAAGGAAGTGTTGGTGTGTTCAGCATCCTTTCATTTGTTGATGTTGTTTTCTGCAACGTGGTTGTGGTATTATGGGTGTAGTATTGATAAATTTAATAAAACTTTTAAACTGAAAAAGCAACATCGTTAGATATACCGGGACTTGTGGATATGAAAATCTTGAGTCTATCCTGCGTGCACTTGTAGATGACTGCTTTGGTGAAAATTGTTTAATTATTGTTGTTAGAAAGTATATAATATAGTTTAGGAAGTGTTTGGGTGCAAATCATACCGTTCCTCCCGATGCCTATCCATCATGTTGAGTTTGTTCTGATATAGATTTGTTTGAGCGCGTTTCCTTTGATGAAAGTGATTTTGAATTCGCTGACGAGTGATTATCTTCACGTCCCTGCAAGTGAACAAATGGAAAAAAAATAAAATGGTGACGTTTTGGTGGACAACATGTAGTAAACCCCGGTGGTGGACATCGAAGATTAAAAATAGACCAGGCATGGGCGATTGAATTTTAAAAATGTATTTACGCTGATAAAAACTTACAGGCGAAATTTGAGACCATTGTGGGGGGTAATCCTACGTTTGATGAAAGATTAATAACAGGTTCAGTGTGAGGGGCTGTTGCTGCACCCATTCCCCTCTTTTTGGATGTTTTTGTTTGCTTGTTTCCGTAGTAAACTCGGCGTGTGATAAGCCTTGTTTTCCACCGCCTCTGGCTATTTTGGTGCACCTTCTCTAGGCGTTTGATTCTTTTTGTGGCGTCTTGAAGTTGGGTAGTAAGATCATTCACCTTGGCTATAAGCTCAGACATATCGGGATGTGATGTGGCTACGCGACTCCGAGTGAAATATTATGTGACAACACTTTGCTTTCGGTTTGAAGACTTTTTGTTTGGATTACTTTTTCTAACTAACAGCTATGAGGGTGTTTTCTTTCTCTGCACTGCGTTAAGGTGTTGCTTTTGTTTAAAAGGTTTTGCGGGTTGTTTTGGAGCTTTCAAGGGTAATGACATATCTCCACCGTGCCAGTGGTCAATTTTGAAAGTGTAATTTTCACCAATCAAGCTTTGTAGGTAATCAATTTTCTTGTCGTTGTATTCAGTGTCCATGAGAGCCCATCCATCACGAATACCAGGTTGATTGTCCCAAGTTGCTTTAACAGAAAGCTGAGGAGAAAAAGGTAAGGGCGACTATGTTATTTATATAGAAAAATATAGTTTGTCTCTATATAGAAAAATAAGACAGAAACACTCATCGATGTGTTGTTTTCAATCTCCTCGATGTCAGCTAATTTGAGTGGCGCTATTTTAGGAATGATTGATACCTGAAAAAGCTCGTTGATGAGTTGCTTCCTGAAGGAAGTCGGGATCTTAGCCAACAATAACGGAATGGAGTAGAAGACAATCAACTACAGGATGAGAGGGAACCCTTTCAGACAAAATGTCTTCTGCGTTTTGAGTTGTGTGATAAATTGATTGATCGGATCTTTTGGTACGCCGTTGATCTTTTCTGGTGGTTTGAGGTATGGTATAGTTTTTAGAAACGATTCTCTGCCCCAGTGATGAGCCAAGAATGTGTCTATATCTTCAACCATGTCAACATACTTGGGCGTTGGTTTGTGGTACTGGTGCGAGGCAATAAGTACTCCGTCAACAAGTAATATGAGAGCAATACCTATGATTCTCCAACAAGGCATGTCCGTTATATCATTTAGTTGTAGGCCAAGTTCGGTGAGGGAAACATTAGGGTTAGGCCCTATAAGTTTGACCTAGAAATCAGACGGAGTTTTTGTCTCCTTAGGCACAAAATCTGGGTCATGCTCGTCTGGGAAATCTAAGCACGACAAACCAGAAAAATGGCCAAACTCAGTCAGCGAAAAGCGCAACGGCTATCCACCAAACATCGTCCACATCTCATATCTTTTCTTCGTAATCAACTGTCTGGTTATAAGTCCATGCACAAGCTTACCAGAGAGAGAAGCAAGGTAGATCGGAATCTCGAACACTTTGCCAAACTGGGAATCTTTGATAATTTGTAACTCGGGTCTGCCTCTTAACTTATCTTGGACGAAAGCTATGATGTCCGGTTTTGAGTATGCATTTAGTCGGCTTGTGGGGTACCGATTAGTTGCGAACAACCTTGGGGGAGGTTTTCGTCTGTTAGGGTTTGGTCGACTTCGCCTGCTTACATATGATATAGATATACGCTTGTAAGAGATCGATTTATAAAAACGAAAAATTAGGGTTCTTCAACAAGAAATCGAATTGGGGAAAAAGGGGAAAAGATCATTACCAGCCATTGGAGCTTCCCGAGGGTTCTCTGTGGTTGATTTTGGAAGAGATGTCTTCTATTACCGGAAAAAATTGGAAAACGCCGGCGAGAAATGAGGGGGGAGATGTAAATCGCCGGCGAACAATATGGAAAGTTAAAAATATGTTTAGTTTTGTTTTGGTAAAAAAATTTTTAATTGTGGATATTTTCCAGTAAAAAAGTGATATCTGTAATTTTGAAATTCAAATTTGTCAGTATTTTGAAATCAAATTTTTAGGGATTTAGTTAGGATTTTTTCTCTCATTTAGTTAAGAGGGTATAATTGTCTTTTCGTTTACAAAAAGTGTACCTAAAGACTTACGTGCCTTATTGTGAAAGTCTCTATAGATAAAGTGTCTATATATGTAATATTCTCTAATTTTAATTTAATTGTAGTATAATTTATTATAACCTTGAAACAAAAAATATTATTAAATTTATCTGATAGGATAAAGCGATAAATACATATTTTTATTTATTAGGATAAATACTAAACAAAATAATTATTTTTGAAAAAGATTAATAGATGAATATTGAGCTATATAAATATAACTGAATTATTAATAAGAATAAATTTGAAAATTATCAGTTATGACACGTGTCAAAATCTTAAATAATGGATTTGACACATGTCACAATCTCGTGAGTTAATAACTTTTAAAACCAAACTTTATGCAAAAAGTTTATACGTATAAACATGTATAAACATGGAGTATTTGCTTCCCACATGATAATAGTTTAATCTTTTATTCATTTATATAATTTTTATGTATAATCAAACAACCGAAACACCAATCTCTATTTCTTTTAACGATTGACAAATAAATTAAAATATTAATAATTTAATTTAAAAATTAAAACTAAAACCAAAATGAGGACAAAAACATGTTGCTCGCCATTGATAATGTTTCAAAAGAACAAGGCCTATTAGTCATAACTCATAACTTTAAAATTCTTGTTAAAGGTATCTTAAGTTAATTTATAAAATAATTTGAAAATTGCAGATTACAAACATATATATCTTTATTATTATTTTTTGAGTACTTATATAAATTTTCCTAAAATATGTTGAGTTATTTACACAAAATGCCATTAGTTTTAAATTAATAGAAATATTTAATCAATGATAAAACGTAATTAGATTTAAACCAAAAGAAGGGACTACACGTTAACCTTATTTATCTTTTATTAGATATACTAGGAGGGAACCCGCGATACTCGAGGATTTGTTTTCGAGATTGTAATTCTATATGTTTATAGATATTAATTATTTTATAAATTGTTTGTTTTTTCTTGATAATTCTATTAATTTCATGCATTTTCAATATTTATGTTCTCGTTCATTTAAATAATGGTACAATATTTGTTACTTTCTCAATTCTATATTTTTAACATATTTTCACTTTTTATAAATAGTTTGTATATTTTCTGGTTTTGTATTATTTTTTTGCCCATCTTGATGAAGGTTGCCATATTGTTTTTTAATATATGTTACCTAAAATAATTTGTATAATTTTTTTTTGTATTCTTTTTTTATTTATATTACTTTTCATGTTTAATTTTCTCTATTTTATAAATTTTGTATACCTTTTATTTTGTTGAATGTGATATTATAGATTTTAATTAAACTATTTTTCGTTTGTTTAAAGTCAAGAAAAATATATTGAGAATATACATTTATAACTTAGAATTAGTTGATCTTTATGTGTTGATATTTTTAATGTATTTTAGTTGTAATATAATAATATTTAATTAATTAAGTTGAAATTTAAAATTTGTATGCATTAATAATTAAAATTTTAGGATGATTTTTTATAATTTAATGATGTAAATGATATGGAGTGATGAAGCGTCAACAGTCGAGAGTTTCCCTCACTCTTTATATATATTAGGATAGAACTTGCGCATTGTGCGAGATATTCGTCAATATTTTATAGTAATTTCAAAAAATATTTATATTTCGTATATGATTATTGATTTTGTATAACATTTTATTATTGTAATAGACATTTGATTTGACATTGGATATAAGCAACCCATTTTATTTTACTAAATTAATGGAAAAAATTGTTCTATGTATAACTTTTGAAATGATATTTTAGTTTATTATAAAATGGTTAATTTGGTGAATAATAGTAACACGGATGAAAATAGGGAAAAATGATTATTAGTGGTACGAATTTGTTGATTGTGGATAAGAACAAATAAAAATTAAAGTTTTGGACGAAAATACCCTTCCTTCTTCTACACAAGTAACGACAAATAACAAATATGAAACATTAATATTTGTTTATCCGGGAGATGTGCTTACATCAAAAACAGAGTAGTTAGGGAAGTAGCTTATAATCAATTGAAACTATTTGAATTGGAAACGTTTGTCTTTAAAACATAGCTCACTATTTTCTGCAAAACATTAATTCAAAATTTGGATGATATGGATCATCATTTACTTTCTTTCTATTCGATTTTCACATCCAATGGCGGAGGAGGAGAGTTTAAACGGCAAAGCCCTTCTACAAGACGATGAGAGTTTTTCCGATTCCGATCAACAAGACGACGACGAAAACTCGACTAAGCTGAATTTGAAAATGAAGTAGCTCGAATCTCAAAATCATTAATTAACTTGAGGCAACGAGAAACCATAAGAAAGATTGAGATGGAGCGAAAGATTGATAGGTTGGATGAAAAGAGAAAGGGTCTAGAGGACAAACGCTTTATTATCAGAGATAGAGATCGAAGTAGCACGACTTCAACACGAGCTAGTGACGACGGAGATAGAGTATTGAATATAAATCAAAGATAGAGATAAAAAAGAAGTTTGAGTTTGGAAGGGTCAATAAAAAAGCATTTCTTTTGGTACTTTTAGAAATAGTAGATTATTTCAGATTTAGTTTATGCGGGATATAGTTAACTATTTAATTATTTGTGTTATCCTTATAGTAGATGTAATTTCTATTGAGTAATACGTAGACGTCTACTAACATTATCGAATGAGTATCAAACAAAAAAACTTGTTAAAAACATGTGTAGGTGCAACAAAATAAAAACATATAACAAAATATATGTGTCACAGCCTAAACCATAAACCCTAAACCATGTACCCTAAACAATAAACCCTAAAACCTAAACCCTAAACAATAAACCCTAAATCCTAAACATTAAACCTAAACCCTAAACAATAATTCCGAAACCCGAAACCCGAAACCCTTAACCTAAAACTCTACACCAATAATCCGACACCATAAACCCTAATCTCTTGACCGTACAAATATTTTCTTTTGACGTAGTTAAAATGTGGAAACTTATGAATAAATCTAGGTTTACGTGTATTCTGAAAATAGTTATCTATAGTGAAGTAACACAAATAGTTGAATAATATGCCTGTAAATAGATGACCTATAACATAACCATCTATTTGGAATAAGATGCATACATTATCTCCATCTGTCCAAATTCATTGATATTATGTGATTTAGTGTTCACGTTACTATGGAAGGAGAAGAAACACAAAGAAAATCAAAATTACTTGGGAATTGGATGATATTAGAATGACTGAACAAACAATTTAAGATTTTAAGGTTTGAAGCATAGAACAAGACTCCGATCTGCATCATTTTCGTCAGGCGGATGTGATTTCTCCTTACCTTTCTGATTCAGAATTTTCTGACCCATGCTTTATCTCAAACCTTTCCGGTCTTTGTTCTTCGATGGAAACAAATTTAATCCGTTGTCTTCGATGGATTTAAAATTTCATTCTTTGAAAATCAATGATGTGTATTACGATGAAAATAGACAACTATTATACGACACATATGTTTAAAATAGACAGTTATGGATCAAAATTTTGTTTGTCCCATTCTTAATCTATTGATTTGTAATAGTACCACAATTATAAGTCAAAAAGAGTATCAGAAACAATAGATTTTGTGAGCAATCGAAACTGTTAAGAATCTTGGCTAGTCTTTATCAAGTTTAGGGTTCTTGGTTTCTCAGTTGTTTGTGTTGCAAGTAAGTAAAAGACACCAAGATTGTTTACCATGAGTTCACCAATGTGGCTACGTCTCAGGGGAGAGATCCAAACTCTCAAGCATTCACTATACCGAAATTGCTTTTCCTTGAGTTTATGTGTACACAATACCGCAATACACAATATCTATCCTCTAATGTCTTGATCTTGTGTGTGCAGCTACTTCCAATACAGACACAAGCAAGTTCTTGACCAATTGCTTGAATCAGCTGCAATGGCACGAGCCGATGCCGAGGAGATGAGAGCACACCCCGTGCGTTACCGCCAAGACACAATCCCTAATCCACCGAGACGCAGACGCAGATAGAGACCACCCACTTAACCGTGACGAAGCTCTTCTTCAATCTCTCTCTCTTGAATTGTTCTTGACTACTCTCTCTCTATGTTACCCTTTTCTTCTCTGTGTTGATTTTGGGATGAAGAAGATGATTTCCCTCTTATTCACTTTCCTTTGGGCTTTTCTTCTAAGTCCAGAAGCAAAACCCATAAGACGCTTAATGGGCCTTCACCGAAAGAAACTAGCCCACTTTTGTCATTTAACCTAAACCTAGACAAGACATATCCACAAAACTCCACCTTGTCGCCGTCTTGGTTTAGTCCCTTAGGTTGCGATTCTTTCTCTTCTTCTTCCTTCACACAACTCACCGTCTCTAATGGCAGACAAACCTGCATCATCGAGCCGATCTCAACCCAGATCTCGTGCTGTTCCCCAAACGGCACCGATACCACTCCGCCGTGTCGTTCCAGCTCCAAACTCACCATTCTGTAAGTTCCCTTATGACCAAGCTCCTTTCTATTTCTTCTACACTGTCTTTACCAACACATGTGAGAGAAATAACCTTTACTAACCTTTGTTATTCCTTTCTCTTTTCTGCATGTCCCAGCTAACCAAGAGATCGAGGAGTATAACCAGCTGCCTCAATGCGCCGAGTAAGTTCCTTAACCCAGACACCTTTTAGACAAACTTAGCTCCCTGTAAAGAACCATTAGCTTCCATTAAACATACCATGCAAGCTAATACCTTTTCCTTTTGTCGTTTCCTTGACCAAAGTACTAACTTTTGTCCCTTGTTTATACTCTGCGAGATGACCCCAAACGACAGAAGCATCTCGGAGTTTTGCTGGACCAAATCAGGGGAGAACCTTAAGCGTTACGAGGCACTTGTCGAACGCGTTACCAGGTATTGATTTAGTTAGCATATCAGCAGGATTTAGTGTAGTGTGAATCTTAACAACTTCCACTGCACCTGCTATGATTTCATCTCTGATGAAATGAACCTTGTTAGCTATGTGTTTTGTCCGTTCATGGTGAACTGGATTCTTAGCTAACCCAATAGCACTCTGTGAATCACAGTGAATCATGAACCTTCCTGAGCATAAGCCTAGCTCCTTACAAAACTTAGTTAACCACATACCTTCCTTACATGCTTCTGACAAAGACATGTACTCAACCTCTGTAGTAGATAAAGCTACAACCCCTTGCAGTGAAGCTTTCCAGCTTACTGTATTTCCTCCAACCTGGAAAACATAGCCTGTAATAGACCTGCATCTATCACGGTCAGCTGCATAATCCGAGTCACAAAACCCTTCAATTTTGAACTCCTCTGACTTTGTAAAAGTGAGACTGAGATCAACTGCTCCCTTTAGATACCTTAGTACCCATTTCACAGCCTTCCAATGTTCCCTTCCTGGTTTAGACATAAACCTGCTTACCAGGCAAATAGCATAAGCTAAATCAGGTCTTGAACCTATCATTGCATACATCAAACTTCCAACTACACTTGCATAGGGAATATAGCTCATTTCCCTTGACTCTGTAATCAGTTCTTCATCTGTTAGACTCCTTAACTTGAACTGAGAGTTGGTTGGTGTTACCACATATGTACACCCATCCATTCCAAATACCCTAAGGACCTTCATGAGATACCTTGACTGAGATAGTTTCAGAATACCTTTCTTCCTATCCTTGGAAATGTCCATACCCAAAATCCTTGTGGCTGGACCCAAGTCTTTCATCTCAAACCTTTCCTTAAGTTTGTCCTTTAGTATATGTATCTTCTTCTTGTCCCTTGATGCCACTAGCATGTCATCAACATACAGAAGTAGATAGATACCATCCTTAATCCCTGAACCCAACATGTAGACACACGGATCATTCTTACTTCTGATGAATTTCTGATCCTTCATGAACTCATCAAACTTCTGATTCCACTGCCTTGGTGACTGTTTTAATCCATACAGAGACTTCCTTAGTAGACACACTTTATTCTCTTTTCCTTTCTCTATGAACCCTTCAGGCTGGTTCATGTAGATCACCTCTTCTAGCTCACCATGTAAGAACGCTGTCTTAACATCTAGCTGCTCAAGTTCCAAATCATAATTAACTACAGCTGATAGCATAATTCTGATGGAAACATGTTTTACCACATGTGAGAAAATCTCATTGTAGTCTACCCCTTCAATCTGTGTAAAACCCTTAGCCACCAACCTTGCCTTATGTCTTGGAGCCTCTACTCATGGAATTCCTTCCTTATATGTGAAGATCCATTTACATCCAACACATCTCTGGTTAGATGGCTTATCTGCTTAGTCCCATGTGTGGTTCTTCTTAAGTGAGTTCATTTCCTCAATGGTTGCTGAATTCCACTTATCCCAGTCCTTCCTTGACTTAGCCTCTGCCAACGTCTTTGGTTCCTCTAGTTCAATCAAAGCTGCACTAGATAGAGCATAAGCCACATAGTTTGCATTCTCAAACTTGGAGGGTAGCCTGATTGTTCTTCTTTTCATGTCCCTTGCTAGCACATAGTCATCTAGGTTCTGATCCCCTTGGTCCTGATCTGATCTGATTCTGATGATGACTCAGTTGTCTCAGCAATTTCAGACAAAGCTCCACCTTCCCCAGGTGACTCCACCTGTTCTTCTACCTCAGCACTTGATGACTCATCTTCCTGAACCAGTATTGGACTGAAAGAAACTCTCTTAACCTTCTTCTCTTCTGGAGCCTTTTCCAGTTTCTTTGAGAAAGTACAGAGTTTCCTCGTCAAATATGACATTTCTGCTTATGGTTGCCTTGCCCTGCTCTGGTAACCATACTCTGTATCCCTTTGTGCCTTGTGGGTATCCCAGAAATATCCCCTTGGTAGCTCTAGGACTCATCTTGTCCTGCATTGTGTGCACATATGCCGTGCATCCAAACCTCTTCAAGTGACCATATCCTACCTTAGAACCTGACCAGAGTTCTTCAGGGATTTTGAACTCTAAAGCAGCCGTTGGGGTTCTGTTGATTAAGTACACAACAGTGGCAGCAGCTTCTGCCCAAAATTTCTTTTCCAAACCTGATTCTGCCAACATACACCTTATCTTATCTGCTATTGTCCGATTCATCCTTTCAGCCACACCATTCTGCTGAGGAGTATAAGTGCACGTCTTGTGCCTCCTTATGCCTGATTCCTTGCAGATTATGTCCATCTGATTGTTGAAGAATTCTAGACCATTGTCTGTTCTGAGACACTTGATCCTCTTTCCCGATTGTAATTCCACCATCTTTTTCCATTCTGCAAATACTTCAAATACTTCATCCTTGCTCTTTAAGAACCTGATCCAAACCTTTCTTGAGAAATCATCAATCATGGTTAGAAAGTATTTGCATCCTGATAGACTCTCCTCATTAGTAATTGAACCCCACAAATCACTGTGGACATACCCTAGGACTTCTTTGGTTGTATGTTTAGCTGTTGGAAACGGCTGCTTGTGTGCTTTTCCTAAGACACAGTTTTCACAAAACTTTAGAGTGTGTACTTCTTTTGAGTCCAAGTACCCTCTCTTCACCAAAAGTTTCATGTTCTTTAAACTCATGTGCCCTAGCCTTGAATGCCACCTGTTGGTTAGATTTACTTCAGCTCTGCTCATATCAACTTCACCGCTGACCAACTTTCCTTGAAAATGGTAAAGACCATCCTTCAGTTTTCCATACAGAACTTTTGTTCCTCTAACCCCTCCTGGCATCTTCTTGTAGAATGTCACCACAAAATCTTCCCCTTCATATTTCAGGCCACTCTTCTCAAGCTGACCATATGATATCAGATTTCTTCCCATAGTTGGCATGTGCCTGACATTTGTTAGTATCACAATGTTGTTATCTTCTGTGACAAGCTTAACCTTTCCAATGCCTTTTACCACGCTATGTGTGTTGTTTCCCATGAGTATCTTTGGTCCTTCTGTTTCATTATAATCAAACAGTGCATCTCTGTCTGGTGTTATGTGGAACGTACACCCAGAGTCTAGTATCCATTCTCCACTAGTGTCTTGTGCACTAACCGTAAGTAAAATAGGAAATTCCTTTTCCTGAGCCATGTTTGCAGCATTTGATGGCTTCCCATCTTTTCTTTCTGGACATTCTCTCTTGAAATGTCCTTCCTTTCCACATACACAGCATTCTCTCGTCTTTACTGGAGGTCTCCCTCTAGACTGAGACCTTCTGTCCTTCCTCTTTGACCTTGATCTGTCATGCTTCATTGTCTTCTTTTTTGTTCTGCCTCTAGAACCAAACATACCCTCATTCTTAGCTTTTGACTTGTGTAGTAACCCTTTTTGTCCAGGCTCCACCTCTTTAGCATAAGTTGAGCTCACAACATCATTGACTGTGAGTGTATCCTTCCCTGAGCCATACTTGAGAGTATGTACCAGATGCTCATACGCAGGAGGGAGTCATGATAGAATCTGTATTGCTTGATCTTCTTCTGATATCTCAATCTTTAGACTGGCCAGGTCTGCTATTAGTTTCAGAAAAGTATCCAGATTCTCTTCTATGGACTTATCTTCTTCCATCTTGTAACTAGCAAAGCTCTACTTAAGATATATCTTGTTTGGCATAGACTTAATCTGATAATCCCTTTCAAGTGCCTTCCACATACCCAAAGTTGTGGTTTCATTCATGACTTTCCGCAGGATTACATCACTCAGACATGTGCTGATTAGGTTTCTTGCCCTTAGATCTTTAGCTGCCCTAGTAAGAACTTTCTTGGGCTTAGATCCTTCTTCTTGCTTGGCTGGTTCTTCACTTTCTTCTGTCTCTTCACTAAGAACTGAAGCCAATCCCTGAATTTCAAGTTGTCCTTGCATCTTGAAATTCCACAAACTAAAGTCTCCTTTCCCATCAAACTTGACCACTTCAAACTTGCCAAGAGTAGGCTCCATGATTCAGTTTTCTTCTTCTTGAAACTGGAACCTGCCTTCCCTTATCTTTAGACCAAGATAACACGGAAAACTTAAGCAGCCTTGAGCCACTACACCGTAGCCTTACCCTGCTCCTCTTAACCTGGCTCTGATACCACTTGTTAAGAATATTGGCTAGTCTTTATCAAGTTTAGGGTTCTTGGTTTCTCAGTTCTTTATGTTGCAAGTAAGTAAAAGACACCAAGATTGTTTACCCTGAGTTAACCAATGTGGCTACGTCTCGGGGGAGAGATCCAAACTGTGTACATTCAATACCGCAATGCGAAATTTTCCTTGATCTTGTTGTATGTGTACACAATACCGCACTACACAATATATATCCTCAATGTCTTGATCTTGTGTGTGCAGCTACTTCCAATACAGACACAAGCAAGTTCTTGACCAATTGCTTGAATCAGCTGCAATGGCACGAGCCGATGCCGAGGAGATGAGAGCACACCCCGAGCGTTACCGCCAAGACACAATCCCTAATCCACCGAGACGCAGACGCAGATAGAGACCACCCACTTAACCATGACGAAGCTCTTCTTCAATCTCTCTCTCTCTTGAATTGTTCTTGACTACTCTCTCTCTATGTTACCCTTTTCTTCTCTGTGTTGATTTTGGGATGAAGAAGATGATTTCCCTCTTATTCACTTTCCGTTGGGCTTTTCTTCTAAGTCCAGAAGCAAAACCCATAAGACGCTTAATGGGCCTTCACCGAAAGAAATCAGCCCACTTTTGTCATTTAACCTAAACCTAGACAAAACATATCCACAGAAACCGCTTTGAAAAACAATAGATTTGTGAGAAATCGAAACCTCTCTCTTTTTGTCTCTGTAATTTTCAATTTACAAACAAAATAAAAAAAAGAAATAAACTTTTGCTTTTTTCACAATCTCTGATTTCGCCTTTTTAGTTTTTGATTCATTTGTATTTGAGATCCGATCCACCACATATATTAATCTCACGAGATCCCCTCTTCATTCGATCTCCGGTGAATCTCCGACGACCTAAGAGGAGATCTACGGTGGAGGAGTACAAGCAAATGAGGGATGCTCTCATGGTTAGCGAGAATGGTGCTTCTTTGTTTAAGACCCATCAGACGTCGCCGTTATCGTCAGAGTTTATGATGGTCATGGTGGTCCTGAAGCTTCTAGATACATCTTTGAACATTTGTTTCCCCACTTAATGAGTTAATCTCTTATCCTTTCATTTGGGATAAATGGCTTATATGCCACTTATCTGAAAAATACAATCACATATGCCACCTCTGTATTTCATATTTTTTGTATTTAAATTTAAAAGGGTTTTTTTGTGTTAAAAGACCAAAGAAGGTAATTGTGGGTGGTTTATTTACGACCCAACCAGAGAAAATCCGACCCGGATTCCCTATCCAAACCCGATATTCTGACCCATACCCATTTACCCCAAATTCCCCTAAATTCCCCTTTTCTTTTCAAACCCTAATTCCCAATTTTCCCCCTTTCCCCTTCTCCTCCTTCTGGATCTTCTTCTCCAAACCCTAATTTTACATATATCAAAATCGAAACTTCAAAATCATGGCTCGCGTGCAAATAGGAAAGGAAGGAGAAGCTTATGAATCAACCAAATCTTTGACGAAGCAGAGGAAGAAAAAAGTCGACGAAGAGGAGAAGAAGCACGAAGAAAGTGGAGAAATTGAAACTGGAAAATGTGGAATAGTAAAAGAAAATGTTGAAACAGAAGCAACAAAAAGAGTAGATGAAGAAGAAGGAGACAAGGTCGTAGAAGAAGAGCACGAAGGCCCTGAAGAATTCTTCGATGCAGAAGACGGACAAGAAGGAGAAAAGGACGAAGTAGAAAATGGAGAAAACGATAAAGAATAGGGAGAAAAAAACGAAGGAGAAAAAGAAGAAGCGGATAAAAACGATGAAGAAGAGGGAGAAAAAAACAAAGGAGAAAAGGAAGACGAAGCAGATAAAAACGATGAAGAAGAAGGAGAAAAAGACGAAGATGAAGTAGAAAAGGAAGACGAAGCAGATAAAAACGATGAAGAAGATGGAGAAAAAGACGAAGACGAAGTATAAAAGGAAGACGAATCAGATAAAAACGATGAAGAAGAAGGGGAGGACAAAGGAGAAAAAATTGATGAAGGTGAGGAAGAAGAGGATGAAGAAGCGAAATCCGCTGGGGACGATGAAACTCTTGGAACTGAAACGGAGACTGATAATGACCATGTATGGACTTGGTTGGATTTTTGTACAATTGCAAATAACTGGAACAAATTAATAATAATTGTGGTTGTTGTGGTGCAATTGGAGATAACTAGAGTAATTATAACAAGTTAATGACATTAGCGATAACTGAAACAACTTACTGATGTGAATCATTTGTAGGATATTGAAAATGATTCCCAACCGCTGCCACCAACTCGACTATTCTTTCCTCCTAGTGAATACACCAAAGCATGTAAGATAGCAACAAGGTGCAGTGTTTTTCAGACAGTGGAGTACATTGAGGGATTTTCACGAGAATTGAAGTGGTTTAGAAGACATCCTCAATTCAAGCATATTTTCCACATGCCTAAGGAGCCAAACCATATGACTCAAGGCATGTGGATGCTTCTTTTTCGTACAGCTGAGACTGAAATGGGAAAAAGTGTTGGTTTGTGGTCAATGGAGTTCCGATTAGGTATTCTATGAAAGAGCATTGTTTGTTAACTGGATTATCATGTCGTGAGTATCCCGACAACTGGAAGGAACTAGGTAATATGAAGTTGGTACAAAAAATGTTTGGGAGGACGAGAGGTATTAAAATTAAACAAGTGGAAGAGAAGTTGGTGGAAATGAAGGACAACAGTTGCGTGGAGAGGAAAAAGTTGATGGTCTTATATTTCTTGTGCAAGATAGTGAAAGCAAAAATTAAGAGTGATGAAAATATTGATCCATTCCTTCTAAGGATTGTGGATGATTTGCATGCTTGTGAGACCTTTCCTTGGGGGCGTTACACGTTTGATGATTGTCTCGAAGGGATCTGGAGCGTTGTAAAGAAAATGAAAGGCTTCGTAAAACCAGGAGCACAACCTCCCTTTCCCGGTTTTATTGTTCCTTTAGAGGTAACATTATGTTATTTAGTTTAGAAATTGTAAGAGTAATAGTTAATAGGATTTAAATATTGATTTATTGGAAATCAATGTGTAGATTCTGCCATTTTAATGTATTCCGCGTCTTAGACGCAAATATAGAGAAGATGTACCCGCAAATAAAGATTGTCCAAGGATGTGCAAAGGCAAATTCACTAAATGTGATATGAAAGGGTTTCCAATGGATGCCATACATGAGACGCTTGGAAGTACTAAGGTTATATGAAAATCATTATATATGTTTGATTATATGTTCGAGGATACTAAAATGGTAATATTGTTCTCTGCAGGATATCAAGAGCATATTGGTACCAGACGCGGATGAAAGGAGTCTTCTGGATAACCTTATAGACGATGATGTTGATGATGGGATAGGTTATATTGATCCAGTAGTTGACTGTTGGAGAAAGCATATGATAGTAGACAAGAAGAAAATATGGTGGAAAGGTATGTACGAAGAGGATGTTGCATCTCGGGAAAGAAAGATTGTGGAGTTACCCTTGATTCTGAGCAAGTGGACAAAGTGTCTCGGATAAATGATTCTGTTTCTGGGGTTGATGATTCTATTCTCGGAGTTATAAAGGACGAAATGGAGAAAGGGTTTAAGGAGTTGATGTTCAAGCTTTCTAAAATTGATGTGAAGGTGGTGGATAAAATAAAGGGATATTTGTCAAATTAGACACTTTTTCAGGATACATTGTGTTTTAGACAGTTTTCTCTTTCTTCCGTGTAGGGTCCACTTGGAGTGCTTTTAATGCTTCTTGTTTTTACCAATATGGATATAATTTTCACATATATTACGAAATTGCCATATATAATTTTTTTCTCTCATTTTTGTTTTTTTTCTCATTTCTTTTTTCTCTCTCATCTCTTACTTTTATTCATCGTTCTTTTTCTCTTTCCTTCTTTACTTTTCTTTCTCCATCGCTCATTTTTTCTCTTTCTCTCTCCTCTCTCTACCTCTCTTTTTTCTTTACTCATGTTCTTCTTTTTCTCTTTCTTTTTCGTTTTTCTTCTTCTTTTGTCTTCTTTTCCATTTTCTTTTTTTATTATTTTATCTTCTTAATTGTCTCATGAATTATACATATAAATATTATATTATATAAATTAATATCAGCCATTATTATCTCTAGTTGTTTTTATATTTTTAATGGATACTGTACAAACGATATACATATAAGTATCCACCGTATAGTGTTACGAATAAGTTGTACAATCATATTGTTCAACATATTTTACGGTATTATTTTATGTACATATAAAATTATATAAGTAAAATTGTACACTGTACAAAACCGAGTACATTTTTATCGTCCACTGAATACTGGATGGCGAAGATGAATGTTATATCATCCAATGGATACTGGATGGTGCAAACGAATAACATTAATCTACTATATAGAGTTGTACAAATTTCATTTTCTCTCTCATCTCTCACTCTCTCTCCTCGTTCTCTTTCTCTATCTCCTCTCTACATCTCTTTCTGTTTCATTCCTTTTTTCCATTAACTAATATTTCACTAATAATGAATAGTGAACGAATATTTCACTAATTATGAATAGTGAACTGTCTAGTTTCTGTTCTTCTGGACACTGTACAATTTTCAATGCAAATCTTCTTCTGTATAGACTACTTGTCTCAGGCAGTCATGGACACTGTACAATTGATTTAAGCAAATCTTCGTCTGTACATTGTCCACTAAATTAGACAAATGAATGTTGTTGAATGCAATTAAAAGAAAAAACGAAAATTAAAAGAAACAAAATTTAAAAATGAGTCGAAATGAGTCGAACTGGTCGAATTGTCTCTGTATATCACGTACAATGTACAAATGAGTCGTACAATGTTCTAAATGGACACTGTACAAACGATTTGAATCAGTCGTTCATACAACTCTTCGACGCAAATCATCTTCTGTACAGACCAGTTGTCCAAGTGAGTTACGTACACTGTACAGATGAGTTGAATCGGACATCCAACAATTGTACACCGTCCACTAAACTGTGCAAATGGATGTTATTGAATGCAATTAAGAGAAAAAAACATGAATAAGGAGAAACAAAACTTGAAAAAATAAAGCATAAGTTTGAATCAAGAGAAAAGAAAGAAGAGAGAAGATATGAGAGAAGAGAGAAAGAAAGAAGAAGAAAGAGAAAGAAAGAGGAAGAAAGAGAAAGATGAAGAAAGAGAAAGAGGAAGAAAGAGAAAGAAGGAAAAAAACGTGAAAAAAAGAAAAAAATAAAAAAATAAAAAAAAAGAAATACACAAAACATATACAAACATACATAAAGGCTATTTTCGTCTTTTAACATTCTCCGCGTGGGTCCTACATACCTCTTTTACAATTGTAAATAGTAAACTGCCCAAAATTTTGGTTAGTTTGAGAAAACTGTCCATTCGGCAAAATAACCCTAAAATAAAAGAGATTGATAATAAAGTGAATGAAATTAAGCGGGTATTTGTTCCAATTGAGGAAGTATATTATGGGACGATGAATTCAGATCTTACCACAAAAGTAGTTGATCCTCAGTCATTTGGTTTGATTGTTCCTCCAATTGAAGAAATAGAAGGAGAAAAGGAAGTGGAAGGAGAAGGAAAGGAAGGAGAAGAAGTGGAAGGAGAAGAAGAGGAAGGAGAAGGAGAAGAAGGAGAAAAAAAGAGAGAGGAAAATGGTGATCAGAGAACGAAGAAGAAGATGAAACATGAGTTGATCTTAAAGACCGGACAGAAGAGGACAAGGAAGCCAAAAAAGATGTTCACACCTGGAGAGGCGAAGAAACCAAAAAAAAAATTAGGTGGTTACATGGTTTGATTTGTTTTTGTATTTTGGTTCAAATGAAACAAATTATGTTCATGTTCATTTGTGTGTGTTTAGGTGGTACAATTGGAATAATTAAGTAAGTTTTCGAACAAGTAAAAATAATTTTTCGGACAAATGAGAACAATTAAATGGGACAACTAACAGTAGATTAGTTTGGATTACAAAAACCAATAGTTCAGCTAAGTTTCACGAACTTTCGGACAAAGGACAAATGAGTACAATTAAAGGGCAACTGACAATAGTTTAACTTGGATTACAAAAAAAAAATAGTTCAACTAAAAACCATTAAAAACAAATAAAAGCATACATAATTGGAGAAGATCCATGAAAAAAAACAACCCATTAAGATCTTCCTCCGCCGCCGCAATATAGGTTTAGCCGCAACCACCAACCTTCTACCTCCTTGTAACTAATCTTCTCAACCTTTTAAGTTCCTCGTCTCTCTCGGATAGCAGACCAGTAATGCGAGCATTTTCTCTCCACAATCCGGTTACCTCTCTGTTAATGAAAGTATGAAGCTCCTCATCTCGGGTTTTTATCATCTTGAGTTCTTCATCAATAGCGTGATCCCACCATTTCTGTTTGTGGTCTTTTCCATCTCCACCACCATCCTACGCATAAATCCATACAAATATGTTCATTCTCATTCAATATGTTAAAAATTACAAGATCTTGACTTGACATTTCACTAAAAATTATAAGATCTTGACTAAAAATTATAACTCACCGCAGTTGCTGGACATTTGAAGTATCGTCTACCATGATCTTCCACCTTCGTACTCCCTACAATTTTCATAATCTGACCACACCAACATATATCCGGCACCCCGTAATCACCGTCCGCTCGGTTGCAGCCGCTGGAAAAACTTGCTTCAGAGGAACTGGAGTTCGTGTAACTGATTGGCATCGTCGGAGGTGGAGGTCGTCGTCTAGGATTTTCAATTGGGGAGGAAGGAGACTGCGCCGTCGTCGTCTAGGGTTTTCAATTGGGGATGAAGGAGAGAGAAAGAGAGTAGAAGCATATATATAGACAAAGTTAGGGTAGGTTAGGTCAGGTCGAATTTTTTATTTTAAATAATCTATATTTCTTCTTTTTCTAGTCAAATCAAAGTCGGGCCCACTTCAGAAAACCGCACGTGCAACATTTTAGAATAGTTGTACGTAAATGTACAATTGTACTTTCATATAAACAGTTGTACTTTATATGATTTGAAA
The DNA here is from genome assembly GCA_963556525.1 of Cochlearia excelsa. NCBI lineage: Eukaryota > Viridiplantae > Streptophyta > Magnoliopsida > Brassicales > Brassicaceae > Cochlearia > Cochlearia excelsa. The sequence goes on along the minus strand of OY748329.1, from coordinate 30,212,783 downwards.
CAAATTTTAGTTGGACCTTAGGTTTGTAAGATAAATTCTAGTTGTCCAACTCATTTTCCAATATTATTTACCATTTAAGAGGGTGGGACAATATAATTTTCATGTTATCTCATTATTCAAAATTTTGTTGTGCATAAGTACATCAATTACCTTAACTTTCCTATACTACAAGGGGGTTTTAGATGAAGTCTAACACATGTTCGGTGGAAATTGAATTTCATTGTTTTTTTTCGTTTAAATAGTTTATTTCTTGATTATATCGTTGTTTTAATGCCAAAATTGTTTTTTTCACGTCTTAAAACATAATTATATAAAGTACAAATAAAGTGTACAAATAAACAGAAGTTGTACCAAGTTGACCAAGTTGTCCAAATGTGATAGTTACATAAACGTAATAATACAAGACAAACAAAACCCATTAACCAAACGAACACATGATCAGTCTTCATGTTTTTCATCTTCTTCTTCTTCTTCGGGTTGTAACCATTGTTCCAAGTTTATTCCAGTGGTACGCTTGTTTGACTTCTTTCTCCTTCGTTCTCCGGTCGATGGGAATCGAGTTTCTTGATTTCTTCCGGGCTTAGGAGTGTACTCCGGCGGCAAAGCGTACAACTGTAGAATATCATCAGGAATGGTCCAATTCGATTCATGTGACACCAAATAAAGGGTCCTGGAATATGCCAAAACCCAAGAATGCATTAAGTAATATTCAGAACATAAATCATGGATTTGGATATTCATTCTTCTCCCTTCTTTTCTCATGAAGACCCTCACTGCGGCTATTGCATGAACGCACGGATACTTGTCTATGTCAAAACATTTGCAAGAACAAGTTTTCTCTTTCAAGTTCACCACATACATCTTCCCTGCCCGTCCTCTTACGTTGTATTCAAGATGAAAACTATTTAGCTCCACCACCAACAATTTTGCTGCGATTACACATCGATCATGCAATTCATTCTCCACAAAAGGCACCAGTTGCTTGTCTATTGCAGTCCTAGATACTTTTTGTGTTTGTTGAACCACTCTAAAAATTTCTCCAAAATCGCATCAATCATACTAATTAGATGGTACTTCCTTGCTTTCAAAAACACACTATTCATTGATTCCGCCGAGTTGCTGGTGTCTATGTTGTATTTGTCTCCTTCGAAATACGCCCTTGTCCATTTCTCAAGTCCTATACTATTGTCTAGATAGACACCAGCTTTAGGAAACCTACACTTCAATTCAGCATATTTTCTATCAAACTCGGGCTTGGTATAAGCATGAGCGCATTCCCTGAATTTCTTCGCAAGTTCATCTTTGTCTTTCTTCTCATGTCCTCTCACATTTTGACACAAATGCCAAATACAATGTCCGTGTTTTGCTTTAGGGTACACCTCCATCACCGATTTGATGATGCTTGAATTTCTGTCACTAATAAAAATCAATCGAGGATCATCGGGTATAACGGTTTTAAGCTTCTCAAAAAACCATGTCCAACTGACATCTTTTTCGAGATCAATTACACCAAACGCAATAGGATAATGATGATGATTAGAATCCTGAGTTGTAGCAAAAACTAACATACCTCCGTATATAGTCTTCAAAAATGTTGCATCCACAACAATAATTTTCCTCATTGCTTTAAACCCTTCAATGCTCTGACCCAACGCGATGAATAGATACTTGAACCTATTACCTTCGGTCAATTCCACATACGTCTTTGTTCCAAGATTAACCTTCTCTAACATGTGCAGGTAAGAAAACAAAATATTATAGCCCCTTTCGGGGCTACCCTTTACATCGGTAAAATGTTGTTTTTTCCCTCTCAGAGCGGTAGAGTAGGACATCTGCACACCAAGTCTATGTTGTGCAATACTAATAATGGTCTTTGGAGCATGTGTATCATATAAACCCGGATAGTCTTCATGTAACATAGAAGCCACTAGTCTTCGAGTGCCTTTCTTACAACCGCTGCTACTACTACTTGCAGCCGAATCAAGGCGAGAACATGTATGCATCTTTCTGTGTACTTTGATACTCCAAAATGATGATGACGTTGTCTTTGCAGCTCTTACATACCATTTACAACCTACTGATTTGGCTTGTCGACATCGTAGCATAAGTCTTTTCATATCTGACTTCACTGTTTCAACCTCAAAGCAATTCGTATTTGCAGCTCGGGAAAATAAATCTTGCATTGCTTCTTTCGAACTAAATTCTTGTTCTATTTCCATATTTGTACCATCTTCCCATTCACCAACAAACTGACTTGCTTCCGTAGGACCTACATTGTCAACATATTCATGCCTCCTATCAAAATCTTCATCAACATGGTTATCCACCGGGCTATTTACAATTGCAGCTGATTCATTAGGCCTTTCATTCGCACAACCTTCATTCATAGGATTTTCATTTACAACATCGTCCATCACATCTTCAGTTATCGGATCGTACACGATTAAAACATTACCTACATCATCACCTCTCTCACCTGAACCATGTTCCACATAGTTCAAACCAAATGAACTTTCTTGCTCTGCTCTTGAATGCTGCTCCACTACCACCACCTGATGTGTTTCCAAATATTTGATTACATCCACATGCAGCACAGGTTTAAGACCTTCTGTATCAAGTGATGTTAGATAGACATACAAGTCCTCGTTATCTAGAATATATGATTCTCTCCGAGTTTTAGATAAATTGTAACTCAATTTAAGCTTCTCTTTGCTTTCATCACTCATAGTCTTCTTGTAGATCTTATCTACTAACACTGAATAAGTAATATCATCCAAAGAAGACGTCTTAATAGATATAGCATACACAAATTTTTCAGAAATCCATTCATGATCTTCTGAATATTAGCCTCCATAATCAAAATGTATATTTGTGCGTATGTTCCTCATTACATCCTGCAAATAAATGAAATAAAACTCAATTTGGAACTACACAATATGTCACAGAATAACCATTTCTACTAGTTGTACTATTATTTCAATAATAACATTTTATACCATTTGTACCAATTGCACTAATTCTGCAATACTGAAATCTAGATCCAATCAATTTGCAATTTATCCATATCCCCTCTAATTTACCTAAAATTTACACGATGCAACAACTACATTCGTAAATTGTGAATACATAAATATTATATATGATTATCAAACAAATGTGTACATAATTGCAACTAATTTCATCACAAATCTCCAAAAAACTATTTCTACAATGAAAAAATAAATTGATATATGAAGAACATATCCAAGACCACCTCGCAAAGATTCGACCTTCGATGAAGATGGAGGAAGCGAAGAACGACCTCGTCGAGGAAGGATGAGGAGGAGAAGAAGGATGAGCTCGAGGAGGTAGGAGGAGAAGAACGAGCTCGTGGATGAAAATGAAGATTTGATTTTTTTTAATTTTTTTTCAATTTTCGTTACTTTTAATTTTCTTTATTTATGAATTTTGAATTTCAATAATATTTTAATTTCGATTTTAATTTTGATATAAATTCGGTGAGGGTAGTATAGGAATTTCATTATTTAAGTGGCAAAGTGATTAAAGTGATTAATGGGTGACAATACTGATCATTTTTTTGGTAAAAGTGGCATATAAGCCAATTACCCTTTCATTTGGGCCATATTTTTGGGCAAATAACGAAAGTTATATGTACGAGGGTATATTGGACTTTTATTCAACTATGGAAAACATCTTTTATTTCACCTAATTAAGTGTCCACATTCTATTATTCACCCCTATTATCCATTATAAAACTATTATAATATCAATATGTGATGAAATCTAATTTTACAAGTTTTCTTAATATAAAGAGAAATAAAGATTGTTGTGTATCCTTTTTAGTTTCTTTACTATTAATAATTTATTTTTGTTCACAATTCCTTTATTTCAGTGTTACGAGGATATTTTAACCCGTTTTTAAAATTGCATCATAGTTTGTTTTTTCATTAATGTTATTAGAAACTAGGGTGGGCATTCGGTTTTTGGATCGAATTCGGTTCGGGTTCATTCGCATTTGGGTTTTCGGGTACGACTATATAGAAACCGTTCGGGTTATTTACAAATTCGGTTCGGGTTCGGTTCGGATCTATTCGGGTTCGGGTCAGGTTTCACATTTTTAACAAAACCCGACATGGAACCGAAATATTATTCGGTTCAGAATTTTCGGTTCGGGTTTTTGGGTTTTCGTTCGGATTTTTTGTAGTTTTTGGATTTTTGGTGAGAAATTCGGGTTTCTGGTTTCGGGTTAACCCCAAATTACCCACAAAAACCAAAATAGCCTACTAAAATCCAAACTACCCTATGAAAATTCACAATTTCCCTATTAAAAATATATAAACATATATATATATATATATATTCGGGTTCCCGTTCGGGTTCGGTTCGGGTTTTGGTCGGGTACCCGGATTAAAGAATTCTAAAACCCATTCGGGTTTTTTGGAAATACGGTTCGGTTTCGGTTCGGGTTTTGCGGGTCGAGTTCGGGTCGGATTTCGGATCTCGGGTGAAATGCCCACCCTTATTAGAAACTTTATATGTGTTTTTGTTTATTTTATATGACGATCATGTTTTTGGTAGATAACATTTATTTTAATAAGAATATTGAGAACAATTAATGTATTATTTATATGTGTGACTCTGTAGTTTTTTTAATTGCAAATTTATAATGTTTAAACTTTATTTATTTATATATATTTTAAATTTGTTATTGTATATAATGTAATGTTTTATTTTATTATTAAATGACTTTATGTCTTTAGTGGTTTCTTATTTAATTTTTATTAGTATTAAATGAATTTTATCAAATTTTTAGTTTTAATTATGTATTTAATATATTTGATGATGAGGTGGAGGCGTAAGATGACATATTGTTATGCTATTATATAATACTAGGATAGAACTCGCGCGTTGCGCGGGATATCCGTCAATATTTTATAATAATTTTTAAAAATATTTATATTTTGTTTATGGCGATTTGAAGTGGATATTTTTAAAATATATATATTATTGTAATAGGTATTTGGTTTAACATTAGATACAAACAATCCATTTTTTATTTTACCAAATGAATGAAATTAAAATTGTTATAAACTTTTGAATGAATATTTTTGTTTATTAAAAAACTATTAGAAAATCAATATGTGATGAAATCTAGTTTTACAAACTTTTTAATTTAAAGAGAAGTAAAGATTGTTGTGTATTTTTTAGTTTCTTTACTATTAATCATTTATTTTTTTCCATAATACATTTATTTTTGTTTTAAGTGGAGATTTTAACCCGTTTTTATATTGCACCTTTTTTGTTTGTTTTTGATTATTTTATATGACGATTATGTTTTCGGTGGATATTTTTAGTGATTATTAACATTTGGTTTAAGAAGATTATTGAGAACAATTTATGTCTTATTTATATTTGTAGTCATGAAATCTTAAATTTATAATGTTTAAACTTTATTTATCTATATATATTTAAGTTTGAATTTTTATATATTTAATATTGTATATAACGTAATGTTTTATTTTATTATTAAATGACTTTATGTCTTTAATGATTTCTTATTTGATTTTTATTAATATTAAATGAAATTTATCAAATTTTTATTTTATTTATGTATTTAATATTTTTGATGATGTGTCACTCATATGGAGAGAGTTCTTCTTCTTTTATAGTATATATATTATATAATAGATTCAATTTAAGAATTATGTTGAAGAACTACTCAATAAGTTTGATTCCAGATTGATTATATAAAAAAACTATAAGAATTTTTTTAAATAATAATTATCTTTTGTCTATTAATATATATGTTAGGTATATGTAAATGCATTATATATAATTAGAAATATTATTATTATAAATAATATTTTGATAATTCGGGTAATTCAGTACGGTTTCATTAAATTTTTATTTGGTTTGGTTTCCGTTCCAGATTTTTGGGTGGTAAAATTCTCTACCCATTCGGGTTATTTATTTTTTGGATCGATTTCTAGTTCAATATTTTGGATCCAGGTATTTTGTCCAACCCTGTCATATAAAAAATAACAAATTTCATATTTTAGAATAGTTTAAAATTAATTTTACAAAAACATTAAAAATTTACTATATATAATATGTACTATAAAATATTATATAGTAACAAAAGTTTCAGTTCACCAACCTTTAATACTAAAGTTATGTTAATTTTATATAAATTTTAGGTAATTCAGGTAGTTCAGTTATACAAAATTCGGTTTGGTTCGAATTTAGCTTGGTTTTGAATTTTTGAATAGTAAAATTCTCTGTATGTTGGACTTATTTTTTCTACGATATTTCCAATGGAAATCCGAGGAAAATACAAAGAAAATCTATTTCGTCGGAATTCTGCCGTAAATTTCGTACGACAAATATTGATAGAAAAAAGTAGTATTCGACAAAAATCCAACGATTTTGTGACGGGATTTTCGGTTGGTTTTTGGTAGGAAATCCTTAGAAAATTTCCGATGACGATTATTTTTTGATAATTTAGACATTGGTCGGAAATTTCCTACCATTTAGTGTTCCAGCCACTAAAATGATTTCACCTATCTAAATCGTTCACATATATATAAATAAAAGTTTTAAAAAATTAAATATCTATATTGGATAAAAAAACTCACCAAATCCCATATCTACATAGATTATTATATTTTTCACATAGACAAAAACAATGTATATACCACTTAAGTAACTATATTGAAAATGTTTTAGTAGTTTATTAAAAAAAATTGGTAGTTAAGTATATTTTAGATATATAATAGTAATTATAGTTTGATATACTATTAAATCTATAAGATATTATTTGCAAAGTAACATTGTTTCAAAATCTTACGTGTCAACACTACAAAAAGTTTCCGCTAATAAAACATGACATGGAAGGAGAAATCAATAATAACCAATAGAATATTCAACACGGCAACAATATTGGCAAAAATATTTTAAGAAGTAAAAATTCTTTCAAGGCCTAATAATAAGAGATATGTAATGACATTACGTGTAAATAAAAAGAACATTGAAATGTTTTTCAAAATTTGTCTTTCCCAATTAATAGTGTATAAATATATATTTAAACCATATTAATTTGTTTTAAAATCCAAATGATACGTATGAGTTCCCATAAATATTAGACACAAATATTATGTGGTTGAAATACAAAATTTATTATTAAATTTTAAATAAAATATTCGGAAAGTTGATTTTAGAAAAAATGATTTAAGGAATTTAGGTACTATAATTCATAGAGATCTGATTTATAAAAAGATGAAGGTCATGTAGATAGTGAAGTTGATTTAGGATATGAAATCATTCTTGAAAATCAAAAGAGAAATTGTCAATTGGTGGACTATTTTACCGAGAAGCAATATTTCAAGATTAAGGAGATTTAAATGAAGCTTCAGAAGTTTGTATGGAATTTAACTTGGATTTTAGGATTATAAAATCAAATGAGAGATGGTGGTCTATTCGTTGCATCAATAATGTTTGTAAGTGAAGTTTGCATGCATAATGTTTAGAGGTATCGATATATTTTCGTATCAATAAGTATGTAGATGAACATACATGTCTTCCCTCTAAACATAATTATCTTTATATTTTTTAATTTGATTTAATTCATGAGTATTTTTCGGAAAATGATGTTAAAAAAGTTTATGTTGACAAATTCTCGTTTTCCCCTAAATAAAACAAGTTTAAAAAATCAAAAAGTTATAGAGCTGGGAAAAAAATAATTTAATAAAAATAAGTAGGCTAAGAATGCAAATAACTTGGGAGAGGTTTCTTGTGTGTTGCTTCAGCAAGTCTTTTATTTGGCCTTGGCTCTGTTTTGACCTCTAATAGCTTTAATACCATTTTTTGGTCTTTGTTTCTGATTGTTTCGAGGGTGTTCATCCTCATCATCTACTTGATCGTTTGGATTCACTTCTTCGAATATGACCGGTTTAATTATGACTCCATTTTTCTTCACAACCTGGCATTGCATACAAAAGTCAAAAATTAAATGCAACCATTTGCGAAAATGGGCGGTTTAACAGTGTAATGAGAGGGAACCTCGGGTCGGTTTAGAGCTTCAACAATAGTCGCTGGATTAAACTCAGGTCCTATAGGCATACGCATACTGCTTTCGAAAACTTCCTTAGATGTGTAAGGGAAAGGTAGGGTCTTAGTGTGAAGTTTCTCAGCCTGTCAAAAGGAAGAGATCATGGCGTGAATACGGCAGACGGCTATACGAGATCCTATGAACGAACAAACAAACAAATCAAGATTTAAAACGTTATTGACCGACCTTTTTATCAAGTTTTTCTGATATGATAACATGTTTGAGACGAGCGTCTTTCCTAGTTTTGAGAGCTTCTTCTCTCTTTTTCTTGGCATCTCCGTGTTCTCTAACCATCCAAGAAGGCAAACCTCTCTTATTTTGGATGTTGGTCCACTGTCCCCAACCAAGAACTAGAACCGTTTTTTCAGGCTCAGGGACTTCCTGATTTAGAACCTCTTGTTTCTCCTTGTCAAATTCATCTACGACATCATCACCAGCAAAAGCACGGTTTATAATCTCGGATTGGGAAGGAAGCTCATAGGAAGCAGATGTCAGAAACCCATCAACCATTTGCTCTGCTTCACTCTCTGTATCTTCTTCATCATCTCTCGATTCCTTTAATGGATCCAAAGGAAAAATAAACAAACTGTGAGTGGAAAAAGGAAAACCACCTGAAGCTAATTGTGGAAAGAGAATAAACCTTTTCATCGTGGGCGGCCTGTGAAACAACAGGTACTTGCGTCTTGGGAGCATTTTTGCAGCCAGTCATCTAGTATTATACATAACATAAACGTTGGAGTGACTAAAAGATAGCACACAAAAAGAGAGTTTTGAAAACAAGTTTAAAGAAAACAAAACCTTCTTCCAAGAGCCTGATGCAAATAAAGCAACATCAAATGATGTCTTAGATGCCTCATTCCCAACAAAGCCATCCAACATCTGCACCAAAAACTGTTATTAGGAAGAGAAGAAAGGGCCATTATGACAAACCAAAAGGGAAAAAAAAAGAAAGAAGCAACGTACCTCACTATCAGTAACGGTTCCAGGGTCTCCAGGTGAAGCATTATCGCTTACAAAGTCATTATCCATATCATTGTCACTATCACTGTTGTCGTAAAAGTTGTCAGATTCCTTCTTGGATTCTTTTGGGGATTCGGCTTTAGCAGTCACACCAAATACTCTTCTACCACTAACATGAGCAGGTTTTTGAGGGTTTTCGGCTCCACCAGAATTCTCCCACTCTTCATACTCCTCCAATGCACGTTTAGCTTCTTCATTGGCTTCCTCTTTCTTCTTTTTCATAGCACGTGCCTATATCAAAAACAGAGATCAGAATTACCACTATACAAAAATAGTAAATGATGATTTTTTAATTTTTTTTAAAAAGAAAGCCAAGCAAGGGTTGTTACCATGAAAGGTAATGACAAAAGACCAGAATTGGGCACTTCATCATCTTCCATAGTTTTCAGTGTCTTTTCCTTTGCTTTTGCTATCCGTTTTGTATGGGTATCCTGATCTGAACCATCCTCCAACTCCTTCTCATCATCGCTCTCGTCACTGCTACTTCCATCTTTCATGGAGTTTATCTTTCTAGTCAAATTAGCATGCAGCTGAAGTTGTTCATCCAAATCAGCCTTTGAAGTCCCATCGTCGTATTTTGAATCCCGTCTACGGCGCAAGGCACGTTTCGCCCATTTTCCTTTGTTTTTGTGCTTCAGGGTCATCCGTTCCTGCATAAGCATAAGACTAATTAATATTTTCTTACTTGAAAATGTCTTGAATGAAAAAACTGGGGAAAATTTCAGAATCACCTCTACACGTTTAGCCTCCTGCTTCATAGCTTCTTCCTTGGCCATTTCTGGGTCCATTGGTGGCCCCCCAACTGCCGACTTCTTTAGGTCCTTGTTTCTGAGGCGACGAAACAATTTAGATTTCATCTTCTTTAGCCGTTTACACTTGAGATCATGGCGGAAGAGCAGGCTCCGCATCTTGGCCCTCGCGTCACGGTTCCTGATGTGGTCTTCCATAGACATCTGCCATTTCAAAACATAATTTCAAACAGTTGCATCAAAACATAGTTCACATGTATAAGACAAATCAGTTGCGTGCAGGGAATGAACTAGACAAAAAAAACTTGCCTCGTTCAATTCCAGAAGCCTAATGCCGTCATCTTGGTGAGCCTCCGAAACCACACTATCATTGAGAATAGAAGCCATTTTCATCTCAAATTCTGTTCTTGGTTTAAACTCTGATGCTATTGCCCCAACCGTGGAGTAGCCAACAATGACATCTTGGTTAAAGTAGACAGTTGGCGACTCCCTGTTCTTCTTTACAAGAGGCACCCACTTATTGAATTCCTTGTCAACTAAACCTTTCACGGCTTTACGCTCCAGTCTTTGGCGTTCTGGCTTTGGCAAAGGAGCATGAACAACAGATTGAGCATCTCTCTGCATCCGGGAGATCTTCTTGCTTAGTTGATTATAGCCAGGTTGCCCTTTAAGAGGTGCCAAAAAGTCTTCCATGGAGAGGAGGCCTTTACCCTCCAGAACATCACTGGTGGGATTAAATTCAGACTCTGGATATGTCTCAGTAAACAGTGCAGGTTTGCTCTTACTCTCTCCTGAGCATAGTGGTTTGGTTTTAAACTTTAAAGCTCAAACGAAATATGACAAAAGAAAAATTAGATTACACAGTCAATACCTTCAAAGGCTGCACTAGGCATTCCAGTGAGAGATTGCAACATCCGTCTGTGCCTATCACCACCACCACCACCATCATCATCATCTGACTCCACGTTTTCATCCTTGAAATCCTCGGGAAGCTCAAAGTCGTAATTAACGACGCGGTCAAATCGATTGTTCTTCCTAGACTCTTCCTCAGGGACACCCTCCTCGTACTCGTATAAATCGCCGCCGTTTAAACTATCGGAATCAGAATCGATCTCATCGTCTTCGGAATTCAAAGGACGCTTCTCCTCGATGGCTCTGCGTATTGAGTTCGGCAAGTTCGGTCCTCTTCTCTTCTTCGACTTTGCTACTGATGTCTTCCAGGATTTCCTTTTCTCTCCCCCTACCATCGCTGCTTGTTCGTCTCTCTCTTAGGGCTTCTCCATCATATATATATAGAGATATTTAGTGAATGGACTACTTTTGAAAAGTTATTAAAAAAAGACCAACCATTATTTATAATTAACTAAATAGACATCCAATGCTTTTTATTAATTCAGGTCTTTGAATTTATAATTATGAATTTTTGATTTGTGTTATTTACTTAACTAGGGTTGTTTCTCAAGTCATGTGACGATGTATGTGTATTTTAAATATGGAACAAATATTTAACTAATGTTGAATCGATGAGAAAAGTTATGAACAAGTAGGAGTGTGCAGTTGTTGTGACGACAAAAAGGCCGATATCAAATGCTAACAATGGATGTATTTTATATTTGTTCTCCATTTGTAAAAGTTATGTTTTAAATTTTGATAGTTTAATACCGTTGATGAAAATTTAAATTGGTGAACATATAGGGTGACAATTTTTTATTTTTAAAGATTGAATAATTGTTAGAAAATTTTAAAGTGAAACTTGTTCATAAATTTAGATCGAGAAACATATGCACCCTAATGAGTGAATACGTTTTTATTTGTATATGCGAAGAGAAAACAGAAAACAGAGAACAAATTGAATACTTTAAAGAAAAAAACGTTGTCATTAAAAAAACAAAAAGATACGCAAGAACACAGACTTGACTTCAGGGTGGGTTCAAAGTTTTAGTCACCTGAGATATCATGTTTAATGAAAGGAAGATAAAAGTAAACAAAGCAAAGCCAAACGACCACTATTAAAATAATAGCACATTCCATGGCAAGGAGGACAAAAAATATCAAAGGAAGATATATTCGGTTAAGTTTGATACTTAGATGAAGAATGATGATAATTAGCCTAATGATAATGTTAGTGATAAGGCAACAGACACTTGCTCATCTTTTCTTACTTATTTCAAATATAAAGAATGTTTGAGTTACCACTGAACAACAACTTATTAGAGAAACCAATGATGCTCATAGAACCAATTAAAGTTTACAAATTTCAAGACTTTACCTCCAAAAAGTTCGAGATTAACAGTGGTGACAAACATGACAGATTGTGTCCTTTCACCCGATTTGAGGATGCCCCTAAAAACAGACGCAACATCATCCCACAAAGACAAGTAAACAACCACCTGACTGTTATGCCAATGATTGTTGTCAATTTCAAGAAGACGTAATAATGTGTGATGCACTTAGTTTTCCTTTAAATAATTATTTTGAATTTAGTTATTACTAATTAAAACTAAAACTAAATATTTGTAACTTTAGTATCGAAATTGTATATTTACATAATTGCTAATAAGAATTATAAACAATGATAAGTTGAAAAATTACTTATAAAATACTTTTTTGAATTTCATTTCAGTTAAATGTATAAAGCTAGAAAAATCCATCATTATTAGAAAAATTAATAAAAAAGAGAATAGAGAATACTTCGACATAATTTTGGTTAAAGACCCTTAAGTTGAAGATGATTTGAAGGATTTCTCTATAAAGGTTATTCCCAATTAATAGTATAGATATACACAATTCACTTATATTTATTTTAATCTGTTTTTTAAATATTGATTGTGACCATATGAATTGTAAGATGTTTCTAGTTTTTTTTTTATTATTTATACCTTTTGTAAGAAAATTCTATCATTATTAGAAAAGCTAATAAAAAAGAGTAGAAAATATTTTGACAAAGTTTTGGTCAAGGGCTCTGACGTTGAAGATGACTTGAAGGGTTTTTCTATAAAAGTTTTTCCTAATTAATAGTATAAATATATACAATTCACTTATATTTATTTTAATTTGTTTTTTTAAATATTTATTGTGACCATATGAATTGTAAGATGTTTCTAGTTTTTTTGTTTTTTTATACCGTATGTAAGATGTATTTATTATTAGTTTTAATAACTATTTAAAATTGATATATGTATCTATATATATATATATAGATTTATAAATGTTAAAAATTACATTAAATATTTCTTTTCGGATTTTATTTATGCTAATGAGTTTTATCAAAAATATTTTAGTGATGTTGTTTATATTTTTTTGACGTTTTATTTGAATTTTATTAGTATTAAATGGTTGTATTAATATTGTCAAAAAAATAGTTGTGTAAGAAAAATCCATCATTATAATAAAAGCTAATAAAAAAAAGAATAGATAATACTTTGACAGAGTTTTGGTCTGGGGCCTGAAGTTGTAGATGATTTGAAGGGTTTCTCTATTAAAGTTGTTCACAATTAATAGTATAGATATACACAATTCACTTAAATTTATTTTAATTTACTTTTTAAAATATTGATTGTGACCATATGAATTGTAATGTGTTTCTAGTTTTATTGTTTTTTGTTTATATCGTTTGTAAGATTTATTTATGATTAGTGTTAATAGTTATTTAAAATTGATATATGTATCTATATATATAGATATTTTATAAATGTTAAAAATTACATTAAATATTTCTTTTTCGCATTTTATTAATATTAATGAGTTTTATCAAATATATTTCAGTGATGTTGTTTATATTTTTTTGGGGTTTTATTTGAATTTTATTAGTATTAAATGATTGTATTAATGTTGTAAAAAAATAGTTGTGTAAGAAAAATCCATTATTATTAGAAAAGCTAATAAAAAAGAGAGTAAAGAATATTTTGACAGAGTTTTGGTCAAGGGCCCTGAAGATGACTTGAAGAGTTTTTCTATAAAAATTATTCCCAATTAATAGTATAAATATACACAATTCACTTAATTTTATTTTAATTTGCTTTTTAAAATATTGATTGTTACCATATGAATTGTTATGTGTTTCTAGTTTTCTTGTTTTTTTGTTTATACTGTTTGTAAGATTTATTTATGATTAGTTTTAATAGCTATTTAAAATTGATATATGTATCTATATATATATAGATATTTTATAAATGTTAAAAATTATATTAAATATTTCTTTTCGGATTTTATTAATGTTAATGAGTTTTATGAAAAATATTTCGGTGATGTTGTTTATATTTTTAGAGGTTTTATTTGAATTTTATTAGTATTAAATGGTTGTATTAATGTTGTCAAAAAAATAGTTGTGTAAGAAAAATCCATCATTATTAGAAAAACTAATAAAAAAAGAGTAGAGAATACTTTGACAGAGTTTTGGTCAAGAACCCTGAAATTAAAGATGATTTGAAGGGTTTCTCTATAAAAATTATTCTCAATTAATAGTATAGATATACACAATTCACTTATATTTATTTTAATTTGTTTTTTTAAATATTGATTGTGATCATATGAATTGTAAGATGTTTATAGTTTTCTTGTTTTTTTGTTTATATCGTTCGTAAGATTTATTTATTATTAGTTTTAATAGCTATTTAAAATTGATATACGTATATATAAATATTTTATAAAATATTTTTTCGGATTTTATTAATGTTAATGGGTTTTTATCAAAAATATTTTAGTGATGTTGTTTATATTTTTTGGGATTTTATTTGAATTTTATTAATATTAAATGGTTGTATCAATGTTTTCATAATATAATTTTATTAATGGTTGTATTAATATTAAATGGTTGTATTTGAATTTTCATAATATTAAATGGTTGTATTAATGTTATATTAAATAATATAATTTTTAAAAATTTTATTTTTTTAAAGATGATGATGTGGCTTATTGTGGGAGAAGCAAAAACTCCCTCATTATATGTATGATTGTTATTATTATTAATTTATATTTTTTAAAATCTATTATTTTATTTTTTCTCTTTATTTATATATCTCTCTTTATTTCTATTTCTCTCATTATATATCTTCTTCTCCTCTCGTCAAAAAAAAAATATATATATATATCTTCTTCTTCTCTATCATTCTCTCTTCTCTCATATTCTCTCCTCTCTCTCCTCTCTCTCTTTTCTCTTTTTTCTTTTTCTCCGGTCTCTTCTTCTCCTATTCTCTCTCTCTTTTCTCTCTCTCTTCTCTCTCTCTTCTCTCTTCTTCTCCTCTCAGTTCTCTCTCATATCTTTCCATCTCTCTTCTATTTTTCCTATTTTTCTCCTCTAATTCTCTCTATTCTCTCTCTTTATTTTCGTTTTTCTCTTCTCCTTTCTCATTCTCTCTTCTCCTTCTCTAATTCTCTCATCTAGTTATCTATTTTCTATTTCTCTTCTCTCTCATCTCTTTTTCTCTCATTTGTCTCTTTCTAGTAGATGTTTCTCTAACGAATGTTTCTCTAGCGAATGTTTCTCTAATGGATATCATTCATTGTACAATATATTCTGTTGGGAATGTTTCTTTAGCGGATGTTTCTCTAATGTCGATGTTTGACATTCGTATAATGGATGTTTCTCTAGTGGATGTTTCTCTAATGGATATCATCCATTGTACATATTATATTCCACTAGTTGATGTTTTCTAGCGGATAACATCTATTGTACAATGTATAATCCACCAGTGGATGTTTCTCTACAAAATATTTCTCTAGAGGATAAAATTCGTATAATTCAGTGGACAATTTGATTATATTCTTGACTATACAGTTCAGTGGACAATTCGACTATGCATTTAAGGGTACACCTGATTGTACGTACAAATGAAATTCATCTTTACAATCTAGTGGATAATCTAACATCCATTATACCATATAGTGGACGATTTTACTATACTATCTAGCGAAAAACATGAATAAATAAAAAATAAAAAGAGAAATTAATAAATAGTTTACACTGTACAGATGAGTTGAATCGGGCATCCAACAATTGTACACCGTCCACTGAACTGTGTAAATGGATGTTATTGAATGCAATTAAGAGAAAGAAACATGAATAAGGAGAAAGAAAACTTGAAAAAAAAATAAAACATGAGTTTGAATCAAGAGAAAACAAAAAAATAAGAGAAAATATATGAGAGAAAAGAGAAAGAAAGAAGAAGAAAGACAAAGAAGGAAGATGAGAGAGATAATAATAAAATAATAATTTTGTTTGATTTAAAATAATAATTTATGGTAATGACATATTCGTAAATAACACAAAACTATACCTATTATAGTAATTATAGAAGCATGAATAGTGTACGAATGTGGATCTTACGGTCTAAAATACAATTTTGAATAGTAGCATGATCTATTTTTTGAATTACTTTCATAAAAATGGTCTAAATAGCCAATTTACTCTTATATATATCTTTAATAATAATAATCGTAATAAATAATAATTTTATGGGAAATAGATGTTATTAGAAAGTTGGGAATTAATTTGCAAAAATAAATGAGGAGAGAGTAAATGAAAATGTCTTTTTTACCCTAACTATTTTCTTCTTTCTCTTTGTAAGTGTGATTTTTTTTAGAAATAGAAAACGCGTATAAATTTATAATAAATAACTATTTTGATAATTAATAATGATTATAAGATAAAGTTTAAGATGTAGGGTTAAATGTTTAGGGTTTTAGGATAATGGTAAAAGTATAGGGTTTAGGGTTTAGTGTTTAAGGTTTATGACATAGGGTTAAGTGTTTAGGGTTTTAGGGTTTATGGTTTAGGGTTTATGGTTTAGGGTTAAGTGTAAAGTTTACGATATATTCGGAAACATACGATAAATGTGATTTTTTAGATAATATAAGCCTATTTTACAGATAACTAGGTGCGGATCTCGCGCTATACGCGGAACAAAGTTTCATTATCCTTAATAATATAATTAGACTCATATATAATAAAAATTTATTTCATGTTTTAAATTAATCTTAGAAAATAAATAAATATTGTATAACGAATATAATTTATTTTAGATATAAATATTTGTTTATTTAACTATAAATATAAATCTATGTTTGTAAAATATATTTAAATTGAATGAGGAAATTAGTTCAAATTATAAAGAATAAAACGCAAAAAATAAAAATATCCTAAAAACCCTCTCGTCGCGACACGTAGGCGTTTTGTCTTCTTTTTTAATAGTATATATATACGTCTATTGAAGATAATGTGAGTTTTTTAGATAATATACGTCTATTTTACTGATAATATACGTCTATTGAAGATAATATACGTCTATTTTCAATTGGATAATGGACGTTTGTTTTCGTTGACTCAATGAATAGTTTTTAATAAATAATTATTTTTATTATAAAGAGATAAAAAAAACTTGTCATTTTGGAAAATTTATAAATATTTTTATTATTTTTGCAAATTAACCCCGAACTTTATAATATTCACTAATTTTATTAGTATTATATTATCTATTACTATGAAAACTCCATGACTCTCTCCCTTTGATTATCCCAACATCAACGAATACACTGTTTCTTTTGTTTTTAAGCCCACACTTGTTTGGGTTTTTTTGTTTAATTCATAAGGTGTACAGTTGAATGCGAATAATTAAAATAATTTAATTGCCCAAAATAAAAATAATAATAATTGAAATCGAAAAAATAAAATAATTTTCAAAAAGGAGAATCACAAAACTACACCATTTGAATTACATTTCACAAAACTACACCATTTCCAAAATACTTCACAAAACTACACCTAAACACTCAAAATTAAATTTAAATAAACTCTACCCAAACAATCCTACCCCCTTAATACTATACCATAAACACTAATTAGCGAACTCAAATGAATTTTTTTTAATTTTGGTAATTTTTTAAATGTTAAATCAAACTTTTAAAATTTTGAAATTGTGTAAATATGTGAAAATATTAAATTAGGAGTAATTTTGTGAAGAAGGAGTTGAAAGGGTGTAGATTTGTGAATTCCTCTTTGCAAAAAGAGGTATCCATCGACACCTAGGAGAACCAAGCCCGTGATAATAGAAGAATGGTCTAGCAACTTCACCTCTAGGCCACAACAAATCGGCACTATATTTTCCCCTTTAATTCTATTTATACAACTAAGAAATAACCGACTAAAACTAGGTATCTTTTTCAATATACATTAATCGAGGAGACATTTTTGAAAAGTTGAATCCTATCTATACTATTAATTGGGAAATACAATTTTTCAGGAACCTTAAAATTTTATTTTAATTACATGTAACTAGGTGATGACTCCACGCCATGCGTGCGAAGGTTATTCAAAAATAATCATTTACATTAAATTTTTTATTTCTGGTTTTAAATAATCATAGAAACGAAATGAATATTGTATAACGAACATAATTTATCTTGCTAGATATAGATATATATATTTATCTAGCTAAAAGTATAACTCTTTGTTTACGTCAAATTATCTAAAATTTATATATATCAATATATTCATACATATATATGTACTAGTAGCACAATGAAATGATTAAAAAGTATTAAAAATGTTATATTGGTTGAAATTTTCTGAAAATAAATACAAAAAGTTAAACGTTATAACATGTCTTATTTTTATATAAAATTAGGGGCGAAGCCCCGCGCAAGCGCGGGGACGTATGTGTATTTTAAATATGGTAACAAATATTTAACTAATGCTGAATCGATGAAAAAGGTTATGAGCTGCAGTATGAGTGTGCAGTGTTGTAACGACGAAAATGGGTGATATCATATGCTAACAGTGGATGTATTTTATATTTGCTCTCCATTTGTAAGAGGCATGTTTTAAATTGTGATAGTTCTTAATACTGTTGATGAAAATTTAAACTGGTGAACATATAGGGTGACAATTTTTTTATTTTTAAAGTTTGAATAATTGTTAGAAAATCTTAAAGTGAAACTTGTTCATAAATATAGATTGAGAAAACTATGCACCATGAAGAGTGGATACGTTTTTATTTGTATATGCGAAGAGAAAACAGAAAACAGAGAACAAACTGAATGCCTTAAAGAAAAAAACGTTGTCATTAAAAAAAACAAAAAGAGACGCAAAAACACAGACTTGACTTCACGGTGGGTTCAAAGTTTTAGTCACCTGAGATATCAAGTTTAATGAAAGGAAGATAAAAGTAAACAAAGCAAAGCCAAACGACCACTATTAAGATAATAGCACATTTCATGGCAAGGAGGACAAAAAATATCAAAGGAAGATACATTCGGTTAAGTTTGATACTTAGATGAAGAATGATGATAATGTTAGTGATAAGCAACACACAGTTGCTCATCTTTTGTTACTTATTTCAAATATAAAGAATGTTTGAGTTAACACTGAAGAACAACTTATTAGAGAAACCAATGGTGCTCATAGAACCAATTAAAGTTTACAAATTTCAAGACTTTACCTCCAAAAAATTCGGGATTAACAGTGGTGACAAACATGACAGATTGTGTCCTATCACCCGACTTGAGGATGCCTATAAAAACAGACGCAACATCATCCAACAAAGACAAGTAAACAACCACCTGACTGTTATGCCAATGATTGTCGTCAATTTCAGTAAGACGTAACAATGTGTGATGGACTTAGTTTTCCTTTAAATAATTATTTTGAATTAAGTTATTACTAACTAAAACTAAAACTAAATATTTGTAACTTTAGTATCAGAAATTCTATATTTACATAATTGCTAATAAGAATTATAACCCATGATAAGTTGAAAAAATACTTATAAAATACTTTTTGTGCAATCATACGACTTAGAATGATTTCATATGCATACAATATCATAATTATATTCAACATGAAGTCAAATGGCAGATGAATTTCAGCGAAATCCATTTAGTGTAATGAATCGTCGTAAATTCGTGGTAAATTTACCACGAATTTACGACGATTTACACAAAATCGATGGAAATTCGTGGTAATTTAACAACGAAGTTACGACCACAAATGAAACTCTAAACGTCAAATCCTCATGAGTTTTGTTTGTACGAGGTTGTCAACGTCAACAATTACCACGATTTTACAACGATTTATAAAGTAATCGTCGTAAAATCGTGGTAAATTTACCACGATTTAACAACGTCTTTTTGTATAAACCCCTAAACCCCAAACATTTTCAAAAGTATGTCTTATATTACGTACAAACACTCGTTAAGACCTCTAAAGTTAATGAATAACTATAAAAACAATGTTAAAATTGCTTATCAATAAGTTTTGTTTACATATTCTTAGAATTTATAAAGTTTAAGATAAAGTGTACTATAATATATTGTGGTTAATATGTATATATGTTCTAATTTTATCAAAACTTGTTTTTATGCAATCATACGACTTAGAATGATTTCATATGCATACAATATCATAATTATATTCAACATGAAGTCAAATGGCAGATGAATTTCAGCGAAATCCATTTAGTGTAATGAATCGTCGTAAATTCGTGGTAAATTTACCACGAATTTACGACGATTTACACAAAATCGATGGAAATTCGTGGTAATTTAACAACGAATTTACGACCACAAATGAAACTCTAAACGTCAAATCCTCATAAGTTTTGTTTGTACGAGGTTGTCAACGTCAACGATTACCACGATTTTACAACGATTTAAAAGGTTATCGTTGTAAAATCGTGGTAAATTTACCACGAATTAACAACGTCTTTTTGTATAAACCCCTAAACCCCAAACATTTTCAAAAGTATGTCTTATATTACATACAAACACTCGTTAAGACCTCTAAAGTTAATGAATAACTATAAAAACAATGTTAAAATTGCTTATCAATAAGTTTTGTTTACATATTCTTAGAATTTATAAAGTTTAAGATAAAGTGTACTATAATATATTGTGGTTAATATGTATATATGTTCTAATTTTATCAAAACTTGTTTTTGTGCAATCATACGACTTAGAATGATTTCATATGCATACAATATCATAATTATATTCAACATGAAGTCAAATGGCAGATGAATTTCAGCGAAATCCATTTAGTGTAATGAATCGTCGTAAATCCGTGGTAAATTTACCACGAATTTACGACGATTTATACAAAATCGATGGAAATTCGTGGTAATTTAACAACGAATTTACGACCACAAATGAAATTCTAAACGTCAAATCCTCAGGAGTTTTGTTTGTAAGAGGTTGTCAACAATTACCACGATTTTACAACGATTTATAAAGTAATCGTCGTAAAATCGTGGTAAATTTACCACGATTTAACAACGATTTTATTACCACGATTTTACGACGATTTATAAAGTAATCGTCGTAAAATCGTGGTAAATTTACCACGATTTCACAACGATTTTATTTTTATCATTCCCAAAACGCAGCAAACCAAACGAACCAAAACGTTTCAATTTTTTTTTACAACGCATTAACGACGAATCGTCGTAAAATCGTCGTAAATTTACGACGATTCCTAAGTCTATATATAGTCCACCAAAATTTTTCATTTTCACTCATTCTCTCTAAATCTCACTCTCTCTCTAAAGTTTTATCTCTCTAAAACTCTACAACTTTCACTCTTCTTCAACATCCCCAAAGGTAAATATTTTTAATATATGTGTTTTAAAACCGGATTTTAGAATTAGTTTTAGGAATTGGAATTTAGTTTTAGTATTTGGAATTAGTTTTAGGATTTGGAATTAGTTTTAGGCTCGGATTTTAGTTTTAGGATTCATATTTTAGAATTATATGTTTAGAACATATAATTAATTATTAAAATATTTAATGTTTATATTTTAAAATATTTAAAACTTATTACTTAACATAATTATTTTTTAATCTTAGTTTTTAAAATACATAATTAATATTAAAATACTTAATATTTAGTTTTTAAAATACTAATATAATGTCATTAAAATACTTATATAATGTTTAAATTTTAAATTACTTAATAATTTTTAAATACTTACTGTTTATTATTTAAATATTTAATGTTTTTTTTGCAGGTACTTATATATGGCTCCTAGGAGAGGGAAGACCTTACCGCCGGACTACATGCAGATGTTGGCGGAGAAGAGGGCTTCCCGGGAAGCCTCGGGTTCCGGTTCAGCTACAGCTTTGAGGACATCTCCTGTCCAAATCGGGACGTCCGTCCATGGCGAGCAGCCTCCTCCTCCTCCTTATGTGCCCGCCGACGACGCCGCCGACGCCGCTGACGCCGCAAACGACGATATCTCGGGCCCGGTACATCCAGAGTTGGATGTACCGGGACACGCGCCGTACGCCAACCTCCGGGTTGAGGATATCCTCACTCAACCTGGACATGACAGTCTCCGTCGGTTGGATCCGTACAAGTCTCCGGACACTTACCGGTAATTATTTTAATTTTAATTTTTTTTTATTATTTTTTAATATATTAATAAATCAATTAATGTTTTTTTCAGGTTCAAGTACGACAACCAGGTCTCGCGTTCTATCGCGGACATAATCAAGGGATACTTCACCGAGTCGCATCCCAATTGGAGCAAGACACCCGAGCACATCAAGAGAACGTGGTTCAAATGTTTCGCGGTAATGTTCTAATTTAATTTCAATTAAATTTATTTATTTAACTTTAAATTTTTTATTATACTAGGAAAGAACCCGCGCGTTGCGCAAAATATTCGCTAATTATTATAGCAATTTTAAATAATTTTACATTGAATTTACGGGTGTTTTGGTTTGTTTTATGAAGTTTTTTATTTTTGTAATAAATATCTGGTTTAACTTTAGATATTTTCCATCTATTCTATATTTCACTAAACTAATGAAAATGATTTTGTTTACGAACAACTTCTGTTTGGATGTTTTAGTTTATTCTTAAATGTATGTTGTTTACTTTGGTTTTACGTGGAGATCTTAACCCGTCGTCACTTAATTTGGATCATATTTTGTTTTGTATTTTCTATAACGTTATTGAATTATTTGTATATGTAATTATTTATTTTGTATGAGGTTTTGTTTTCTCCGTAAATATTTTAAGTTTATTTCATATATTTGGTACTAACATTTAGATTTAGAAAGTATGTATATATATGGAGATTTTTTTCATCCCAAATTATAGTTATTTAAACTTTTATAAATTTATATTTATTTATTTTTAAACTATTCTCTCTCACCGTTTTGTTAAATGTTTAGGTCTTTTGATTTGTTCCATTTTATTTGATTTTCACAAGTTTCTATGCGTATTTTTTATTTATTAACTATACGACCACTAATATTATGTAGTCTTAATTTTTAATTGTTTTGAATAAATGTTAAACATCATTTATAACTTTTAAATTTTGTGCTTTTAGATAATGGGACATACGTAAAATATTCCAAAAAAAGTATAAGAGAGAATTTTTTTATATATTTTCATTTTAGAAAGTTGATATACATGTTTTTTATTAGTGTTAAATATTATATTGAATGTTTTTATTTTAATTTTATTAATATTGAATGAGTTTTATAAATATTGAATGAGTTTTATTAAATGATTTTTAATTGAATTATTTTAATTATTTATGTTGATGATGTGGATGCCTTAGATTGAGAGAGTATTGTGCTATTATATAATATATATTATTCGCGTAAAGTAACTTATAATTTCTCATATTTTGCAGCAAAAGTGGCATTGGGATGTCTCGATCAACGAGACCGTGAGGACGGAGTTCAACAAGACGGCGAAATTTCGTCTCGTCAACACGGTCTCCGACTGGAATGACAAGTGGAGAGTCGTCGGCGACGCGGGGAAGCCGATATATCTCTCGGTCGCGGTCTGGGACGACTTGAAGAAATATTGGACGGATGGCCACAACGCGACCGTAGCTGAGAAGTGTTCCACCTCCAGGAACGCGAAGCTACCTGACGGGACGCCGAACCAGATGGCTCACACGTCCGGACAAATCCCGTTCGCGGGTCGGCGCACGAAATGGTAAGTCTTTCTTACTAACTTTCTCAAATTATTTTTATTTTCAAATTACTAATACTAGGGGAGGATCCGCGCTACGCGCGGGTGTAATTATCATTTTTGTTTTTCAATGCAATTTTCGAGAAAAGTCTACGTCCGCGTAATATATTGTACTATAACACATTATAAGGCACACTGGAAAAAAAAATTCAACTGTACTGGAATTTTAAAATATTAAG
Source organism: Cochlearia excelsa (assembly GCA_963556525.1). Lineage (NCBI taxonomy): Eukaryota > Viridiplantae > Streptophyta > Magnoliopsida > Brassicales > Brassicaceae > Cochlearia > Cochlearia excelsa. The sequence goes on along the minus strand of OY748329.1, from coordinate 30,188,747 downwards.
TTATACTCCTTATGTTCATTATTAAATATTGTTTTAGAATATTTGTTTGTTTCTCTTTAAATGTGCTTTTAGGTTTTTACAACATATTTTCTATATTATACATTTCATTAAAAAGAATAAAAATAATATAAATTAATGTCATTAAATTCATTTTGACAACTTTCCTTAATGTTTCTGAAAATCTTTAAAACACAATTTAATGTGGAACAAAAGAAGTATTGTTATAATTTTATTGAGTATTTATATTAATTGTAAATTAAAATTATTTTAAATTAATTTTTTCACTTTGTTAAATTAATATTTGAAAGTTTTGTTTGCTAAAGAAATTTGTAAATAAAATATAAGTACTTACATGGGTTTGAGAAATTTATGATGTTAATCTAATTGAACTTAGATAAAGTTTTAGCAAGTAATATAATTTATGCCTTTTTAAAAATTCATTTTCTACTTCAGTTTAAAAATTTAGCAATCTTTCTTTTCTTATTATAGCAAATATATGATATTTTAGCTTTTGAGATATTTTTAGTATTTGAAATGCGCTTTACATTAAAAATGAATCGAAAAAACTCTTATTAAACTTGTTAAGTCGTTAAAGTATGTTACACATAACCTAACGATTTTCCATTCGAATGTCTTATCTAACTGTTTTGATTCGTTTGCCAAATAAAAATTATAGTTGTGTGCTCGTATGTATAAAATGTTAACTTTGAACTGCAAACACTTTTTAAGTGGAGGGTCCAATTATTTCGTGGCTTTGTCGTGGCTATATCCGTTTTTTCTTGTTGTAGTGAGAAGGTATGTGCGTTGCGAATGAATTTCATTTTTCCTTAATATGGAAAATATATTTCTATATAATTTTTAAACTTTCAAATGTTTTTTATGGATTTGTAAAGTGCTAAATAAACTTATTTTCTATTATTTTTGTGAAAAATCAATTCTTCACATATTTATTTTTGGTTTACTAAACTTATTTTATATTTTTTTGTGAAAAATCAATTCTTCACATATATAATCTTCTTAATGTTTAAACGCTGATTTAGTATTTTGTTTTACTTTTTTTGCTATTCGGTTAAGATGATAAAGTGACAAAACCTCGAAGGTAAAGTGAGGTTGCGGTTGCGGTTAACAAAGAATTTTTCGAAAAGGTAGTTCATCTTCATTACTTATTCTTTGTTTATACTATTATGACTTCATTTCATTTTTACATATTTTCATATGAGTAGTCATTGATCAATAGCTCAATTCTCTTGATGGTTAATTTATATAATTTTTTACATCCTTATATTCTCTAATTTCTTTAAGATGTAGTTGTTTTTGTTTATTGTAATATGATAAGTTGACTCCTATCATGAATGAAAATATTATTATTATTATTATTTTATTATTGTTTTTTAATTGAATATTGACTTAGCTTCCCAAGCGAGTTGAAAATACCCCAATGTTAAACATATTCATTCTCCAAACTTTGTGAGTTGATCAAACTAATTATATTTGCTGATGATTTTCTTGAAAGGTACATTTATTCATAATTATTTAATTTAAAATGTTTCTTGTTTGTGTATAGTATAAAAATATATTATTAATAGTTAAGGATCAAGTCTACATGTTAAGTAGGGGTGCAATTGACACTCCTTAAGTAATAAGAGTATATGTTTAAGAATAAGTACAAGAAAAATGAAATAGTATATTTGGTTAAGTTCTCTATTTTTGAAGTCTCTAACCCGAGTTCGGATCCTGTCTGTGACAGTTTGAATTCTTAATTTTTTATTTGAATCTGTCAGTCGAAAAGTGCCACATGTCACTCACCGGGAGAAAGTTCTTCTACTTTTATAGTATAGATTATACTAATGCACATATTTTTATTATTTGTTTGTAGGCCAAGGAGCTGGGTCACCAACCGGCCGTCAGTGCCGTCTTCGAGAAGACGCACAGGAAAAAGACCGGCGAGTTCGTTGACTCCCATTCCGAGCGGATATTCAACGATCTTGAAGCTCGGAAGACGGAGATCGAGACTCAACGATCTCGAGATCCCCGGAGGCACTCAATATCCCGGCGAGCCGCTTACTACCGCCGAACTCGATCAAATATATCATGAGGTAAAATTTTACTCTAAAATTTTCTCTAAAATTATTTGTTTAAACGTTCATTTACTAATTGTTTAATTTTATAGGTTGCTCCTAAGAAGAAAGGACGGGTTCTAGGCATGGGATCCATGCAGACGTCCCACTTGCTCCTACCAATTACCGATCTCCGCCGAGTTGCGGCCGAGATTCGAACATGCATGCGACTCGGTGAAGAACATGCAGCTCTATAACAAACTTGTTTACGGTGCTTTCGCATCTAACCCGAACTACTTCGGATGATGCGTACACATCCCGACCGTCCGTCGACCGAGCAGCCGAACAAGCAACGTAGATCCCGAGAACGCAACCCAGTGACTATTTCGGGCCTAATTTCAATTTAGATGACTAGTTTTTTTCTATTTTGTATTTTGAAATTGTAATAAAAATATTTTAAAAAAATAATATTTTATTTTATAAAATAATATTTTTTTATTTAAAATAATAAAAATCGTCGTAAAATCGTCCCTAATTAGGGACAATTTTTAAAATTTATATTTCTTCAAATCGTCGTAAAATCGTCCCTAAATAGGGACGATTTTAAGAAATTTCGATTTATTATAATTACAAATTTACAACCAAATATTCGTTGTAAAATCGTTGTAATTGTTACAACGAATTCACAACGAATATTTTACCACGAATTTACAACGAATTTGGTTCGTCGTAAAATTTACCACGATTTTACGACGATTTGGTTTTTACTTCGAACGGTTAACGACGAAATGGAAATCGTCGTTAAATCGTGGTAAACTGCATTTTACCACGATTTTACAACGATTATGGTCGTGGTAAAAGTCGTGATTTCTTGTAGTGTAGGTTATGAGTTTCTAACTTAAAACCACAATAAGTAGAGAAGGCCATATCACTTATATATTAGCTTAAGTCTGATTGAATTTCCGATGTGAAATATTTATCCCTAATAAATAATACTATATTATCTATGGATATTTTTTTGGTTTTTTAATGTTAAGTATCTATCAATATTTTAGCAAAGAAAGAACAAAAAGAAAATAACCACACATTTTGGAAATATTAAATAAAACAACAGATTGAAGAATTAATATGTCTAGTCAGTGGCGGAGGCAATATGTTGCGACGTGGGTCAATTGACCCAGGTCAATTTTTAAAATTAGTTTATAGTAAAAACTTTTTTTGTAAGATTGACCCATGTTAAAAATAATTATTGACCCATGTGCATTTTACATTTAGTTACGGCACAATACTATCAAGTTAATTAAAGAAAAAAACCCACTAAAATTAACAAAGAGGAATTCACAAAACTACACACTTTCAACCCTATTTCACAAAACTACACCTAATTTAATTTTTTCACATATTTACATCCTTTCAAAATTTTAAAAGCTTGATTTACCCTTTTAAAAATTACCAAAATTAAAATATTTTCATTTGGGTTCGATGATTAGTGTTTATGGTATAGTATTAAGGGGTAGGATTGTGTGGATAGAATTTATTTGGATTTAATTTTGAGCGTTTAGGTGTAGTTTTGTGAAATATTTTGGAAATGATGTAATATTTGTGAAATGTAATTGGTGTAGTTTTGTAATTCTCCCATTAACAAAACCTAATAATTTTAATAATACAAAATCAAAAAGTTGTTTCGTCTTCTTCTCGACACCGCGTAATAATATTGCTGATGAATTTTTAAATAACATTAATAAAATATTTAGTGAAATGAGGTATTTGATACCGTGACTAACGAAACAGTGATAACTCGGTTTTAAAATATGATTGAACGTCGGATAGTTCTTTGATATACATTTGTAATTTTTTTTATTGTTTAATGCAAACTTTTAAATTAATAAATTTTTATGACCCCGGTGGATTTTAATCCTGCCTCCGCCACTGTGTCTAGTCATAACTGTTCTTGCGCAGTACCATTCCAAGAAACTGTCACCATTCAGCAGCGAAGATGAAACGAAACCAAAGACCAATTCTCTGCATCTTAACAAATAATTCTAGAACAAAAACAAATAAAAGATACCCAATAGTTGAAAATTTTATATTACTATTGTATTGTACATGCATATCTCTGTGATTCGAATCTCGCATTATCCACGTGAGAACGACTATACATGTAAAAATACGTGTATTTATACTATTAATTAAAAATAGTTTACGTCGTTAATATTTTTTCATATTATTATTATTCGTATCTTTCATTGAACATGTGGATGTAAGACCATCTTATACAAATTATAACATATCCTTTCTTTATTATAACCATAGACTGACCGACCTATTACAAATTATTACAATGTATAAATACGAAGAGGGACATATACTATCAAATATCAATCAATGCAAAAAATATAAAAAAAACTTCTTTTTTTTTTAATTTATGCAAATACTTAGCATTAGCAACGATCATATTTGGATTAGTCCGGTGAAAAACTGCATGGTGAAGATTCATCCCGACCAAACATTACCGGTGGTCTCCGTCGTCGGAAAAGACAAGAGTTCGCCGTACTTGACGACGGAGCAAGAGAGTTTCACGATTTGGATGAGATCTCTTGTGTTTCATACCAAAGGATGCACCGTATTTGATTCAAAAGGAAACTTAATCTATCGAGTAGATAATTATCATTCCAAGAATTGTAATGAAGTTTATCTTATGGATCTACATGGAGAAGTCTTATTTACATTATGTAAAAAGGTAATTAATATTAAATATTTTATTTCATCTATATTAGCATAAACAAAAAGTTTATATAATCTTTCCTTAATTTATATCATCTAAATTATCATAAATAAGAAACTTATATAATCTTTCATTTATGTTATCATAAACAAGAAGTTTATTATATAATGTTTTGAGACTATTTTTTTTTGTTATGTGTATAGAAATTGATATTATTCAAATCTTGCGAAGGATTCAATTCGACCGGGACAAGATTTAACCTAAAAAAGAATTTCAAAATTTCGTCAAGAGATTTATCTTCTTCTTATAAAGTTGTAATGGGATCATGTAAAGATGATGATGATCAACAATCTTGTTATAAGATTGTAAATAATAGATCCATCTTCGCAATCGAAGATGGATCAGGAAGATTAATGGCAGAAGTTAAGAAGAAACAATCGAAAGTTAATGGTTTGGATCTTGGAGATGATGTATTGACAATGATTGTGGAGCCACAAGTAGATCATTCTTTAATAATGGGTATTATTGTAGCATATAATTTTCTCAAATGTAAATTGTGATATAAATATTTTCTTGGTTGGTGATACTTAATTGTTTTGTAACTTAAAGGTTAGATAATGAGAACATAATAAAATTTGAGGACCAATGTATATTTCTCTTTGATAATTGTTTACGTTTTAAGAAGAGTTAAACATCATTAAAAGCTTAAAAGAAAGTGTTAAATATCGGGAAAATGTCAATTAAATCATGAACTTTCAAAATTCACCGAAAAAGCATGAACTTTCACGTGAACCATTTGAATCATGTATTTTTCGTTGACTGGTTTTTTAAATCATGAATTTTTTTTTACCGGAACAAAAAGAGCACAACGTAAACAAAAAGAGTCCAAGGTTAAGTCTATTAACGCAATAGTTTGACACTGTTTGAGATTTATTTGAAGAATTGAACATTTCAATTGGTTGAAATTGAGCATACTTTCAAATTTTTCCGTTAACGGACTCATCTTTGTGCTCTTTTTGTCTCGGTAAAAAAAATTCATGATTTAAAACGTCAGTCAACGAAAAATATATGATTTCAATGGTTCACGTGAAAGTTCATCTTTTTTTCGGTAAACTTTTGTAGTTCATGATTTAATTGACATTTTTCCCGTTAAATATCACAAAAGTCTTTATTGTTATGAAAGTAGGTTTAGGGAATTGTGTGTATCTTATTTATGAGGAGAGTACAATATATATAGGAGTACACGCCTAGGTTTTAGCTTGGAGACCAAGAAATCTAGAACATTCTAGTGGCCTTTAATGGGCATCCACACTAATACAAATATTTATAACACTCCCCCTTGGATGACCATTATAACGTATAGTCTAAATGCGCATATGAGAAATGTTGCCTCATTAAAAACCTTATTAGGAAAACCCATTGGAAAAAACCATAGATAAGGAAAAAAGAGTGTAGCGCGCATTTACTCCCCCTCATGAATACATCACTTGAGATCTTTAAGACGTCGCATTCCAATCTGAAAAACTAGCTTCTTGAAAGTAACAGTTGGAAGCGCCTTGGTAAACAAGTCTGCCAAATTTTCACTTGAACGAATCTGCATGACACTTACATCGCCATTCTTCTAGAGGTCATGGGTGAAAAAGAACTTTGGTAGAACGTGTTTGGTCCTATCAGCTTTGATGTATCCTTCCTTAAGTTGTACAATACAAGTTGCATTATTTTCGTACATGACTGTAGGAACTTTCTTCCTTGTAGCGAGACCACAATCTTCTCGCATATGGTGTATCATCGATCTCAACCATACACATTCACGACTTGCTTCATGGATAGCAAGGATCTCGGCATGGTTTGAAGAAGTGGTTGTGATGGTTTTCTTCATTGAACGCCAAGAAATGGCATTCCACCACATGTGAATACATATCCTGTCTGAGATCGCGCATTGTGGGGATCGGATAAATATCCTGCATCTGCAAAACCAATCAAATCTTATTTGGATGAATTAGAAAAGAATAAACCCAAATGTTTGGTACCCTGTAGGTAACGAAGTAGATATTTGATCCCGTTCCAGTGCCTTTTAGTTGGACATGAACTAAACCTTGCCAATAAATTCACTGAGAATGATATATCTGGTCTTGTATGGCTATCAAGGTACATCAGTGCCCCTATTGCACTTAAGTATGGTACTTATGGACCAAGAACTTCCTCATCCATTTCTCGAGGACGATATAGATCTTTATCCACATCGAGTGATCTCACAACCATTGGGCTACTCAACGAATGTGATTCATCCATAGAGAATCTTTTAAGTACATTTTTGTGTAAGCTGCCCGATGCACAAGGATTTCATTCGTTTGATGTTCAATCTGTAGTCCCAAACAAAATCTTGTCTTTCCAAGATCTTTCATCTCAAATTCTTTCTTTAGGTACTCCACAGTATGTGAGACCTCTGCAAAAGTCCCGATGATCATCAACATACACACCAATGATCACAAATCCTGATCCAAATCTCTTTATGAAAATACATGGACTAATGGCGTCATTCTTATAGTCCTCTTTTAATATGTACTCGCTGAGGCGATTATACCACATACGCCCTGATTGTTTAAGCCCATAAAGAGATCAATTCAACTTTATGCAATATTGTTCTCGAGAACTCGAAGTTGCAATTTTAGGTAGTTTATAACCTTCATGAACTTTCATATAAATGTCAGTGTCCAGTGGTCCATATAAGTACGATGTGACTACATCCATTAAGCGTAAATCAAGTCCTTCTCTTATCGCCAGACTGATAAGGAATCTAAAAGTAGTTGCATCCACCACATGAGAGTATGTCTCTTCATAATCAATGTCAGGTCTTTGTGAGAATCCTTGTGCTACTAAGTGAGCTTTGTGTCTCACAATCTCACTGTTTTCATTTCTCTTACGCACGAAGATCCATTTATGCCCACTAGTTTTACCCCTTTAGGTGTACGGACTACTGGTCCAAATACCTTTCTTTTATCAAGAGAATTTAATTATGCTTCTATGGCTTCCTTCCATTTTAGCCAATCAACTCGTTGTGTACGCTCTTTAATGAACCGCGGTTCTTGATCCTCTTGTTCATTCATAACATCAACTGCTACACTGCATGCAAAAATTATATCGACGTCGATTTGCTTTCGGTTCCATTTTATTCCAGACATGACATAATTAGTAGAGATCTCTTCATTATCGATATCATAATCATGATTATCATACCTTAATTTCTTTTTTGTCATGTCTAGTATCTCTTCTCGAGATATTTCACAAACTTTTTCTTCCTCGGTGCCATCGTTAATTTCTGCTCATTTTCTTTTCTGAGGATTCTTATCTTTCGAACCAAGAGGTATACCACGCTTCATGCGTGTTCTAGACTCATTAGCAATTTGATTGTCCTTCTGGGATATCAATTTTGATCGGAGCGTTTATAGCGTGTATATGTGATCTGGTCACTCTATTTGGGTCAGCAAATGATTCTGGCAACTTATTGGCTAAGCTTTGCAAATGTATTATCTTTTGAACTTCTAGTTCAGATTATTTAGTATGAGGATCAAGATAAACCAATGTTGAAGCTTTCCGACTTATTTCCTTTTCCAGCTGTTTATTTTCTCCCTCCAATGTTGGAAAAACAGACTCATTGAAATGACAATCTGCGAATCGAGCCTTAAACAAATCACATGTGGTTGGCTCAAGATATTTAATTATCAAAGATGATTTATATCCAACATATATTCCTAACCTCCTTTGAGGTCCCATCTTAGTGCGTTATGGTGGAGCAATTGAAACATATACATCACAACCAAAAACTTTGAGATGGAAAATGTTTGGTTCCTGACCGAAAACCAATTGTAGCGGGGAGAACTCATTATTGCTCGTTGGCCTGATGTGAATCAATGTCGTTGCATGTAAGATAGCATGTCCCCATACATAAATTGGGAGTTTAGATTTCATAAGTAATGGTCTAGCAATTAACTGGAGACGTTTTATTAATTATTCAGCTAAACCATTATGTGTATGAACATGTGCAACATGATGTTCAACAATTATCCGAACATACATGCAATAATCATCAAAGGCTTTTGACGTGAGTTCACCAGCATTATCAAGACGAATCGTCTTTAGAGGGAAATCTGGAAAATGTGCTCGTAATATGATCAACTGAGGAGGCAGTCTCGCAAACGCCAGGTTGCGAGTTAATAACAAGGATACATATGACCATCTAGTCGATGCATCGATTAAAACCATAAAGTATCTAAATGTTCCACATGGTGGATGAATTGGTCCATAAATATCTCTTTGTATCCTTTCTAGAAAATTAATAGATTCTAGATTTACTTTGGCTGGTGAAGGCCATATGATGAGTTTTCCTTGTGAGCAAGTTGCACATGAGAAATTATTGGGAAGAATCTTTTGATTCTGTAGTGAATGCCCACATGAATTTCTTATTATCTTTGCATCATTATTGAACCGAGATGGTCTAACCGATCATGCCAAACAACGATACTTTCAGTAAACTTCTGGTTTACTACAACATTTGTCTCCATTATACTAATATTTGTGAAGTACAATCCACTAGAGAAAGCGAGTAATTTCTCTAGGATTTTCTTATTGCCTTTCTTTATACTCGTGATTTGGAGGTATTCCACATCTCCTTCGCCTATTGTTTCAACATGATATCCATTTAGGCGAATATCCTTGAAACTCAATAAGTTTCTTTGAGATTTGGGAGAGTATAACGCATCAGTGATTTCAAATCTCGTTCCCATAGGCAATAGTATATTCGCTCTTCCGGAGCCCTCAATGATATTTGTACTACCTGATAAAGTACTCACACAAGTTTCATTGTCAAACAAGAAAAGTATCTTTGACTTTTCAATATAGTGTGAGTAGTTGCACTATCTGTTAAGCATAGATCTTCACCATTCAGTGTTAACTGAGCTTGAACGGGTTTCATGCTTAATAGGGAACGTAGACAAGAGGTAAGAAAGATGTGTGCTCGGACAGCTCTGGCGGCTAGGGCTTCGTGCTCCGACGGCTAGGGATTTGTGCTCTGGTTGCTAAGGCTTCGTGCTTTGGTGGCTAGGACTTCGTGCTAATAACTTGTTATGAATGTAGATTTAGGGAATTGTATGTATCTTATTCATGAGGAGAGTACATTCTAGTGGGCCTTTAATGGGCATCCACCTAATACAAATGTTTATAACATTTATAAAATAAACACAATAGTTTTTTTTGTTAACAAAATAAACACAATAGTTAGATCAGGAAATTATATGTGATATTTTTGAAAGGGTAATATACATGTAAGTATATATAAACTAAATTTGAAAAACTATCATGTTATTTTGCAAAAAAATTTTTTGAAAAATACATGGTCATAAAATATGATAGATAAGAATTAGTGGTTTTAGAAACGCATTTGCGTATAAACAATATGAAATGGACAAATGCATAAGATAATTGCATTATTTGCGTGATATCAATTATTTATTACTACTATTTTTTATTAAATATACTATCAAACTCATAAAATATAACTAAAATCACAACAACTGACTTGTCTCTCAACCACATCATTTTACTAGATTAACCAAAGAAACAATTATCCTTTATGTCATTAAAATTTGTAACTTTTCCTTCTCTGCCATTAAAATTTGTAACTTTTCCCTCTATGCCATTAAAAAAAAACTCTTTCCTCTTATGCCACAAGACCCACCTGAAATATCCTTTTTCTTTTTCTTCCATGGATATTTCTTCTTTTCTCTCTCATTTCTCTCTCTCATCTCTTTTTTCATAAAGATGAAAACTATTATTCTAAGAATTCAACAAATCTATTTCTTATCAATTTCAAATCGAATCATTGAAGTTTCAATGAATTGGTGCACAAAATTTAGATCGCGAATGTTTTATTTATTACTTTTTAATTTAAAATATATCTTCATCCTCGTTATATTAAAACACAAAGTACATATCCAACATTGTATACGTTGTGGACATTCCATTTTTGTGGACACCCTTTCTATTCCAGTTTTGTGGACACCCAATCTGTGAACAACGTTGTATACATTGTCTCTATAAGTACTTATGTGGACATCCTTTATGTGGACATCCCGTTCTATGGACAACATTGTTTACGTTTAATTTTCATAGGATTACATTTTACATATCACTATGTTATTTGACACCTTCTTTCGACGAACACCCCTTTCTGTAAACCACAATTAGTAGACAATTATATTTTTATAAGCACTTATGTGGACATTCTTTTATGTGGACAAAAATTCTAACTTGGTAGACAAAGTTCAATTTTTATTTTCTTCTCTTTCACTGTTACATTCGTTCCCAATTTATGGACAAACGTGGTAGACAAATATTGATGTATGTGATCCGAATTTTTTTCATCGATTCATCAAACCTCAACGATTCGATTCGAAATTGATCATATAATATGATGAACAAAACGGTTTGTCGGATTCTCATAATAAACAATTTTCATCTTCATAGAGAAGAGAGAGATGAGAGAAAGAAAACAGAGAAATGAAGAAATATCCATGGAAAAATGATGAGAGAGGAGAATGGTAGTTTAGTCTTTTCGTTTGTTGTCCGTAATTGTTTGTGGCATATGAGAAAAGCCCATAATTTTAATGGCATTTTTATAAGATTTAGTGTTTCTTGTGGCACTTTAGACCAATTTCCCTCAACCAAATATCTTAAAACAATTTCAAATATTATAATCCATAACTTTTTTTTCACGAAGTTAATCTTTCCTACATGGTTACAAATACGTTACACGTATCAGATATCCAAAAAGGGAGAGAAGAACTAAAAAACTGGAAATTAACATTCTTGCCACGTGCACGTCGCGCTAGAAGATCCGCTTTTGCGTTTCTTTCCCTTGCTACAAACCGGAATGAGAAGTCGGGGAAATCAGCCTGCAGATCACGTAGCGTATCCAAATCTGTCGAAAAAGCCGGCCACATGTTCGGCGTTGATACCATTTTCATTAGATCCAAAGAATCAGTGTAAAAAACTTTGCAGTTTTGTCCGTGCTCTTTTAAGCATTCCATAGCAAAAATTAATCCATGGAGCTCTGAGTGTAGACGCGAAATGCTTATATTGTATCCTTTTAAACCCAACAATACCGTATCACCCATATGATTTTGGAGTGTCCATCCGACTCCACTGTGAGTGTCCTCCTCTTTCCATGACCCATCACTTGAACACGAGAACTCCGTCTCGGTCCTTGGATTGATATCCGACAAATCTTGTGTACCTATATCTTCTACTGGATGTTGTATCACCATCTGTTCATGCGCCTTTTTCCAGGCCTCTGCTTCTCCATATGCAACCTCTTTTGTCTCCATAGGACTACGTTCTATTCCTCGGAACAATTTGTCATTCCTCGCCTTCCATATATACCATGTTATCCATGGATACACTGGAACCTCTTCCTGGGTGTGACTCCCTCGCCAGAAGAGGAAATCCATATTTTCCCCAAACTGTTTGTTGGAAAATCATTACTTCCTGCCGGGAAACCAGCCAGGGCCCACGACTGTACCGCAGGGGGACATTCGAATAGCAAGTGATTTATCGTTTCCTCTTGTCCACACCTTGGGCATTCCCTTTCCCTCCCCACATGTCTATGGACAAGCCTCTCGTTAACCGGTATAAACCATGTTAGAGCTTGCCACAAGAAATGCTTCTGTTTACTCGGAGTCTTAATTTGCCAAACAAATTTTTTAAAGCTTTGTATGATGATTCCTGTAAGAGGGTCTGAATCTCCTCATCATTTCTGTACATCCCTGATTTGGTATGGTTCCAACATGTTTTATCCTCCATAGACCTCCTTGCAGGTAAAATGCTACTTATGAGTGGGATATCCTCTGGGGCCACCATCTGATTTATCAAAAGAAAGTTCCAGCCCAGCTGTCCTCTAACTCTCAGATCCGATACCCTTAGGTTTGGATAATATAAGGCCCCTGGTCCCATTGTCGGCCTCGGCCGAGAGTCTGGGATCCAATTATCATGCCAGACTAATGTCTAATCCTCTGATTCGACAATTTTCCTTTTCCCCCTCTTCAATAAATCTCGAGATGACCCAATACTTCTCCATCCATAAGACGGTTTGTTTGGCCTCCTGGCGTCAAAGGGGTGTTGATTACGAAAGTACCGCCCCTTTAAAACCCTCGCTGCGAGGGAATTCGGGAACTGATGAAGTCTCCATAATTGTTTTGCTAGTAGTAATTTATTGAAGTCCTCAAACAACTTAAAACCTAATCCCCCATCCTCTTTTGGGATACACATCTTCTTCCACGATTGCCAATGAATCCCTCTTGAGTTGTCATTTGAACTCCACCAAAAATTTGCCACAACACGTGTCAACTGATTACATAGTTTTTCGGCAGGAGAAAGCAAGACATAACATACTTTTGTATAGCATGTGTTACCGATTTAATCATTACTTCCTTACCTCCCTTAGATAGGAATTTCGCATTCCACCCATTGATTATTTGGTGTAGTCTGTCCCGGACATACGAAAATACCTGATGTTTTGAACCCTGAAGTTGCTCCGGAATGCCCAAGTACTTCCCCATACCTCCCTCATTCATGATTCTTAATCTTGACTTAATTTCATTCTGCGTATTAATCCCCACATACTTCCCAATTGTAACCGCCGATTTATCAAAATTTATGCATTGGCCAGATGCCTTTCCATATGCATCAAGGATACGTAAGACCTCCGTACAATGATCCACATTTGCTCTACATAAAAATAGACTATCGTCTGCAAACAGGAGATGGGACACCGGTGGACTCCTATAAGCCACATTTCAATTCCCGTTAATGCGTTATTCGCTTCTGCCTGTTGCAATTGTGAGATCAAAACCTCCGTACGGAGAATGAACAGGTAAGGTGATAATGGGTCCCCTTGTCTAAGCCCTCGCGAGGGGTGTATCCTCCCTTTTGGCTCACCATTTAGGAGGACACTATATGAGACTAAACTTACACACTTCATTATAAGATCCACCCACACCTCTGAAAAACCCATTCGTAGTAACAATGAGTAAAGGAAAGGCCACTCTACCCTGTCATACGCCTTACTCAAATCAGTTTTAATTGCCATGAACTCATGTTTACAACTTTCTTTTGTATTAAGAGCATGGAAAACTTCCTGTGAAATCATAATGTTATTCGTAATCACCCTCCCTGCCACAAAGGCGTATTGGGTCTCCGATATCAATTTTGGTATAATTGGTTTCAACCTTTGGCACATCACCTTCGATATAATTTTGTATCCTACATTACATAGACTGATCGACCTAAACTCCTTCATCTCCTTGGGTCTCTCGGTTTTTGGAATCAGACAAATATTAACTTCATTTATCATGCTGTCGAGCTCTCACGTATAAAAAAATGGCTCACCATATTAGTAACATCATTGCCTATTATATGCCAGAATTTCAAGTAGAAAAGGCATGTCATCCCATCTGGTCCTGGTGCTTTCTCCGGGTTTATTGAAAAAACCGCCTTTTTAACTTCCTCAGCCGTAATCTCCCTGAGTAATTCCTCATTCATTTCTTCCGTTACTCCCCTTTTACATTATTGAACACTTCCTCTCTTTGGTATGTTTGAGCCGTATTTGTGAATAGTCGCTCAAAATAAGATATGGCAGTGAGTTCCACTTCCTCATCTTTCTCTGTCCAAATTCCGGTGTCAGACATAATCCTCGTAATCCGATTCCTTTCTCGCCTTGCTTTTGTCGAAGCATGGAAGAAACCCGTATTTTTATCTCCTTCCTGTAATCATGTGACTCTACTTTTTTGCTTCCAAAATTGTTCCTCCTCCAGATAAGCTGCACGCATACGGTCTCTAATATTTTATATTATAATCCATAACATGAGTTATTATATAGTTTATTATTTTAAAATTTGTTTCTAAAGAAGTAGAGGAAACAAAACTAAAATCTAAGTACTAGAAAATGTGTATTAAATGGACCAAAGTAACTTAGATCGACTAGATTAGACCTCCTACAATTATTTAAGCGCCGTGTAGGCCATTATAATTTTATTTTGTTTTGTCTAAATCAGTGTTCAAGAAAGCGGCCTAGGCGGCCGCATAGGCGTCGCCTAGGCGTTAGACGCTCTTTCACCGCTTGTATTTTTTTTAAAAAGCGGTGGTATTAGGTGGTGGTAAAATTTGGCGGACTATTCTGCTAATAAACGGACGCTAATAAGCGGATTAGGCGTTGACTAGGCGGATTTAGGCGTTGACTATATGGATTTAGGGGGGCCAGGCGGAATTAAATATATCTCATATTTTCTTGAATTTTTATAAAAAATATAATAAAAATTATGTATAAAATTATTTATACTTCTTATAAATTTTTTTACTTATGTTAAGTATAGATTTATTTTTAAACTTTGAAAAAAAATTTAATGTAATTTTGTCATATCATATCCTATGCTCCGACTAGGCGTTCTAGGTGCTAGGCGGAGAGTCACCGCCCGACTACCGTCTAACGCTTTCTTGAACACTGGTCTAAATATACCACCTAACATAGAAAAATCAACTTAACTCTTACACTTTGCTAATTAACAAAAAAAAACTCTTACACTTTGCTTAAATGACTGCTTAAACCTTATTTTTAATTTTGGAACTCTAATCTTGATATGTTTGATACAAGTGGATATACTATAATATTTAGCGTAATATCTTTAAGATTCGATTCAGTTTTATATATCGAGATTTTTTATGTCTCGACATAGACCAAGTTTTGGTCAAAGGTATGAACAAATGTTTCTCACATGACATGTATATTGAATTGATCTTTAAGCGAAGATGCAGCTGGATTCATAGGCTGAGGATCGTCAGAAGGCTGAGGAGCCAGCAGACAGCTGAGGGAAGCTCAAGATATTTCGGACTTGGAAAAGAAAAAGGAAACAAGCTTTAAAAAGAAAATTTCCTTATTTGGAGAAGGCGTGGTGAACAAGGGAGGAAGATTCGTTATGGAAGATAGCGAATCAAAGGGAATATTTCCTAAGAGAAAAATAAGGAAATATTCCCGATTTAATGAAGATATGGAGATCTTCTATATTCGGCGTGTTTTACGGTTTGGGGTAAGTATATAAGAGCTTAGAGGTGTTGAGAAAAAGGGTTAACACTCTAAGCCGCTTATTTTCGTGGGTGATCATCTTTGTTTACGTGAGTGTTCGATTTATTGTACAAACTAGGAAAAACCTCAGTGTTGTAATAGATCAGTTTGTTTATTAGATAGCGTATGGGGGCAATAGGGTAGATTGCGTAATAGCCAGTTTGGGTTGTGTCTTGTAAAGAGAAACCTAAAGAGATATCTAATAAAGTGTGTTAAGCGTTTGAGCTCGGCGCTTTCCGAGTGAAATATGTATGTTCATTAGTTGACTGAGAGTTTCCACACTTTCAATTGGTATCAGAGCCTGCATCTGACCAAGAAAAGGTGTTTCTTTCAAACTGGTGAGACCTAGGATGTAAGGTATGGAGAACTCTCAACACTACATGCCGATGAACAAGTTGCCGATACTAAAGTCTCAAAACTATGGCTGGTGGAAGGTGGAAATCAAAGCGTTGATTAGTGGTATCGACGAAGATGCTTGCACAGCTGTTGAAGATGGTTGGATTCATCCGAAAGTTATGAATGACAAGTCAGAGGAGATTGACAAGCCAAAAAATCAGTGGACCGCTGAGGAAAAAGCAACCTCCAAATTCAACAACAAAGAACTGTCAATAATCTGGTGCTCGTTGTCTGAAGACCAGTTCACCAGAGTGCAAGGATGCACCACAGCCAAACAAGCTTGGGATGCTCTGGAAGTATTCTACGAAGGAACTGCGGAAGTCAGAAGAACCAGAATTGACAGCCTAGCGACTGACATCGAAACACTGACCATGAAAGACAGTGACACCATTGATGAGTTCAGTGGAAAGCTGAGTGCTATTGCCAATGAAGCGCGAGTCATGGGCAAAGTTTACAAGGACAAGAAGAAGGTGAAGAAGTTCCTCAGAATCCTGCCAGACAAATTCCAAGCTCACAAAGCTGCCATAGAAGTATCTCTCAACTCTGATAAAATGAAGTTTGACCAAGTTGTTGGTATGATGCAAGCTCATGAGATACAACACCTTCGGAAAGGTGAAACAAAAGGGAAGTCCATTGCTCTATTTGTTGAGAATCAATCACCAAGCTGTGATAATCTGGAAGCTTAAGTTGGGCTGATTGTGAGGAAGTATCTCAAGAACATGGAGCGTGGACAACGAGTCTAGTTACAAGTCTGAGCCAAAAGGTGAAGGAGACCGCACTAATCAAAGAAGTGATGTTCAGTGCCATGAGTGTAGAAGATTTGGTTACTACAAGAGTGACTGCCCAAATCTCAAGACAAAGGAAGGAACTCAGTGCTTCGAGTGCAAAGGATACAATCATCTGAGGGTTGATTGTGAAAATACTCTGAAGAAAGGTGAAAAATTGTATGTCTCTTGGAGTGAATCAGATTCATATGAGGAAGAAAAGGGAATGATTAATATGGTTGCTTACCTCGGTGTGTTGGAATCGGACTCTGAATCAGATGACGAGTCTGTGACTGTAAGTGACAATCAAGTGCTAGTAGGGACTCTGTTGAAACTTTGCAATGAAAACAGAGATCTGCTTGAGGTACAACTAAAGTTATTGAGTGATAACCAGAAGCTTATCAAGGAGAAAGATGATCTTGTTGCATTGTCGTTGAAACTTCAAGAAGAAAATCAGAAGCTTTTCAATGACAAGGAGGATCTTCTACCTAAGATCGAATCTCTCAATGATGACATCAAATCCGCGGTTGAGAAGAATAAGCTGCTTGAGAATCAGCTCAGTGAACATATGAAGAACATCAAGATGCTGACCAAGGGTACCAAGGATCTGCACAAGGTCCTAACTGTGGGACGTACCAGTAATGCAAAGTGGGGTCTGGGGTATCAAGGAAACAAGTTTCACTTGCCAGACGTGAAGACCCAGTTTGTCAAAGCAGCACATCCAAAACCAGTCCCAGTCCATCAGAGGCACATCCCTCAGAGGTCTACCTACCAGACTACCGCTAAGGTCAATCGTAACTGGTTTTATGCGCGTAAGATTCCCAGGACACATAATCCACATGAACGACATGAGTGCTACTACTGCGGTGAATATGGGCACATTCGAGCATCTTGTTACTATTTCAGAGGATGTATCAGACGACTGATTTCCATGGGCAGATACTCAACAGACAAGCAGAACTACAATCGTGTGTGGGTCATGAAGAAAGACATGTATTGCTATGCTGCTCACACTTCTGAGATGGTGCAACCAGTTGATGATGAGAACAAGTGGTACTTTGACAGTGGATGCTCCAGACATATGACTGGTAAGTCAGAGCACCTTCAAAACTATAAGAAGATCTCTGGAGGAAAAGTCATTTTTGGGGATGGTTGTAAAGGAAAGATCAAAGGTAAGGGTAAGCTCATTGGTGAAACCAAACCTAAGTTGGCAAATCTTTACCTGGTTGATGGACTCAAATCTAATTTAATCAGCATCAGTCAGCTGTGTGATGTTGGACTGGCAGTCACATTCACCCAGCGAGAGTGTCAGGTCATTGATGAAGCGGGAAATGTCCAACTCAAAGGGATAAAGGCATCAAACAACTGCTATGTATGGAACCAAAATCTCAGGTGCATGACTGCTACTCAAACCAGTGATGTTCAATTGTGGCACAACCTTCTGGGACACAAAAACGTGAAGACTATGATCAAGCTGACAGAGCAGGAAGTATTGCTAGGAATTCCTAAACTCAAAGAGGAATCCTCATTTGTGTGTGGGCCGTGCCCCGAAGGAAAGCAGGTGGAAGTTCAACACAAGAACATGACTGACATCAGATCAACCAGAGATATGGATCTCATGCACATGGACTTGATGGGTCCAATACAAGTCGAAAGTCTCTCAGAAAATCACACCCCGTTATTAGAATCTCAGAATCTTGAAGATCTTGATTCAGAAACCGATGTGAGTAAGCTCCAGAAAGTTCAAGTCCATAAAAATCACTCTCACCAAGATGTTATTGAAGATGTGATAGGTGAGCAAGTCACTAGGAAGAGACAGACCAACCTTCAGAAGGTGGCAGGGTTCACCTGTTTTGTCTCAATGTTGGAGCCAAAGGTCCATCGAGAAGCTCAGTTTGATGAGTTTTGGAACAGATCGATGCATAAGGAGCTGGAAAACTTTGATTGAGCTCAAGTGTGGGATCTGACTCCAAGACCAGCTCATGTCAACATAGTAGGAACCAAGTGGATATTCAAGAACAAGATTGATGAGCTTGAACATGTGGTGAAAAACAAGGCTCGATTGGTGGCTCAAGGGTATTCTCAGATCGAAGGGGTGGACTTTGAAGAAGCGTTTGCACCAGTAGCCAGACTTGAGTCAATCCAATTCAGGCTAGGGATGGCTTGTTTGATGAACTTTCGGTTGCATCGGATGGATGTGAAAAGTGTTTTCTTGAACGGGATTCTTCAAGAAAAGGTATATGTCGAGCAACCAAAAGGCTTTGAAGATCCATATCATCCTGAGGATGTTTACAAACTCAAGAAGACACTCTATGGCCTGAAACAAGCACCACGTGCGTGGTACGAACGGCTGACGATGTTCCTAACAGAGCAAGGGTATCAACAGGGTAGTGTGGATCAGACCTTATTCCTCTTCACCAACCCAAAGGGGTTCCTGGTTGTCCAAATTTATGTGGATGACATCATCTTCGGAGGAATAAGCCAAACACTGGTGGATCAGTTTGTCAAGACAATGACCCAGGAGCTTGAGATGAGTCTGTTCAGAGAGTTGAACTATTTTCTCGGGTTACAAGTTAAACAAACGGATGAAGGCATCTCAGTTTCTCAGAGTATCTATGCCAGGAACTTGGTACCACAGTTCAGACTGGAAGAAAGCAAGGCTGCAAGAACTCCTATGAGTACTACAACCAAGCTGTCGGCAGATGAGCATGGTGAAGATGTGGATCAACGCATGTATCGTGGTATGATTAGTAGTCTGTCGTATTTAACAGCCAGTCGACCTGATCTTTGCTTGAGTGTGGGAGTGTGTGCAAGGTATCAAGCAAAGCCCAAGATGTCGCACCTCATTGTTGTGAAGAGAATCATATTGTATGTCAAGGGAACAACTGATTTGGGGCTCGTATATACCAAAGATACGAACCAGAATCTCGCATGGTATAGTGATGCGGATTGGGAGGGGTGCATAGATGACCGCAGAAGAACAAGTGGTGGGTGTTTCCTTCTGGGTAACAATCTGATCTCCTGGCAAAGCAAGAAACAATACATTGTGTCTCTATCAACTGCTGAAGCCGAATACATCGCACTGGGAAGCTGCGGCACTCAACTCATGTAGATAAAACAGATGGCTAAAGACTATGGTATGAATTCTGGAACTCTACTCATTCATTGTGATAATGTTATTGCCATTAATATATCTAAAAATCCGGTTCAACATTCACGAACTAAGCATATTGACATTAGACATCATTTTGTTCGTGAGTTGGTTGAGGAGAAACTGATAATTATAGATCATGTGGGCAATGAGTTTCAAGTGGCTGATATCTTAACCAAGCTGCTGGACTTTAATCGATTCGTTGATTTAAGAAATTCCATTGGTATTTCTGAAATCTAATTTGCCTTGTGAGTTGAGATGCTTGTGACAGGGATAAACATGACACAATGTTCATACAAGTCAATTCATCACAAGCGATCTCAAGTGTCTGGTGGAAAAGAGTTGTCTGTCTCACCGTTCTGAATGTTGATAAGTACAAATCTGTTGTTGGATGTACAACGCGCTAAGGATGAGGAGGTAATAAAAAAAAATAAAAAAAAGGGGAAAAAAAATTGTGTGTTGTGCAAGAGTCCTCTTGATGAACCTGAGAAGTCAAGTGATGGTTCTCACTCAGCTGGGAAAAAGTATAAACTGTTGATGAACCTGAGAAATCAAGTGATGGTTCACAAACAGTTGAGAGAAGGACTCACTCCTCATCCAAAGGAAATTCCAGCCGCCTTGAACGACAGAGAAGGTTGAAAACGATGTCAAGTATCAGGATAAAGGTGGGAGAGAGTGAAAGCTAGACATCAGACAGGCGAGTTGCACCCATCTACCACCATGAGCATTGTCCCTGTGAATTCCCATGCGTCTAATGGTGTCTCAGCTTCGTGAGGCGGATTTCAACAGGGTAAATACTGAACTCTAAATAAATTTAAATACTATGCTCATGTGATTTATAGTTGTTCTAGATCACTCACAAATTGTGACAAATGTGTCTGCATGCTCAAGATTGTTTAGTCATGTGAAAAATTAAAAGAATCATACTTGAAAAGGGGCTTAACATTTCACTGTGTTGAGATAGGATTTTGGAAGTTGGTGTCGTAATCTGTTTGTTGAGTGTGTGCAGGCCAAATAGATGAGAGAGGCCCAAATCGCAAAAAGATAGGGTTTCGTTGTAAAAGGTGAAAACGTAAAAGGAAGAGGATACCCAAGACGGAACCCCGAAAGAGATCTCAGCGATCTACTGTTTCTTCCAGCTCTCAAGGAGGTGACTCAATGGGGCGAGGAGACTCGATCATGAATCAGCGCAGGTACGACTCGTTCTTAAGAAGGAACGTCACTGAAGAACGAGTCATGATCGATTTCGATGAAATGCCAGTAATCAAGACCTTGCTGAGAGACATAACCTTCTGTCATCAGTCACAGATGTCTCACCCTTCATTAAAGAGCTGCTCTGCGAATTCTGGACCGGTCTACCAATGGTGAAAACCGAGGAAGAGTCAGTTGAGGGATCCACCTACGAGTTCTCCCAGAGCAATCAACAAGACTCTACATGATCCCACTCTCACAAAGGAGGAGCGCATATTTGTGCTGAAGAAGGTTGTTGGGTTTGTCTGATGAAGAGCTCGCTGAGTATATGAATGACAAGAAGTGCACCACCCTCAAGGGGCTGAAAGATTCGCACTTCAAGGAGGAGAAGGGGTTGCTTTATAAGATCTGTTGTGTAACCAACAGTCGGTTGAAGTTGGTATATTAGGTCTGTGAAGGAATCCCCATTGACTTGGGTAAGCTGGTCTACGACAATGTGTTGAACATGGTCAAAGGTTGAGATCCCATGTTGCTCCTACCATACCCATCTCTCATCACCAGGATGCTTCAACGTCAAGGGTTTGTCTTCTCGGAGGTTCAGAGCACCAAGCCCAAAAGGCAGAAGGTCTCAGCTGTCAAGCATGTGAGAACATCAATCCAGACTCCAGCTTCAGACTCACGCAGGTCAAACATGAGAGCTGCAATTCAGTCAGCCATTCTGCTTCTCCGGACTGCTCTTGATGCATGTAACTGTTCCTAAGCACAACTCTCCATATTGCTTAATTGAATGTTTTTAACTGATTTATGCAATCAAGCAGGGGGAGAAAGTAGTGATGATGAGACTAATCCTGATGTTTAGATGTAGTACTGATGTAGGGGGAGAGTGTGGGTTTCGGGTTAGTTAGTTGTAGGTGTAGGCTAAGGGTTAAGGGGGGAGAGATGTGGATTTCTGTATGAATGAACCTTTTGACTCGGTCCGTTTATTCGGTCCGTTGATGTTTTCAATGCATGGTGGTTTTTGCTACGTACTGTTGTTGTGTGATTTGTGTGCTGGTTTTGTCTATCATCTTGCAGGATTGCTGGATTGTCAAAATCAGATAAAAAGGGGGAGATTGAAGATGCAACTGGATTCAGAGGCTGAGGATCGTCAGAAGGCTGAGGAGCCAGCAGACAACTGAGGGAAGCTCAGGATATTTCGGACTTGGAAAAGCAAAAGGAAACAAGCTTTAACAAGAAAATTGCCTTATTTGGAGAAGGCGTGGTGAACAAGGGAGGAAGATTCGTTATGGGAGATAGCGAATCAAAGAGAATATTTCCTAAGAGAAAAATAAGGAAATATTCTCGATTTAATGAAGATATGGAGATCTTCTATATTCGGCGTGTTTTAGGGTTTGGGGTTAGTATATAAGAGCTTAGAGGTGTTGAGAAAAAGGGTTAACACTCTAAGCCGCTTATTTTCGTGGGTGATCATCTTTGTTTAGGTGAGTGTTCGATTTATTGTACAAACTAGGACCTTAGTGTTGTAATAAATCAGTTTGTTTAATAGATAGCGTCTGGGGGCAATAGGGTAGATTGCGTAATAGCCAGTTTGGGTTGTGTCTTGTAAAGAGAAACCTAAAGAGATATCTAATAAAGTGTGTTAAGCGTTTGAGCTCGGCTCTTTCCGAGTGAAATCTGTCTATTCATCAGTTGACTGAGAGTTTCCACACTTTCAATAAGATCTGCTTACAATTTAAGCCTATTTAATACGATTTTTAATATTAAGTATTAGCTTTATTATTTACTAGGGTGAGGCCATTGCGTTGCACGGATGCTTTTATAATTAGTTTTACATTTCCGAACCATCATGTTACGTATTTAGGCTGGTTTCACCCGATGATTGTGTGACTTAGAATGCGGCATATGCGGAAGTTCTTAAACGTGCCTCTGACCTATAAAATGGAGTCCTCTTAGGTTTTATCTCGTGTAATGATTCAACTTATACGTCATGAGGTGGAAGACACATCAAGACATCATAGTAGAAAAAAACAGTGTTGTTTATGCATTCTTGTTTATGCCCTTTTTCATGGACTAAATTTCAACTAAAACAAAAAAAAACTGTCAGGTTTCTCAATGTTTTCGCCATATTTGCATTTTATCTATTTAGTTGACCTTAATGTTTTACGTTTCTTACTTTCCTTACTTATTTTAAATCACAAACTCAAATCATCTACCCATTTAACCAAATCACCGTTAGTTGACCGTCAGTTGACCGTTACATATTTTTTGAAACAAAAATAATTTTTTCTATTTTAATAAAAGATACTTTAAAATTATATAAAAAATCCAACAAAAATTACAAAATTCGGAAATATACAAGAGGTTCACAATAAAAATTTAAAAATAAAAAGAAAAATGTTTTAACAAATTAAATTTAAAATTTGTTTAATTGTTTATGATTTTAAATTGTGAAAATATTATTTTTTGAAACTTTTATTTTTGTTACAATCTTTCTATGTATTCTTAAATTTTCTAATTTTTTACATAATTTTAAAGTACTTCTTTATTAAAATAACAAAATTTAGATTTTTGTAAAAAAATAAACTAACGGTCAACTAACAGTCAACTAACGGTGATTTGGTTAAATGGATAGATGATTTGAGTTTGTGATTTAAAATAAGTAAGTAAAATAGTTCGTGATTTAAATGAACAAATAAAATAGTTAGTGTGTTATTCTGGGCAATCAAAAAGCTAATAATAATTTAATTGGTGTATTAATAATAATATTAGGCAAGGAGAGGACTTGTGTCAAGTTTTTAGAAGTTGTTAAACAAAACTTATGTTTTTTAAACAAGGATACATATAAATTAGAAATATATGATTTGTTAAATAAATATTTGTTACAATTATACAAAAAATGTGTAACATAAATGTTTGTCTCATGTAGATATATTTTGAATATATTAAACAAATAATATAATTAAAATTTTCTAAACTTTCCTAAATGTCTTCTTCTTGCGACCCATAAACAAAACTACTTGTTATTATATATGATGATATGTTTATGAATTGAATGTTAAGCTATGGAACATTGATTATTTATTGAAAATTGGTAAATCATGTCATCAAAATTATCTAAACAAAGGGGGAAGTGGTCTTGATCTAGTGGCAGACATAAGTCCACATGAGACAGGTAACACCACCCCATCCAAGATCGAATCACAGCGCCTACAACAGTGTAGGAATGGCTTATGGGCCGACCATTTGTGCCCCAAATGTTGACAGAAATTTTTTTTTTATCTAAATAAATACATTCATAGCTAAAACTAATTCAACATCATTAATCATTAGTTTTAAGTAAATTTTGGATAATTATTTTGATATATTTATACTATTAAAAGAGAAGACAAAATGCCTACGTGTCGCGATGAGAGAGCTTTTAGGATATTTTTTTTATTATTTTTTGCGTTTTAGTCCTTATAATTTAAACTAATTTTCTCACAAAATTTTAATATGTATTAGTAATTTATTTATACTATTAAAAGAATCCATATAAAATATATTTTAGGTCTATTTAGCATCTACGTATTGTAAAAATTGACAATACACAATTTTAAATATATTTTAGGACCATTATTGGAATATATATTTTACATAGGCCATCCAATCATCGATTTACACAATTTTTGCGTTTATGTCCTTATATTTTATTTATTTTGCTTTTATAACCTTATATTTTTGAATAATTTTTTGTCTTCGATTTTATTTTATTTTTCATAGATAATTTCAGATATATTATTTTGTTTATAGAAATATTGTTGGTTTTTTTTATTTTCTTATCGATCAAATATTGTAGTCAAAAATATTAATATTGGTTTAAAAAAAAATATTTTTAACAATTTTATAATTTCCTTTTGTATCGATCTAAATCTCCAAAATATTTTTATCCAGTGTCTATTTTTTCACGATATTTGTGCGTCTAACTTAATTACCTTAATATAAAAAATATCATACATTTTAAAATAGATTATGTTTTATTTTATACGATGATAAAAATATTTTATGAAATAAGGTATGTTATAACGTTTCAAGTTCTTCTAATTATTTTCAGAAAATTCCAACGACTATCACATTCTTTAATACTTTTGTACATTTTTATTGTGGTATTGGTATATATATATATATATATGCGAATATGGTGATATATATAAAGTTTGGATAATTTGTCGTAAACATAGATTTATATTTATAGTTAAATAAGTATATATTTATATCTAAAATAAATTGTATTCGTTATACAATATTTATTTATTTTCTAAGCTTAATTTAAAACATAAAATATTTTTTTTTATATACGTCTAATTATATTATTAAGGATAATAAAATTTTGCCCCACGTATAGCGCGGGGTCCGCACCTAGTTTTATTGTATAGTAAAATACATTTTTTCAATGACAATGACTAACTCAGATCGCGTTTATGAAAAGGAAAAAAATAAATGATAGAAGATATATTGTTGATATCTTCTACATTAGTTTCACGAAGGAGGATTAATAGAGGGAAATTCTTATAAATACCACTAAATTTTTTTTTAACACAATTAACACATATTTTCGAAAGTTTTACAAATACCTTTAAAATTTTTTTCTCATAAATACCACAAATCTTAAATTTTCAAAATTACACCCAAAACCTTCAAAAAATTATACCCTACCCCTTCAAAATTATACCTTAAACACTATATAGCCAACCCAAATGAAAATTTTTAAATATAAAAGTGTTAAAACTCGTTTTTTGTATTTGTGGTATTTTTGTAAACTACTATATTTTATGTGATTTTTGTTATAAAAAATATTTTAATGTATTTTTTTGTTATAAAAAACTATTTTTAAAAAATTTATTTTAATAGTATTCTAAAAAAAATTTCATTAATAAATTAATACGTAGAGGGTTTAATCTAACTTGGAAAATATGATATTCTTTAATCAGAGGTTAAGATAGGGATTTAACTAAAATCCTTTGCTTATGATTCAAGTATAACTTACACGTCAATTTAAAGATTTAATGCTTGATTGGACATAACCGCATTTTAACTTTAACATAAGTTAATGACTTCAACAAACATAACAGATCATTCAATGCAGATGCTTAGTAACATGTTTTTTCCTATCTAATCAAAGATACTTAAACAGACAAAAATACACTTTCTCATGTTTAATGCAAAAAGAAAGATGATGGTATGTTTGGTCGGAAAACTTGTAACATTTTTAGCACAGAAATTCACAACTAATCTTCTTCTCTTCAATAAACTAAGGTTATATACCAAAGTCAAAAGATTATGGAGCCAACAAAATGAACCGAAACAATCAACACATGGATCAAACTGATCTAAAGCCAACTTGTTATAATAAGTTACATAACTTGTCTTTTTAGTTTTGTGTTTATATATAAGATGCATAGTAGTTTGTTCAATCAAAATCAGAGCATGAACTGAACCACGCGCCTTGTTCCATGTTGTCTTGATTTTGTAGGAAGATGTGATGTGGGTTAAAATGATCTGTCTAGAAATGTTCGATGAAGTCTCTACAATGCTGCACCGTAACTAACTGTGCCTATGTTCTCATGTGCTGCTACTGCGATTGTTGCGGCTCCCGCTGGACCAAACTGTGATTGTGCCTGCAACAACTTGGCATCAATAGCCATGTTGTTGTTGTTTAATTGATCGATCTTTGGGAGCGGTGACTGGTTATATGGATTTGGGTGGTTCATAGCTTCGACGTTTGTTTGGTTAATAGTAGTGGCAGAATTGAATTGGTGGATGAATTCTTGCGGTTTTGACTGAGAAGACGCTTTTAGGTTGTGGTTTGTGTTGTTGATGGAGGGAGATATTTGGAAGATTTACAAATATCTATATTATTTACATTATTAATTATTTTATTATTTGGATAACTTCCTTTTATTGTTATGAAATATTTTAGGGTTTTATGTTTTATTATAAATAGGTTTGTTAGGTCTTTCGTTTTATGGGAGTTGTTTTATTGATATTGATTTTAATTAATAACTCCTTTATCAAGAGGTTTCTTCGAAACCTTGTGAGAGTATTCACAAACCCAAACGAGAAGTAGTATTCAATACCATGTTCGGAGAAGAGTATTCTCAACCCCTATGTTCTAACGAGATTCTCTCGTTAGATCTAATCTATCCTTAATCGCTTCCGCCGCTGCATCAGTTGGTATCAGAGCCGTGTCTCTTTGGTTTTTCAATCGAAGAACGATTCTGGATGTCATGTTGTTCGGTAACATCTATCCTATCATAGGCGTTTCTGCAAGAAGAAGACTATGAGTTTCATATCGAAGACCACAGTTAAGATTCGGGACGAATCTTCTCTTCGCCGGAGAGAATGATGGAGGGAGATATTTGGAAGATTTACAAATATCTATATTATTTACATTATTAGTTATTTTATTATTTGGATAACTTCCTTTTATTGTTATGAAATATTCTAGGGTTTTATGTTTTATTATAAATAGGTTTGTTAGGTCTTTCGTTTTATGGGAGTTGTTTTATTGATATTGATTTTGATTAATAACTCCTTTATCAAGAGGTTTCTTCGGAACCACTGTGAAGAGTATTCACAAACCCAAACGAGGTAGCAATACCACGGAGAAGAGTATTCTCAACCCCTATGTTCTAACGAGATTCTCTCGTTAGATCTAATCTATCATTAATCGCTTCCGCCGCTGCATCAGTTGGTATCAGAGCCGTGTCTCTTTGGTTTTTCAATCGAAGAACGATTCTGGATGTCATGTTGTTCGGTAACATCTATCCTATCATAGGCGTTTCTGCAAGAAGAAGACTATAAGTTTCATATCGAAGACCACAGTTAAGATTCGGGACGAATCTTCTCTTCGTCGGAGAGAATGATGGAGGGAGATATTTGGAATATTTACAAATATCTATATTATTTACATTATTAGTTATTTTATTATTTGGATAACTTCCTTTTATTGTTATGAAATATTCTAGGGTATTATGTTTTATTATAAATAGGCTTGTTAGGTCTTTCGTTTTATGGGAGTTGTTTTTATTGATATTGATTTTGATTAATAACTCCTTTATCAAGTGGTTTCTTCGGAACCACTGTGAAGAGTATTCACAAACCCAAACGAGGTAGCAATACCACGGAGAAGAGTATTCTCAACCCCTGTGTTCTAACGAGATTCTCTCGTTAGATCTAATCTATCCTTAATCGCTTCCGCCGCTGCATCAGTTGTTTGCTCGGAAGTAGCAGTGACGAGACGAAACCGCGCTTCTGAAATAAGCTTCTTTGAGATTCTTTCCATTCTTGTGAGACATAGATGATGATTCCACAGCACGGGCCTTGTCTACGTGTAAAAACACATTGCGATAAAATTGGTTCATGTGTTACGGTTTAGTTTCTAATTTTAGGAAACTAATACTTCGTGATGCTACCAAGGTTTTTACCTGACGGTACTGTTGGCGGAGGTCCTAAAGATTTAGTTGGATATGTTGAAGTTGTTGGATGTCCTACGTTTCTTGAAGGCTCGAAAGAGACGCGTTTACTCTCTGTCGTACACATGTTGGGTTGAAATGTGGAGTGGACTACAGTGGAGTGTACAGTAGACCTATGGGGAATATATGAAACTAAACTTATGGCCTTTGTTGAGTATAGTAAGCTATACCAATCCTATGAAATAACAGAGGAAGGAACACAAGAGAACGTATTTTTCGACATTTGAGACATTGATGTAATGAGAAGAAAGTACCGAGGGAGTGATGCGTGCTTCCTTTCGAGAGTTATGACCGACCCATTTCTGCTGCTATTCTCCTCTAAGTAACTAAACTGCTTTCTAAGATGTCATATGGCGCTGCAAAGGAAAAGACGAGAAATTAGCGGATAAAAAGCCAGAAAGGAGAAAGAAACAAAGAATGACTGTCAAGAGATAGAAACCTAGGGTATACAAAATTTGATTCCTCTGATCCGCTCATGTAGTCCTTAAGCAACTGTGGATGGTATTCAAGTATTTCCCTGTAAATTAGTTCTCTAATGTCATCTTTTGTCAACCTTCGTCTCTCGAATTAAAATCTTTTCATTTGGGTTCGCTAATTAGTGTTTAGATATAGTATTAAGGAGGTAAGATTGTGTGGATAGGGTGAGATTGTGTGGGTAGGGTGGGATTGTGTGGTTATGATTTATTTGGATTTAATTTTGAATGTTTAGGTGTATTCCTTAATTAATATTTGACCTGCTTTCTTTCGACTACTTTTTGTATAAGATGTTAATCGGAAGAATTAACAATTATGTTAAATGACTTAATTCTAAATTGATATTTTTATAAATCTCATATATATAAGGTATATAGTCTACTCTATACTTATACACATATATGTTTATGAATGTTTTAAAATATTAAATTATTAATAAAAATTACTCCCTGAGTACTCTCCGATTTCTTTTCGATTTTCTGTTAACTCGCTAGCGCCTAACGAATTTCGGAACAGAGATATACACCAACATAACTATATCAATTAAACAAAAACTATTACATTCACCAATCTCATGTGTTTAGTGTAGTTTCAAATATTATTTTCATCAAAAATGGAGAACATGAATGAGAGGAGGATCACAATCTTTGTTCTCTCAATAAATATTCGAGCGCGAGTCTTATATGCCATTTTTCCAGAAAAAATGATATGACCTGCCACACAACGATCTCTATGCCACTCTTTTTTTATATTTCGAAAATATCTTATAAAAAAATTCAAAATTCACAAATCTAAACCCTAAACTAATCGAAATGTCTTGGATTTGAATTTGCGAACCCAAGAGTTTGAATTTTGATTTCTAAACCCTAAAACTTTTCAAAAAAATATTTTAAAATCGATTTTATAATCATATTTGGATGATTTTATCAAAAACATTTAAAATTTGTTTTTCAATTTTTAAAATATTTTTATAAAATCCGTAAAATTAAATAAAAAATATTAACGTTTTCAGATTTACAAAATATTTTTTTCTGAATGGATTTTTTTATCTTTTAAAATTTAGAAAATAGAGGATGGCATATTCGATTAGTTTTTCTGAAAATGTGGCATATGAGACATTGATTCTAAATATGCATGGATGAACAATTATCATTGTATAAAGATCATGAATATTACAAAAGGGATTTTGACAAGCAATTTTTCCATTTGTTTTTTAAGTCTCAACAACTAATGTTTTTTATGAACCTAATACTCATTAAAGAAACCTTCTCCACTTCCCAAAGTGTTCTTACAAATGTATATATATGTAATGTTCATGTCAAAAGTTTCACATAGTTGTAAAAAGTGATACAAAAATGGCTACTCACTTTACTCTCATCTTAATCATTACCCTTTATTTTTTTCATCTGTTATTCCATCACCGAGTCTTATTCTCAAGCTCATTCACTCAGAGAAATTATATTCTTTAGAATCTCCAAATGTTTCACGTTTTGTGGAAACATCCCTTGCACGTCTAACCTACTTGCAATTCAAGGCAACCGGGGATATTATCGCATATCTTTCCCCTGACGGTGCATCATTTTTGGTGAACATATCCATAGGAAGCCCACCGGCTATGCAACTCCTCCACATGGACACAGCTAGTAATCTTCTATGGCTACAATGTCGTCCATGCACTAACTGTTATCCCCAAACCCTTCCTATTTTCGACCCTTCAAAATCCTATACTCACCACAAATAATTTTGCGAAACTCTCCACAAACTATAACTAAATTAACATTCGATGCCAAAACCAAATCATGCATGTACTCCACACAGTACTTGGATAGTATGGGTAGCAAAGGTACACTATCTAGAGATACGCTAACGTTCAGCACTGTCTACGGTGATTTCTTCAGCCTCTTTACCAAACGTGGTTTTTGGTTGTGGCCATGATAACTACGGTGAACCACAACGTGGGACCGGTGTCTTTGGATTAGGATTTGGAGATATCTCGGTTGTTCATCGGTTCGGCTCAAAATTCTCATATTGCTTTGGAAGGTTAGACGATTCTTCTTACCCTCATCATGTCTTAGTCATAGGAGATACAAATGCCAATATTTTGGGAGATACAACGTCGCTTGAGATCGAAAAATGGATTATATTTTGTTTCATTAAGCGGAATAAGTGTGGGCGAGACACTCCTCCCGATCGATCTGTGGGTATTCCAACATGAGTACCAAACTTATTCAAGCGGCACAATAATAGACACGGGAACCTCATTGTGGGTACGTCGATTTGAATAGGATAAGAATTGGGAATTCGACATGCCTTTTTCCCTTGCTTTCTTGTACTATTTATACTATGATTTACAAATAAGGACATTTAAGCCTTGGCTCATTAACGCGGATTAAATGCATTTAAGACGACCGTTATGTCGTCATCGATCTCTTTAACCGCCGAAGTCTGCTCACCTCCCCTCATCTTTTTGTCGAACTGATAGTAGTCGAATATGGGCCCTCTTCGGCCCATCCACTTTTAGGCCCTTTAGGGACGCAGACTTAAATTCACGCTGGGCCTCGATCTATGTCATTAATGGGCCCATATATTAATTTGAACACCAACAGAAGGCCCCCTAAGTTCGATGTTTTCTCGTCGAACTCATCGGACTTAGATAAGCGGACTCCTTGATTGCTGGGGGGAAGAAGGTCGCTGATTAGATCTTCGCGGATTCCAAAGGTCTTGCCGAACCGAGACGCGGAGAAGCGAGCCCCTTGATTGCCAAGAGGAAAATCCGCCAATTAGATCTTTTCCGATCCCGAGTATCTCGCTAAACGATACCCTAATAATTTAAATCTATATTAAAAGGGTAATGATTCGATTTTCCAAAAGGTGGGGCGGCACGGTTTTCGTAGCGTCAGATGACGTCACCCCTTGATTTGATTTGAATAAATAGAGCGAAAACGGAGAGGCTCTTCTTCATCCTTGCAAACACAAACTTTTCGCAGCCTCTAGAGAGAAAAGAAAGAAAAGAAAAACTCCAACTTTTTCCAAATCTTACGAAATTCCAATCAGACGAAAACAATGGCCCCCGAGAGAACCAAGACGCATTGTTACTCAAGCCGGAGACCAGTTCGGCCCCTACCAAAGTACCCTCTCGACGGCGAAATCCCTTGAGTTGCTACGCCGCACATGCGCGATTCCCGAAGCGGTGGAACTGGCGCTACCCCGTGAGGGCGAATCGCCGGAGAGCGTTCGCCCAGGATTCTGCTGCGCCTACGAGGCGTACTTCTCCGGGGCAGGTATGTCCTTTCCGATCCCGGAGGCGCTGATACTCTACCTGTATCAGCTCGGGATCGCCTTCCCTCAGGCTCTGCCTAATTTTATCAGGTCGGTGTTGTGTGCACTGACGGTGGCGGAGGAGACCGGATTCGCCTTTGGCGTTCCGGAACTGATGGAGTTATTCAGCGTTCGCATCTCGAAGACGAGTGGGACGTTTGCTATCTACCCCAACACCAACAGGAACTTGGTGTATGGTTTCCCGGAGAAGGATTCGGGCTGGATGGACCGATATTTCTTCTTCCGTATCACGAAGTCCTCCGTCGGGGATATGCATGAGTTTATCGGTCACAAATGGGCCGCGACCTGCGGTAAGTACTTTATGCTTTAATCCGAGAATTTCTCGTTGTGTAGAAAAGATCGCCGCCTTGGCCCCCTTTTAGGGTTCTTTAGAAATTGACACATCTTCCTCTGTTTCAGAAACTCAAACGCGGCTCGACGACCTCACGCGCTTCGAGGATTTCTATCGGGTCGCCGTCGAAGCCTCCTCCAAGTGGAATTCCTTCCCGCTGGATAGGATCCATGGCGCCTGTGCTCGCCTGAGAGAGCGGACACTCAGAGGGCCTGCTTCTCCGCCTGCGGAGTCGTCTCCCCCAACTTATCGGGCGAAGAAAGAGAGGGAGGCCCGCCTCGCGGCCTTGGCCAAGATCAAAAAGGAGGAGATCTCGGTCTTTAAGGCAAGCGGGGAAAAGCCCAAGGTCAGTCTAGTGGCTGATTGGGTCCTCCAGCGGACTCCGGATGAGCTGGGCCCCATCGCTCCCCTGCCCCGCCTCGAGGATGGCGCGAAGGAAGAAGAAGAGGAAGAAAGCCTCGAAAGGAGGAAGAGGAAGAGAGGTGACGACGATGCGGATGCATCTCCTCGCGCTGGTGAGAGGACGAGGTCCAGGAGTGCGGACCCGGTGAAGGCCAAGGAGCCGATCATGCGCCCCCCACCAGCCCTTTCGGACCGCTCCGTCTCTCCTAGTACCGCGGACCGAACAACTCTGCAACGAAAAACTTCTCGCCGTGATGGGGCAGGTCGAGGCTCTACTGCGCCGGAGGCCAACCATGCCCGGGGGTCGGAGGAGCGGCTCCTGATCGTCAACGCGGAGAACCGGAGAGGTAACCTTCTTACTGCGGCCGATCAATTTATTCTGCGTCTCGAACCTGTTCCGCACGTTCTCCCACCAAGGCCTGGAGATTCCCGCGCTGGAGAATATGCGCGAGCCTGTGAGGGACTTGTACGCCCGCCACTCGATCGCTTTAGCTGAGGTACGTAAATTTTGCTTGCCGCAAGGTTCTCGTGTCCATCTCGAAATTTTTTATTAATTCCTTGTGTTTGTAATGTGGCAGTCGGCGACGTCTTTTAACCGCCTGCTGTGTGGTTACGAACAAACGCTCACCGACCCGGGGTCCCTCCAGTCTGACATGACGAGGGCCAAGGAAAAGCAGGTCCTGACGGAGCGATCCCTCGAAACCATGAGGATCACGTCTGAGAAGAACGCCGACCGGCTGAGGCAGGTCGATGATTACCGACGTCAGCACGACGAGGTGAAGGTGGCGGCTGCTGCGCTGGAGACCAAGGTGGCCCTCATGCTGAAAAGGGCCGAAATCGCGGAGGAAAAGAGTTCTCGGTTCGAGAGGGAGCTGACCGCGGCGGAGGAGAGTTCGCGGGCGGTGTCAAAGAAGTACGAGACTCTCCTCGAACTTCGAGACCGCGATCTCCGAGTCTCTTCTCACGAAGCCAGGCGCGACGTCAAAGACGTCGGGGTTAAGATGGTCAACCAGGTAAGGGGCCACCTCCTGCTGTTGAAGAGGCGCTCTCGGGTAGAGCGCGAGGTCGCAGAGATCCGCGCCAACCAGGATTTTCTGGCTGGGATCCAGAGGGGCGATTACCCCGATCTCGAGGCGGAGGCGGCGAGTATGGCCGAGGATCTCCCGGTGGCCGAAGCGAAGTTGGCCGCTATGCCGCTTCCCTCGCTAGATCTGGATGAGCTAGCCAAGAGATTCGACGATTCACCGCCTCCCAAAGACGCGGTCGACTGCGAATCGGCTCTGGCTCTTGTGGACACGCATGTGGCCAGCGATGTTGCGCCGTTGGAGGCAACGCCACTGGCGGCGGCACCTTTTGATCAGTTCGGATCGATGACCGCCAGCTTGTCCGTTGAAGACGCCCAAAATCTCAGGGAGGGCGTCCGTCCCGAGGGGTTCGAGCCACAGGTCGCGGGTCTCATAGAGGAGGGTCGCGAGGTCGCGCTTGCTGAAGAGGCGTCGGTGCTGCCGGGGGCGGGAACAAGCAGCTCGACGGGGGAAGAAGATCAGACATGAATGTAATCATGTCTTTAAACAGGGGTCTGTCCCAAAAACTTTTTTTGTTTTGTTGTTTTTTATTTTAAAAGAATTCGTTGAGTACAATTTCTCGGCTTCACATATCTTTGTTTTCGCGTACTTAGTTGTTTTTACAGAAAAGCGCTATTCATTGCGATCGGACCTTTAATTGGTTCACCTCGTCCAAGTCTTCTAGGTCGATCCGTTGGTGGCTTGATTTACAATTTATAGTTTTTAAGTTCTTTGTTCGAACTGTACCGATCGTTGAGAACCTAGGGGGTCGGCTTGTATCGCTGAGCTCATCTCTGTCGAGTCATTTTGATAACCTAGGCCTTTAGTGTATCGATTGTTTCAAATTTTTTAGGATGGCTGCGTCGATTATTTGCGGACCGTAGAGGTCGAGGCGCATCGTAGAGGTCGAACTGTTTAGATAGCTTGGATATGTTTTGCTTGTTCGATCGTTAAGTTCCTGTAGAACTGTGTTGATCGCTAAGTTCTTTATGTCGAACTGTTTAGATGTGCATCGTTAAGTTCTTTCTGTCGAACTGTTTAGATGGCTTAAATACGGTTCGCTTTTTTAATCGTTCAAACTCTTTGATCGAGCTGTATTGATCGTTCGCGAACCCTTAGGTTCGATATGCATCGTTAAGTTCTTTCTGTCGAACTGTTTAGATGGCTTAAATACGGTTCGCGCTCTATTTTTTTTTTAAATCGTTTAAACTCTTTGGTCGAGCTGTATTGATCGTTCGCGAACCCTGAGGTTCGATGTGCATCGTTAAGTTCTTTCTGTCGAACTGTTTAGATGGCTTTGAATATGTTTTGTAGAGGGAAAAGATTTTATTTATTTATATAGCTGGACCCGGTCAAATGATACGGGCTGCCTACGTACCCGAGTTGGGATCAAGCCTGAAACGTAGTTCGATTTACAATAGAGTGAATTTAAGCATAAAATTTCTTGAGGTTCATGATGTTCCAAGGTCTTTTGACGTTGTTCCCTTCGGAGGTTTTGAGACGGTAGACTCCCGGGCGGATGATTTCGTGTACGATGTATGGTCCTTCCCACTTGACTCCGAGTTTGCCAGCGCGATATTCGGCGGTGTTCTCGAAGACCTTTCTTAGTACTAGGTCTCCGACTGATAGGGTTCGTTGCTTTGTCTTCGAGTTGTAGTATCGGGATGCGGATTGCTGATAGTTTTGAATCCTGATCGTTGCTTGATCTCTCTTCGAATCCAGGTTATCGAGGAATTCTCTTAGCATCGCGTCATTGTCCGCTTCGATCAGAGGGCTCTGAGTTCGCCTGATCCCTGTGACTGCTGCTTCGGCAGGGACGATCGCTTCGACTCCGTAGACGAGGGAGAACGGTGTTTCCCCCGTCGCCCTGCGCGGTGTGGTCCGGTAGGCCCAAAGTACCCCTTCGAGCTCATCGTGCCATCCTCCTTTGCGAGAATCGAGGCGCTTCTTGAGACTATAGAGTATTAACTTGTTCGCTGCTTCTGCCTGTCCGTTTCCCTGCAGGTAGCGAGGTGTAGAGTATTGTACTTTTATTTTCCAGGTCTGGCAGAATTTTTCGAACTTTTTTGATATGAACTGGGAGCCGTTGTCCGTGACGATCTCATACGGGAGTCCGTGCCTGCAAATGATGTTTTTCCATAAGAACTTGCAGACCTTTGTGTCGATGATTGCGGAGTAAGCCTCGGCTTCGACCCATTTGGAGAAATAGTCGGTCAAAACGAGAAGGAATTTTCTTCCGTTGGTTGACTCGTGCAGCGGGCCGATGATGTCCATGGACCACCTCATGAAAGGGTAGGGGGCGGAGACGGATGACAATGGTTCAGACGGCTGATGGATGAAAGGAGCGTGGCGCTGGCATTTTTCGCAATGTTGCGCATATTTAATGCAATCGTCGGTCAAAGTGGGCCAATAATATCCTTGTCGGCGAACCTTGGTGGCGAGGAGACGACCACCGGAATGGTCCCCGCAGAGTCCTTCGTGGACTTCCCTCATGACGGTGTCGGCGACTTCTCCGTGGACACAAAGGAGATAGGGCCCCTGGAAGCTCCGCTTGTAGAGCCCCCCCTCGATCATGCAAAACCTGGCGCTGATGACCTTAAGTTTTCGAGCCTCCCATTTTTCAATAGGGACTTCGCCTTTCGAGATGTAGTTTCGGATTGGCGTCCGCCAGTCATCGATGATTGTTTCTGCTGCATGGGCGGACTCCTCCTGCTTCTTCCCTTTCAGGATCGCAAGGATCGGGTCAGTCGGATCGATGCTAGGTCGGTCGATGCACTCCACGGAGATGTTCCTTCTTATGTCAGGGTCGGAAGTTGACGCTAAAGCCGCCAGGGCGTCTGCCGAAGTGTTCTCGCCCCTGGGGACTTTGACGAGCTCAAACTTGTCGAACTCTTTGCAAAGTTCTTTGGCGATGGCGAGGTAGGCCTCCATTGTTTCGTCTTTGGCGGAATATTCTCCGAAAAACTGGCTTACAACGAGCTGGGAGTCGTAGAAGACTGAGATATTTCTGACCCCAACGCTGATGGAGAGGCGAAGACCGACGATCAGTGCCTCGTATTCTGCTTCGTTGTTCGAGGCGGGAAAACGTAGCCGAAAAGACTGCTCGATGACTTCTTGATTGGGTGATCGCAGCTTGACGCCGATCCCCGATCCCTGCTTGGATGAGGCCCCATCAACGTGCAAGATCCAGGGGAGAGTATTTGTGGACTCGGGATCTTGCACGGGGAGTTCTACTATGAAGTCGGCGAGTACCTGGGCTTTCGCGCTAACACGGGGCTTATATTCCACGTCATATTCGCTGAGTTCGATTGCCCACTTAGAAATTCTTCCGGACTGGTTCGGGCTGTGTAGAATCGTTCTAAGGGGGTGCGATGTGAGCACTATGATCGAGTGGGACTGAAAATAGGGTCGTAGTTTCCTTGCCGCCGTTACAACCGCGAGGGCGAGTTTTTCCATCATCGGGTACCTGGTCTCAGGATCGGTTAGAGTTTTGCTTGTGTAAAAGATCGGTTTCTGTTCGCCCCGATCTTCTCGTATGAGGACTAAGCTGACGGCCGAAGGGGACACCGCGATGTAAAGAAAAAGGGGCTCTCCTTCCTCTGGTTTAGCGAGGATCGGTGGTTTCGAGAGGTATGACTTTAGCTGATTGAAAGCTTCTTCACACTGCTCGTCCCAAACTCAGCTTTTGTTTCCCCTTAGAAGGTTGTAGAAAGGGAGACATCGATCTGTTGATCGCGAGATGAACCTGTTAAGGGCTGCGATCCGCCCTGTGAGCCTTTGAGTTTCCTTCACGTTTCGAGGTGACGGCATATTTAGGAGAGCGTTGACCTGGCTAGGGTTCGCCTCTATCCCTCTCTTGGTGACTAAATACCCGAGGAATTCTCCGGAAGGTACGACGAAAGTGCACTTTTCCGGGTTAAGCTTCATGCCATACTCTTTGAGGAGATCGAAACACTGTCGGAGGTGTTCGATATGCTCGCCCTGCTTTGATGATTTGACGAGCATGTCATCTATATAGACTTCCATGACCTCGCCCAATTGTTTCTCGAACATTCTGTTGACAAGTCTTTGGTACGTCGCTCCTGCGTTTTTTAGGCCGAACGGCATTACTTTGTAACAATAGGTTCCTCTGTCCGTTATGAAGGAAGTCTTCTCCTGGTCGTCAGGATGCATCGAGATTTGGTTATAACCTGAAAAGGCATCCATGAACGACAAAAGCTCGTGACCGGCCGTTGCTTCCACAAGTCGGTCGATGTGAGGGAGCGGAAAGCTGTCCTTGGGGCACGCTTTGTTGAGGTCGGTGAAATCGACGCATACTCTCCACTTCCCGTTTTTCTTCTTCACGACGACCGGATTTGCGAGCCATTCCGGATATTTTACCTCCCTGATCGATCCTAAGTTCAGGAGTCTCTGTACTTCGTCGTTTACAGCCTTGGCTCGTCCGGCCCCGACTTCCTTCTTTTCGCTCGATCGGCTTGTAAGTCGGGTCGACATTCGATTTATGAGTTATTATCGTTGGGTCGATCCCGGTCGGGTCCTCGGGCCCCCGGGCAAACGAGTGTATGTTGCTGGTAAGGAACTGAATCAGTTCGACCTTCTGCGGATCTGAGAGTTGCATTCCGATTTTGACGGCTCAGGACGGATTGTTCTGATCAATTGACACTTCGATACTAACGCCGTCGCCCCCTCGGAGCTTCTTTTCGGCCCCGCTGGGTCGAGCGACGTTGGCTAACTGCTATTTGACGGTGAGCTTGTGTCCGCTCATGTAGCAAGAGCGTGCGGTCTCCTGGCTTCCTTGTATCTCTTCGACCCCTGTCGGGGTAGGGAACTTGAGGCACTGATGATAGGTCGAGGGCACCGCCTTCATCTGGTACAGCCAAGGAGTTCCGAGGATAGCGTTGTACGCAGCAGGGCGGTAGAAGACCGTGAATTCCACGAGATTCGAAGTTCCTTTGGCGAGGACGGGAAGACGGATCGTTCCGAGAGACATGGTGGTCTCACTGGTGAAGGCGATGAGTGGGGCGGGGGCCCCCTCTACTTCTTCCATAGTGATTCCCATCCTTGAGAGGGTGCTGAGGAAGATGAGGTCCACGGAACTGCCCGTGTCGATCAGAATTCTGGACACCTCGAAGTTGGCGATGTCCAGTGAAATGACCAGGGCATCGTCACGGGGCCTGGCGAGGCGGAGAGTTTCCTTTTCCTCGAAGGTGATGACTGGTCCGTCGAGTATCCCGTATTCGGGGCTCGGTTTCCCGACTTTCCTTTGGTGCTTTTTGATAGAGTTCACCGATGAGCTAAAAAGCTTGGACCCTCCCATGATCATATCGATCCTTTTCTTGGGGGTTTCTTCGTTCTCGTTATCGGCTTCGACTCCTTTGGGCGATGCGCCACCGACTCCGACGGAGGAAAGTCTGCTTCTCTCGGCCTGAGCGATGGTTTCGAGGTCGAAATCAGCGAGGTCGCCGGCTGACCACTTCTCCATGAGGATGGTTTTTAAACGGTAGCAGTCCTTGTTGTCGTGGCCTTTTACCCTGTGGAGCTCGCAATAAGCATCCTTGTCTCGGACCCATTTGTTGCTTGGCAGCGAACCGCTTCGCTTTCCCCCGGAGTCTTTGCCCACGGCGAAGGTTTGCGAACTTCCGCTGGCTCGGCGATTGTCAGGTTTCTTGGACGGACTCTGGGGAGTGGTCTTAGGAGGCGGTCGATACTTCTTGTTTATCGCGAGCTTATCTTCCTCGAGCTCCATCCAGGCTGTGGCTCGGTGAAGTGCATCGTGGATACTGGTGGGCTTGTTGATCACGATCTCCTCGCGGAAGCGCAACTCGTGCCAGAGGCCGTGTTTGAGGCAGGAGATCGCCGTGGAATCGGTGATCCGGGTAATCCGGACGAATTTCTTTGAACTTGGTTATGTACTTTCTCGGAGGCTCGCACTGCTCCCGATGTACTTTCTCTGCTCCCGAACATGGTTCCACGAGGTCGCCGTCGGAGAGTCCCGGAGAGTGGTCTATGAAAATAGAGTATTGTTTGATGAAGGCGGTGGTGAAGTCGGTGAAGCTATCGATCGAGCCAGGTTCGAGGTGGGTGAACCAGACTACGGACGGCCCGGAAAGGTTCTCGGCGAACAGCCTACAAAGGCCGTCGTCTTGCTCGTGCTCCTCGAACTGTACCCGCCCAGCGGCGATGCGGAAGGCGGTGAGATGCGTCTTGGGATCTCCGACTCCGTCGTAGGACGGAAGTTTGATCTTTCTTGTATCGCGGACGCGCGGCGATGCGATCCTCCGAGTAAACGGGGTTCGCCCGGTTTCTTCAATAACTCGGTTGATTTCTGGAGCGGAGCTTATTGCTTCGTGGATCCTTGAGTTTATTCCTCGGATCTCGGTTCGGATCTCCTCGGATCTCGGTTCGGATCTCCTCGAAATCTTTCCCAGCCAGGTCCACTCCGCGCAAGGCTTCGGTGCGGGTCGCAGAAGTCGGCGTTGGCTCCTCGGAGTTTTGTCCGTCATTCGCCGTTGCCAGCCGAGTGGGGGCCCCATCGGTGTTCTGTTCGTTGGGGGGTTGGAGATTGGTAAGCACGCCTTCTATCTTGTCGAAGCGCTCGGCTAGGGTAGAGGTCGCCTTCTGTTGCTCGGTGATTACCTTCTGGAGGTCAGTGAGCAATTGGGCGAAGTCGACAGATGAGACATTTTGAGAGTCGGTGATATCCATGAAAAAAGGTTTGATTTTCCTCTGTTAAGAATTAAAGATGATCTATCAATTCCCCCTCCTTCTAGCGCCAAATTGTGGGTACGTCGATTTGAATAGGATAAGAATTGGGAATTCGACATGCCTTTTTCCCTTGCTTTCTTCTACTATTTATACTATGATTTACAAATAAGGACATTTAAGCCTTGGCTCATTAACGCGGATTAAATGCATTTAAGACGACCGTTATGTCGTCATCGATCTCTTTAACCGCCGAAGTCTGCTCACCTCCCCTCATCTTCTTGTCGAACTGATAGTAGTCGAATATGGGCCCTCTTCGGCCCATCCACTTTTAGGCCCTTTAGGGACGCAGACTTAAATTCACGCTGGACCTCGATCTATGTCATTAATGGGCCCATATATTAATTTGAACACCAACACTCATTAACAATGTTGGCTAGAGAAGCATATTAGACATTAAAGGAAAAAATTGAAGATCTTTTTAATGAAAGGTTTGAGGTTTTTCATGCGCCTAAATTCAACAAAATTAAAATGGATTGCTACAGAGTAGATATTGAGCGAGATTTGATGGAGTCCGGATTTCCGATTATAACTTTCCATTTCTCAGACGGAGCACAACTATTTTTAGATGTGAGGAGTATGTTCTTGGAATTTGACCTAAATGTTTTTTTGTTTAAATGTGATCCCAAGCATTAGTGGTAATTTGAACGTCATAGGTGCCATGGCTCAACAAAACTACAATGTAGGGTGTGATCTCGTAACAAAGACAATCTCTTTTTAGGCAATTGATTGTGGTGTACTCTTTGAATCTAGATTACACAATTAGTATCTTTAATTGATGTGTTATAATTAAAAAACATGTTTTTAAAGGCTAATGGACCGACCATTTTTGGCCCAAATGTTGACAAAATAAAATTGTATTAATAAAATAACTTTTTTTTAATAGGAAAATATTAGCATTAGTTATACATGTAATGCTTAAGATTGTAAGTTGCAGATTGTGTAGAGATCATTGATTTTCTTCCTCTCAGTAAAAAACTAAACTCCTGTCTTTAAACAATATAAAGGCCAGAAAGACAAACACTTAAAAAAGTTTTGATTCACACCAAACTAACTTGAATATATTAGAGAAAATTAGGTGCTATATTATTAAAAAATTATAAGTTTTCCAGCCTGCCATTAAAAAAATAACATTGTTGCTTTGATTTCTCAGCCTCTCTTCTTGCGCTGACACATTAATTGTAGAAGTAGACACATAAATTGCATTAGATACACCAATATATATCCCTATGTGTTTAATGTTCTTTTTTGTGGTAGGTTACTTTGTGCCATGAGATTTTGGACCAATAACTCAAGAGATAAGGGCTTGTGGAATGAATTGTTTGTGCTTGGACTTGGAGACTTGCTTTTATCACCAATTTAAATAGTTAAATATATTGAACGAACCATGATCTTGATGAATTAACCAAATATCTAACAAACATGACATGATATTTGAATAATTATCCTAAATATTTACTATGATATATATATAGACCAAAATAGCCGAATCAGTTTTGATCCTGAATTTGTTTACACGATGAATATAAGTTGTTAATGACAATAAGCTAAGATAATCCAAAAAAACACATAATAGCAAAACGTTGTTGATTGTTCAAAGAACATAAATAATGACTGAATAATCTTTGAAACAAAAAAAGATAAGAAACATTGTCGGGGTATATTAATATATTACTGTACATGTTATGAAAATCTAGTTGAAAAATCTGTCTACAAGACAAAAGTAAAGCCTAAAAGATGAATCAGAAACCAATAAAGAGAAACCAAAAAGGAGCAAGAGAAAATCAGTCCGCCATATCCACTCGTTGCCGTATTTGTCAAGTATCTTATCACGCAAGCCACCCAAATATGTTGCTTTCGCATTCTCGTGGAGTAGGTCTATTTTATTCTTGTATCGATTCCACGGAAGATCACTGGGGACGATCGCCCCACCCATTCGAGCATGTGATACTCCCACCAAAAGCAAAACGACCAAAGCGAAGAAGAAGAAGAAACTGATTTTTCTCAATGTAAGAGACATACTTTTGGAGATACCTTCTTGTTATCTTAGGGCTAATTGAGAGATGGCAATGACATTACATGTCTGTGGGGTTACCTGCCTATTTATAGATACACATAATATGGATTCCTTTTCCTATTACGAAAACGTTATAAATTATTATTTATCTGAAAAAGAAATTCGTTAGGAATTGTAATTAGTTTGTCACAAATAATAATAACAGGTAAGTACCCGCTTTAATGATTTTGCATGTGATAAAATCTTATTTATATGAGAAGATTTCTTATTTTGTTTTTATTGCTTTCAATGCGGAAGAAATTTAATTCTTAAAAGTTTTATATGTGGGCTTGAATTTGTTGGACCTGAATTCATTGGGCCTGAAATATAATTTATAAAATTTGCCAAACAAAAATTATTCAAAAATATAAGGATGAAAACGCAAAAAATAAAAAATATCCTAAAAGCTCTCACGTCACGACACGTAGGCGTTTTGTCTTTTCTTTTAATAGTATAGACTAGTTAATAGATTTGGGACAATGATCTTGAAATCAAATATATCTAGAAAACATGACATGGTCCGGATCTTAATTTTTTGTCCGAATCTTTAAAACAAACACTAGTAAAAAAAATCAAAATATCCACGAAAATTTTCGTGGGTTTTTTGCCTAATTTTTCGTGGGTAATCCACGAAAACCCACGAAATCAAAATACCCACTATTATTTGATCTTAAGAATCTAATAAGGGCTCGACTGGTTTAAACGCAGCGATTGCTGTTGCGGTTGAGGGAGATTACTGAAGCTGGAAATGGCGGTTAATTATGGAAATATGCGGTTTATACGACTGGTATTGCGGTTAAAAGATTTTGCGTTTGCGGGATATTTTTGACTGGTTGACAAACGCTTGCAGTAGCTGTTAAAAATTATCAAAATTATTTGAAAATTACAAACATCACAACTATATTATATATCGTCACAACTATGATATATAATATATTTTTTCGAAAAT
The DNA here is from genome assembly GCA_963556525.1 of Cochlearia excelsa. Classification (NCBI taxonomy): domain Eukaryota; kingdom Viridiplantae; phylum Streptophyta; class Magnoliopsida; order Brassicales; family Brassicaceae; genus Cochlearia; species Cochlearia excelsa. The sequence continues at coordinate 30,144,405 of OY748329.1, read as the reverse complement.
ATATAAAAGGTAATATATTATGATATATTATAATAAATTAAACATGGGAGAATTACAAAACTACACCATTTCAATTACATTCCACAAAACTAAACCATTTCAAAATTAGTTCACAAAACTACACCTAAACACTCAAAATTAAATCCAAATAAACCCTACCTACGCAATGTTACCCCTTAATACTATACCCTAAACACTAATTAACAAAACCAAATGAAAATATTTTAATTTTGGTAATTTTTTAGAGCAAAATTGAACCATTTAAAATTTGAAAAGAGTGTAAAAATAGGAAAAAATTGAATTAAGTGTAATTTTTTGAAGAAAGGATTGAAATGGTGTAGTTTTGTGAATTTCTCATTAAACATACTAACAATGAAAACTAAAGAAAAAACATAAATAATTATTCAAAACTTTTTTTATTTGTAGATACATTTTTAGTATTATTATTTGTAATATTATTATGGATAAAATAATTCTTTTTCTAAATGCTTTTTTAATATTATTGAAAAAAAAAATTATTTAAACCAATCGCAACAGCCCGCAACCGCAAACGCTAGCGGGAAAGAGCTTTTGAAATATGACGATTTCAAGTGGGGAAAAACGATGTTAAACTATATAAAGCGATTTGAGTGATTTTTGCGAAAGCGATAAATCGCAATCGCCCGCAAAAGCTGCGTTTGCGGGTGATTGCGGGAGAACCAATTAACACCTAAGTAACCTAAACTATTTTCTGAATAATTTAAGTCTTATAATAAGTAATAAACTTTAAAATATCAAGATTAAATAAAAACATTTCCATCTCAAGGAATCAAACAAAACTTTGAGTGTGCTCTAAAACTATTTACCTATTGAGATTCTCTCCTTCAAATATTTTATATAAGAACAATAACTGAAACTTAAGATACCCAAACACTAAGCTGAGAAAGATGTTGCTCCCTTTCTCCTACACTTGCTTATAGAATAGAACATAGGCTTGGTCATGCAAAACTTGTTTTGTCCCTATGGCAGTTACAGAGGCATCATCAAACCTAAGCCTTTGATTGTTCTTTCGTCTAGCATTCCGCCGTGTAGTGCCCTTTTGAGGGATCCCTTCCATGGTGGGTAATAGTGGCCACAAGTTCATATTTTATACTCTCGAGAGGAAAAAAAATTGAGTAAGCAATAGTTTATTGACAGAGGGAGATCACATAAAGAGAGAAAGAAATGTATGTAAATCATAGGCAGTTCTGTTTTCGACTTTGTACCTCGTTAGAAGGAGAAACAAGAAGGTAACGGCCTAAGTTGAGTTCGAGAGGGAAGTGAACGCATTAGGTGCAGTATCATTATCTTTGAGAGTTTCTTTATCTTTATCGACTTTGTAGCACTCACTACACCAGCCTGGAATGAGAGAACTCAAAAAAGCAATTAGGCCAATTTAAAAAAAAATAATCACAAGGAACCTCCTATGATACTTAGTCCTAACATTCTAGTACAAATTCAATATAGTGAACAGAAATACTTTACCTTCCCAGTAACAGAGGCTCGATAGCCTTCAAAACAAATGCAGTGGCATCTTCTATTGTATTCACACCTTCAGGGTGAATATCGAGATTAAGTAAGAGATATGGTTGCAGAGTAGCAGAAGGTTTGTTTCCTGTTCCAATGGTGACATATTAGTTCCTCATGAAACATATATTCTTTTATCATGACTTTTTTGAAATGACTACAAAGAATACAAATACCCATCCATCGCCTTCACTTCACTTCTTAGCATCCCGCCGAATATATCACTCAGCTCACAAGTGACAAAGCTTTTGTGTTCTTGTCACATCTGATTTGTTTTTGGGTCCAACGGTTTCCCATTCATCATCATCGTCGGCAGAAGAAACAAGTTGACCTGGATTCTTGACCTGAAGGGTCAGAGCTCGTCCTCCTGAGTGATTTCCGGCTTCGCCTTCGTGAGCCTCCTGTAGCACTCGTTGAATTTCGTCGCCTGCGATGCAGAAAAGGAGGGCGATGGAGGCGCTCCATCGGAAGAGGCAATCGCCGAGGACCGTATAGCGAGCCGCCCTGCACTTTAGTCGGTGAGCTGCCCATTTTTCCTCGGGTATGGTGTCGTTGGATATGTAATGCATGATGTTGAGCCGCCAATCGTTTAGTTTGCTGCAACTTTGTGGGCAACTTGCATTGGGTGGTGAGTCTCGCGTTTCGAATTCCTCAAAGTCATATGTCTCGTCGACGTCTCGGTTAATAGCGCATATCCCATTTGGTAATGTTCGATGCATTCAATGGGAATCGTTCTTCGCATCGTTGGGTCCGCGGTCGAGGCCAAAGTTGCGAGTGCGTCGGCCGAAGTATTTTTCGGCCCGAGGTATGTTTGTAAGGGTGAAGGGTTTGAATTTTTGTGCCAGTTTCTTGACGACTTGGAGGTATGCTTCCATTCTGTCGTTCTTGGCGTCGTATTCTCCGCTGAATTGACTCGTGACTAGTTGCGAATCGCAAAAGGTGTCTAGCTCTTTGACTCCGAGTTCGGAGGCGAGACACATTCCTCCTATTAGTGCTTCGTATTCTGCTTCGTTGTTGGAGGCCTTGAAAGCCAACCTGAATGATTGATCTAGGACTTCGCCTTTTGGCGATCTTAGCGTTATGCCGATCTCTGACCCATGTTGGCTGGAGGAACCATCTGCGTGGAGTGTCCACGTGTTATTTTCTACTTCGGAGGTCATCTCCGGAGGGAGCTCTATTAGGAAATCGGCCAGTACTTGCAACTTCGCGTTTGTCCCTGTTTTGTACTCTATATCGTATTCACTGAGTTCGACGGCCCATTTCGCGATACGTCCTGATTGGGTCGGGTTGTGCAGGATTTTCCTTAACGGTTGGTTGGCAGGACGACTATTGAATGGGATTGAAAATATGACAAAAGTTTTCTTACAGACGTAACCACTGCGAGCGCCAGTTTTTCCAAGGTAGGGTACCTGCTTTCTGCTTCGTCCAACGCTCTGCTCGTATAGAATATGGGCCGTTGATTGCCCCGATCTTCTATGACTAGGACGCCGCTAACCGCGGAAGTGGAAATGGCGATGTATAGATATAGGGTTTCTTGATCCACGGGGTTGGCCAAGATCGGCGAAGTCGGCATGTACTATTTTAGTTGTGTGAATGCTTCTTCGCACTTTTCGTTCCACTCGAACCGTTTGTTTCCCTTCAACAGCTGGTAGAATTGCAGACACTTGTCGGATGACATCGAGATAAACCTGTTTAAAGCGGCTATTCGTCCGGTCAGGCGCTGAACCTCTCTGGTTGTTCGTGGCAATGGGAGATCCTTGATCACCGCTATTTGCTTAGGGTTGGCCTTTATGCCTCGCTGAGTGACGATGTATCCCATGAATTCTTCTGAGGTGACGCCGAAAGTGCATTTGGTTGGGTTCAGTTTCATTCCATACCGATTGAGAGTTGCGAAACACGTTGCGAGGTGTTTCACGTGGACATCGGCGACCAAGGATTTGACGAGCATATCTGATGTGTGGCGTTTTTATAGTTTTAATCTAAGATTATAGCCACACAATCGAGCGTTTTTACTTATCTTTAGTTGTTTTACAGGTGATATAAGAGATATTGGCGTCCTAAGGCATAGGAGAAAGACTTATGGAGATTTCGAGACAAAAGAGCACCGAATTCACGGAATACGGTACCGATCGGGCGATCCCTTTCCCGATCGGTCGATCCTTAATTGACAAAATTCCGTAGAAGAAAAGGAATTAACAAAAGAAGAGATCGATCGATCCTTAATTAACAAAATGGCCGTCGGAGAAAAGGATCGATGCAATGGAAGAGATCGAGCGATCCACATCAAGGATCGGGCGATCCCGAAGGGGATCGACTGATCCCTTCATCGACGCAAGAAGGCCTTTTTCCATATTTTTTCTTTTAGTCTCATTATTTTCCTATTTTGAAAGGGATTCGCCCAAAACTTATAAATACTTGTTTTTAATCTCTTTTAGAGGTGTGCTTTAATAATATAAGTTTTTCAGAGTTTACAACTTACAGAGAAGAGATTTTGTACCCTGTTTTGTTATTCATAATTCTTAAAACATATTGAATTGCTTTGATATGAATATGTCTGAGTAGTCTCCTTGTTAGGTTTTATGGTTTTCAAAGGAAAACTAGGAATTGCTACATTTGATTGAAAGATAGGGATTTATTCATAGAGTTCTTCATGTAGGTTGTTAGTATTGCTTGAACTTGATTGACGAATTATAGTTCATGATCTTAGGTTGTTTAAATCTTAACGAGAGTTAGTATAAAAACCTGATAGAATCTAGTTGAACAAAATTTCTTTAACCTGCGAGAGTATAATGTTATTGTGTTTTGTGAACAAATCAGACTCGGTCTAAATGCATGCTAGTAATTATAGAGCACAAACGAGAGTTTAGTCTTCTTAATTGCTGGCATAGGGATTTGATACGCCCGAGAGGGGGTCAATCCAGATTCTGTGATCTGAGTTCGAGAACGGTTTTAATTGTTTCCCTTATCTGAAATCTATCTAGTGATAACTGTTTCTTGCGAATTAACTCTAATGCCTGACGTTTTTAATTAATTGCATACAATTTTTCTTTGCTTTCTTGTTACTTAATTTCTTTCATTACAAACCAACCATTTGCTTGTGTCGCTTAGCTTTATCTTGAATTTAAGAGTTTTAGTGTAACCATTGGTCTTGTGGATTCGATCCCTAAATACTACACGAATTACTGTGCACTTGCAGTAGTTTATTTCAGGGTTAAAACCTCTGAGTATCAAGTTTTTGGCGCCGTTGTCGGGGACCAATTGCGTTACCTTCGATAATTAGATTTGAATTTAGTCTAAGCTTTTCTTTATTTTCTTTTAGTTACTTACTATTTTTCTTATTTGTTTCAGGTGAATGCAAAGAAGAAGCGAATGAGCTGACAACCTACTCGCTTTTGACAACGAACGCACCAAACGTCGCAACAGAGGAAGAGATATGAACATGGATGACAATCCTAAATTCGGCGCTGATGGTAATCAGACTAACGCCGACAATGGACAAGCCGAGGGAGAAAACCAACAAGCTTACGAGAACGCTGAGATCGCACTGATGCAACAACAGATGGCTGATTTTATGGCAGCCCAAGCTCGACAGAACAACCAAGCCCCAAGAGGGACAACCATGCTAGAGGCAGACGGTTCTGATGTCTTCTTTCAAGACCGCAATCATGTTCAACCCGCTGGAAATTAGAGACAAGACTATGAGATTAAGTCACAAATTATCCACTTGGTGAAACAGAAGCAATTCCACGGGTTACCTTACGAACACCCAATGGACCACATCGAGAGCTTTGAGGATATATGTAGCACAACTAGAATCAATGGAGTCTCGAGAGATTGGTTCATGTGTAAGTTGTTTACATTCTCCTTAGCTGACAAAGCGCATCGATGGTTGAAGTCTCTCCTACCGGATTCTATTCACACTTGGGACGAGTATAAGGGACAATTTCTCTCACACTTCTTCACAAAGTCGAAAGACAATGCTCTTAGGAACAAGATCTCATCGTTCCGGCAAGGCTCAATCGAATCCTTCTACGAGGCATGGAAACGCTTCAAGGATTGCATTAGAGATTGTCCACATCACGGTTTCACCAAGACCCATCTCATCAACACCTTCTACCGTGGTATCGATGAGACGTACCGATTATCTATAGACATCGCAAGTAACGGAGATCTCATGACTAAGACAGCGGAGGAAGCTACGATACTTATTGAGAATCTCGCAGTGAGCAACTCCAACTCATGCCCTGAGTACGATAGGAAGCTCAAGTCCACGAGCGCAAGCACCAAGGACAACTCCGAGATCAAGGAGCTTAAAAGCATGATGCAACAACTTCTAAAGGGGAAGCGTGATGTGAACTCTTGCGAGGAAGTTGTCAAGAATGACGATGGGTTGTATGATGAGGACGATGAAGAGGGGCAAAGAGATGTTAACTTCATCGGAGGACAAGGGAATTTTCAGAGAGAATATCATAACCCGATAGACAGAAACAACAACTTGTCTTATCGGAGCAACAACGTTGAGAACCCTCAGTTTCAGAAATACCCACCCCAAGGAAGAACCAACATTCAGTACGGCCATGACACGGGTAACTTTCAGAATCAAAGGAACTACCAACAACCCGCTCCTCAAGAGAACAAGATGGAAGTTATAATGCAACATATTTTGTCCAGCCAACAACAAGGTAGTAAAAATCTCCTTGATCGATACAATGACTTCAGTGAAAGATTTGAGTCCCTCTCGACACATGTTAAGAAGCTAGACACTCAAGTTGCAAAAATCGGTGAAGGAGTAAGAATACAAAGTGGACAACTCCCTGGAAAATCGGAGGCCAATCAAAAAGCATCATGCAATGCTGTATCATCATCTAACTTGAGAGAAGAACCACGAATCTCCAACGATCTACCAACAACCATCGAACCATTGGGGGAAGATGAAGATGAGATACAATCTCCAAAGACACCCACTACGGAGACTTGACAAGATTGATGATCCTGGTGAATTTGTTTGTCCCTGCAAGATCAATGGGGTTGTATTCAGGAATTCTTTATGCTATACGGGAGCTAATGTGAATTTGATGTCTAAGAACGTCGCAGAGGAATTGGGTATCACGAATATCACACCATCTAGGATGACTCTTAGACTTGCAGATGACTCTTAGACTTGCAGACGACTCTATCATTCCTTCACAAGGCATGATCCATGATTTGTTGTTGGAAATCGGAGATTGTCATGTCCCGGTCGACTTTCAGATTGTGGATGTTGGTAAATGCTCAAAAGAGCAGCTTGTCCTTGGGAGATCTTTCCTTGCTACAGTGGGAGCAATTGCCGACCTACATAACCAGCGTATCTCTTTTAAGAAAGTCAAGAAAATAGTCTTCTACCCAGCAGTGCATGCTCCATATGCATCTCGCATCACGACGATTAAAGGAGAAGAGTTTATGGGTGAATCTAAGGAAGAACAAGTTGATGTGTGCAAGGTTGAGGAAGTCATTGACGGAGGCCTGGTCAAGTCAACGAAGATCCCAAGTTCGAAGAAGAGTGTAAAGGTAAAACCGGTGGAAAAGAGTGTCAAGAACGATTCTCGAATGCTTTTGGTACCTCAAAGATGCGATGGAGATTCTATTGAGTACAAGGTTAAGACTACAGGAACCTCAAGGCCATTCTCGAAAGTTAGAGTTATCCTCTCTCAAGAGTTGAAGGAGAAAGGCGAGGATGCTATAAAGGTCATGATGGACAAGGTTTTTGCGCTTAAGATGTCTGACGATGGGGACTATTTTGAAGCAGATCCTTCTCATTCACCGGGCTAGTTCATGAGCTGAATCCGTCAAGCTAATGACGTTAAACGAGCGTTGGATGGGAGGCAACCCATAGGTACGTGTATATACTTCCCTTTTACTTTTGATTTAATTTTGCTAATGTTTTTCTTTAGTGTTTTTAGGGGAAAAAAAACAGGACGTGTAAAACGATCGACCGATCCCCTGGTAGATCGCCCGATCGATTTCTTCCAGGAAGAAATATGATCGACCCCACGACACAGACCGGAAACAGACCGACCGATCTCTGAGCGATCGACCGAACGTCTAGGAGATCGCCCGATCTCTTCCCAGGTAAGTCATTATTTATATCCCTTCACTTTTTCTATTTTACCATCTACTTATTCCATTGTTTATTTTTCTTATTTTCCCACCTTCTCTTAAGATTTACGATGCCACACCGGGACGGTGTGAAGTAAGTCTGGGGAGGGTGTTTATCTATAACTAATGAGCTTTGTTTTTGAGTGTTTTCTTTTTGTTTTTGCTTTAAATTTGTCCCAATAGAGTCCGTATCGAGTCAAAAAAATGCTTTTCAAAAACTGAGTACGACGCGCATTTATGATCTCACATTTCTTGACTAACCTGACTAACCGAAAAAACCATTGGACGAAAGAGCAAAGGACCGCGAGATTTCAGAAAACCTCATGATACATCACCGGTACCACAGGAAAGTTCACTTTTATTTCGCATATTCTTAGGTTAGCTGAAATTGACTTCACTTTATTATAACCTTAATCTTGACTAATTTTCTCACTTTGGGGTTTGAGATACACTTGATCAAGTTTGCTTTACAGGCCCGAAAAAGACATATGTGTGTAGTATGATTCCCCTCTATCTTCCCTTCTAAAAAAAAAAGGTTACATTATTTAAAAAGTCGTGAATATTGGTTGAAAATATGCGATTTCGGAAGCAGAACGTAAACTCGTGTTCTTTCGAAATTCGTGGAAACTAAAACCATGAAGCGACGGCCTTTCTAAGAAAAAAACAAAGGGAAAAACCAAGGTCGAATAAAAAAAATACAAATGACACCCTAGAGAAAGTTAGGGAGACATTCGACCTTGAGGAAGTGAGCTAAGAGAGAGGAAATGAATCAGAAGAGGATGTTCTTTGTGTTTCGGGAAACCTGAAAGGTAAGACTTGTGTCTAAGTGATTGATTTTCCCATTGTGAGACCGCACCTATAACTATCTATATGAGATTAAGAAGTCAATAGAAGCGAAACCTTAGGATTATGATGATTAGCGAACTTAGAGTACTGTGAGGGTGATTTCGTGGTAGGGAGTATGGTTTCAAAGTCCCGAGTTGGTGATTATCTTATGTGGTCTATGGTTAGTTTTGGAAGGAATAGGATAGAGTGATGAATGCAAGTATTCGGGGTTTTCAAAACCTCTATTTCTCGCTTAGTACATTGTTTTGTTCGAAGACAAACAAAAGACTAAGTCTGGGGGAGTTGATGTGTGGCGTTTTTAACGTTTTAATCTAAGATTATAGCCACACAATAGAGCGTTTTTACTTGTCTTTAGTTGTTTTACAGGTGATATAATAGATATTGGCGTCCTAAGGCATAAGAGAAAGACTTATGGAGATTTCGAGACAAAAGAGCACCGAATTCACGGAATACGGTACCGATCGGGCGATCCCTTTCCCGATCGGTCGATCCTTAATTGACAAAATTCCGTAGAAGAAAAGGATCGTGAAATAGAAGAGATCGGTCGATCCTTAATTAACAAAAGTGCCGTCTGAGAAAATGATCAATGCAATGGAAGAGATCGAGCGATCCACATCAAGGATCGGGCGATCCCGAAGGAGATCGGCCGATCCCTTCGCCGACGCAAGAAGGCCTTTTTCCATATTTTTTCTTGTAGTCTCATTCTTTTCCTATTTTGAAAGGGATTCGCCCAAAACTTATAAATATTTGTTTTTAACCTCTTTTAGAGGTGTGCTTTAATAATATAAGTTTTTCAGAGTTTACAACTTACAGAGAAGAGATTTTCTACCCTGTTTTGTTATTCATAATTCTTAAAACATATTGAATTGCTTTGATATGAATATGTCTGAGTAGTCTCTTTGTTAGGTTTTAGGGTTTTCAAAGGAAAACTAGGAATTGCTAAATTTGATTGAAAGATAGGGATTTATTTATAGAGTTCTTCATCTAGGTTGTTAGTATTGCTTGAACTTGATTGACGAATTATAGTTCATGATCTTAGGTTGTTTAAATCTGAACGAGAGTTAGTTTAAAAACCTGATAGAATCTAGTTGAGCAAATATCTTTAACCTGCGAGAGTATGATGTTATTGTGTTTTGTGAACAAATCAGACTCGGTCTAAAAGCATGCTAGTAATTATAGAGCACAAACGAGAGTTTAGTCTTCTTAATTGCTGGCATAGGGATTTGATACGCCCGAGAGGAGGGTCAATCCAGATTCTGTGATCTGAGTTCGAGAACGATTTTAATTGTTTCCCTTATCTGAAATCTATCTAGTGATAATTGTTTCCTGCGAATTAACTCTAATGTCTGACGTTTTTAATTAATTCCATACAATTGTTCTTTGCTTTCTTGTTACTTAATTGCTTTCAATACAAACCAACCATTTGCTTGTGTCGCTTAGCTTTATCTTGAATTTAAGAGTTTTAGTGTAACCATTGGTCCTTCTGGATTCGATCCCTAAATACTACACGAGTTATTGTGCACTTGCGGTAGTTTATTTTAGGGTTAAAACCTCTGAGTATCAATATCGTCGATGTATACCTCCATTGTGTGTCCCAGTTGGTCGACGAACATTCGATTCACGAGACGCTGATATGTCGCCCCTGCGTTCTTTAGTCTGAACGGCATAACTTTGTAACAGTACGTGCCTCGGTCAGTGATGAATGAACTTTTCTCTCGGACTTCTGCGTGCATCATTATCTGATTGTATCCCGAGAAGGCGTCCATGAAGGATATGAGACTTATGAGCTCGTTTCCAGCGGTGGCCACGACGATACGATCTATTTGCGGCAGCGGGTAACTATCCTTTGGGCAAGCCTTGTCGAGGTCCGTGAAGTCGACGAATACTCTCCATTTTCAATTTTTCTTCTTCACGACTACGAGATTCGCGAGCCTGTCGGGGTACCTGACCTCGTCGATCGATCATGCGCTGACGAGCCGTTTAACCTCTTTTTTGCTTGATAGGCTTGAAAGTTGGATCCACGTTCAGCTCGTGACTGGCGATCTTTGGATCTATGCCTGGCATGTCCTCCGTGCACCACGTGAAGGTTTTGTGGTTGGCTCTCAAAAATGTTATTAGTCGATCTTTCAACGCAGGTTCGAGATCAGCTCCAATTCCAACGCACCTCGTGATGTCGGTGAGGTCGATGTTTACCTGGAGAATCTTGTCGAGTTTTGGGCTTCTTCGCTTGTCGCTTCACTGTATTGCGTAATCGAGCGGTTCGATTCAACGTCTTTCAAAGGATGAATCGCTTTGATCGTCGGTCCCTCTTGTTGGGTCGCCATTGCTAGATCGGAGTTGAATTGTTGGATCCTGTCGAGGAAGTTGTCGTTTGCGTGAGAGATTTCCCTGGGCCCCACGATGGGCGCCAAATGTTGTGGGGTGAAAACCGTTAAGTGTTTATGTCGGGATATTTATTTCGGGACCGAGGTAAAAAGGGGGGTTGGAAATCTCGTTATTGAACAACTGTAATTGTTCGCGATGAGCATGGCTTGTCGGTATCACTAAACCTAATCATATCATATATAGGTTTTGTGAAATCGATAATGTAAAACACTTGATCCCACCAATCATTATTCAAAATATTTTCTTTAACAAAACTCGTTTTCCCCACATCATCCTCTCTATAACTAGACCACTTCTCGCTTATGACCATGGCTTGAAGACCTCTTCTAATGAGCTTCAATCTCTTAAGCATCACAATAATGGAGGCAAAACGCGTATCGGCAACCGAAAGCAACTTAAGAGGAGAGAACTTAGTAAAAATTGATAATCTCATGTTGTGGTTCATGATGAAATGTTTGATGGCGAGTGCATCTTCATGAGTCTCCGTTATCCAATTACACTCCATATATGTGTCTCCATTTCCTTCTACATTCTTTGCCGCGCAAATATTCTTCAAAGCAAGGTTAAGAGTATGGACGACGCACGGAGTCCAATAGATGTGAGGAAATATACTCTCTATAAGCTCTCCGGCCGCTTTACAATTTGATGCATTATCCGTGATGATTTGCACAACGTTATGATGACCCACTTCATTGATAACTTCTTTCATCAAGTTGGAAATGAAAAATATATCTTTCACTTCGCCAAAACAATTCACGTCCTAGAGGAATATAGGAGCATTTCCACAAGTAGCAATGAAGTTAATCAAAGGTTTCCTTGTAGGATCGCTCCAACCATCGGATACAATCGACAACCCTCTCTCTTTCCATGTTGATTTCAATGGTTCTAGTAATCCAATTGACCTCTTGCGATCTCTTGATCCAATTGATCTCTAATTTCAATACCAAATGCGACCTCGAGAGGGGAGGCGTTAGACTTTCTTTTCTTTGCGCCGATCGTTTCACAAGACAAAAAAACCTCTTTAGATCCGGACTCCCATTTCTTCTTCTCAAACGCGTTTTGTAACATTTGCATGTTAAGTCTTTCACTCCTAGATATCTTTTCGCAAGGAGCAACACCAATATTCGCTATCCCAAGCAAATGCGCTCTCACTCTTGAATAAGTCCCTTTCTTAACTTCCTTACAAATATTACATTCAAAACTCCAAGTTCCTTCCTTTGATGCATCTTTTTCCTTTTTAGTAGCTCCACCACTACCAATTTCAACATCATCACTTTCTTCTTGAGAAACCATTATACACAATAACGCTCTATAAAACAAAAACAAGAGAAGAAAATCACCAATCACGTTCTATAAAAAGTAAAAACAAAACAAGAGAAGAATAAGAGACTAAAGTATAAACAAGAGATAAGCAAAAACAAGAGACAAAAACAAAATACAACAATCATAAATCAAATACATATCTTGTTAAAGAAGAGAATCACATAGATTGGGAGAAGACTAGAAGAGAAGACAAAAAGAAAAAGAAGAGAAGAACCTGAGAAGAAACTGGGAGAAGAAGCGACGTTTTATTATATCAACGTTACTTAAATTTAAACCCTAATTAATTTATCTCTTTTTCTTTATTGTTTATTATATATAACAAAATAATAATTAAAAAACTCAAAAATCGTGGGAAACGTCCCCGACAGTCCCCGACAAGTCCCCTCGCCGTCCCCAAATCGCGATGCCGTCCCCGCCAATTTCGAAACGTCCCGGAACCGTCCCCGCGTCATCCCGTCCCCGCGCCGTCCTGTCCCCGAAACGTCCCCGGGATTGGTACGTCACCGGTTTAGCCGTCCCCGAGCATAACGAGGTACTTTTATTGATTGCTAAAGATAGCGAGGTATCCGATGTTACAAAAGTGAAAACCGGAACAACGTTGTAAATAAACGAGGTAATGAAAGGAATAACATTGTTCATTGATCTAACATCAACTCTTATTGTGATTGTTCGCAATCAGTACAATGAACAATCAAAACAAAAGTTGTACTAGATTCTGAGATCAAACAACTTGATAAAACCCACAAGAACACCATTTCAACGAGACAAAATTAAATCTTTAGTAAATGGAACTCTACATCGTTGTAGACATATGAGAACTAAAGCATATAGGAAGCAACACAACGAAAAAACTCAAGAGGCAGAGAGAACAAAGATACCTTCTTATCACTCATACAACGCAAACGGAGAAGAAGCTGAAGAGGCAACACAAGACGCTTAATAATCTGATTCAGAGAGAGATCCAATGGACACGAGACGAAACAAGCATGAGAAATAATTTCAAAACCCAGAATCTAAATCTAGTGTTGGAGGTATCAACAACACTGGATGAGAGTCTGCGACTTGAGAAGACATGAAAGTCATGAAAGTCGGCAACAAGAGGCGTCGAGGACGTAAGCTTAGCGCCGTCCGTGTTTGGATCTTCGTCAAAACACGTCGTCGCATCTTTTACAATTAAACATCTCCACCGTTGTTTCACCGGCCAGTTTCTTTCTCGTTCCACACCGGTCCAGCCATATCTATGTGCATCCACTCAACCTTCTCGTCCACAAACTGCAACCATTAACCAAACCCCGGTTCTTTGTCAGAGAACAACATTGGAAGTATCAGAGTGTGTTCTTTGTTTCTACTCTTATCAAATTCTTACATGTTTCAAGAAGAGAGCAGCTGTGATCGATCCACCTACACGGCCTCCTGTGTTAACCATATCCGCAACACCTGATTTCATCATCTCCCAGTAGCTCTCTTCCATAGGCATCCTCCATAGCTTCTCTCCGCTCCTCTCCGAGGCAGTAATCATCTCTTTTGTAAGCTCATCATTAGGAGTGTATACGCCTGCAGAAAACGGTAAACCAAATCGTTATTCAATCATCATGAGTGAATCTTACTCTGTTTGTTTTTTAAAAAGCCTATGTACCTGCCATTGATGTTCCAAGAGCAACAATACAAGCCCCAGTCAACGTTGCAAGGTCAACAATCTGCCAAAGTAATTCACAAGTTGACAGGAAAACCAACAGAGAGAATGTATTAGTTAGACTCCACTAGATTCTATCTTCAGACAATACCTTATCGACTTTCTGGTTACAAGCATAAACTAGAGCATCTGCAAGTGTTAGTCGACCTTCAGCATCTGTGTTGTTGACCTGCACAATACAGCCAACAAAATTAGATTCGCGTTAGAAAAGGCAAATGCAAATCTACAACTAACTGAAACTGAACTCATATTGAGAAACAATGTTAAGAAACCTTAATGGTTTTTCCGTTTTAGGCTGTGATGACATCTCCAGGTCGCATTCCAGTACCACTTATCATATTCTTACAGGCTGCGACAATGAAGTGCACCTGATTGTGCAAGGATACATTTGTTTAGCTATTCAGTTACCTAAAAAACTCAAGCTTCGTGTCGTGAACTTACCTCAACACCTGGAGGCTTGATTTGACCAATGGCTTTAGCAGCGCCAAGAACAGCAGCTGAACCTCCCATATCGAATTTCATGAGCTCAATTAATCATCCAGGCCCGGTCTTGATATTGTAGCCGCCACTGTTAATAAATACCAAACATCAGTAACGAATAAGTTGCAGCTAAAAGCAGACAAAAGCATGGAAAATCTAAGGCTATGATGCTGATGAGTTTGATTGTTATCAAACTTGAGAAACAGAGTACGCAAGAACAATAAGAACAGAGGTAACTTTGTTGGCAATTAAGATTGCCTATTTTTGGCTTTTCTCATTAGTTAAATAGAAGATTACATGAAGCAAAGTGGTGGAGTCGTAACTCCTACAAGTAAGGAAATAGTGGAAGAGGAGAAGTTGGATTCCTCATGACAAGGACGACCAAGTCATCTCTTATTTGCAATTAAATAAAGAAACAAATACTCAAATAATTAAGACAATCACTTAACCGAACTCATCACATGTACCTCCGGTTTGGCACTCGGTTTCGGTTGGATGCTCTGCGACTCGGTTCTGCAATTGCATCATTACTCTCCTCGTCCAAATGAAGCTTGTCCTCAAGATTCAACGTAGGAAAGCTCAGTTTTAACTGACCCAAATCTTCCCAAGTAGCATCCTCAAGCGGAAGACCTTGCCATAGAACTCGTGCCTCTTTGATAGGCTTTCCATTTTGCAGAATGGTACGAATCTCCAGGACTCTCTCCGGTTGCAGGCGTAGCAACCCATTTGATCGCAGCGGTGGTAAGTTCCCTGAGGCGGGAATGTCTGATCCCACTCTCGGTTTAAGAAGAGACACATGAAAAACATTGTGGATTTTTGTTCCCTCCGGAAGTTGTAAACGATAAGCCACATGACCAATGCAAGCTGTGACCTGAAATGGACCATAGTACCTTGTGGCAAGCTTTTGAGATGTGCGTTTAAAAATAGTATGTTGTCTGTACGGCTGCAGCTTAAGAAAGACCCAATCACCCACTTTAAAAGATACATCACGCCGCTTTGTGTCTGCTACTTGTTTCATTTTGTTGCGTGTCGTATGTAGAGTAGACTTAAGCACCCGCAATAACTCATCTCTCTCGACCAGTTGCTCATCTAATTCGGTAATGGGGGTTGAACCAGCTTCATACCCAACCAACTGTGGCGGATCACGACCATACACAGCTTTAAACGGAGACATACCAGTTGAGGAGTGGAAAGTGGTGTTGTACCAATACTCTGCCCAAGGAAGAAGGAAGCTCCATTGTTTGGGTTTGTCATGAACAAAGCTCCGGAGATACTGTTCGATGCAGCGATTAACGACCTCTGTCTGGCCGTCGGTTTGAGGGTGATAGGCTGATGACATCTTCAGTTTGGTACCAGTTAAGCGCCAAAAATCTTGCCAAAATGCACTCATGAACACGGGATCTCGATCACTTACGATGGACAGCGGAATTCCATGGAGTTTAACATAAAAATCAAGAAATTTTGTCGCCAATGAACGAGATGTGTAAGGGTGAGAGAGTGGTACCAAGTGAGCAGCTTTAGATAAGCGATCCACAATAACCCAAATTATTGTATGATTGTTTGACGTAGGCAAGTTAGTTATAAAGTCCATGGAGATGTCTTCCCAAATTTGACTTGGAATCGGCAAGGGCTGGAGTAAACCCGCCGGTGCGAGGCTGTCATACTTCACACGTTGACAAATCTCACATGAAGCAACGTAATCTCGAATTGTTTTATGCATCCCTGGCCAAAAGAACTGTTGCGAAAGTCGTTTAAATGTGCGTAGAACTCCTGAATGCCCTCCAAGAGGTGTGTTGTGAAATTCGTGGAGTAGTGTCTGAACAAGCGATGATTTTGGTGGGATAACCACTCGATTGTTGAAACAAAGAAGCCCATTATGCCACATATAAGGTTGTCCTGGTGAAGCGTTAGCAAGACTACCTAGACGCTGCAAGTACGGATCTGATGAAGCAAGGCTGCGGAGCTCATCCCAAACAGACGTGAGAGGCGTGAAGAGAGCGTTGAGGCAAGGACTACCGGGTTTTCGAGACAAGGCGTCGGCTGCGGCGTTGGCTGACCCAGGTTTGTAGGTGATTTCATAGTCATACCCAACAAGTTTAGCCATCCACTTTTGTTGTTCCGGTGTTAAGATCCGTTGCTCGAGGAGAAAACGAAGGCTGCGTTGATCCGTTTGTATAGTAAAACGACGACCAAGCAGATAAGGACGCCAAGTACGAACCGCGATGACGATGGCAAGCATCTCTCGAGCATAGGTGGACCAGCTCTGCTTCATCACCCCCAAAGCACGACTCATGAAAGCTAGTGGTTTGTCGTGTTGTGATAGAACTGCTCCGATGCCGTCACCGGAAGCATCTGTTTGAATCACAAATGGAGAGGAGAAGTCAGGTAAGGCTAGTGTAGGGGTCGTTGTCATTGCGGTTTTAAGAGAGACAAAAGCTTTATCTGCAATCTCTTCCCATTTGAACTTTCCTCTTTTCAACAGATTTGTCAATGGCCTCGCAATGATACCGTAATCCCGAACAAATTTTCTATAGTAGCCAGTAAGACCAAGGAACCCGCGTAATTCAGTGATAGTTGTAGGTGCAGGCCAATCAATCATTGCCTTTATCTTTTCTTGATCAACCTTGACCCCTTCTCCTGAGATAATATGGCCGAGGTACTCAAGCTCTTTCTTTGCAAATTCACACTTCTTTCTCTTAACGAAAAGGCTGTGAGTGCGTAATATTTCGAACACCGATTGAACATGCTCCAGATGCTCTTCAAAAGACCGGCTATAAATCAAAATATCATCAAAGAAGACAAGGACAAACTTTCGGAGATGTTCGCGGAATATCGAATTCATCAAGGACTGGAAAGTCGAGGGAGCATTGCAAAGACCAAAAGGCATCACCAAATACTCGTAGTGACCATTGTGGGTGCGGAATGCAGTCTTAGGAATGTCAGAAGGATAAACTCGTACCTGATGATATCCTGCAGTTAGATCGAGCTTCGTGAATATCGTGGCCCCGTGGAGATCGTCGAGCATATCGTCCACTGTTGGAATTGGGAATCGATCTTTGATAGTAGCGTTGTTAAGTGCTCTGTAATCTGTGCAAAACCTCCACGAACCGTCTTTCTTCTTCACTAATAGAACCGGTGACGAGAAGGGACTCGAGCTCGGCCGAATCAGACCCGCTTGCAACATCGTCGTCACTTGCTTCTCAATCTCCTCCTTTTGAAAATGAGCATAGCGGTAAGGCCGAACATTGACTGGATCAGACCCTTCTTTAAGCGTGATATGGTGTTCGATTTTGCGAACCGGCGGCAGCTCTGTCGGTGTTAAAAACACGTCGTCAAATCGGTGGAGAAGGTTATGTAACTCTATTGGAACTGCTGAAACGTCATCGTTTGCTCTGTGGAGAGAGAGAGCAAAACAAGCATGCCCTAACTTAGCATCTCTTTTGATTTCTTCTGGTTGGGCCTGTGAGATTTGTTTGTTTCTGAGCCCAACAATTTTCCTTTGTTCTCCAGCCCATGAGAACTCTAATGACTGAGCCTTCCAATCACACAAGGTAGGACCTAGCTGTGTTAGCCACTGAATACCTAACACGATGTCGAGTCCAGTGAGGGACAAGACAAAGAGATCAATTGGGAAATTCACGCCATTTATTTCCATGGCGAGATCAATGTATTTGCCCCGACAGTGTAGTGGATGTCCGTCAGCAACCTTTACCTTAAATGGCTTCACCGTCATGCGTTTGTTGGTGAGGTGTTTGGTAGCCTGCTCACTGATGAAGTTATGCGTTGAGCCGCTATCAATCAACGCCACCAGTCTCTGGTTGTTAATTATGACCTCTACGCGCATCGTTTTTGGTGTATCCCATCCGGTGAGCGCTTGTAAGGTAATTTCAAGTTCCTCCGCTTCGTGAAATACATCATCGTCATCGTCATCGATGTCTTCACCCTCCATGAGTAATAATTGTGATTTGCGACACCGATGTCCCTGACTGTACCTTTCATCACAACTGAAGCATAAACCCAAACTTCTTTTGCGTTTCATTTCATCCCAACTTAGTTTCTTTGGTACTTGAGAATCTTTTGTTGGACCTGTTTGAGTTGGTGGATTTGGCGAGGCATTATGATCATTTGATTGTTGTGACGAGGTGCGTGGTGTGAATGTCTTTCGTTGTCTTTGTAGTTGCTCGTCTCGGAGGCGGGCGAGATTGATAACTGCTCGTAATGTCGTCGGTGAGAACATTCTAACATTATCAGCAATGTTGTCTTTTAAACCCCCAAGAAATGTTCCGACGAGGGCTTCCTCTGACCAATTATCAACCTTATTCATTAATCTCTCAAATTCTTTCTGGTAATCTCGCAAAGATCCTGTTTGGCGTATCTTAGATAATGCTTCATGAAAATTTTCACCCTCGGATGGTCCAAACCTCACCCATAACTCTTGCTCAAATGTCTCCCAAGACGATGTATTTGGATCTAGCCGAAGAGCCTTAGATGTAGCTTGCCACCAAGCATTCGCTTCGAGATGTGAGATGAAACGATGCGAAACTTACTTGTTGATCTACCGGTATCTCGTGAAAGGTAAAATATTGTTTGATTTTACTCAGCCACTCGGCAGGGTCTCCTCCATCAAATCGCGGACAAACGAGCTTGATGCGACGATATGTATTAGCCGGTGCAGGGAACAAGTTTGGAGTGGGGGCGGGTTGTAGATTGGGTGCCGGCTGTTGCGGTTCTCTTGCAGGTTGTGGAGGTTCTCTTGCAGGTTGTGGAGGTTCTCTTGGAGCATTGCTTGCGTTGGTACGGTTTAGTGTCATCATCTCCATCATTTGTTGCATCGATGCCTCCAATGATCGGTTTGATTCCTCCATACGCCTGAACTTCTCGTTACTCGTTTCCTCTATACGAAGCAACTTGTTATCGATGCCGTTTTGCATTTTGTGCAGATCATTCGTGAGCAAACCCATCCCTTTCTCTAATTCGTCAAGTCTTTCTTTGGTGTTAGCCATTCGTTTGTTTGTTTTTTTTTTTTTTTTTTTTTTTTTTAAGAAAAAGAACTAATGAAAAAAAAAAATGGGATCAAGCACAAAGGCTCTGATACCAATTGATGAGTTTGATTGTTATCAAACTTGAGAAACAGAGTACGCAAGAACAATAAGAACAGAGGTAACTTTGTTGGCAATTAAGATTGCCTATTTTTGGCTTTTCTCATTAGTTAAATAGAAGATTACATGAAGCAAAGTGGTGGAGTCGTAACTCCTACAAGTAAGGAAATAGTGGAAGAGGAGAAGTTGGATTCCTCATGACAAGGACGACCAAGTCATCTCTTATTTGCAATTAAATAAAGAAACAAATACTCAAATAATTAAGACAATCACTTAACCGAACTCATCACATGTACCTCCGGTTTGGCACTCGGTTTCGGTTGGATGCTCTGCGACTCGGTTCTGCAATTGCATCAGATGCTCAAGAAACAATATATACCAGGGGTGAGAACGTTAGCAGTAGAATTAACGAGTTCTCCCCCGGAAATTAAGCCATAAGAAACATCTTCAGCATACTTAAGCTTCTTCTCTAGTTCAGGTCAAGTTCCAAAGCCAATGATATCCACAGAACTCAAAGATGGTTTCTTTGACTCCGACTAATACCTGTTGTCTTCAAACAAACCAAAGCACCGTGCGTGCCTGTCACAACCAAAACGATTCCAACACATATCAGTTCCCAAACGGTAATAAAACAAGAAAACTCCTCCTGTTTCAATAGAAGAGATCAGGGCAACAAAAAATAACACCTGAAGCTATAGCTGAAGCAGAACTGAGGATGCTAGAACAACTGCAACACTACTAGCTTGAGAAGCTTTTGCAGCAGCAGCAGCAGCAACAGCCTCACCGAGACTCTGAAAAGCAGCTTTTCCAAGACCGATCAAACCGACCCGTTTCGACCCGAGACCCGGAAGCCAGAGAAATCTTCCTCAGAGTAGACATGAGCTAAAAGTCCACCCAAGTGAGCATCGAGCTTCTTCAATATCGGATTCTCGAACTTGTCGCTCACGTCCTTAGCCATGTCTTTCTCCGTCACACCAACAGCTAGTATGTCCCCCCTTCCACTCAGTCACATCGATCTCCTTAACCGCGAAAGAGATCTTCACAAAGAACATCGACGAATCAATAATTCAGCTCGAACGCAATCACAATCGATAAGCAAAATCAGCGGATTCGCTACGTTTGAATTTATATATATAGTCTTCGTACCCTTTGACTTTCGTTGACCAAAAACACAAAACAATAAATATTTTCAAATATAAACCCTAAACTAATCACAAGTGTCTTGGATTTGGAATTGCGAACCCAAATGGAAACCCTAAACTACTAAAGCTTTAAATTCAACAAAAAAAATATTTTAAAATCGTTTTTATATCATATTTTGACGATTTTATTAAAAACAATTTATTTTTTATTTTTTTTGATTTAAAATATTTTTATCAAATTCTTAAAATTAAATAAAAAATAATCACGTTTTCGGTTTATAAAATTGATTTATTTTGAAATTTATAAAAATCAAAACAAAAATCAAAATTATGAAAGGGTATAATAGCTCTTGACTTTTAGTCAAAGGGTATTATAGCATTTGATTCGTGTTTAGGTGTAGTTTTGTGAAGTAATTTTGAAATAGTGTAGTTTTGTGAAATGTAATTCAAATGGTGTAGTTTTGTAATTCTCCCTTAATCATATATAATAAATGACAAGTAATTTGGGTTATGTGTCGCTTAAAAAGAAGGGGTTTTTAGTTTATCTATACTATTAATCGGGAATGACAAATTTTGAGAAACCTTAAAATATACTTTTAATTACATGTAATGTCATTGTATAAATTTTTGTATAGAGTAATTTTTGATTAAAAAAAATAAAAAACATATTCCTATTTAATAGGATTAAAAAAACATATTCCTCTTTCATTCGGTATTACGATGATTTTGATGAATGTTACTTAAAAGCATCTTCAAAAAGGAATCTCAAATTTGAGGTTTCATGAATCTTCAAGGTGTTTTGCTCCAAAAGTAAAACCTCAAATTTAATCTAATAAAGTATATATTTTTCCTTTTAGTCCTTTCTATTTTCTATTAATTAACTATTATCACAAAAGTTTGTAATTATTTGTAGAACAACACTAAAATAACATTACAAACTATTTTAATTAATAAAAGTTGCATTACAATAAAAAAAACTACATAAAACACATACACAAAATAAATTACAAATTACAAATACTAAATTATTAAACATAATTATTTCCGTAATATTCTCAAATATGTCTTTTTCATGGATGTTATGCATTATTTTGTGTAAAATTTGTTTAATATTATATAATATTTCTTCTAATTTTTTTTTTGTTTTATCGAAAATTAAAAACATATGTAAGATCTATTTTTATGTATTAAAATGATAAATATATAAGTTAATATTACTATTTGTGAAATTTATATACTTGTGGGATTAAATTGCAAAAGAAAAGATGAAACCTCAAATTTGAAGTTTTGAATAGTGAACTTCAAATTTGAGGTTTTGAGGTTTCTTTTGGAGAACAAAAAAATTTTATATTTGAGGTTATGAGGTTTCTTTTGGAGATGCTCTTACATGTGCTTCGATGAGGAAATCTTCGAGATTCGATGAATCGATCTGAGAAGCAGCTTCAGGGAGAGACACTTTAGGCTTATTCTCCTTCTTGGGTTTATTCTTCTTCTTCTTCGTCTCCTCCGTCTTCTCAATCGCCGCAATCTCGCCGTCTGTGTCATCGGAATCGTAACCCTCATCGCCGTAACCGTTAGATCTGCGATTAGATCTCCAACCGGTAGGCTCATCATCGACTTCGGCTGCTGATTTCTGAAATCGTAAAGTAAAATCGACCATTAAAAAAGAAATAATCAAAAATATATTGAATTGCAATATATAAAAAATGGAAAAATCGGAGTATATAAAAAACTCGAAAATAAATTGAGACAAAATTTTATGGAGGCGAAAATATAAGGACATAAACGCAAAAAATTAAAATATAAAAAATTGAAAATTTCCTCAAATCTCTATGGTCGCGACACGTAGGCGTTTTGTCTTTTCTTTTAATAGTATAGATAAGATATTTTTTTATTTAATAAATTAACATCTATACTATAAAAGATGCTCGATTTCTCTCCAGGTGTTGACACGTCAATTTTTTTGGTTTTTTTATTCATCATCTAATTAGTCGAATTTTCTGTTGTAGGCCCCTCCTTCTTCTCTCTCCTCGAATTCCTCTTTTTCTTCTCTCTCCTCTTTCATTCGGTATTTCGATGATTTCATGGACCTGAATCAGTGGTGGACCTGAATCGGAATCGAAGACGGAGAAGGACCGGGTCACTCCGGGTAAGCATTCCTAAAACTACACTATTTCAAAATTACTTCACAAAACTATACCTAAACACTAAAAATTAAATCCAAATAAACTCTACCCACACAATCATACCCCTTAATACTATATCCAAAATACTAATTAGCGAACGCAAATGAAAATATTTTAATTTTGATAATTTTTTAAAAGGGTAAATCCACTACAAGAATCTGTGCAAATTACCACGAAAAATTTACAACGATTTGAATCGTCGTAAACTTCCGACGATATTACGACGATTTTACGACGATTTTGGTAATCGTCGTAAAATCGTCGTAAACGTTACAACGATTAAAATCGTCGATTCCTAAGTCTATATATAGTCCACCAAAATTTTTCATTTTCACTGATTCTCTCTAAATCTCTCTCTCTCTCTCTCTCAAACTTTCTCTCTCTAAAACTCTACAACTTTCACCCTCTTCAACATCCCCAAAGGTAAATATTTTTAATATATGTGTTATAAAACCGAATTTTAGAATTAGTTTTAGGAATTGGAATTTAGTTTTAGGATTTGGAATTAGTTTTAGGATTTGGAATTAGTTTTATGCTCGGATTTTAGTTTTAGGATTCAGATTTTAGAATTATATGTTTAGAACATATAATTAATTATTAAAATACTTAATGTTTATATTTTAAAATATTTAAAACTTATTACTTAACATAAATATTTTTTAATCTTAGTTTTTAAAATACATAATTAATATTAAAATACTTAATATTTAGTTTTTAAAATACTAATATAATGTTATTAAAATACTTATATAATGTTTAGTTTTTAAAATACTTAATAATTTTTAAATAGTTAATGTTTATTATTTATATATTTATTGTTTTTTTTGGCAGGTACTTATATAAGGCTCCTAGGAGAGGGAAGACCTTACCGCCGGACTACTTGCAGCTGTTGGCGGAGAGGAGGGCTTCCGGGAAGCCTCGGGTTCCGGTTCAGCTACGGCTTCCGGGACATCTCTGTCCAAACCGGGACGTCCGTCCAAGGCGAGCAGCCTCCTCCTACTTATGTGCCCGCCGCCGACGCCGCCGACGCCGCTGACGCCGCAAACGACGATATCCCGGGCCCGGTACATCCAGAGTTGGATGTACCGGGACACGCGCCGTACGCCAACCTTCGGGTTGAGGATATCCTCACTCAACCCGGACATGACAGTCTCCGTCGGTTGGATCCGTACAAGTCTCCGGGCACATACTGGTAATTATTTTAATTTTAGTTTTTTTTAAATTTTTTTTTATATTAATAAATCAATTAATGTTTTTTTCAGGTTCAAGTACGACAACCAGGTCTCGCGTTCTATCGCGGACATAATCAAGGGATACTTCACCGAGTCGCATCCCAATTGGAGCAAGACACCCGAGCACATCAAGAGAACGTGGTTCAAATGTTTCGCGGTAATGTTCTAATTTAATTTCAATTAAATTTATTTGTTTAACTTTAAATTTTTTATTATATATTATTCGCGTAAAGCTAAGTAACTTATAATTTCTCATATTTTGCAGCAAAAGTGGCATTGGGATGTCTCGATCAACGAGACCGTGAGGACGGAGTTCAACAAGACGGCGAAATTACGTCTCGTCAACACGGTCTCCGACGGAAGGACAAGTGGAGAGTCGTCGGCGACGCGGGGAAGCCGGTATATCTCTCGGTCGCGGTACGGGACGGCTTGAAGAAATATTGGACGGATGGCCACAACGCGACCGTAGGCGAGAAGTGTTCCACCTCCGGGAACGCAAAGCTACCTGACGGGACGCCGAAGCAGATGGCTCACACGTCCGGACAAATCCCGTTCGCGGGTCGGGCGTACGAAATGGTAAGTCTTTCTTACTAACTCTTCCAAATTATTTTTATTTTTAAATTACTAATATTATACTAATGCACATATTTTTATTATTTGTTTGTAGGCCAAGGAGCGGGTCACAAACCGGCCGTCGATGCCGTCTTCGAGAAGACGCACGGGAAAAAGACCGGCGAGTTCGTTGACTCCCATTCCGAGCGGATATTCAACGATCTTGAAGCTCGAAAGACGGAGATCGAGACTCAACGATCTCGAGAGATCCCGGGAGGCACTCAATATCCGGGCGAGCCGCTTACTACCGCCGAGCTCGATCAAATATATCATGAGGTAAAATTTTAATGTAAAATTATTTTTTTAAACGTTCATTTATTAATTGTTTAAGTTTATAGGTTGCTCCTAAGAAGAAAGGACGGGTTCTAGGCATGGGATCCATGCAGGACGTCCCACTTGCTCCTCCCGATTACCGATCTCAGGCTGAGTTGCAGGCTGAGATTCAGAACATGCATGCGATTCGGGTGAAGAACATGCGGTTCTACAACGACTTGTTTACGGTGCTTTCGCATCTAACCCGGAACTACTTCGGACGATGCAGACACATCCCGACCGTCCGACGACTGAGCAGGCCGGAACAAGCAACGTAGATCCCGAGAACGCAACGCAGGACTATTTCGGGCCTAATTTCAATTTAGACGACTAGTTTTTTATTTTGTATTTTGAAATTGTAATAAAAAATAATATTTTATAAAATAAAATATTTTTTTTTATTTATAATAATAAAAATCGTGTCAAAATCGTCCATAATTAGGGACGATTTTACGACGATTTGTAAAATTTATATTTCTCACAATCGTCGTAAAATCGTCCCTAATTAGGGACGATTTTACCAAAATTTTAAGAATTTTCGATTTATTATAAATACAAATTTACAACCAAATATTCGTTGTGAAATCGTTGTAACAATTACAACGATTTTACAACGAATATGTTACCACGAATTTACAACGAATTTGATTCGTCGTAAAATTTACCACGATTTTACGACGATTTGGCTTTTACTTCGATCGATTAACGACGAAATGGAAATCGTCGTTAAATCGTGGTAAACCGCATTTTACCACGATTTTACAACGATTATGGTCGTGGTAAAAGTCCTGATTTCTTGTAGTGATCAAGTTTATAAAATTTTGAAAGGGTGTAAATATGTGAAAAATTGAATTATGTAGAGTTTTGTAAAAGACAAGATGAAGGGGTGTAGTTTTGTGAATTCCTCTTTAATAACATTACATTACATTATACTCCATATGTCCCAAATTACTTGATGTTTTAGGTCTCTACACACAAATTAAGAATTCATTAAATTTTCTTTATTTCTGCGTAAAAAATATCATTTAATATTTTACTTAAACATAATTTCACCAATAGAAAAACATTATGCATAAATTAAATAATAAAAAACACAAACTAACAATTAATTTTAAATTGAAAACCGAAAACATCATCTAATATGAAACAAATTGTTTTGGCTAAAACATCAATTATAATGGGACAGAGGGAGTATATAATAACAAATATATAAAAACTTCAAACTTAGTTATATATAGATAAATATAGATTAAACATTATAAATTTAAGATTCATACGGTCCATGACTACACATAAATAATACATAAATTGTTCTCAATAATCTTCTTCAACAAAATGTTAATAATCAATAAAAATATTTACCGAAAACATAGTCGTCATATAAAATAAACAAAAACACGTATAAAAGTTCTAGAAACGAAAAATAACAAAATAATTAAAATGCAAAACAGAAACTTAAAGACACAAAAAATAAATACGAAATCAAATGAAAATTTGTAAAAAATTCAATTAGTTTCTTTTTTTTAGAATAACATGATTTGGAGTAAAATTATAGAACAAAATAATTATAAACAAAAAAAATTTGAAACAAAATGATTACAAAACACCAATAAAAAGAAACGATTACAGAAATATTGAATGATACAAAATGACAGATAATGATAAATTTTTTTCCATAGAGATGAAAGAATATTCGATGAAAAATATGTGATGAAATAAAAATAAAAATAACACTATACTGTGATTTAGAATAAGAATCACACAAATAGATTAAAAATGTAAAATTGAAAATAAGAATTTGAAAAAACAAAAAAGAACGTTCATAAATGATAGATTATATACTAACACTATCATGTACGTTTCATTAGATAAAATGAAAAATTCTTAATGTTTATTTTGAAAATTAATAATTATCACAATTTGTTTTGAAAATAATTATATTGTACAAATCATACCAACACGAAACTGTTTTAAAAATCAATACCAAAAAAACAATAAGATATGTGCACATGCGTATCGCGCGGGTTTTCCCCTAGTAGTAATAAAAAGAGTGTAGTTTTGTATAATTCTCATTTTTAACGGATTTAATTAGTTGAAGGGTCTTACCCTAGTTGTTTTTACGAGTCCACCAGATGCTTGTACAACCATTCCATTCGGAATTTAATTTCGGTCCTATTATGATAAGATTACTCAACCATGATTATATAATAATATTTTCGTGGATAATCAAATAATAATGTTTAAATAATTTTGATTTATTAACATATTAGAAATTTGTTTTCACTTTTATGTTAGGATATATTTATTTGTTACATGTATCGTATCATACTATATAGTTTTATTGGTTTAAAGGTATAGAAAACATATATACTACTTTTCTCTCTTTGACTATCATATATTTTATATATCCTATATATACTAATTGAGAAACATTCAGTGAGTTAAACATGGATCTAAAAAGTTCATAAAATTTGAATATAAAAAGTCTTAAACTAATTAAAATTTTATGGCCCATTAATCTTATTTAACAAGTAATATAACTAAAAATCTCATATTGGTAATAGAAGCAACATATTAGTTAAAAACTATCTATAAATAAGTCTTTTGTGCTTAAATAATTAAATGGGTTTAGTAAAGTTATAACATTGCTCCATCAAAATTGGCGTTAACCCACAACAGTCAAAATTGGCACCCACAACAGTCTAAAATTAAATGGGTTTAGTAAAATTATTACATTGCTCCATCAATTAATTTCAAATGTTTGGTTGATACGAGACGATTGATTTTTTTGTTCGACAGTTTTTTTAGATGTAATGATTAAATATAATGGAAGCCTAATCTACCAACATTGATATGAACAAAACTGTAAAATGCTAAATATAATCTACCAAAGAAGCAAACTATTTATGAAAAAAAAATTTCTAGAAATAATTGATGCATTTCCTAAATTTTGACATACGGCTCAACTATTTAACCTAATGACTGCCTTTTTATTATTTAATTTTAAAAATACTCTTGAGAACCTAACAAAAGAACACAATAAATAGGTTGAGGTACCTAATTTATTCAAAATTTGGGCCGATGGAATAGACAATTTGTCGTCTACACTCAGGAAGTTGTAATGACCATATTTAGAGTTTCATTTGGTCTCGCTTTTTTTGTTTTCTCTTTTTTTATTCAAATTATATTACGTTCTTTTTTGTTTTTTTTTTTGTTTTCTGAAGTTTTTAAGATAATTTAATTGTCATTTCGATATTGGACACGCAATTAAACCGGAATTATATTTATCTTATGACAACATTTTATTAACAATATACACATTTTCACTTATTTTTAAAATATTAACCCCGCGCTTGGCGCGGGTCAGAATCTAGTATACTAGGATATTAGTTACATTTTCACTATAAGTAAAAACTTATGTGTAAAGTAAGTTTATATATATATATATATATATCTGCATAAGTAAAAGTATATATCTCTATATTATTATTTTTAAAATATTCTTTTGAGCTTTTTTAAAAAATATCATTTATTTCCACCCAATGTCATTAACACAAGATGATAAAAATTCATGAATGGTAAAGTCGTCATTCATTATCAGCCTAACAAAATCTATTTATGATAATCCTTATCTTGGTTTGGATAACAATTTAAAATATAATTTATGTAATACATACACACGAACATATACATTAGCGATGAATATCTTCCTAAAATTAAAATTAAAATTAAAATCATGCATACATATTTTAACTATAAATATATGCATGATTGTATATAGATTGGTAATTAGAAATTTAGCATGTATGATGAGATATTATCTAGAATATATGATATTAAAAGAAAATTTTAAGGCAAAGATATGCGTAATTATCATTCATTTTCATCTAGTTCAGAGGTCTTTGATAGTTAGCAATACAAATGAAAGATCATCAAAACGAATACTTGTCATGTTATATTTACTAAGGTCACCCATTAATACTTAATTATGAAAATAAATTTTGAATGGATGAAAGAACATAATTTTTAATTTAATTTAAGGTTTTCAGTATATCTTTTATTTGTTGAATTAATATTATAAATTTATAATATGATTAAATACTATCATAACATCTCTAAAACACAATGATTTTTAAGTAAAAAACTGATTTAATGATTTTATACTGTTGTTTAATAATTATAATTCTCAACATTTTATATAATTTAACCTTTTCTATCACGCAACTTAAATATACTTTATACAAGACTAAAAATATGTATATCAAAATGTATTTGATCTAGCTAGAAAATTTCAAACGTTGACTTACGTTATTTGATAATGTTTCATTGGTACTTTGGTTGTTTTTCAGTTTGTTTGTTTGTTTGGTCTATTTTCAGTTTTTCATTCAGTTTTTCAGATTAGCTTTGTAAATAAGTATTTTGATGTACAATAAATTACATATTCCAAATTTTGTAGTATAGGGAATATCGATTACACTTGGACTTTGATTTATGTTATGCTAATACTTATGCTAATATTCATTTTAAAATTTTATATATAGTCTGGTCTTGAATTTTTATAATTTAAGAAAATGGGTCAAGTTTACATTGTTGATGCTAATTTTTATGGGCCACAAGCTCATGTTTGGACTCATGGTCAACTACATGTATAATGATATGTGATGTCACGCGGAATTCGAATTACTTAAATAATATTTTTTATTAAGAAATATTTTTTAATTTTATTAGAAATATTATGTTACAAAAGCACATAATATGAGATAAAAAAGATAAATAAAGAGACACTAATATTAAGTATTATTAATACTAGAAAAAACAATATTACATATGGAGAGACAAATCAAGCTCACAATCTTTAGAACCATTGGTTATAGATCTATTTTTTCCGAATTTCGGAGTAAGATCTACCGAGTAGTAGTCACGACTTCCAACCGTTGAGATGAAATCTCTCGTATAAAACTGGGGATGCAAGCATTGCCACGAACAAGATTAATCGATAAGTTGCTCAAAAACGAATTCGAAGGAGATGAACTAAGAGAATTATCACTTATAGTCAAACAACCATGTTCATAACTATAACAAATGTTCTTAAATATTGGTTGGTTATTACGAAATTTATCGAATGAAAATTCATTTGAAAATCTACCACTTTTTGAAGATTGGGAATTGTTCGAACGCCTAATAAAATCGAAGATGCTATGATGCTTAGAATCCATCTCTTTGCGCTTTCTCTCCATTTCCGACTTGAGAATAAAAATTTGTGGTTTTGTATTGAAAACAAATAACACTTTCTAGCAAAAATCGCAAGCCTAAACCCTAAATTTTAAGACAAGTTAAGACATGTCTATAGCACACTTTTGATTTTATAGTGTAGTGTATTTTCTTGCTAGCTTTACACTTTTTATGGGAGACAGTGTCCTATATTCATTAGTCGCAAATAAGTAATACTCTTAGTATTAAGCTTATCTAGGTATTTAAGGTATAATATTTCTAGAGATTGACAAACACATTAATGTTGTGACTCGTGAGGCTAGAGAAAGCTATTATCAAATTATATAGAAAAAAGTAAAGGCAAATATTAAATTTGTCCCTTAAATGATATTTGCACACTCTGGTAAATTAAATTTACAGCAAATTAATAGTCAATTATTGATTATTGCATGTTAGTGATGAGTCATACAATTTAATAATGATACATGCATGTAACTTATGTTATTGTGGAAAGAAAAAATATAGAATTTAAATTATGTTCGTGTATATGTTTCCTTAGAAATTTGAAAATGATAACTAATAATTCATACAAAGTTAATTAAAATATCACTATGTTTAATATTTATAAATTTATGATATTTGAGCATTAAATTTGTATTTATTATATGTACATTTCTAGTTATTTGTACAATATCATTTATTTTTCATCTTTATTTTATATACTATCAAGTTCTTGTATATATATATTGTTTTAAATCTTAGGTTATTTTTTCTCATCTTCGTTTTTCAATTTTTAATTATTTTTCTTTTTCTTATGATTTTCGAGTTTTATTTTTATTTCTTGAAACATTTTTAACCCATTTTTATTTTACTTTGACAATGATTTTTTTTTGGAGATGATAACTAAATTATTCAAAGATAACGACAATTAATTAAAACATCACTATATTTAATAGTTATATTTATTATATTTACTAACTAAAATGTATTTATGTTATTATATACACTCTAGTGATTTGTACAATATCATTTATTTTGTAATATGATGAAATAATCAAAAGTATTGATTAAATTTTATCCAATTAAGAGTTGAATAAATGCAAAAAAATTATCTGATTTTAACTACTGATGAAGTGTCATTCACTCGAAAACTCCATTTATCTTTTATATATTAGATTAAATTATTAATCAATAACTTATTACTTTTAGAGGAATTCACAAAACTACATCCTTTCAATCCCTCCTTCACAAAACTACACCTAATTTAAAATTTTCACATATTTACATCTTTTCAAAATTTTAAAAGCTTGATTTACCCATTTAAAAATTACCAAAATTAAAATCTTTTCATTTGGGTTCGCTAATTAGTGTTTAGGGTATAGTATTAAGGGGGTAGGATTGTGTGTAGGGTTTATTTGGATTTAATTTTGAATGTTTAGATGTAGTTTTGTGAAGTAATTTTGAAATGGTGTAGTTTTGTGAAATGTAATTCAAATGGTGTAGTTTTATAATTCTCCCTAAAATCATTCTAACATAGTCAATTTAAACGAAATAACGGACTTGGTTGGTCTTTATTTATACATATTTTTTTCTTTTAACAAGACAGTCAATTTAAATGAATAATGAAGACAACTAATTAGTGTTTAGGGTATAGTTTTAAGGAGGTAGGATTGTGTGGGTAGGGTTTATTTGGATTTAATTTTGAGTGTTTATGTGTAGTTTTGTGAAATATTTTTGAAATGGTGTAGTTTTAAGAAATGTAATTCAAATGGTGTAGTTTTGTGATTCTCCCTTACTTTTATGCTTTTTTACATCTTTATTGAAAAAAATTATAACAAGCAGAAAGTTGATCATCTTAATTGGACTCTTCCTACCCATCATTAGAGATAAAATATTTCAAACATACCATGATTCACCTAAAAAAACAGTATATATATATATAAGTCATGGAATGTTTGAAATATTTTATAAAAAAATAGAAACAAAAAAAAAGAAATATTTTATAAAAATATTCGGGCCCAATAATTTTGCAAGACATGCCCAAAAAAAAGACCGAAACTTTCGCTCATTTACAATTGAGTGTTTTATATATAAAGGCATTTGTGTGCACTTAAGAGTTTTTCCAACACGAAAATACCCCTACCTATTAATTGTGTGTTGTTTCTTAATTTTATTGTGCACAATTAGATTATGATGTTTTGGAATGATCCAATGGTTGAAATTTTGGTGAGAGATGGTGAGGTCACATTTTCTCTTTCCCACAATCAATTTTTTCTTTTACTAGGTGATTTCTCGCGGCATGCGCGACGAATAAATTTTAAAAATAATATAGTTTGAGGTAGAGATGGATAATGATAATGAGGTTTAAGGTTTATTATAATAATATTTACAATTTGATTTATTTTTTGTTTCGGTTATAAAATTTATACTATTTTTTATTCATTAAATTAAATTCAGTTTTAAAGTGTAATTTTTTGTCGTGAATTAGTCTACTCGTAACCATGTTAGTTTTCAATATAGACTTGATCGAGGAACTACAACTATTATCTCGAGACTTTCGTATCATGGGCAATATTATAATTCTTATAATTTAAACAATATTTTTTTCAAAATCTCGAAAATCTTTGTTATAGTATTTCCCAAAATCTCGAAAATCTTTATTATTAGTATATTTCCAAAATCTCGAAAATCTTTGTTAGAAGTACTCCATATAATATTTTTAACAGTATAGATGATAACCCCTAGATTATAGGACAAATAAGAACAAATTTATATGGAAATTTTCGAAAATATAAAAAGTTAAAATTAAATTATCATAATCTTTATGAAAAATATAATCTAAGAATTATACGATCCCATCAAATAAATGTATATCTTCTTATCTATATTATTATTTTTGAAGTAGTAATTTGAACATGTCCAAAAAATCACTCAATATTACACATTATGCCATTGAGTATAAAAGAAAATTTTTTTGATAAATTAGGTAAAAAAGGATTCAGATGGTGTATTTTTGTAATTCCCCACAAATTTATATGACCCGTGAATATGTCTTTACCTAATTCGGCTCTATAAACTAAATATTTGACAATAAATTTTGTTCGCAAAACTCCCTTAATTAACGTATAATAATTTGGAAAATCATATCAAATATGATTTTTTTCCTAACAAATATATGGATATTATTTTTAGTAAAAGTTATTACGAAAATTCATTTATTGTCTAATTAAAAGTTACATCCTATCTTAAAATATCTTTGTACGTTAAAATTCTTTTTGATAAATATTATTTAGGGAGAATTACAAAACTACATCTTTTGAATTATGTTTCACAAAACTACATCTTTTAAAAATTTCTTCACAAAACTACACCTTTTAAAAAATTCTTCACAAAACTACACCTAAACACATAAAATTATATCCAAATTAAGCTCACCCATACAACCCTACCCCTTTAATCACTATACCCTAAACACTAATTAACGAACCCAAATGAAATTTTTTAATTTTGGTGAAGTTTTAAAAGTTAAATCAACCTTTTAAAATTTTGAAAGGGTGTAATTATGTAAAAAAATGAATTAGGTAGAGTTTTGTAATGGAAGAGATAATAGATTTGTGAATTCCTCTATTATTTATAACATGAGAAGATATTATACGATCTTTTAGTTCTTTTTTGGTAAACATTATTTAAACAAATGGGGATATATTTTTTACATCAAAGTTTAATCCTACTATTTTCTGGATCTTCATAAATTCGAAAGAAATATGTTTGATTGTTTCCTTAAAGGAATATTATCAAACGAAAACGGTAGTGTTAAAGAGTTCTATTTTCTAACAATTTTCTTGTTAAAGGACTATTTTTTGGATCTTCATAAATTTACTTATATCATGCGAGAGTTCTATGTTCGTAATCAAAATAAAAAGAATATTAATAACTTTATTTTATTGATTTATTAGAGAATCCTGATTTTTTTATTAAACTTTTATCATTGTGAAAAATTAAATTTTCGAAAACAAATGATTGCATGAATAAAAAGTGGTCATATTTAACATGATATTTCACATAGCGTTTTCACATAGATCTTATGTTTGGGACTTGAAAGATGTTTAGTGATTTTAAATAAAATGATTTTTCCATGTTGTATATTCTATTGGTTGTTAATGATTCCTTCTGTCATGTCACCATTTATTTACCGAAACTCATTCTGGTATTGACACGTAGGATTTTTAAGGAAAATCACTTCCCAAATAATGTCTTAGGGGTAGGGATGTTGTATATTCTATTGGTTGTTAATGATTTCTTCTGCCATGTCACCATTTATTTGCCGAAACTCATTCTGGTATCGACACGTAGGATTTTTAAGGAAAATCACTTCCCAAATAATGTTTTAGGGATGTCTATAATTTAATATTTTCATTTATTATAATAGTTTATGAATTTATTTGTTCTTTCTTTTTTTAATTGGTAAATCTAAAATAATTTTGATACATCTTTGAAATTATAATGATGATTTCTCTACATTTTGACATCCATTTTGTTGTATTTTATATTTAAATAGATTTGGTGGATATAAAAATTGACAACATAAACATTATATGTGGATGAAAATGTGTGTACATGTATTTGGTAGATAGATAAATATAAACATTATGTATATATATGTAACAAAATGTTTGAATTGTGACTAAATCAACCAAGTTTGAAATTATCGAATTAAATCAACCACGTTTGAAAATTTAAATTAAATCAACCACATTTATAATGATCATGTTAATATGTCCACAGAGACATATCCAGGTGGATTAAAGGTTACAACTTAAAAATTTTCTTGAGGATTTCAAACAAGTCCACATAGTGAAGGCCTTGTAACAAATAAAATTGTAGCTTTATAATAGTTTGAACACTATAATGATCATGTTAATATGTCCACACATACATATCTACGTGGATTAAGGGTTACGGCTTAAAGTTTTTCTTGAGGAATTTAGATAAGTCCACATGGTGAAGACCTTGTCACAAATAAAATTGTGGCTTTATAATAGTTTGAACACCAAGAGAAAATAAGTTCATTGTCATTATAAAAATTTGTATCAAATTAGAATATTCATTGTATTGATAAACACAAATTAAGAAAAATCCCAAATGGACAAGAAGCAAAAAAATGTTTCATTCTTTTTATATTTCGATAGGAAAATATTTTTTTCTACAAATAAATGAATAAAAAAAGAAATTAAGCTATGGATGAAGAAATGTTTGACAAAAAAAAAAAAAAAAAAAAAAGCTATGGATGAAGAAATAGATAGTATAAAAATTGGGGAAAATGATATTTTATAAGAGAGAATAAAGAGAGAAGAAAAAGATGATTTTTTTTGGATTTATCTCCACATACACATATTACTTAAGTTTCTTGTGTTTTTCTAACCACAAAGGTAAAATAGTCACTACTAGAAAACAACAGGTTTCCGACCGATTTTCGACGAAAAACAAGTGGTCGGGTTGAGATGGTCGGAAAACGAAATCGGTCGGAATTCGGTTGGAAATTTCCGACGATATTTTTGGTCGGAAATTTCCGACCGAATTCCTACCGAAATGTCGTAGGAAATTTTTCCGACCAATTTCCGACGCTTTATTTCCGACGACTTTCCGACGAATTTCCGACGACCATTTCCGACTATTTTATGACGACTTATTTCCGACCAATTTCCGACGACAAATTTCCGACCCAATTTCGACGGAATAAGTAATTTTAAATTTACAAAAAAATATTTTCCAACGGATTTCCGACATAAATATTTTTTGCTTTTTAAAAAAAAATATTTCCGACAGAATTAATTTTATTTTACATTTTTTAAAAAATTATTTCCGACGGATTTCCGACGGAATTAATTTTTTTATAAATTATTTTTTTATTAATAAATTAAAATAAAAAAACCGAAAATGAAAAAAAAAACAAATTAAAAAAGAAAAAATATTTTTTAATTAAAAAAAAAAACTAGATTTCCGATCCCGTTCCACTTGATCCCGCTCCTGATCCCGTTCCATCATAATCCGCAAAGCGACTCATCATATACGCGTTCATCTTATTGAGTTGTTCGGTAAGAGTAAGGAAAGCTTGGTCCTTTTCCTTAACCTCAGGTCCTAAGGCGACTAACCTGACGTAGAAGCTCTCCATCGGAGCTTGGTACATACGGAAAGGAAGTCTCTTGGGATTCGGGAAGACTCCCTACACCGAAAGGTCTTCCTCGGGAAAGAGGAGTTTCCTATAAAAGATAATTAATTGTTTAAAAATAAAATTCAATGTTATTTTAGTAACTTTAAATTAGAAATAGTTAATAACTACATGTAGAACAAGTCGATTAATCTCGGTGTTGGAGAGGGAGTTCGAACTGCTAGAACTGGGGACCTTCGGATTTTCAATCTGGCTTGTCGCTATGTTCGTATGGGTGGTTGTCAGCATTGTTAACCAATGAGGCTCCACGCCACCTTCTCTAACCCTCTTTTAATTTTTTTTTAAAAATATAGTAGTTATTATATTGATAAAAATATAAACAAAACAAAATTTACAACATTTTTTGGAGATTGTCTTGAAAATTTTCGGATGTTTTTTTTAGTGAGAGAAAAATATTTGAGTTGTGAATGAGAAAGAAGAAGAAAAGGACCTATATATACAAAAATTTCCGACCGAAATTCGGTAGGAAATTCGTCAAAATTTTCGTTTTTGCCGCTTGAATTTTCGCTTAACCGCCTAGCCAAAATTTTAGTGAAATGGTGGTCAAAATCAAAAATTCGGTCGGACATTTCCGACCGAAATTTTGATTATGACTTAATTTTATAAAAAAAAATTTAAAAAGGATAAAGTGGTCGGAAATTGGTCGGAAATTTCCTACCAATTTCCGACCGATCCTTGAATTTGACTTAATTTTTTATTTTCTTTAAAAAAGGATAAAGTGGTCGGAAATTTCCTACCGATTTCCGACCGATACTTGAATTTGACTTACTTTTTTAAAAAAATTTGAAAAAAGGAAAAAGTGGTCGGATTATAAACTAAGGTTCATGCAACATGAGTGTTTATAAGTATCTCAATGATCTTTGTACAAGTTTCACAAACTTAAGAAACATCTAACAACGCATATTGTAGGACTCTAAACCAAATTTCAAGCAACATGAATGCGTATAAATGCCTCAATTTTCTTTGTACAAGTGTCACGAACTTGTGAACCTTCTAACAACACATATTCTAGAACTCTATACCAAGTTTCATGCAACATATGTGCTTGTACGTGCTTCAATGATCTTTGTACAAGTGTCACGAACTTATGAAACTTCTAACAACGCATATTGTAGGACTCTAATCCAAGTTTCATGCAATATGAGTTCTTATAAGTGCCTCAATGATCTTTGTACAAGTTTCACGAATTTATGAAACATCTAAGAACGCATATTATAGGACTCTAAACCAAATTTCAAGACACATGAGTGCGTAAAAGTGCCTCAATGATCTTTGTACAAGTTTAACAAACTTATCAAACATCTAACAACGCATATTCTAGGACTCTAAACCAAGTTTCATGCAACATGAATGCTTATAAGTGCCTCAATAATCATTGTACAAGTTTCACGAACTTATGAACCTTCTAACAACACATATTCTAGAATTCTATACCAAATTTCATGCAACATGAGTTCTTATAAGTGTCTTACTGATCTTTGTACAAGTTTCATAAACTTATGAAACATCTAACAAGACATATTCTAGGACTCAAAACCAAAATTCATGCAACATGAGTGCTTATAAGTGCCACAATGATCCTTGTACATGTTTCACAAACTTATGAAACATCTAACACCGCATATTCTAGAATTCTAAACCAAGTTTCATGCAACATGAGTTCTTATTAGTACCTTAATGATCGTTGTACAAGTTTCACGAACTTAAGAAACATCTAACAATACATATTATAGGACTCTTAACCAAGTTTCAAGCAACATGAGTCCTCAATGATCTGTGTACAAGTTTCATGCAACATGAGTGTTTGTAAGTGCTTCAATGATCTTTATACAAATGTCAGAAACTTTTAAAATATCTAACAACGCATATTCTAGGACTCTAAACTAAGGTTCATGCAACATGATTGCTTATAAGTGCATCAATGATCTTTGTACAAGTTTCACGAACTTATGAAACTTCAAACAATGTATATTGTAGGATGCTAAACCAATTTTCATGCAACATGAGTTCTTATATGTGCCACAATGATTTTTGTACAAGTTTCACGAACTTATGAAACAACTAATAACGCATATTCTTGGACTCTAAACCAAGTTTCATGCAAGATGAGTGCTTATAAGTGCATGAATGATCTTTGTACAAGTTTCACAAACTTATGAACCTTTTAACAACACATATTCTAGAATTCTAAACCAAGTTTCATGCAACATTGAGTGCTTGTAAGTGCCTCAATGATCTTTGTACAAGTGTTACGAACTTATGAAACTTTTAACAACGCATATATATTCTAGGACTCGAAACTAAGGTTCATGCAACATGAGTGCTTATAAGTGTCTCAATGATCTTTGTACAAGTTTCACAAACTTATGAAACATCTAACATCACATATTCTAGGACTCTAAACCAAGTTTCAAGCAACATGAGTGCGTATAAGTGCCTCAATGATCTTTGTACAAGTTTCACAAACTTATCAAATATCTAACAACGCATAATCTAGGACTCTAAACCAAGTTTCATGCAACATAAGTGCTTATAAGTGCCTCAATGATCTTTGTACAAGTTTCACGAACTTATGAACCTTCTAATTAACAACACATATTCTAGAACTCTATACCAAGTTTCATGCAACATGAGTTATAAGTGTCTCAATGATCTTTGTACAAGTTTCCCAAACTTATGAAACATCTAACAACGCATAATCTAGGACTCTAAACCAAGTTTCAGGCAACATGAGTGCTTAAAAGTGTCTGAATGATCTTTGTACAAGTTTCACAAACTAATAAAACATCGAACAACGCATATTCTAAGACTATAAACCAAGTTTCATGCAACATGAGTTCTTATTAATGCCTGAATGATCTTTGTACAAGTTTCACAAACTTAAGAAACATCTAAGAAAGCCTATTCATGCAACAAGAGTGCATACAAGTGCTTCTATGATCTTTGTACAAGTTTCACAAAATTTTGAAACATCTAACAACACATATTCTAGGACTCTAAACCAAGGTTCATGCAACATGAGTGCTTATAAGTGCCGCAATGATCTTTGTACCAGTGTCACGAACTTATGAAACATCTAACAACACATATTGTAGGACTCTAATCCAATCAATGATCGTTGTACAAGTTTAACAAACTTATGAACCTCCTAACAACACATATTCTAGAACTCTATATCAAGTTTTATGCAACATGAGTTCTTGTAATTGCCTCAATGATCTTTGTACAAGTGTCACGAACTTATGAAATTTCTAACAACGCATATTCTAGGACTCTAAACTAAGGTTCATGCAACATTAGAGCTTATAAGTGCCTCAATGATATTTGTACAAGTTTCACTAAATTATGAAACTTCTAACAACGCATTTTGTAGGACTGTAATCCAAGTTTCATGCAGCATGAGTTCTTATAAGTTCATCAATGATCTTTGTGCAAGTTTCACAAAATTTTGAAACTTCTAACAACGCATATTATAGGACTCTAAATAAAGATTCATGCAACTTGAGTACTTATAAGTGCCTCAATGATCTTTGTAAAAGTTTCACGAACTTACAAAACATCTAACAACGGGTTTCTAGAACTCTAAACCAAGTTTCATGCAACATGAGTGCGTATAAGTGCCTCAATGATTGTTGTACAAGTTTCATGAACTTATGAAAATTCTAACAACACATATTGTAGGACTCTATTCCAAGTTTCATGCAACATGAGGTCTTATTAGTGCCTCAATGATCGTTGTACAACTTTCACGAACTTAAGAAACATCTAACAATACATATTCTAGGACTCTAAACCAAGTTTCAAGGAACATGAGTCCTCAATGATCTTTGTACAAGTTTCACAAACTTATGAACCTTCTAACAACGCATATTTAACAACTCTAATCCAAGTTTCATGCAACATGAGTGCTTGTAAGTGCCTCAATGATCTTTATAAGTGTCACGAACTTATAAAACATCTAACAACGCAGATTATAGGACTCTAAACTAAGTTTCCTGCAACATGAACATGAGTGTTTATAAGTGTCTCAATGATCTTTGTACAAGTTTCACGAACTTATGACATATCTAACAACGCATATTCTAAGACTTTAAACTAAGTTTCATTCAACATGAGTTCTTATTAGTACCTCAATGATCTTGGAACAAGTTTCACGAACTTATGAAACATCTGACAATGCATAATGTAGGACTCTAATCCAAGTTTCATGCAACATGAGTTTTTATAAGTGCCTCAATGATCTTGGTAAAAGTTTCACGAACTTATCAAATATCTAACAACGCATTGTAGGATTCTAATCCAAGTTTCATGCAACATGAGTTCTTATAAGTGCCTTAATTATCTTTGTACAAGTTTCACAAAATTATGAAACATCTAACAACGCATATTCTACGACTCTAAACCAATTTTCATGCAACATGAGTTCTTATAAGTGCCTCAATAATCTTTGTACAAGTTTCACAAACTTATGAAACTTCTAACAACACATATTGTAGGACTCTAATCCAAGTTTCATGCAACATGAGTTCTTATAAGTGTCTTGATCTTTGTAAAAGTTGCACGAACTTATGAAACATCTAACAACGCATATTATAGGACTTTAAACAAAATTTCAAGAAACATGAGTGCGTATAAGGTCGGAGCCTGTGACACTCTTGGTTATTAGATCAGCTGGATTCACACTGGTATGTATCTTCTCCACTGTAACCTCTCCTTCAGCAATTTTATCTTTGATAAAAAGAACACTTAGTAGCCATATGTTTCGTCCTTTCATGATAACCTCCATTTCGACCCAAACATATAGCACTCTGAGAATCACAATGAACTTTAACAGGACCTTGTTCATAACCCAAATCCTTAACAATACCCTTTAACCATATGACCTCCTTAACTACTTCAGTTAATGCCATATATTCTGATTCTGATGTTAAGAGTGCAACTACCTGTTGTAAACCGGATCTCCAACTCATTGTATTGTCTCCAACTTGAAATATGTAACATGTGACTGATCTTCTACGATCCAAGTCTGCTCCATAATCAGCATCACAAAATCCTTTAACACCGAATTTTGAACCCTTCGTGAATGTCAAAATGTAATCATAAGAACCTTTAAGATACCTCATAATCCACTTGATTGCTTGCCAATGCTCCCTACTTGGATTGCTCATAAATCTGCTCACCACTCTCACTGAGTGTGCCAGATCAGGCATTGATCCTACCATAACATACCTTAGGCTTCCCATTGCGCTTGCACAAGGGACATCATTCATGATCCTTCTTTCCTGTTCTGATTCTTTATCGTTCAAACTCTTCAGTTTGAACTGTGTCCCAAGTGGTGTAACTACAAACTTGCAGTCAAACATGTTGAATGTCCTAAGAACCTTTTCCAGGTACTTCCCTTGTGTCAGTTTCAGCACTCCCTTTGCCCTGTCTCTGATAATATCCATTCCCAAAATCCTTGTAGTTGGACCAAGATCCTTCATCTCAAACCTTGTGCTCAAACCCATCTTCAACTTCTGAATTTCAGCCTTGTCCTTCAATGCTACCAACATGTCATCAACATAGATGTGAAGATATATAATTTCATTGACCTTGGAGCCTTTAACATACACACACTGATCATGTAGACTCTGAGTAAACTTTTGTTCCTTCATGAAACTGTCAAATTTCTTGTTCCACTGCCTTGGTGATTGTTTCAGACCATACATGGACTTCTTTATGATACAGACCTTGTCCTCCTTTCCCTTTTCAATGAAACCTTCAGGTTGTTCCATGTAGATCACCTCATCCAGCTCTCCATGAAGAAAAGTTGTCTTAACATCCAATGGCTTTAATTCCAAATCTTCTGTCACAACTAATGAAAGAATGAGCTTGATTGAAACATGTTTCACTACAGGTGCAAACACTTCATTATAACCAATGTTTTCAATCTGCGTAAATCCCTTAGCCACTAGTCTTGCTTTGAATCTTGCTAGTTCAACATTTGGAATTCCTGGTTTCTTCTTGAAGACCCACTTACATCCTATGACTTCTTCTTTTGAGGTTTGTCAACATACTCCCAAGTGTGATTCTTTTTTTAAGAATTCATGTCATCTCCACAGGCTGAGTTCCACTCATCCCTTTCTTTGGAATTCAAAGCTTCCTTGAATGAATCTGGTTCATCCACTTCTATGTCCTCTGCAGCTGATAGAGCAAACGCCGCTACATCATAATCATCAAAATATGATGGAGCATTTCGGGTTCTCCTGCTCTTGTCTCTGGCTAGGACATAGTTGTCTAAGCTTTGCGATGCCAAATCTGTCACCTCTAGTTCTGAACTCACTGGTGGTACCTCTTCCTGATCTTCTGAAGTCTTTATTCCCTCTGTATCAACTCCACCTTGATATGAAGACTGTGTAGTCTCTGGCTGGACTCCACCTTGAGTAGAAGACTTTGTACTTTCTAAAATCACTGTAGGACCCCTTATCAACTCTGGACTGAATGATACCCTCTTATACTTCCCTTTTTCAATTGTCTTTACTATGTTCTCATCTGATACTATCTTATCCTTGAAGACCTCTTCCTCATGAAACACGACATTCCTGCTTATTGTACATTGTTCCTCATCTGGTAGTCAAACCTTAAAACCTTTGGTACCTTGCAGATAATAGATGAAGTAACCTTTCATAGCCCTAGGACTTGTCTTAGACCTAGTCACATGAACATAAGCAGCACAACCGAGCCTTCTCAGATGACTGAAGTTTGGTCTTTAACCTGACCATAACTCTTCAGGTAGCTTGAAATCAATTGCTGAGCTAGGAGATCTGTTTATCAGATACACTGCAGTCGATGCAGCTTCTGCCCAAAACTTGATCTTTGATCGGAAACTCCCGATCGTGGATCTTACTCTATGGCTTATAACACGCATGTTTAACTCTCTTGTGATATATGTTACAGGTTTACAAAATCACTAACTTAGAACTAAAGAAATAAAGACTTGAAGAACAAGATGATGAAGTTTTTCTCTCTCTATTACTGCGTGTTGGTTGTACAATGTGTTAAACCCTAACAAGCACTCTGCTTGTTAAATAACAAGCTTGAATCTGGACTGAGCTTCACAGGCCTATTAAGCCTTCTTCTGTTTTGTCTATCAAATGGGCATGCGCAAAACCCACTCTGATACTAACATGAAAACAACATTTTTGTTATCTTATATATTAATTGGAAAGCATTATTGCAAATTGCCCTTAAAAAAATTCTAATTACAATACAATGCCACTACATTTTTTAACTAACATATGTTTATAATTTGGGTCAATTTACAGAATTTACAAAGCTCATACTCAGGCCCAATCGAATACAAATTATACAAATCATAATAGCAAATACTTATTTTAATTTGAGGAATTCACAAGACTACACCAATTCAACATTTCTTTCACAAAATTACATCTAATTCAATATTTTCTATAATTTTGTTTTATCCTTAAAAAACTATCAAAATTTAAATCTTTTCATTTAGATTCGCTAATTAGTGTTTACATTATAATATTAAAGGGTAGATTTTGTGTAGGTAGGATTTATTTAGATTTAATTTTGAGTGTTTAAGTGTAGTTTTTAAAAATAACTTTGAGATGACGTATTTTGTAAAACGCAATTCAAATGGTGTAGTTTTGTAATTCTCCTTTTAGTTTTTGTAACGGGTCGTTAAAAGATCACAAAAAATTTAAACGAATGATAATGGTTATGAGATTAAATCAAATTCAATTTATGCACAAATATTTATTTGTAATTTAGCAACGGGTCAAAAATAGCATAAATAATTCATAATATATAACTAAATTATATTACAAATATAAAATTATACATAAATATAATTTTGAACTTTATATTAAATATAATTCAGTAAACTATTTTTAAATTTGTATCAAGACATCTTGGAAGGTATATCCCAGGGTAAAAAAATTTAAATATTTCTAATACACGGATGAATCCCGAGTTAAACCATACCTCGCACAATCTACATGTTTTATTTAATGTATTTTATTAAATAAGAGACTATCTACATTGTATAATCCAAGTCGGTAAAAAAAATTTAATATATATATTTTTTACTAAATAATTATAAATATATATAAAATTAAAAACTATATTAAATTCCGCACGTACGTGCGGGTCCTCATCTAGTATAAAATTAATTTGAATGTTAAACTATTAGTGAAAGTAGAATGAACGTTGTGGAACAACTGGCTATAGTAACGGGATAATAATTTTTTAAACAATACCATCATGTATTTTAATTTTTGCCTCCAACGAAAATCTTATATTTGATTCATAAACGAAATAT
This sequence comes from Cochlearia excelsa, assembly GCA_963556525.1. NCBI lineage: Eukaryota > Viridiplantae > Streptophyta > Magnoliopsida > Brassicales > Brassicaceae > Cochlearia > Cochlearia excelsa. Next base: position 30,099,649 of record OY748329.1, on the reverse strand, counting down.
AATAAAAAAAGTTTAATAAAATGTCGACATATTTTGGATGCAACGTGAACACAAGCTCATTAATTCTCTTGAGAAATATAAAAAGTAAAATCTAATTGATACGGTATCGAGAAAATGTTATAACAAAAGAAGAAGGGTATAAATTTTGACCAAAAAAGCAAAATTCACGGAGTATTTTATTTTTGTATTCGTTTCCGTAATTTTATTAATGTCTGGGATGTCCCCGCGCTGGGTAAAGGGTTTGCTATGTTTATAAATGAGTAATTCACAAAACTACACTTTTTCTTTCCAGCGGAGATGAAGAAAAGCCGCTACATTTCTTTACAAAATTCTATCTAATTCAATTTTTTTATATATTTACGCCCTTTCAAAATTTTAAAAGCTTGATTTATCTTTTAAAAAATTACCAAAATTAAAATCTTTTCATTTGGGTTCGCTAATTAGTGTTTAGGGTATAGTATTAAAGGGGTAGGATTATGTGGATAGGGTTTATTTGAATTTAATTTTGAGTGTTTAGGTTTATTTTTGTGAAGTAATTTTGAAATGGTGTAGTTTTGTGAAATGTAATTCAAATGGTGTAGTTTTGTAATTCTCTCATTTTTATGCATAATGGCACAATGTGTAATTTTGAGTGATTTTTTGGATATGTTCAAATTACTACTTCAAAAATAATAATATAAATTTAGTCATCACATATAAAATAGTATACATGAATAATCTCATTAATGAAACTAATTAGCAGTTTTTTAAAACAATATATTTTATAATAAATAAAAATAATGCATAACGAGAGAACATCCCATAAAAATAATGCATTATTTTTTCCATTCTAAATTTTCATTTTTTCGTTTTCTATTTTATTTTTTTAAAGGTTTATATTATAATATAATAATAATCTTTTCCAAAAAATGATGTCCATTTTGTTCGAATTTAAATAACCATTATTATTAATCTTTTGATTAACTCCACGGTAATTCAAGTTGATCACAATTTTATAATATTTTGCAATATGTAAATTTTAAACTTCTTATACCAAATAATACAATTTTTCATCTTTCGGAATATTAAGAAAAAAATATTTAAGTTGTTTGTTTCTCCGCCAAAAGCAATCAAATACATTTGAAAAGAGAATGTTTGTAGAATTTTATTACGGAATAAATTTCGAAATTTTATTTATTTTTTTTCCTTTTATTTCTCCATGGTACATATTATCCTATGATATCTATCAATTAAGTATTTTCAAATTTTGTTTTGTTCCCTTTTATCTTTCAAAATTTTATATTCTCATATAATATTAAATAATATCAAATTTTCGATTCCGTTTTCTATTTTATGTTTCAAAAGTTTATATTATAATATAGTAATAAACTTTTCCAAATATGATGTCAATTTTTTTGGAATTTAATTAACGATTATTATTATTAGGAGGGAACCCGCGATACTCGCAAACTCTTTCTTGATTGGAAATGTATATATATGTTTGTGAATATTAATAATTTTATTTTATAAATTATTTTGTTATAGTTTTTCTTGACGATTCTAGTAATTACTTGCATTTTTAATATTTATGTTCTTGTTCACATAAACAATGATACAATATTTGATACATTCTCAATTCTATATTTTTGCATATTTTCACTTATCTTAAATAGTTTGTATATTGGTTTGTATTATTTTTTTGCTTATTTAGATGAAATTTGCAATATTTTTAAGGTATATGTCTACTCTACCTTAAATAATTTGTACAATTTTTTTGTATTATTTTTATTTATTTTACTTGTCATGTTTTCACTATTTTAATAAATTTTCTATGCCTTTTAGTTTATGTGTTATTTTTTGTAATGTGATATTATATATATTGTAATTAAATTATTTTCTATTGTTTAAAGCCCAAAAAATATTGAGAATACACATTTAAAACATAGACTTAATTGATATTCATGTGTTGATATTTTAAATGTATTTAATATTGTAATACAATAATATTTAATAAATTAAGTTGAATAAATTTGATGATTTAAATGAATAATGATGATGTGTCAACACTAGGAGAGCTCCCCTCATTCTTTATATATAAGATTTCTTATAATTATTTTGATTTACTTTTGATAAACAAAGCTTATTGTATAAAATTTTGAAATTATCCCATAACCTGAATATCTTGATTTGTAGTTTATAACGTCAAGGTGAATGATTGAGAATTTCTTGCTTTGTGACTTCATGTGATATCCTTTTTTCCAAGACTTCATTCTACTTTTTTTTGTTTTTTTCATTACTTTTTAAAGATATATGTGATGTTTGTCATTTATATTAAAAAAACAATCAATATTCATTATTTGTTTGAAAATCTTTGAACATCCCAGAATTTGAAAGAATATTTTTATTTTTGAAATTTAGGATATTTTTGGATCGAAACTCATAAGCTCCTCAAATCCGTAATCAGAATATGTCATAAACTCATAAGCTCCAATAGACTTTTCTCTTGATATTTTTCAGTAGGACTAACAACACTTTGAAAAACCCACCATGTGAAGATGTCAGTGATATGGTCGTGAGACGTGCCTACAGGAGATGCACCACATGAGTTGGGCGGTCAAATGCATTGCGGATGACGTGAACAAGTGGTGGCAAAACTCTGAGGACGTTGAAGACTTGAAGCTGCATCTAGAGTCTGGAGAACATCAGAGGACTGAAGTGAGGACAGAAGGTTGAAGGGATGTTCAACAAGGTGTCGAGACTCAGGACTCTAATATGACGTGAAGAACAAGAAAAGGAAAAAGGGAAACATTCCTATTTTGTGACATGACGTGAAGGAAAATAGAGGAAAGAGGAATATTCCTAATATCTTCAAAGTGTGAAGAAAAAGAAATATTACTTGGAGAAAAATAAGGAAAGATCTTTCTTGGAGAAAAATATGGAAAGATTATATTTTCCTAACAAAAAGATTTAGGAAGATTTAATTGTTAGGGTTTCATGTTGTATCTATATAAGAGTTGTAAGGGTGCACGAAAAACGTCAACACTCTTAGCCGCTTATCATAGAACCATCGAGAGAGATGTGAGATCTTGGTGAGTGTTCCGAATCGATTATGCTAGTTCAGAGCAGTGATTGATTCGTATAGGATATTAGAAATCGTCTGGGGACAATCGGGTAGAATTGTGTAATAGCCAGTTTAGATTAGATCTTGTGTAAAGATTAATTTAAAGAGATTTCTAATATATCCATTGGTATGAAATCGACTCTATCTCTATGGAACTCTCTGTTCATCACGTCTCTGATTCTGTTCATCACATATCTGAGGGTTTCTCTGCACTTACAATTGGTATCAGAGCGGGCATATGAGGAAGAGACTGGTTTTCTCTCACAACAGATGTGATCGTGGGAAGCGTGGTGGAGAAATCTGATTCGACGAGAAGAATAGAGACCGAAGAGATGAAGAGACCGAAGAGATGAAACTAAAGAGATGTGTCTCTGGTGTTCATCAAGTGGCATAACAAGGTTATGTTGGTCAACAGGCGACTGCACTGCCTGTTAAAGATATCAAGGATCTGGGGATTCATGAAGCGACTGTACTGATGACTGGTCACAGAAGGTTCTAGAGATATCAAGGATCTGGGGATTCATGAAGCGACTATACTGCTGACTGGTCACAGAACGTTCTAGAGATATCAAGGATCTGGGGATTCATGAAGCATTTGTAATGCTGACTGATCACAGAAGGTTCTTGAGATATCAAGGATCTGGGGATTCATGAAGCGACTGTACTGCTGACTGATCACAAAAGGTTCTAGAGATATTAAGGATCTGGGGATTCATCAAGCGACTGTACAGCTGGTGATTAAGACTGGTTCCAAAAGAATCTGAGTATATCAAGGCTCAAAGAACAACAAACGATTGAACAACTATTGTCATGGGTTGTTGCACTGACATCTAAGGTTTTATCTTAGTTGTGCACTCAAGCATGGAGAGATATATGCTTGGAGTATGGGAGAGTCTTTGCATGGGGTCAATAATATGTGCTTGATCATCAACTAAGCAAAAACGGGAGAGAATGAAGATGTCAAGTAGACGAAGAAGATCTCAAGCATCTAGTGAAGAAATCAGGAGGCTGGAGCTATCGTGGTAACTTGGTGAATGATGCTTTGAGTATCAAACTAAGTTAAAAAGGGAGAGATCAGATTGAAGATGTCAGTGATATGGTCGTGAGACGTGGCTACAAGAGATGCACCACGGGAGCTGAGGCGGTCACGTGCATTGCGGATGGCGTGAACAAGTGGTGGCAAAACTGTGAGGGCGTTGAAGACTTGAAGCTGCATCCAGAGTCTGGAGAACATCAGAGGACTGAAGTGAGGACAGAAGGCTGAAGGGATGTTCAGTAAGGTGTCGAGACTCGGGACTCTAATATGACGTGACGAACAAGAAAAGGAAAAAGGGAAACATTCCTATTTTGTGACATGACGTGAAGGAAAAGAGAGGAAAGAAGAATATTCCTAATATCTTCAATATCTTCAAAGTGTGAAGAAAAAAGAATATTACTTAGAGAAAAATAAGAAAAATCTTCCTTGGAGAAAAATATGGAAAAATTATATTTTCCTAACAAAAAGATTTAGAAAGATTTAATTGTTAGGGTTTCATGTTGTATTTATATAAGGGTTGTAAGGGTGCACGAAAAACGTCAACACTCTTAGCCGCTTATCATAGAACCATCGAGAGAGATGTGAGATTTTGGTGAGTGTTCCGAATCGATCATGCTAGTTCAGAGCAGTGATTGATTCGTATAGGATATTAGGAATCGTTTGGGGACAATCGGGTAAAATTGTGTAATAGCCAGTTTAGATTAGATCTTGTGTAAAGATTAATTTAAAGAGATTTCTAATATATCCATTGGTGTAAAATCGACTCTATCTCTATGGAACTCTTTGTTCATCACGTCTCTGATTCTGTTCATCACATATCTGAGGGTTTCTCTGCACTTACACCATGAACTTTAGTTAGTGTGTCCAAATAAAACCAAACCAAAACGTTATATGTGGCAACAATGATGAATAAAAATAAATGTGGGCAAAGGTGGGAAAGGCTTACCTTACTATACAACTTGCTAGATTATCAATCGTGTTTATATCGACAAAAGCTCAACAAAGCCCGGCCCATTTGAGAAGTTACCAGGAAGAAAGCCTTGTGGGCTCGATCAACAGTTCGGCCTTGAGGCCCATCGATGTTAAGGCCCGTCGAATTCGAGGCCCGTTGCCAAAAGAGTCATGGTCGACACAATGACGTCAGTACGGGCCTGACAGGACTGACACAGACGACGTCTGTACGGCGCCGTGGTTCGCAGAGCTGACAGTGCTGTTAGTACGAACCTGCAGCTCGCAGAGGCCAGCCGAACAGGGAACAAGTCGGCATAGCATTTAATGCGAAAGCATGTTCGACAATACAACTTTCCGTATGTCGGGCATGCGCCGAAGGAGTCCCGCCAAGGAACGAAAGCCCGCCAAGGATCGAGAAGCTCCACTATAAATAGGAGATTCCTGTTCAGAATGAAAGGATCCGGATTTTAGAAGAGATAAATCTAGAGAGAGAAACAGCTAAAAACGCTTTATTCACATCGTCATCTTTGTATCAAACATCATCACAAACAATTAATCAATCAATAAAGAACTCCGAGTTCCCAATCACTTTCAGTTCGACAAATATTTCTTAGTTCGGATTTTTACCCTTTACCCTAAGTTCGTCGTTATACTTCGGTTCTGTCTGTTCGCTCTAGTTGTCACTTAACGAGTTTCCGACCTGCCTCTATCTTATCCTTCGGTTCGGTCCACAACCCGAACCCTGTATTAACATTTGGCGCCCACCGTGGGGCAGATAAGGAAAATCTCTCACGCTTACGACAACTCGCAGGATGATCGTCCTACAAGCAGCTCTCGTCGAAGCCCAGACATCGGGACTTCACACGCCAACTGCGGTTCGCACAACTATCGCTGAACCAACACTCGAACCCAGAGTCACCATCGCTATACCGAGCAGCTCCCCAAGAACGACACCCTAAGTCAATCATTCTGACCAAGTCGGCCGATCCGGAATCGTCGAACTCCTCACCAGCTTAGTGAACAAGGTGGACACTATGACCAAGTCCACCAACGAACGGTTCGAGGCACTCTCGAGCGAAAGATCTCGAAACCAAAGACCGAACATCGACTTCTCTCCGAACATCCAACGAAATCTGTTCGGAGGACCCTCGACAGATGCGACTCAGTTTGCAACACAGGGAAACCAAAATCCCTAGGCTTTCAGCCCGCTGACCGGACATCTCTACGGGACTCGCGACCCGACGTCAATCTACAACTCCCCGCAATTCGTCAATCAGACTGCCGGTGCACATATCGCCGACCCAAGTACTTATCAGCGAACTCCACAGTTCGCTCATCCCCTGGTCGCCGCGAACGATCATCAGTTCCAAGACGCACCATACTTCGCGCAAACCACCAGAGACTACGAACTGGAACGAATGCGCCAAGAACTGGCCGAAATGAATTATCGCGTTAACGAGGCGACAAACGCGGCACCCGAGATCGGTCGCGTCCTGAGAGAAGCGCAAAATGTCCCCTTCACATCGGACATCACGCGTTTCCGTATTCCACACCCCGGGAAAATCACCATCCCAAAGTACGACGGGACAAAATACCCCGTCCAACATGTCAAATCGTTCACCATATCGATGGGCAGAGCGCAGTTCGCACCCGAGTTGCGAGATGCAGGTTATTGCCAACTCTTCGTCGCAAACCTAACAAGAGGGGCACATCGATGGTTCAACAGGCTTATGCCGAACTCAATCAGAAACTTCCACGAGCTCCAAACCGTTTTCCTCAAACATTACTCGATGTACATCCACAAGGAACTGTCGATTGCCGACCTGTGGAAGATGACTCAGGCAGAGGGAGAATAACTTCGACTTTACGTCGAAAGATTCAAAGAAGTCGCCTAAAAAATCAAAGTGTCGGATGACGTAGCCATCGAAGCACTTCGTAATGGAGTGTGGACCGAATCCCAATTCTTTCGCCAACTCACGACGAATTTGCCGAAGACTTTGGAAGATGCGTTGCACAAGGCAACTGCATATACCAAACTGGAGGAAGATATAGCCAGTTTTAAGAAAAAACGAACGACAACTAAGGTCGTCCCAAAAGAAAAAGAAAATTAGGAGGAGTACCGCGAACCGCGACAACACTTCGACGCGAAATACAAGAATCTACACCCCAGAGTTCACTCAATCGAGGAATTCGAAGAGTTGACAGTCAACAACATAAACCGCCCCGAATCCAACAGACATGGAAACGGTTCAGGGTACCCGAACAGAGGTAGCTACCAAGAAAGGAGCAGTTCGGGAGGGGGGGTACCGTAGTCGACCGCAGGGTGAAAACCCGTACAGAGGCTCAGGAAGCTATCAAAACAACGGCCAACAAGGGAGGCACGATGCAACAAAGCATTGCAGCTTCCACGATCAACACGACCACTCGAACGAAGAATGCATGCATCTGAGAAGTCTGCTGATGCGCGAATACATGGTCGGTCAGGTTAAGCTACCAACGGTGGAAGAAATAAAGGCCGCATACACATACAACCGGTCTCAGCCGGCAGAAAACGTTCGTACCGAACGTAATCAGACGAGGAACCAGGACTCGTCCGACAAAAAAGAGCGAGAAGAATTCCCGGGCCCACCCAAGGTGATGTGCCCCAGTACATGGAGCCAAGCCGGCTTGAAGATCAGGAACCAGGCATGGAACCAGACCGATATGAAGAACAGTACGTCCCGGACATGTCAGCCAATGTACACTCCTCGGATCATACCTCACAATCTTGCCGAGCCGTGTACCGGATCGACCCACGGACGTCCGGATCAAAACTTCAACAAGATTCTCGATCAAACGACCGAGCCGACCAAATTGGAAGTTATCCGCGACGAACAACTCGATCTTCCAAGACCAACGGATCCGAGGCCGACCGAGGTTTCTCCCTTCTGAACCATTTGGCCCGTACCACATGTGCTGATGGCCGTATTGAGGAATTGACCGGGCCCTTTGATCAGATTTCACACTTTGATCGACTTGATTTCTCTAAGGCCAAGATTCTCAAGCTTTCAAGGGACTTAGGCCGCACTTGGACTGAATCAGTCCGTGAAGAACTTCCATCCGACCGTACTTACCGTACCGGGTGCGTGATACTCCTAACCGCGGCGCATGAAACATCGAGCATAGACCAAGTAGCCGAAAAGACCTAAAGCGACCGAAGGGTCATCTTTTGCTAAGTCAACAATAATTTCCGCGCCAACATTAAATTTTAGTCAAAGACTTCTTTTTCGATGCATTGTTTTCCACATCCCTTATTTATGTCTTTGACTAGAAAACCCTATAAGTATGTAGTCCTTTCTTTGAAATGGGATATCGAATTTTTTATCAACTTCTTTAGAGTTTCACTCTTTGTTCTTTGAAAGAACTTTTCTTGTTTCTTGGTGAGTCATATCCAAGCAAACACTCCTCAAATCGTTGGACTTGTGCGTCATATCAAGCAACGACGAGAGAACCTTCACTTGGTGGTCTTGTGCGTCATATCAAGCACCAATTGAAGTCGGGAATATCAAAGGTCATTCCGCAACCTTTGTGCGACCCTTCATTCCATCTAGTTCTCCTTCCGGAGTCCATATCCAAAACCGTACCATTAGAGTGATCCCGTTCCCAGGGTCCTTCAAGTGGTATCAGAGCCACTCTTCTGGTATCTTCTTATTCATTTCATCTTCTCATCTTCTCATCTTCTTTTTAAACACTTCTTATTCTACCTATCTTAAATCCGGGCCCCTCATTACCATCCGATTATAAAAAAAAAAAAAAAAAAAAAAAAAAAGAAAAGAAAAGACAAAAGAAAAGAAAAAAAGTTTCAAATTCATATTTACGGATTGGTGGTGGAAGAGAAAGCCTGCTGGCTGAGGAGAAATCCAGCCTTTGAGGTGGTTAAAACGGATTTCAAACACAAAATCTCTTATCTTTCTATCTTTAAGAAAATTCCCTTTTTGTTTGCTTAGACTTGTCCATTGGGATTCCTAGACTCGTTCTTCTTAGAACCTTGAGTGGAAACTCGTGTGTGAGATCACCAAAATCCGAGGGAAACACTTGAGTGGGCGAGGATCAAACACTTGAGAGAGTGAGAAATTTTTATCTAACGTTTGTTGTTTTAAGAAATTTCAGGAACCATGAGTAGTGACGAAGAAAGAAACCGACCGGAAAACTCTAACCATGGATTATCTAACTTTCAAATGCGTGCTTTGAATGATTCTATGGCTAACATGATGAATGCAGGTTTAGAACAGATTCACCAAAGGCTTGATGAGCTTCAAACCAGCCGACAAACTCATAATAGGACCGAAGCAAGAAGAGGTCGCCCAAGTAGGCGCTACCGGTCCAACGATGAGATCAACGAGGAAGACGTCCAAGAGGATGAAGACCGATCAACCAACCGGCCCAGGAGAGGTCAACGAAACCGAGAGCAAGGTGATTTCAATCCATTTGCTAGGAACGATAACGTTAATAATCACCTAGGAGGATTAAAACTGAAAATCCCAACTTTTAGTGGTAAAAATGATCCGGATGCCTTCCTTGAGTGGGAAAGAAAAATTGAATTGGTTTTTGATTGCCAAAACTTGTCTGAGATTAAAAAGGTTAGATTGGCTGCCACTGAATTCACGGGCTATGCTATTAACGGTATGATCAAGTTGTGACTCATAGGAGGAGAGCAGGTGAGAGACCAATTGAGACATGGGCCGAGCTTTCCATGCGATGAGGAAGCGATTTGTTCCTACTCACTACCACCGTGAACTACACCAGAAGCTGAGGCGTTTGCTTCAAGGTACCAAGTCCGTAGAAGACTACTACCAAGAGATGGAAGTCTTGATGATCAAAGCGGATGTAGAAGAGCCATTGGAAGCCACTATGGCACGGTTTCTTTCAGGACTCAACCGTGACATCCAAGATCGAATGGAGCTTCAAGAGTATGTTACTATTGAGCAGATGCTACACAAGGCCATCTTGATCGAACAACAAGTCAAAAGAAAAGGCTACTCAAAACCGGCCTTTACTCCTAAACCAAGCTATCAAGACAAGGGTAAGTCGTCTACCACAACAAATAACGCTTTTAAAACTGATGCTCCTGCTCGTTTTGACAAAGGAAAGACGGTAGAGATTTCCGGCCGAGCAAGAGACCTTAGGTGTTTCAAATGTCAGGGTCTAGGACACTATGCCAAGGATTGCCCAAACCAACGTGTGATGGTTCTCATGGAGAATGGTGACATCGAGTCTGAGGAGGAAGAGGAAAGTAAGGAAGATTTGGGTCCTATCTTTGATGAGGAGGAAGACGCTTTCGATTACCCCCATCACGGACCGCTTCTTGTTACTCGAAGATCATTAAGTGTACAACCCAAAACCAACGACAAAGAACAAAGGGAGAATCTCTTTCACTCTCGTTGTTTAATCTCTGAAAAAGTTTGTTCTTTGATCATTGATGGAGGTAGTTGCACTAACGTGGCTAGTGACACCCTTATAAAGAAACTTGGGCTCGTTACTCGGCCTCTTTCTCATCCTTTCAGGTTGGAATGGCTCAATGAGACCGGAGAACAATACGTCAAGGAACAAGTCACAATCCCTCTTACCATTGGACGATATGAGGATGAGGTCGTCGCAATGTTCGCCCATGGACGCCTGCCATATCCTTTTGGGACGCCCGTGGCAATTTGATAAGAAAGCTGTTCATGATGGTTTCACCAACCGGCACTCTTTTGACCATAAAGGGAAAAAGATCACACTGGTACCGTTGACACCTTCGGAAGTTCACCAAGACCAGATCCAACTCAAAAAGAACCGGGACAAAGAGACCAAATCAGCTGAGCCAGAATCTTCTAAAAGAAACTCCAATTTCTTTATCAAAGAAAACCAGGTCAGGAAATCTCTTTACTCCCAAAAGCCATTTCTTTTACTTGTGTATAAAGAATCTTTGATGGTTTCATCTTCTGACCTTGCACCGGAGGTTCCGAGTGAGCTTTTAGATATCTTGCAGAATTTTTCTGATGTCTTTCCAGAAGAAAATCCTAAGGGATTGCCACCTATACGAGGCATTGAGCATCAGATAGACTTTGTTCCAGGCGCATCTTTGCCGAACCGGCCAGCCTATCGTACCAATCCGGTGGAGACCAAGGAGCTTCAAAAACAGATTGGAGACCTTCTTGAGAAAGGCTATATCCGTGAAAGCCTCAGTCCTTGTGCCGTGCCCGTACTACTTGTGCCCAAAAAGGATGGGACTTGGCGCATGTGTGTGGACTGCCGCGCCATCAACAACATCACGGTAAAGTATAGGCATCCCATTCCTAGACTAGACGATATGCTAGATGAGTTGCATGGTTCATGTGTTTTCTCTAAGATTGATTTGAAAAGTGGTTACCATCAGATAAGGATGAAAGAGGGTGATGAATGGAAAACGACATTTAAAACCAAACTAGGATTGTATGAATGGCTTGTAATGCCATTTGGGCTTACTAATGCACCTAGTACTTTCATGCGGTTGATGAATCACGTCTTGAGATCTTTTATAGGTCATTTTGTTGTAGTTTACTTTGATGACATTCTTATTTATAGCAAAAACCTTGAAGATCATAGGAAGCACTTGAATTTCGTTCTTGAAATTCTTAGAAAAGAGAGACTCTTTGCAAATCTTAGTAAATGCTCTTTTGGAACAGATCACGTGGTGTTCTTAGGTTTTGTTGTAGGTGCTGATGGACTTAGGGTGGACGAGGAAAAGGTCAAGGCCATCCGTGACTGGCCAAGTCCAACAACCGTGAGTGAAGTAAGAAGTTTCCATGGACTTGCGGGATTCTATAGGCGGTTTGTTCCAAACTTCAGTACCATTGCAGCCCCATTGACTGAAGTAATCAAGAAGAATGTTGGATTCAAATGGGAACAAGTCCAAGAAGAGGCATTCCAGATTCTCAAAGGGAAGTTGACCCAAGCTCCTTTACTTGTACTTCCTGATTTTTCTAAAGCTTTTGAGATTGAATGTGATGCCTCGGGCGTGGGTATTGGTGCTTTGTTTTGATGCGGAAAAGAAGCCCATTGCCTACTTCGGTGAAAAGCTTGGAGGAGCCACGCTTAACTATCCCACTTATGACCAAGAGTTGTATGCTTTGGTGAGAGCTCTTCAAACGTGGCAACATTATCTTTGGCCGAAGGAATTCATCATCCACACCGACCACCAATCTCTAAAACATCTCAAAGGTCGGCAAAAGTTGAACAAAAGGCATGCCCGTTGGGTAGAGTTCATTGAGACATTTCCATATGTCATAAAGTACAAGCAAGGTAAGGAAAACGTTGTGGCTGATGCCTTGTCTCGGAGGTATACTCTTCTCTCAGCCCTTGAAACTAAACTGCTTGGTTTTGAATTTATCAAGGACTTGTATGCAACCGATCCCGATTTCAAGGAGATTGTTCAAAAATGTTCCAAAACGGCTTATGGAAAATATTTTCAAAATTCTGGGTTTTTATTCTTTGATAACCGTTTGTGTGTGCCCCAATGTTCTTTGAGGGAGTTGTTTCTTAGGGAAGCTCATGGCGGAGGACTCATGGGACACTTTGGAATAAAGAAAACCTACAAGGCGAGTTTATGACCATTTCTATTGGCCAAGCTTGAAAAAGGATGTAGAAAGGATTTGTGATCGTTGTGTGGTTTGTAAGAAATCAAAGACTAAAGCATCAAATCACGGTTTGTACTCGGCCCTACCTATTCCTTCTCATCCATGGGTAGACATTTCTATGGATTTTGTGCTTGGTTTGCCTAGATCAAAAGCTGGACGAGATTCTATCTTTGTGGTTGTAGATAGATTTTCGAAAATGGCTCATTTCATTCCATGCCATAAAACCGATGATGCTTTGTTCAAGTTGCTGATTTATTCTTTAGAGAAATAGTTAGGTTGCATGGAATGCCTAGGACCATTGTTTCGATCGTGATGCTAAGTTCCTTAGTTATTTTTGGAAAACTTTATGGTCTAAGTTAGGAACAAGATTGATGTTCTCAACAACTTGTCATCCGCAAACTGATGGTCAAACGAGGTTGTGAATCGGACTTTATCCGCATTACTTAGATCATTGGTTAAAAATAATCTTAGACTTTGGGAAGAATGTTTACCTCATGTGGAATTTGCTTATAATCATGCTATGCATTCTGCTACCAAGTTTTCTCCATTTGAGGTTGTTTACGGGTTTAATCCTTTATCTCCACTTGATCTTTTACCTTTGCCTTTGAGTGAAAGAGTTAGCACAGATGGTAAAAGGAAAGCTGATACTATCAAGAAGCTGCATGAGCGAGTTCATGCCAACATTAAAACCCGAACCAAAAGCTACAAGAAATATGCCGACAAGAAAAGAAAGGAGGTGGTTTTTAAGGAAGGTGATCTTGTTTGGGTCCACCTACGGAAAGAACGGTTTCCAGAAGAAAGAAAGTCAAAACTCATGCCTAGGGTTGATGGTCCATTTCAGATCCTTAGGAAGATCAACGACAACGCTTATCAACTTGATTTACAAGGTAAGTATGACATCTCTTCAAGCTTTAATATTGCTGATCTTTCTCCGTTTCATGTAGATGATCCGGATTTGTGGGCAAATCCTTTTAAAGAAGGAGGGGATGATGTGCCCCAAGACATGGAGCCAAGTCGGCTTGAAGATCGGGAACCGGGCATGGAACCGACCGATATGAAGAACAGTACGTCCCGGACATGTCGGCCAATGTACACTCCTCGGATCATACCTCACAATCTTGCCGAGCCGTGTACCGGATCGACCCACGGACGTCCGGATCAAAACTTCAACAAGATTCTCGATCAAACAACCGAGCCGACCAAATTGGAAGTTATCCGCGACGAACAACTCGATCTTCCAAGACCAACGGATCCGAGGCCGACCGAGGTTTCTCCCTTTCGAACCATTTGGCCCGTACCACATGTGCGATGGCCGTATTGAGGAATTGACCGGGCCCTTTGATCGATTTCGCACTTTGATCGACTTGATTTCTCTAAGGCCAAGATTCTCAAGCTTTCAAGGGACTTAGGCCGCACTTGGACCGAATCGGTCCGTGAAGAACTTCCATCCGACCGTACTTACCGTACCGGGTGCGTGATACTCCTAACCGCGGCGCATGAAACATCGAGCATAGACCAAGTAGCCGAAAAGACCTAAAGCAGCCGAAGGGTCATCTTTTGCTAACTCAACAATAATTTCCGCGCCAACATTAAATTTTAGTCAAAGACTTCTTTTTCGATGCATTGTTTTCCACATCCCTTATTTATGTCTTTGACTAGAAAACCCTATAAGTATGTAGTCCTTTCTTTGAAATGGGATATCGAATTTTTTATCAACTTCTTTAGAGTTTCACTCTTTGTTCTTTGAAAGAACTTTTCTTGTTTCTTGGTGAGTCATATCCAAGCAAACACTCCTCAAATCGTTGGACTTGTGCGTCATATCAAGCAACGACGAGAGAACCTTCACTTGGTGGTCTTGTGCGTCATATCAAGCACCAATTGAAGTCGGGAATATCAAAGGTCATTCCGCAACCTTTGTGCGACCCTTCATTCCATCTAGTTCTCCTTCCGGAGTCTATATCCAAAACCGTACCATTAGAGTGATCCCGTTCCCAGGGTCCTTCACAAGGTTGCCCGCAAAAAGATAGGCATGATAATGGGAGGCCTCGTCGACTGCAACGACTCAATCAGGTAAACGCGGAGTTGTCGCCGCAGTTAAGTGGGCAAACGTTGCCGATGCATCAGAGCACGCGACTAAGAAGATAACCTTCACCGAACGCGATGTCACCAACGTCGCTTTCCCTCATAACGACCCATTGGTCGTGGAGCTACTCATCGCAGACTGCGAAGTAGTCAAAGTTATGATCGACACTGGCAGTTCGGTCGATCTCATCTTCTACAACACCTTGCAGAGGATAGACCTGAAAGACTACACGATCAAGCAGAATCTTAAACCCCTAACCGGGGAAACGACCATGTCGCTGAGAACCATTAAACTTCCAGTGCACATCGGGGGAGTGACCAAGCTGGTCAAGTTCGACGTCATCGACACACCGACAATCTATAATGCCATCATGGGAACCCCATGGATCCACGCGATGGAAGCCATCCCGTCGACTTATCACCAGTGCTTAAAGTTCCCAAGCCCAACGGGAACGATAACGGTTCGAGGAGATCAGCGCATAACACGAAGTTGTTTTATCGCCGAACTCAAAATCAGAAAATCCTGCGCGATAACTCAGCCGGAGGACGAGGAAATGGCCGAGGCCTTTCAGACCAAAATGAACATCGCTCCATCCGAACAAACCGATCCCTCTACGTCGACTTCGGCAACGCAATACGACGAAACGACGAATGAAGAAGCTATGAAGCTAGACAAGATATTCCAAGTAAACATCGACTTAAGCGATATCACGCGATGCGTTTGCATCGGAGCTAACCTCGAACCAACTCTGCAAGACAAGCTGATCGAGTTCTTGAAAAAGAACTACAAAACGTTCGCATGGTGTACAGAAGACATGCCAGGCATTGACCCGAACATCACCTGCCACGAGCTTATCGTAGACCCAACTTTCAAAGCGATCAAGCAGAAGCGAAGAAAGTTGGGACCAGAGCGCGCCCAAGAGGTAAATGACGAAGTAGAGCGACTCGTAAACATCGGGTCAATTGACGAAGTAAGATATCCAGACTGGTTCGACTTCACCAATCTTAACAAGGCCTGCCCGAAGGACAGTTACCCACTGCCTCACAATGATCGGATCGTCGAGGCAACGACAGAGAACGAACTCTTATCCTTCATGGATGCTTTCTCGGGGTACAACCAGATCATGGTGCACGCCGAAGATAGGGAAAAGACTTCGTTCATCACCGATCGGGGCACCTACTGCTACAAGGTCACGCCGTTCGGCCTAAAAACGCAGGAACAACATACTTGCGACTAGTGAACCGCATGTTCGCCGACCAACTGGGCGAAACGATGGAGGTATACATCGACGACATGCTCGTCAAATCACTATCCGCCAAGGATCACGTCGATCACCTCGCTACCTGCTTCGCAACGCTCAATCAATACGGGATGAAGTTGAACTCGACCAAGTGTACATTCGGCATAACTTCATGCGAGTTTTTGGGATACATCGTCACCCAACGGGGCATCGAAGCGAACCCAAAGCAGAATGCAGCCATCAGGGACCTTCCTTCACCCCGAACAACCAGGGAAGTCCAAAGACTGACCGGACGAATCGTCGTACTCAACCGGTTCATATCGAGGTCTTCAGACAAGTGATTACCAGCTACTAAAGGGTAACAAACAGTTCGAATGGGACGAGAAGTGCGAAAAGGCCTTCACACAGTTAAAGGAGTACCATTCCACATCGCCAGTCGACCAAGAGACGTTGTACCTTTAGATCGCTATCGACTTCGGCAGTAAGCATCGTGCTGGTAAAAGAAGACCGAGGTGACCAACGGCCTATCTTCTACACGAGCAAAGCCCTAGACGGCGCGGAAAGCAGATATCCGACCTTGGAGAAACTACCTTAGGCAGTGGTCAGCTCGACAAGAAAACTCCGACCATACTTCCAGTCTCACTCCATCGTCATCCTCACAAATTAGCCGTTGTGAACTATCTTGCACAGTCCGACGCAAACAAGTCGCATCGCCAAGTGGGCAGTCGAACTCAGCGAGTACGACATCGAGTATAAGACGAGAACCAGCGCGAAATCGCAAGTCCTGACCGACTTTCTCATCGAACTCCCACCAGAAATGACATCGGCATCGGAGAAAAACACATGGACACTCCACGCCGACGGATCGTCCAATAAACATGGGTCCGGAATAGGCATCATGCTGAAGTCGCCAACAGACGAAGTCCTGGAACAGTCGTTCAGTCTGGGTTTCAAAGCCTCCAACAACGAGGCAGAATACGAAGCCATGATAGCCGGTATGCGCCTTGTGATCGAACTCGGAGCGAAGGAGCTCAACGCGTTCTGCGATTCGCAGCTCTTCAATAGCCAATTCAGTGGAGAGTTCGACGCAAAAAATGAAAGGATGGAGGCGTACCTCCAAGTCGTCAAGGAACTCGCAAAGAAGTTCAGTTCGTTCACCATCACCAAGATACCGAGGGCAGAAAACACGTCCGCGGATGCACTCGCAGCTTTGGCTTCGACCTCGGATCCAACTCTACGGAGGACGATCCCCATAGAATGCATTGAAATCCCAAGCATAGCCCTCCCCAAAGGCATATGCATAATCAACCGGGACGTCAATGAAACAGACGACTTCGGAGAAGATCTCCACACACAGGACTCTCCACCAAGAGAAGATCGCTGCCCGCAGACCCTTGACGGACAAGACGATTGGCGACAAGAGATCGAACGATATCTGGCAACCGGCGAAGTACCCGAAGGAAAATGGGCAGCTCGCCGACTTAAGTGCAGGGCAGCACGCTACACCCTGCTCAACGATTGTCTATTACGTTGGAACGCTACTGGAGCCCTCCTATTCTGCATCACAGGCGACAAAGTCGACCGAGTGATGCGAGAAACTCATGAAGGAGCAGCCGACAATCACTCGGGGTGACGCGCATTAGTCCTTCAGGTCAAAAACCACGGCTTCTACTGGCCGACAATGCAGAAAGATTGCGCCGACTTCGCCCAGAAGTGCGAGAAATGCCAAAGGCACGGTGATTACATAAACGCCCCAACACAACTCCTCAGTTTGGCAACTGCGTCGTACCCCTTCATGAGATGGGCGATGGACATCGTAGGGCCACTGCAGTCCTCAAGACAACGGAAATACATCCTGATCGTCACCGACTACTTCACAAAGTGGGTAGAAGCAAAGGCATATGCGAAGATCGACGCGACCAAGGTTCAAAACTTCGTCTGGAAGTACATCATATGCCGTCACAGACTCCCATGCGAGATCGTCACGGAAAACGGAACGCAATTCACTTCGGATAAATTCGAAGGGTTTTGTGCAAGGTGGAACATCCGACTGAACAAGTCGACCCCAAGGTATCCACAAGGGAATGGACAAGCCGAAGCAACAAACAAAACGATCATAGACGACATCAAAAAACGACTAGAGGAAAAGAAAGGGTTCTGGGCAGACGAACTAGAAGGCGTACTTTGGTCACACAGAACGAGTCCACGCAGTTCGGCAGGACGAACACCCTTCTCACTATCCCATGGAATGGAATCCATGTTCCCCGCCGAAGTCAACTTTCTCGGAATACGCGAATGATGCTAACACATTACCCACTGACGAACGAACAGATGATGGTCGACCAACTAGACCACGCCGAAGAGCAACGACACCACGCCTTGCTCTGCATCCAAAACTACCAACATCAGGCCGCAAGGTACTACAACAAGAAGGTTAAAGGAAGGCACTTCGAAGAAGGCGATCTGGTCCTCCGGAAGATGTTCGAAAACACAACCGAAAAGTCGATCACAAAACTTGGGGCGAAGTGGGAAGGTCCATACCTTGTCTCAAAGGTAGTCCGGCCTGGCGTCTTCGAACTCATAGAGATGTGCGGCAAAGCAATCCCAAGATCTTGGAACGCGATGCACCTCAAAAGAGTCTACCACTACGGGGAGTAGGACGAAGACAAAAACGCCGAACGCCTATTCAGGACCATCGAAGAAGAACCTAACTGAATACGGCATGCATAGCTCCGATTCGACAACCAAATGATCAGTACATTACTAACAGTCTTCTGAATATTAATGCACAGCTGGAACGCCGAAGACAACCAACGCCGAAGATAATCAAAGCCGAATAAAATCAAATCCGAAGTCCACAGACGAAGTGCAAAAAGGCTGAGTTCTCCCAACGAAGGCTTCCAATAAAAAAACATATATATATACTATAATAATACATATCTATTGTAAACCGAACTACGAATGGCTTGATCCCTTATTGGGTACGTAGGCAGCCTTTCTAAAGGCACAACTATAATAATAAAAAAATATATTTTCCTTAATACGAGTTCCGAACTCAAGAAACACGAGCTCATCGCTCAGACAATAACGAACTCCGAGTTCGGTCACACAAGCTCTTCGCTTATATTTAAACGGGCTCCGCGCTCTATCTTTAAGTCGGTCTATTCCGCAAAAATAATTAGCCACTAACTTAAAGTGCAGTGGACTGATCACCCACTACTTTGCAAGGAAGAATTCTACGAACTCAATGTTCAACACTTGCAGTTGCCCAATCCGAAACCACAAAAGTCGAGTACCTCGCAACCTCGAAAAACGGTTCACATCAAGTGCGAACTAGGAAAAGAAATGTGCTAAAGATAAGAAACGAGAAGAGTTAAGAAAAGAAATGTGACAAATGTACCAAAAGAGACGAATCAAAGAAAAGACTTTATATTAAGTTAAAAAAAGCAACAAGGCCGACCCCAACAGTCGACCTAAAAGAAGATTACAAAAGTAAAAAATAAAAACGAAGGACTACTCATGTTCGTCCCTCCTCGTCGCTTCGCCTCCCCGGGCCTGTTCAAACACCCTCCTCGTCGGCTCCAGCTTGTTCGGCGCCATCGGCCGCTTCGTCCTCTTGAGGATCCTCGGTTGCCTCTTCTTCCTCTTGAGCTTGTTCGGCCCCTTCTTCGCCGCCCTGAGTTTCCTCGGCATCATTATCAGGCTCAGAAAACTCGAGGAGAGAGTCAACCTCGAGATCAGCAGGGAGCTCGAAATCCGAATCTTCGTAGGTGAACGTTGGCCTCTCATCTAGCCAACTCCCAAGCTTCTCCTCCCTCTCACGACGGCACTCGGGCTCAAATATTGGAGACGTCGTTATCGAGAACCTCTTGTCCAACCGCTCCAAGGTACCGAAGACCCCCTTCATCTGGTTGAAGCAAAAGAATTGGCTCCTCGCTAATTTTTCCTCGTCGAAGTAAGCCCTCAACCTACCAAGCCGAGCTTCCGAGGCCGCACGAAGCTCATCGAACCGTTTCTTCGCCGCCGCGTGGCGTTGAAAGCGAAAACGACGAAGGCGCGCAACCTCCGCCTTCAAGGTAGTGAGCTCTTTGGCTCCAGCCTCCTCGGCTTTGCGGGACGATTCCAGCACCAGATCACGAACCCTGGATGACTCGACCTCGACCTCGACCTCAAGCTTCTTCTTGATTTCGACATTCTCGGACTGCACCTTCTCAAGCTGCTCTTTCAGCCTCTTTGACCTCTTCTCTTTCTTCGCCTTGACGAGATCTTTCTCAAGATCCTTGACCTTAGCCAAGGCCACGTCTTTTTCCTTCTCAGCAGCATCGAGGCGATCCTTGGCCAGACTTTTCTCTTCAGCTGCCGAAGCGAGAAGCTTCTCGTAGGAGAAGCTGAGCATAGTCCTCTTGTAGGCAACCTGAACAAATACCAAAATTATACCAAGGCAAAAACTAAATTAAGACGAAACACAAAAGATAATGCCGAAGAAAACCTACCCTTTGTTCCAGCTTCGCCAACTGGGCAATCTCGTCTGAGAACACCAGCCCGGTGGGAGGATCTTCGCCATGAGCAGCAGAGTAGATGGCCCGCTGGAAGCCGGCGCTCGCTTCCTGGTGATTGAGGAACAACACCGTCGTAGCAGAAGTCGAACCCATGTTCGCTCCCTTCTCTGAGCTGATAGGCGAATCCATCCCCCTCAGTGAACAATAGTCCGAGCAAAGAAGGATCTCCGGCTTGTTCCGCTGGATTGGCATCCCTGGTAGACCAATCCGCCTCCTCGTACCCAAGCCCAACAGCTTGGTCCTTACCAATCCCCACCTCGTCAGGGCCGATCTGATAATCATGTGTAACATTCACCTGATCATCGACGGGCACCGCCTCGGTGCGAAGCCTCGTCGCTTGTGGAAGATCCTCCCCGTCCATCGCCTCGCGAGCCCTCTTAACTCGAGGATGGTTTGGGCTCCGCGACCCAGCTATATGCGCCGAATAGGGCGAGTTTCACGCCGATGAGAATGAAGTATCCACCGGCGGAGGCGGAATGACCGCCGGTGGAGGAGGACTGCCTGCCGGCAGAGGAGGACTGTTCGCCACAGAAGGCGAACCTCCGGCATAGGCGGCCAGTTTGTCTGCGGCGAAGGCGAGCCGGCCTCGAGATCGGCGAGAGTCAACATGGCGTCTATATTCTTCTGTTTTTGGGGCTTAACCTTGAACGAACCTGAAACGAACCGAACAATTAAGCATAGAGGAACGAACAACGTAATAAGGACGAACCAATAATGACGAACTAACCTCCCAACGACGCAAAATAAATCTTCTGTTGCCGAAGTATTTTTGTCCACGGCACTTCCACCCTACGTAGAAATACTTCCTTGAACGGCTTGTACTCCGGAGGAAAAGGGTAGAACGGCGGAAAGATGGCTGAAAAAGAAAGAAGAAATCAATTAGAGAATCAAAACCGAAAGACGAAGTTCGTGGTAACTACCAATACAAGGCGACCATTTGGTTTGGTACACCCTATCGACATCTAAGACAGACGCCGAATTGACCCGGACGAAGAAATACTTGTCCCACCACTTGGCGAACTTGACCGATGTGTCCGAAGTCAATCTGAACCCTTTCTTCCAGCAGATCGACCATGTCCCCAGAAGCGAATGGTTCTTGTTGACCCGTGTGATCTCGTTGAAGAGACGAAGGGTCATCTCGATACCTATCTCCTTAGACGCCACCATCGCGACAACCAGGTTCTGAATGCAAGGGGCGGTCAGCTGAGAGAAGGCGATCATCCGCTCCTCGATGTAGGCTACCAAAAGCCGAGGTAAAGGGAACATAGTCCCCCCTGGGTAAACATCTGTTCGTATAAACAAATGTACCCGGGAGACAGTCCCAAGGCCTCTGGTTCGGCTCCGGCACCAGGCGATCCAACGGTTTGCTGGCCCCAGAGAGGGTCTGAATATTGCCAAGGGTACCCGTGAGTTTACTCTTGGACGACGTGAAGGTATGAGCCGGCTTGACCATCTTCGTCTTCTTCACTCTCTTCGGCATAGAAGTCGTCGGTTCGTCCTGAAGCGAAGGAACCTCGATCCGAACTCGTTCGACGGATTGATTAGACGGTCTAGGCACCGAAGTAGAAGCGTTCAGCATCGCTCTGGGTCGCTCGAACGATCGGTAGCCGAACCCGCCGTCGGAGACAACCTATGGTTGTCCCGACTCAACCTTGCGTCAGGCCTTGTCGATCGTCTTGCCGATCTTCGGGTCGGATTCAGAGTTAATCCGGAAGGAATCGAACTCGTCTTGGGAAGAGAAGACATAATGCTGAAACTAAAAAGCTTAAATTCTAGAGAGAGGAGGTTAGAGAGAGAAAGTACCTGAAATTTGCGCGAGAAAGTAAAATAAAGAAATGAAGCCGGTAAAGAGTTTATATAGAAGAACGAAGGAAGATGAAGAGGCGCTATCGAAGGGCGCGAAACAAAATTTCATCATTACGATGACGTGTCTATTCGTTATTCGCCAAAACGAAGGCGCAACTTCTATAACACAACTCCGGAATACGAAAGGGTAGGAACTCATCATTACGATGATGTGGCATTCCGTGATTCGCCAAGAAAAGTTGTGTTTTTCCCAATACGCCTCCAAGACGTGCAAAGAGAAACTCATCATTACGATGACGTGACACTCAGCGATTCGCCAAGAAACGGTGCGTCTCCTCCAACACGCCGCCAAAACGTTTAAGTAAACATTCACCATCCCAATGACGTGGCACACCACGAACCCACTAAAGGACGATGCGACTTCTCAAACACGCCAAGGCCGATCTCTTTCAGTTCGCCTCTCCTTATGAGACGAACTGGGGGAGGGACTAATGTTAAGGGTGGGCTAAAGCCCAACAAAGCCCGGCCCATTTGAGAAGTCACCAGGAAGATAGCCTCGTGGGCTCGAGCTACAGTTCGGCCTTGAGGCCCATCGATGCTAAGGCCCGTCGAAGTCGAGTCCCGTTGCAAAAGGAGTCATGGTCGACACAATGACGTCAGTACGAGCCTGACAGGACTGACACAGGTGACGTCTGTACGACGCCGTGGTTCGCAGAGCCGACTGTGTTGTCAGTACGAACCTGCAGCTCGCAGAGGCCAGCCGAACAGGGACAAGCCGGCATAGCATTTAATGCGAAAGCATGTTCGACAATACATCTTTCCGTATGTCGGCATGCGCCGAAGGAGTCCCGCCAAGGATCGAGAAGCTCCACTATAATAAGGAGATTCCTGTTCAGAAGGAAAGGATCCGAATTTTAGAAGAAAGAAATCTTGAGAGAGAAACAGCTAAAAACACTTTATTCACATCGTCTTCTTTGTATCAAACATCATCACAAACAATTAATCAATCAATAAAGAACTCCGAGTTCCCAATCACTTTCAGTTCGGAAAATATTTCTTAGTTCGGCTTTTTACCCTTTACCCTAAGTTCGTCGTTATACTTCGGTTCTGTCTGTTCGCTCTAGTTGTCACTTAACGAGTTTTCCGACCTGCCTCTATCTTATCCTTCGGTTCGGTCCACAACCCGAACCCTGTATTAACAAATTGTGAAAGGAAGAAAATACACGATTAAAATTATGGTAAAAATCAATTTAAAAAAAGAAGAAAAAATGTCGAGAAAATATTATACAATTCAGTACAACTTCCCTAAATTAGTTTTCGATTAATTAATATTACGATAAATTAAGATTTTTATGGTTTCAAAAATTAGGTTTTCTGTGTAGTTAGAGCATCTCCAAAAGCAACCTTATAACCTCAAATATAAGGTTTTTTGTTCTCCAAAAGAAACCTCAAAATTTGATGTTTCATCTTTTCTTTTGCAATTTAATCCCTCAAATATGTACATTTTGTAAGAATTAATCTTTATGTTTATATCATAATAAACAAGAGCCATATCAGTTTCTATTGATTAACCTAAGGCGGAAGCGTACCTGATGAATCCATTGATGAATCCATTGATGAATCTGTAGTTGATATATTGCATATTTAGCATGTTTTTAATTTGATTTTTGCATTAGAACTAACACATTTAGGCTGCATTTAGTATCATATAGGTTGCATTTGTGTTTGTTCATGCGTTTTCAGGTTCAGGAGTGCTAAAGCGACAAAAAGGCGAGGAAAAGGGGTTCAAAGTAGAGAAACGACCATTATCAGCGAGTTATGCTGATTAGGTGTGGTCGAGACGCGAAGAAAAGGCGAAAAAGAGAAGAAGGAGCCAATATCGACCAGTTGTATCGACCAGATTCTGGTCGATATCGACCAAGAGTATCGACCGGAATCTGGTCGATATCGAGCGCGTAAAATAAAGAGAAAGAAAAGGCCCAAGACGTTTTTCAGAGGCCCAAGACGAATTTTTTAGGTCAAAACATGTTTTTGAGCAGACTTTTGTTTGATCTATCATATCATACTTTTGTTCTTGACAACTTTTGTTCTTGTACTTTGGGATTGAAGATTTGCTTGCTTGAATTGTTTTTGCATCAAGATTCTTGTACTCCTTAATTTCAATAACAGAGTTCTTCTTTCCCTTGATCTTGTTACTTTGTTTTTCATGTTGTTTTCAACCTTGATTGTTTTGGTATTCATAATGATTAGTGAGTAAATTCCTTTAGGCAATTAGGTTGGGGAAAAAGGGTGAATCAACATTAGGATTGTTAATTGTCTTGATCTTAAACTTTATAAAACTTTAATCTAGGGTAATGTTCTTAATACTTTGATTGAATTGGCCATTCAATTGATAGAACCCAGGAAGCTTCACCTTTGGGAAAAGTGTGGGGTTCCTGAACAATTATCATAAAACTAAACCTAGCTTAACCGAGGAATCTGTGTTAATAAGTTTAGTGGTTGAATTGAATTGCGCTTAATGTTTTCTAAAATTTAAACTATCCAAGGTATTGTTTTAGTTTAACTAATAGGAAAAGGATCATTACCACGGGAGTGGATTGATCTAATCAAACGTTTTCAAAACCTTAAAGTTATCTTTGTTAAAAGACATTTAGAAATCTGAAAGTTGATCACTCGTTAAAGTACCCAACCTGGTTGTTTTGCCTTAAATTTAATCTTAAAAACTTGTCAAATTAATCTTTTGTTTTCTTGCAAATTCACCATCGGTTACAAAAATCAAAACAACTCTTTTAATTCGCTTAAACTGAGTGTAGTTTCTCATAAGGTTTATTACATTAGTTGCTCCTGATTCGGATTGACACCTTAAACACTACAATAAGGCATTCAAAATAACGAGTGTAAAATCTCGTTTATCAAATTGGCGTCGTTGCCGATTCAGGAACTCGACTAATTATTAAAACTTTGAAATCACTTGGGATTAAGTTTTACTTCTTGTTACTAATCGTTTCTCTTTTGTGTGGTTTCTCGTTCTCTCAGGTGTATGCAAAGAAGAAGTCACAGACAAAGCGACAACCTACTCTTCTTTGCGGATATCAAAGCTCGCGAACGAGCCATCGCCTGAGAAAGAAGACTCGATCAAAACTCCGACTCGTTTCAATCGGAAACATCAGACTCAGATTCAGAGATGGGTGACGCAAACAACGCAAACAATGCGACGCGTACCATTGGAACCGACGACGTGCCTTCTAACATCACTTACCGTAGTGGTATTGCGCCACCGGCCATCGCCAACAACAACTTCGAGATCAAGTCTAGTCTATTCAACATGATCTCGGGCAACAAGTTCTACGGTTTGCCTAGTGAGGACCCGATTGACCACCTTCATCAATTCGATATGCTATGCGATACGGTGAATATCAACGGTGTCAACGAGGACATGTTCAAGCTGTGCTTGTTCCCTTTCTCATTAGGGGACAAAGCACACCTATGGCAAAAGAACCTTGTCAAAGACACCATCCAAACTTGGGACGCTTGCAAGAAGGCTTTATTAACAAAGTTCTTCTCCGTGGTTCGAACATCAAAGCTTAGGAATGAGATCTCAGCTTTCGCCCAAAAGGACCAAGAAACATTCAGCGAAGCTTGGGAAAGATTCAAAGGCTATACGCTGAGATGTCCACACCACGGGTTCTCGGGAGAAAGTTTACTCAGCACATTCTACCGAGGCCTAAAACCCAAGTTCAAAATGCTTCTAGATTCAGCTAGCCAGGGAAACTTTCTTGGGAAGACGGAAGCGGATGGGCAGCAGTTGGTGGAGAACTACGCGCTGAGTGATAGCAACTATGGCGAGGATTACGATCGCAACATCCGTAGCTCTGGTAATGACGAGCAATTCAAGCGAGAGATAAAAGCGGTGAATGAGAAGCTTGACAAGCTGATCATGTCTCAACAAGTGGGGATTAACTTCGTAGGAAGTGGAGAAGAACAGTTGCCCCCAATCGAGGGAAATCAGGAGGAGATAAACTACATGGGGAATCAGAACAGTTAGCGTTTCAACAATTACTCTCAACACCCAAACCTTTCCAACCGCAACAAAAACGTCGCTAACCCTAGTGATCAAGTCTATCCCCAAGCAGGACAAGGAGGTTACCAAGGTAAACCTCAATAATACCAAGGAGGGTACGCACCGAGACCACCACTTAATCGCCCTACGGGTTACAACCATCCTCCCGCTGCTCAAGGTGTGGTTTCTTCACCAGCTCCCCAAGGTGATCAAACTACCCAACTCTTGAAACAAATCCTCGACGGTCAAACCCGTCATAGCATGGAGTTCAACACTTTCAAAAAGGAGATTCACGCCAAGGTAGACAACTCATACAATGATCTACACGCCAAGTTTGAATCAGTGAGCTCGCACTTGAAAGCTCTGGATAACCAAGTTGGTCAAATCACCTCCTCATCTAAGCGACCAATGGGTCAACTACCAGGGAAACCAGAGGCTAATCCGAAAGAGTATGTCAACGCTCTACACCTCCGTAGTGGTAGACAATTACCTTCTGGGGATCGCATCGAGGACAATGCGAATCAGGACGAGGGGGTAGACCATTCGACAGAAGCAGAGAACGCGGATACTCGCGATGGAAACCCCGAAACTGAGGCAAAGGAAAATTTCGGTGAAGGGAAACAAACAGACAGTCCATATCGACCTGTGGTATCGACCACACCTGGTCGATATCGACCAGTGATATCGACCAAGAATCCGGTCGATATCGAGGGTAAAAAGCCGAATGATCAGGATCGACCAGTGGTATCGACCACAAATCCGGTCGATATCGAGGGTGAAAATACGAATGGTCAGGATCGACATGTGGTATCGACCACACCTGGTCGATATCGACCACCAATATCGACCAGAAATCTGGTCGATACTGAGGAGAAACTCGCCAACAAAGGAAAACCGGTCTACGCAACGTCTCCTTACGCGCCCAAACTTCCTTTTCCGGGACGAGCTAAGAAGCAGCTCTTAGAGAAGTACAAAGCGCAATTCGAAAAGCAAATGAAAGAGGTTCAAATTGCTATGCCCCTCATCGACGCTTTCAAACTTGTTCCTCACTATAGCAAGTTCCTAAAAGATGCCATCAAGAACAAGTTCCAAGACTTTGACGATACGGTGATTCTTTCGCACGAGTGTAGCGCTATCATCCGAGAAATTCCCCTAAGAAGCTAAGTGATCCGGGAGTTTCACAATACCATGTGCCATTGGTCCGTTGGTCTTTGAAGGGTGTTTGTGCGATTTGGGAGCTAGTGCTAGTCTAATGCCGTTGTCTATTGCTCAAAGACTTGGATTCTCGTCCTTTAAGCCGACAAGAATCTCCCTAGTGCTTGCGGATAGGTCCGTAAGGATCCCCGCGGGAGTGTTAGAAGACATCCCGGTTAGGCTTGGAAACGCGTTCATCCCCACGGATTTCATCGTCTTGGCAATGGATGAAGAACCCAAGGATCCTCTAATCCTAGGTAGACCATTCTTAGCCACCGCCGGGGCCATCATCGATGTAAAGAAGGGAAAAATCGATTTGCACCTTGGAGAGGACCTTATCCAAAGGTACGACATCAATGATGCAATCAAGAAGCCAACTATCGACGGGCAAATCTTTTACATCGACTTGATGGATGAGCTCGCCGACGAGTACTTGGAGGAGCTGGCAGCTGAAGATGAGCTCCATCTTGCCTTGACAACACGTGAAGAAGGAGGCCAAAGCGCTAGGAGCGACGTCATGGCAATGCAAAGGAGAATCGACTCCCACCCCGTTGACAAGGAGGCCGATTTTCTCGACCTACCCGAAGTTCTTGCGTGCGACGCAAAAGCCATAATGATGGAGAAAAACGCTAGCAATGGTAAGCCTAGCGACGATAACGACGATTGGAGTGAGCTCAAAGCGCCAAAGGTAGAACTCAAACCTCTTCCTAAAGGGCTAAGGTACGTTTTCTTGGGGCTTAACTCCACCTATCCGATAATTATCAATGCCTCGCTTAGCGATGAAGAAGTGAAAACCTTGACTCATGAGCTTAAAAGATTTAGGAAGGCCATAGGTTACTCTCTAGATGATATCAAAGGGATATCACCCTCATTGTGTATGCATCGTATACATCTAGAGAACGAATCTATGTCCTCAATAGAACACCAACGTAGGATGAACCCTAACTTGAAAGAAGTGGTCAAGAAAGAGATAATCAAGCTATTGGATGCGGGGATCATCTACCATATATCCGATAGCAATTGGATCTCTCCCGTGCATGTAGTGCCGAAAAAGGGTGGAATTACCGTGGTTAAAAACGAAAAGAACGAATTAATCCCAACGAGAACAATCACGGGTCATAGAGTTTGCATCGATTACCGTAAGTTAAACGCTGCGACTCGAAAAGACCATTTCCCTCTACCCTTCATTGACCAAATGCTTGAA
The DNA here is from genome assembly GCA_963556525.1 of Cochlearia excelsa. NCBI lineage: Eukaryota > Viridiplantae > Streptophyta > Magnoliopsida > Brassicales > Brassicaceae > Cochlearia > Cochlearia excelsa. The sequence continues at coordinate 30,070,779 of OY748329.1, read as the reverse complement.
AGATTAGCAAACCACCCATATTATTGTTTCCTCGATGGGTATTCCGGATTTTTCCAAATACCCATCCACCCCCAAGACCAAGAGAAAACAACCTTCACATGTCCCTATGGTACATTTGCATATCGTAGAATGTCTTTTGGGTTGTGTAATATGCACCCGCGACATTCCAACGATGCATGATGTCCATATTCTCTGATTTGATTGAAAACATTGTGGAAGTTTTTATGAATGGTTTCTCTGTATATGGTTCTTCGTTTGCCTCTTGTTTGTCTAATCTTTGCAGGGTGCTTAAAAGGTGCGAGGAATGCCATTTGGTTCTGAATTGGGAAAAGTGCCACTTCATGGTGAAAGATGGTATAGTTCTGGGTCATCGAATCTCCGAAAAGGGCATTGAGGTTGATAGAGCGAAGATCGATGTAATGGCTAACCTTTGAGCTCCGAATTCGGTTAAGGGTATAAGAAGCTTTCTCGGTCACGCGGGTTTATACAGGAGGTTCATCAAGGACTTCTCGAAGATAGCTAGACCGCTCACGAGATTGCTATGCAAGGATATCGCTTTTCAGTTTGATGAGGAGTGTCTCGAAGCCTTCCACAAGATCAAGCAAGAGCTGATAAGTGCTCCTATTGTGCAACCGCCGGATTGGGATCTTCCTTTTGAGATCATGTGTGACGCTAGTGACTATGCCGTCGGCGCGGTTTTAGGCCAAAGGAAAGATAAGAAGCTCCATGTCATGTACTACGCTAGTAAGACAATGGACGAAGCTCAAACCAAGTACGCTACCACGGAGAAAGAGCTTCTCGCCATCGTGTTCGCTTTCGAGAAGTTTAGATCCTACTTGGTGGGTTCAAAAGTGATAGTCTACACCGACCACACGGCGTTGAGACACTTGCTAGCAAAGAAGGATGCGAAGCCTAGATTGTTGAGGTGGATCTTGTTACTCCAAGAATTCGATTTGGAGATCAAAGACAAGAAAGGCATCGAGAATGGAGTCGCGGATCACTTGTCACGATTGCGCGTAGATGACCTCCTTCCCATTGATGATTCGTTCCCCGAGGAACATCTAATGACGATCATGTTAAAGAAATCTTGGGGAGATCAAGAACATGAGGTTGAAGAGCTTTTTGCCGCAGAAAAAGAACCTTGGTACGCGGACATTGTGAACTACTTGGCCGCGGGAGAAGAACCGCACCACTTGGAGGGGTACCAAAAGAACAAATTCTTTCACGATTTGAAACGCTTTTATTGGGACGAGCCTTATCTCTACACCTTGAGCAAAGACGGTTTATACCAAAGATGTGTAGCAGATGAAGAGATAAATGGCATACTTATGCATTGCCACGGTTCGGCTTACGGAGGACACTTCGCTAGTTTCAAGATGGTCTCTAAGGTATTACAAGCTGGGTTTTGGTGGCCTACAATGTTCAAGGATGCCCACGAGTTCGTTCAAATGTGTGATCCTTGTCAAAGGAAAGGGAACATAGGCAAGCGCAACGAGATGCCACAAAACCCGATCATGGAAGTTGAGATTTTTGACGTATGGGGGATTGACTTCATGGGTCCTTTCCCATCTTCATACGGAAAGAAGTATATCCTTGTGGCGGTTGACTATGTGTCCTAATGGGTTGAGGCTGTAGCGAGTGTAACGAACGACTCGAAAGTAGTTGTTAATCTCTTCAAGACGATCATCTTTCCAAGGTTCGGAGTTCCTAAGGTGGTGATTAGTGACGGTGGATCCCATTTCATCAACAAGGTCTTCGAGAGTCTTCTCAAGAAGTACGGTGTTAAGCACAAGGTGACAACGCCTTATCATTCTCAAACAAGTGGCCAAGTTGAGGTTTCCAACCGACAAATCAAAGCCATCCTCGAGAAAACGGTTGGCGTTACGCGGAAAGATTGGTCCGTCAAGCTCGACGACGCACTTTGGGCATATAGAACCGCGTTTAAGACGCCCATGGGAACGACACCTTTCAACTTGTTGTATGGGAAAGCATGCCATTTACCGGTAGAGATCGAGTACAAAGCCAGCTGGGCAATCAAACTTCTCTTTGTTTTCTTCCCCTCTTTCAGGTCATACCAATTTCATCCTCGATCTACAAGCTTTCACATCCTCCAAAACTTCCTTAGAGCTTCAATGGGGCCAAAGACGAATTTGAAAGCAAGGGCAAGTTCCAAAGACAAGGGTAAGGGAATTGCTATCCCGGAGGAGCCTCGAGTTAAGAGGATTCATCGAGGAGGAGGTCCGGTGATAAGAGACCACGTGGATGAACCCCAAAGAGCTCCACCAAGCCGAGCACGGCGAGATACGGAGAGCTACGCCCCTCACGCGACGAAATTAGGAGAAGGAGAAGAGTGGGAAACGGATGATGAGGTTGAAGAAGAAGCTCCACGGCCTCGCGGTTTCACCTTTCCACCAAGGCCCGAGGATGAACCTTTTGTGAGAGACCATAAGGTAGAACCAACCGCGAAAGAGCTCTTCTACGCATTCATGGAAATAGAGTTTTGCCCCTCCGCCTTCCCGGATCCGGTGACGTTGAAGAAATTGGGTATCTACGACGAAGACAAAGAGATCATGGATCACATGGGTATATCAAGCACACTTGGTATGAGTTTCGCGACTTTCCAAGAAGAGACTTGCCAATTCCTTGCCACCCTCCGGATTAGGTACCATCGCGAGGGTAGAGCGGACTACGAAGAAGATCACGGGGGCTACATCGAGTTCTCGGGAAACAACGGGACTACTTACCGCGTTTTATTCGCGAGGTTGGAGCAACTATACGGTTTCTCGAGCGAGGGTCCTAGTACCTTCGAAACTGCGGTGGGTGAGAGCGTATATCTCTGGGAGATGATTGCCGATGGAGATTTCATACCGGGAAAAGCCAAGGCAAGAAAGATTCGACATCAGGCTACACGGTATGTGCGCCAACTTCTTTCACACGCTTTCTTTCCTAAGCACGAGACGGGTTGCGTCCATGCGGACGAGATGGCACTCCTGCAACAAGGACTCGCCCCCATTATACGGAGAGGTAGTGGCATGGACGATATCTTCCCGAGATGCGAGGAGCAAAGGCCAAGCATTTTGAAGATCTTCCTCAAAGGTCTACTTAGCTTGCAGCATTGGGCGTGGTCCCACAGGGTCAAGAAGCCAACATTGAGCATTGGAGGATGGATCACCCCGATCCTGCGACTTGCGGCTCATATCCCGTTGCGAGGTAAATGCGAGGAACCAAAGCTCATGGATGTACCCTACATGGCCAAGCTGACATGGCTTAGTGGTGAGCTCAACGGGAGCTACGGGTACATATTCGACCTCGACTCTCATCAGCGTATGGTCCTCTTGCCAAATGAGCGGTGGACGTCTTTTCGGTACCGCGACGCGGTGTATTTTCAGCCAAACCAGTTCCACAACGCGATCGAGGCGCCACTTGCACCTATCAGAGGACCGCGCAAGCCCGTGATACCAATCGGACCACCTCAGGTACGATCACCCAACCTCTCCTACACGACCTACGAAAGCCAGCGATACCGCCCAGGCAAGATGGCGATACCGAGCAAACCAGGGCCACTTCAGGATATTTACGTGGAGATGAAGAACATGATGCGTTGGAACAGGTTTCAGGATCGCACCATCGGGAAACTTGTCAAGGAAGTTAAGTCCTTGAAGAAGAAGCTGGCCAAGGTGGCTAATTGTGCGAGTTGTAGTACGAGTCGGAGCGCACCATCCGATGTGAGGGAACCCGAGGGAACCCAAGTTGAGCCGCGCAGGTCCGAGAGGAAACCCCGACGCTACATCGCTTCACCACCTCGTCCTGAGTCAGATAACGAGTCTCCTACCTTCTCGACGGACGACGAGGAGTTCGACGCTTCGCGACACTACTATTGAGGTAACTCCTGAAACCGTTGTACATAAGCATATTTCTTTTGCATTAGTTTTTGCATATAGGATCTTCTCCAAATACTTTCTTCACACAGAGACTGTGTGATTTAAGTTTGGGGGAGTAGTCATATAGTTTCATATAGTTGGCATAAAAAAAAAAAAAAAAAACTCAAACAAAAAAAAAAAAAAAAAAAATTTTTGCATGTAGGATTAGTTCATCTCATTTAGGTCATATGCATAGGGGATCTATGATGATTTTAGCCTTATAAAGCGACGCGTCTAGTGTTTTGAACGGTATCTTAAATGTAGTGTCTTCCTCAAACGACTTAGAACTCGCCGAAAATCTTGAAATCTCGACCCTAGACATTGATGTTTAAAAAGCCAATAGTGTGGTTATGAAGCTTGATAGTTCTAGGTAGCCTTCAAAAATTATTTGAACCTAAACTTGACTTCTAATTAGCATGATTGAGAGTTTTTAAGAGTATTTCTATGGCTTTGTGATTTCTACGGATTGTGGCTTCCTAAACCGAAACACTTTAAGCGCAATCCGGTCATTCTCATTCTAAGGATGATTCCCCTCTCACCCCTAAACCTTAACCCAAACACTTGTGAGAATTCTTTTCATTTAGTGATTGTTTGGTTTCGCAAAAACTTGAAAGTATAGGGAGCGACAAGAAAGGACATCCATTGGGCTAGTTTTTCTTAGACTAGTGATTTAGAAGGGGACAATGATTTGGTGAGACACGTCTTTGAGTTTTGAAAATTAAGAAAATAAACACGAGTGATTGTGAAACGTCTAGGGGGCAAAAGAATGGCTAAGTAAAAAAAAAAAAAAAATAGAAAGAAAAAAAAAAAAAAAAAAAAAAAGAAATTAGCCAAAATAAAATCCCCTAAGGTTGTTAAGAGAAGAAAAGAAACTCGTTGTTTAAGCGTTTAAATGTTTAAAAGAAGGACGATGGGTTAGTGGATAGAGTTATGTAGGGATGGATGTCCGGACCTGTATTGTTCCTTGTCTTTCCCGGTTTTGTTTAACCCTTTCACTCCCCGAGAGAAACCGCATTACAACTAACCACATGCCTGAGTGTTAGCCTCCTCTTTTGATTCGAAATCCCGTTTTTACCTAGACAAATAGAAAAACTCTTAGAAATTCTTGATCATGTTTCATGCTTTGATTATGCTTAATTGAATGTGAAAGGTGCTTAGACTAGACAAGTGAATCACATGCTTTTGGTAATAATAACGGATTTAGACGGAGTTTGAGATGAATGGCAATAGGTAGAACTAGCTCGGTTGCGATAGGATACTATGTTTAGGATACTCGTTCACTACACTCTTCGCGTTACTTTTGGTTCTGAGGTCCCCGCCTCTATACCCTTTTAAACTTTGATGTTAGTTCTCTTGCTTGAGGACAAGCAAAGGATAAGTTTGGGGGAGTTGATATATTGCATATTTAGCATGTTTTTACTTTGATTTTTGCATTAGAACTAACACATTTAGGTTGCATTTAGTATCATATAGGTTGCATTTGTGTTTGTTCATGCGTTTTCAGGTTCAGGAGTGCTAAAGCGACAAAAAGGCGAGGAAAAGGGGTTCAAAGTAGAGAAACGACCATTATCAGCGAGTTATGCTGATTAGCTGTGGTCGAGACGCGAAGAAAAGGCGAAAAAGAGAAGAAGGAGCCAATATCGACCAGTTGTATCGACCAGATTCTGGTCGATATTGAGCCAAAACTCATATCGATCAGTAGTATCGACCAGAAACTGGTCGATATCGACCAAGAGTATCGACCGGAATCTGGTCGATATCGAGCGCGTAAAATAAAGAGAAAGAAAAGGCCCAAGACGTTTTTCAGAGGCCCAAGACGAATTTTTTAGGTCAAAACATGTTTTTGAGCAGACTTTTGTTTTATCTATCATATCATACTTTTGTTCTTGACAACTTTTGTTCTTGTACTTTGGGATTGAAGATTTGCTTGCTTGGATTGTTTTTGCATCAAGATTCTTGTACTCCTTAATTTCAATAACAGAGTTCTTCTTTCCCTTGATCTTGTTACTTTGTTTTTCATGTTGTTTTCAACCTTGATTGTTTTGGTATTCATAATGATTAGTGAGTAAATTCCTTTAGGCAATTAGGTTGGGGAAAAAGGGTGAATCAACATTAGGATTGTTAATTGTCTTGATCTTAAACTTTATAAAACTTTAATCTAGGGTAATGTTCTTAATGCTTTGATTGAATTGGTCATTCAATTGATAGAACCCAGGAAGCTTCACCTTTGGGAAAAGTGTGGGGTTCCTGAACAATTATCCTAAAACTAAACCTAGCTTAACCTAGGAATCTGTGTTAATAAGTTTAGTGGTTGAATTGAATTGCGCTTAATGTTTTCTAAAATTTAAACTATCCAAGGCATTGTTTTAGTTTAACTAATAGGAAAAGGATCATTACCACGGGAGTGGATTGATCTAATCAAACGTTTTCAAAACCTTAAAGTTATCTTTGTTAAAAGACATTTAGAAATCTGAAAGTTGATCACCCGTTAAAGTACCCAACCTGGTTGTTTTGCCTTAAATTTAATCTTAAAAACTTGTCAAATTAATCTTTTGTTTTCTTGCAAATTCACCATCGGTTACAAAAATCAAAACAACTCTTTTAATTCGCTTAAACTGAGTGTAGTTTCTCATAAGGTTTATTACATTAGTTGCTCCTGATTCGGATTGACACCTTAAACACTACAATAAGGCATTCGAAATAACGAGTGTAAAATCTCGTTTATCAGGTTAGAGATATGAAGTTGGCTATGGATCTTCCAAAGCACACCCTGAATGAACCTTAAGTCTCTGGTGATGGGATGCAGAGAGTTTTCTGTATTTTCGGTTAGGGTTGCTTTGGGGACCATAACCCTCTATTTATATAGAGTATTAATTTCTAGTTCGACCCCTCATCAAACTAGAAATTACATAAGGCATCCACAACTTAATTTCCATAACATTTATCCCTCCAGTCTTTTACTTAATTACATAATTAATCACATAACTTTGACTTATTAAATAATGACCCTATCACACATATTAATATATATGTGACCCCAAAATTAGATCTTACAATCTCCCACTGGGTCACATATGTATTCAAAAGTGATAGACCTAAGTGAGCTCCATATGTCATTATTTTCAAGGCATATCAATCTCGTCCATTAACCATATCAACTTAGGATCATAGCGGCGTTGGTTATAACCATCATAACCAAAACCTTCCATGGTCACGAAAATCAATACAACTAAATGACATAGATCATTTATGAAAAGTGTGGCATGAAAATTACATGAAGAGTGATCAATACATGTCAATTTTCAACTGGTCCTACTTTAGTGAGATCCTTAACTTTATTGTACAAAGTGTAACCTTAAATTATACTTAAAACTTTATTTCTGATCAGAAAACATTCATAAAATGTCAATAAACATAAATAAAATATAGAACATAAAACCAAACGACAAACTCCCACTATTCTAAACAATCCTCAAACATCGAAATGCCCATTCGAGCAGTATGCTCATGAAAAACCTTTGGCACAATACCCTTTGTGAGAGGATCTGCTATCATAGAGTTTGTCCCTAAGTGTTCTATAGAAATATCTCCACTTTGTACCTTTTCCTTAACAATTCGGTACTTGATGTCGATAAACTTCGACTTTACCGAACTCCTATTGTTATTGGAATACAAAACAACTGATTTGTTGTCACAATATAACTTAAGTGGTCTTTCGACTCCTTCCACAATTCGCAGCCCCAGTTGACAAAATTTCTCAGCCAAATTGCCTCGATTGGATGCTTCATAGACTGCTACAAATTCTGCAGCCATGGTGGAGGAAGTAACGAGTGTTTGTTTCGCACTACGCCATGAAACAGCTCCACCGGCTAACAAAAAAACATAACCTGAGGTAGACTTTCTACTATCTTGGCATCCAGCATAGTCGAATCGAATACCCAATGATCTCCATATTATCTCGATTTCGATATGTGAGCATATAGTCTTTTGTTCTCTGCAAGTACCTCATGACCCTTTTTGCTGCTTTCCAATGGTCCATGCCTGGATTGCTTAAGAATCGCCTAAGACTCCAACAATGTACGCTATATCCGGACGCGTACAAACTTGAGCATACATCAGACTCCCTACTGCGGATGCATAAGGGATCTTTTGCATCTCCTTCATTTGCAAAGTTCCTTTAGGGCACTGATCAAGACAAAATTTGTCTCCTTTAGCAACTGGGGTATCACCTGGTTTGCAATCCTGAAGGCCAAATCTTTTAAGTACTTTATCGATATAGCTCTTTTGTGATAATCCAAGAATTCCTCGAGATCGATCTCGTTGAATCTGGATCCCTAATACAAAAGATGCTTCACCAAGATCTTTCATCTCAAAATTTTCCTTAAGAAATTTCTTGGTGTCGTGCAACATGCACATATCATTTGTGGCCAATAATATGTCATCGACATACAAAATCAGGAAAATGCACTTGCTCCCACTGAACTTTTGATACACACAATCTTCAACCAAATTCACCTCAAAACCAAAGGAGGTGATGACTTTGTGAAATTTGTGGTACCATTGACGAGAAGCTTGTTTCAGCCCATATATGGATTTTTTTAATTTGGAAACCATATTCTTTGAATCACCTACAACAAAGTTTTCTGGTTGCTCCATATAAATTGTTTCTTCAATGTCTCCATTGAGAAACGTTGTCTTTACATCCATCTGATGAAGCTCTAAATCATAATGTGCAACAAGAGCCATGATTGTCCTAAAAGATTCCTTTGAAGATACCGGAGAAAAGGTTTCTTTATAGTCAATCCCTTCTCTTTGAGTATAACCTTTAGCTACTAGACGAGCCTTATATCTTTCCACATTACCATTCGAATCCATCTTGGTTTTAAATAGCCATTTACAACCAATAGTTTTCTTTCCTTCTGGCAGTGGAACGATTTCCCAAACCATATTGTCTAGCATAGACTTATACTCTTCGTTCGCTGCTTCGGTCCACTTATCTGAATTGGAACAACCACTACAAGAATCTGCGCAAATTACCACGAAAAATTTACAACGATTTGAATCGTCGTAAACTTACGACGATATTACGACGATTTTACGACGATTTTGGTAATCGTCGTAAAAGTTACAACGATTAAAATCGTCGTAAATTTACGACGATTTTACAACGAATTTCCGATTAAACACCAAATCGTTGTAAAATCGTGGTAAATTTACAACGATTTTACAACGTTTTGGTTTATAAGAATATTTCGTCGCTATATCGTTGCTAATTTACCACGAATTTACAACTTCTGATTTTGGGACTTTTTAACAAGGATTTAAAGACATTTAATCTGGTAGTTGAAAACGTGTATTTACTGTTGCACCTAATTATTTACAACTTTCATATTAGTCGTTAAATCGTTGTAAATTCGTTGTTAATTCCTTGTAGAATTATGAATCGTTGTAAATTAGTAGTTAATTTCCTTGTTAAAAAGTTGGAAAATTTTTAAAAATCCTATAAATATCTCCTCATCTTTCACCATAAATCACACCATCAATTTTATATCTCTCTATCTCTCTCACTTACAAAAAAAAACTATTTTTATAAAAAAAATGTCCGGAGGCGATATTTACGAAATCCGAAAATGGATGTACATACATCGAGGCGATGACGGATCGGTGACACGGGAGTTCCTCGACGGGGTTGAAGTATTCATGCAGCAAGCCACAAATCTACTTGTCACTATCGAAAGCGGTAAGATGTTTTGTCCTTGTATCAAATGCGACAATAGACGATTCATTTTGGTTGAAAATGTTTGGAAGCATTTGTTAAATAGAGGATTTACACCACAATATTATATATGGTTTCAGCATGGGGAAGGTTATTCTGGTAATGTTGCTAGTAGTAGTAATTATCATCGAATCGTAGACTATGACCAAGCATGTAGAAAATGAGTATGATTTTTATAATTTTCATCATGATCATGGAAATGAACCGGATAGGATAAATGACATGGTTAGCGATGCATTTCGTCCCGAAGTTGCATCTCGATGGAAATTTAGTTGAAGAACCTAATTTAGATGCTAAAAAATTCTACGACATGTTAAATGCCGCAAATCAACCAATATATGATAATTGTAGAGAAGGGCACTCTAAATTGTCCTTAGCTGCTAGAATGATGAATATTAAAACAGACCATAACTTATCTGAGGTTTGCATGGATGATTGGGCCTCATTGTTAAAAGAATATCTACCCTCCGATAATTTAGCCGCTGAAACGTTTTATGAGGTTCAAAAATTGGTTATCGGTCTTGGTCTTCCGTATCAGTCAATTGATGTCTGTGTAGACAATTGTATGATATTTTGGAAAGACGACGACATTCTTGAGGAATGTCGTTTTTGCAAAAAACCAAGATATAGGCCAGAAGGAGTAGGTCGGAAGAGGGTACCGTACCGAAGATGTGGTATCTTCCTATAACGGACAGTGCTACAAAGGATGTATCACTCGGAGAGGACAGCTTCTTCGATGAGGTGGCATGCAGAACATACACAGAAGCCTGGAGAGGTGACCCACCCATCCGATGCGAAAGCGTGGAAACACTTTAACTCGGTGTACCCCGATTTTGCTAGACGAAAAGGTAACGTCTACCTTGGTCTATGTACGGATGGATTTAGTCCATTTGGTATGTCGTAGGCGTATTCTTTATGGCTGTCATCGTCACCCCTTATAACCTCCCACCAGAGATGTGTATGCAAAGGGAATTTTTATTTCGAGTATTTTAGTCCCTGGACCTAAACATCCAAAAAGATCCTTTGATGTTTTTCTACAGCCTTTGGTGGAAGAGTTGAAGGAGTTATGGCACACTGGAGTAAAGACTTACGATTGTTCGAGGAAACGGAATTTTACAATGCGTGCAGTGCTTCTATGGACGATTAGCGACTTTCCCGCTTATGGAATGTTGTCGGGCTGGACTACACACGGACGACTATCTTGTCCTTACCGCATGCATCGTACCGACGCCTTCCAATTGAAGCATGGAAGGAAAACTAGTTGGTTCGATTGTCACCGTAAGTTTCTTAGTCCGCGCCACCCTTATCGGAAAAACAAACGATTGTTTAAAAAGAACAAAGTGGTTCGTGATCCTCCACCAGTTTATTACACGGGCGAACAAGTTGAGGCGCATATGGATCATTATCGTGCGAATTACACGCTCCCCAAGGTGGAAACCGGCATGTCCCGCCTAATCTGCCTGATGGTTATCTTACGGAACACAATTGGCATAAGAAAAGCATTTTCTGGGAGCTTCCATACTGGAAAGATCATCTACTCCGACACAATCTTGACGTGAGCTTCCATACTGGAAAGATCATGTTGAAGTGCGTACTCTTCAAGTGCGAGTGGTTTGATCCTACGATCGGAAGAGGTGTACGAATCAACAAGTCTGGGATCGTTGATGTCAATAAGAGTTGAAGATACAACAAGTTCGAGCCTTTCATACTTGCATCGCAAGCTGAGCAAGTAAGCTTCATTCCTTATCCACGTCTTAAGTCCACAGGAATACATTGGCTATCCGTCATCAAAATTGCCCCGAGAGGGTACATAGTCAGGGAAGAAGAATCACCACTACAGAATGACACGTCCGTCGATATTCCTTCGCCAGAACTAAACACGGACATGGTCTTACTCGTTGATCCACATAATAGGGAAGTCGAAGAGGTGAATGAGGACGAAGAAGAAGTCGAAGAGATCGACGAATTTGATGAATCCGACTCGAGGACGAACATGAGTCCGCCGATGACTCCGAGTAATAAATAAGAAAATAATGTATTTTAAGAAAATAATGTATTTAAATTTTTTTTATAAAATAAATTAACAATCGTGGTAAATTCGTGGTAAATTTACAACGATTTTACCACGATATGTGTAAATTTAACAAATCGTGGTAAAATCGTCGTAAATTTACAACGATTTTGCCACGATATGTGTAAATTTCACAAATCGTGGTACAATCGTCGTAAATTTACGACGATTTTACCACGAATAATCTTATAATTCGTTGTCTTTTAAAGACATCTAATCCTCAGGAGTTTTGTTTGTACGAGGTTGTCGACGTCAACGATTACCACGAGTTTACAACGCTTTAAAACGAAATCGTTGTAAAATCGTGGTAAATTTACCACGATTTTACAACGTCTTTTTGTATAAACCCCTAAACCCTAAACATTTTTAAAAGTATGTCTTATATTATGTACAAACACTCGTTAAGACCTCTAAAGTTAATGAATAACTATAAAAACAATGTTAAAATTGCTTATCAATAAGTTTTGTTTACATATTCTTAGAATTCATAAAGTTTAAGATAAAGTGTACTATAATATATTGTTGTTAATATGTATATATGTTCTAATTTTATCAAAACTTGTTTTTGTGCAATCATACGACTTAGAATGATTTCATATGCATACAATATCATAATTATATTCAACATGAAGTCAAATGGCAGATGAATTTCGTGGAAATCCATTTAGTGTAATAAATCGTCGTAAATTCGTGGTAAATTTACCACGAATTTACGACGATTCACACAAAATCGATGGAAATTCGTGGTAAGTTAACAACGAATTTACGACCAAAAATGAAACTCTAAACGTCAAATCCTCAGGAGTTTTGTTTGTACGAGGTTGTCAACGTCAACTATTACCACGATTTTACAACGATTTATAAAGTTCAAAAAGACGTTGTTAAATCGTGGTAAAGTTACCACGATTTAAAAGGTAATCGTTGTAAAATCGTGGTAAATTTACCACTATTTTACAACGTCTTTTTGTATAAACCCCTAAACCCCAAACATTTTTAAAAGTATGTCTTATATTACGTACAAACACTCTTTAAGACCTCTAAAGTTAATGAATAACTATAAAAACAATGTTAAAATTGCTTATCAATAAGTTTTGTTTACATATTCTTAGAATTTATAAAGTTTAAGATAAAGTGTACTATAATATATTGTTGTTAATATGTCTATATGTTCTAATTTTACCAAAACTTGTTTTTCTCGCAATCATACGACTTAGTATGATTTCATATGCATACAATATCATAATTATATGCAACATGAAGTCAAATGGCAGACGAATTTTAGCAAAATCCATTTAGTGTAATAAATCGTCGTAAATTCGTGGTAAATTTACCACGAATTTACGACGATTCATACAAATTCGATGGAAATTCCTGGTAAGTTAACAACGAATTTACGTCCACAAATGAAACTCTAAACGTCCAATCCTCAGGAGTTTTGTTTGTATGAGGTTGTCAACGTCAACTATTACCACGATTTTACCACGACTTATAAGGTAATCGTTGTTAAATCGTGGTAAATTTACCACGATTTAACAACGAATTTATTAAATCAAATCGTTGTTAAATCGTGGTAAATTTACCACGATTTAACAACGATTTTATTTTCATCATTCCCAAAACGCGGCAAACCAAACGAACCAAAACGTTTCAATTTTTTTTTACAACGATTTAACGACGAATCGTCGTAAAATCGTCGTAAATTTACGACGATTTTACGACGATTGCTTATACTATATATAGTGGACCAAAATTTTTCATTTTCACTCATTCTCTCTAAATCTCTCTATCTCTCTAAAACTTTTCTCTCTAAAACTCTACAACTTTCACACTCTTCAACATCCCCAAAGGTAAATATTTTTAATATATGTGTTATAAAACCGGATTTTAGAATTAGTTTTAGGAATTGGAATTTAGTTTTAGGATTTAGAATTTAGTTTTAGGCTCGGATTTTAGTTTTATGATTCAAATTTTAGAATTATATGTTTAGGACATATAATGTCATTAAAATACTTATATAATGTTTAGTTTTTAAATACTTAATGTTTATTATTTAAATATTTAATATTTTTTTTGCCAGGTACTTATATATGGCTCCTAGGAGAGGGAAGACCTTACCGCCGGACTACTTGCAGATGTTGGCGGAGAGGAGGGCTTCCCAGGAAGGCTCGGCTTCCCGGGAAGGCTCGGCTTCCGGTTCAGCTTCCCGGACATCTCCTGTCCACACCGGGACGTCCGTCCATGGCGAGCATCCTCCTCCTCCTCCTTCTGTGCCCGCCGGTGCCGCCGCCGCCGCCGCCGCTGACGATATCCCGGGCCCGGTACATCCAGAGTTGGATGTACCGGGACACGCGCCGTACTCCAACCTCCGGGTTGAGGATATTCTCGCTCAACCCGGACATGACAGTCTCCGCCGGTTGGATCCGTACAAGTCTCCGGGCACTTACTGGTAATTAACTTAATTTTTTTTATTATATTAATAAATTAATTAATGTTTTTTTCAGGTTCAAGTACGACAACCAGGTCTCGCATTCTATCGCAGACATAATCAAGGGATACTTCACCGAGTCGCATCCCAATTGGAGCAAGACACCCGAGCACATCAAGAGAACGTGGTTCAAATGTTTCGCGGTAATGTTCTAATTTAATTTCAATTAAATTTATTTATTTAACTTTAAATTTTTTATTATATATTATTCGCGTAAAGTAACTTATAATTTCTCATATTTTGCAGCAAAAGTGGCATTGGGATGTCTCGATCAACGAGACCGTGAGGACGGAGTTCAACAAGACGGCGAAATTCCGTCTCGTCAACACGGTCTCTGACTGGAAGGACAAGTGGAGAGTCGTCGGCGACGCGGGGAAGCCGGTTTATCTCTCGGTCGCGGTCTGGGACGGCTTGAAGAAATATTGGACGGATGGCCACAACGCGACCGTAGCTGAGAAGTGTTCCACCTCCAGGAACGCGAAGCTACCTGACGGGACGCCGAAGCGTATGACTCACACGTCCGGACAAATCCCGTTCGCGGGTCGGGCGCACGAAATGGTAAGTCTTTCTTACTAACTCTTCCAAATTATTTTTATTTTCAAATTACTAATATTATACTAATGCACATATATTTTATTATTTGTTTGTAGGCCAAGGAGCCGGGTCACAACCGGCCGTCGTTGCCGTCTTCGAGAAGACGCACAGAAAAAAGACCGGCGAGTTCGTTGACTCCCATTCCGAGCGGATATTCAACGATCTTGAAGCTCGGAAGACGGAGATCGAGACTCAACGATCTCGTAGATCCCCGGGAGGCACTCAATATCCAGGCGAGCCGCTTACTACCGCCGAGCTCGATCAAATATATCATGAGGTAAAATTTTACTGTAAAATTATTTTTTAAAACATTCATTTATTAATTGTTTAATTTTATAGGTTGCTCCTAAGAAGAAAGGACGGGTTCTAGGCATGGAATCCATGCAGGACGTCCCACTTGCTCCTCCCAATTACCGATCTCGGCCGAGTTGCGGCCGAGATTCGAACCCGCATTCGACTCGGGCGAATAACATGCGCTTCTACAATGTACCGTTTACGGTGCTTTCGCATCTAACCCGGAACTACTTCGGACGATGCGTACACATCCCCTCCGTCCGACGACCGAGCGTGCCGTAACAAGCAACGTAGATCCCGAGAACGCAACGCAGGACTATTTCGGGCCTAATTTCAATTTAGACGACTAATTATTTTTGTATTTTGTATTTTGAAATTGTAATAAAAATATTTTTTTATTTATAATAATATTAATCGTGGTAAAATTTATATTTCTTACAATCGTGGTAAAATCGTCCCTATTTAGGGACGATTTTACCACGATTATAAGAATTTTCGATTTATTATAAATACAAATTTACAACCAAATATTCGTTGTGAAATCGTTGTAACAATTACAACGATTTTACAACGAATATGTTACCACGAATTTGATTCGTCGTAAAATTTACCACGATTTTACGACGATTTAGCTTTTACTTCGATCGATTAACGACGAAATGGAAATCGTCGTTAAATCGTGGTAAACTGCATTTTACCACGATTTTACAACGATTATGGTCGTGGTAAAAGTCTTGATTTCTTGTAGTGAACTCATGGCCTGACGGAAGTTGATGGGATCATCTTCCACAAGAGTTTGATTTTCCTCATGTTCCAAAAGATATACTATATAATCATCCGGAATAGCATTTCTTCTTAATCTGGTGGACCGTCGCAAAGCGACTTCATCTTGATTTTGTTGCACAATTTCTTGAGGATTTTGAATTTGAACATCAGGTTCAATATAATCAACATTTTGAACTGGAGGAAGAACTTCATTATCAACTTGAGGTTCTGGATTTGCTTTATCTTAAGCAACTATATGAATCGGTACAATAACTGGAACCGATTCTTCCTCAAAGTTGATGTCTTGAACTTTATTTCTCCCCCCAAATTCAATATCCTCAAAAAAAGGTAGTTGTTCCCATCTCAAAAATGTTCTTTTGTGTGGGATCATAAAATTTATAGCCCCGAGATCGCTCAGAATAACCAATAATGTAACTGCTCACAGTTCTGGAGTCCAATTTCTTTTCATATGGCCGATAAGGCCTAGCCTCAACAGGACATCCCCAAATGTGAAGATGCTTTAAACCGGGTTTTCTCGCAGTCCAAAGCTCATAAGGTGTTTTTGCAGTTGCTTTAGTTGGTACCCGATTAAGAATGTAAGCTGCAGTCTTTAGTGCCTCTCCCGCAGTGATTCAGTAAGGTAGAGTGACTAATCATACTCCTTACCATGTCCTTAAGAGTGCGGTTTCGTCTTTCGATACACCATTCATGCCGGGAGATCCAGGCATTGTGTATTGTGGGACAATTCCACACTCCTCTAGGTATCCGGCAAATGGTCCCGACGTTGTTCACCCGAACCGTCATAACGACAAGAGTATTCACCACCACGATCGATCCGACACACTTTATCCTTCGGTTAAGTTGGTTCTCAACCTCAGCCTTAAATTTCTTGAACACGTCCAAAGACTCGATTTCTCATGAATGAGAAATAGGTAAGCATATCTAGAGTAATCGTCTATGAATGATATAAAGTATTGTTGACCGTTCCACGATGGAGTAGAAAAAGGTCCACAAATATCCGTATGTATCAAATCAAGGACTTCCGTAGCTCTGTATGCACCTATTTTCTTATGCTTAGTCTGTTTTCCTTTAATGCAAAGCCACACAGACATCACAATTTGTGAAGTCAACAGAACTCAATATACCATCTGACACAAGTCGCTCAACTCTATTTCTAGAGATGTGACCTAGGTGTTTGTGCGAAAGAGTTCCTGAATTTGCATTCTCAAATTTTCGTTTGGTACCTCTTGATTCAACATTTAAGTTTTCTTCATTATAACTTAAAGTGTCAAGCATATAAAGACCGTGATTATCCATAAGTTTTCCAGTTCCAATAAAAATTGATTTTAAAGACAAAGTAACAACTCCGTTCTCAGTCAAACAAGAATAACCAGAATTGTCTAACTTAGGACCGGAAACCAAATTTCGTCGAAAAGACGGTACAACAAAAGTGTCTTTTAAATCCAAAAAATGACCAGAACTGAAAAATAGTCTAAAATGCGCAATTGCCTCCACATGCACCAGAAAACCACTAGCCCCATGAATGCGTCTTTCAGCTTCAGTTGGTTTTCGGTAACTCAGGCAACCCTGCAATGAAACACTGACGTTAGTAGTTGCACCAGAGTCTAACCACCAAGTGTTTCTAGGTACTTCAACTAAGTTCAATTCATAACAGACCAAAGCATAGGACATACCCTTTTTAGCACGCCAGGCGTGGTACTTTTGGCAGTCCTTCTTCATGTGTCCAACTTTCTCACAAAAGAAACAAGAATCAACACCCTTAGCATGTTTCTTTTGAGGAGGACCCTTAACAACTTCATTCTTAGCGACCTCAACTTTCTTTCTTTTGCCCTGAACCTTAGGGGTGTAAACCAAATGAGCACTTTCAGTCTTTTCCTGTTTCATTCTCTCCTCCTCCCCGCACACAATATGCAATGAGCTCATTTAGAGCCCATTGCTCCTTCGTGTGTTGTAACCGGATTTCAACCGATTGAACGAAGGAGGGAGAGAGTTCAAGACAAAGAAAATGAGCACTTCTTCCGGGAAGCGCCTTAAGTGCCTTGAGTTTTGAAACAATATTGGACATTTCCAAAATGTACTCCCTTATGTTTCCTTTGCCGTGATACCTCATCGTACTAAAGCGATGCAAAAGCATGCTTATTTCCGCCTTATCGCTTCTTGCGAAGCGCATATCCATCTCAAAGAAGGAAACCTTTGAGATCCTTGATCTCATCACCACCCCTAAAGGTTTCTGGAATGGTGTCCATGATGATCATTAAACCAATGCGATTAGAACGTTCCCACTTCTCATACATTGCCTTATATTCAGCAGTGCTTTCATCCGTAGGAGAAGCAGGTTTGTCCATCCTTAATGCAAGGTCAAGATCCATACACCCCAAAACAATCTTAACTTTGCTTTTCCACTCTTTAAAGTTGGAACCCGCAAGTTTTGGGATTGATCCCAAATTGCGATATCGTACCAAAGATTAACCGAAAATAGAACAAAATTTTTATTAATTACTCACTAACCAAATAAAATCAACAATAAATTAATAAATGATTATACTCCCTACCCAAGATACCAAGTGTAACATTAATATTAAGTCTTTGGACAGTAATATCAACTACTAGTGGTACTCTTGTTGTAATTATTGAACATTGACAATAATTCATGATAAACAATAGTCTTCCTTTGGGCCGATCTATCATTCACATATTTTATTCAAATAATTGTCACACATTCATAATTACCGCAACGATCAAACACTGACAATAATCCATATAAACAATAAATCTTCCTTTGGGCCGAATTATCATTTATATGTTTTAATCCAAATAATTGTCACGTATTTATCATCACAGGTGTGTATGAAATCCGGCCAAATATTAATCTTCCTTTGGGCCGATTAAATATCTGCATGGAAAACATACACACAATATCTAATATTATTCTTGAATAAATTCAATTCAAATATTAAACAAGTATAATCTAATTTAGTTATTGATTTAACAAATAGTTTTATTATTTCTGTTCAGACATTTATTAATAAGTCTGTGAAACTACATAACAGAAAATCTTAAGTGGCTTAGTGGTTTAGGAAAAGGAAGCCTTATACTGCACAGCAAAGAAGTCAGGGGTTCGATCCCCCTTCCTGCGACAGATTTAAATTTATTTTACATTATCCTTAATGGGCCAAAGCCCAAGTCGAATATATGATTTCAAGTTTGAATTTTAATGTAACGTTTCATTCATACGTTTAATACATGGTTTCAATATAGAAACCCTAGACCAAAAATAAACGTTATTCACAGCCGCCATGGCTGCTTAATATTTTCTGGAAAATACTCAAAAATTTCGAAAATTATTCTTAAGTTTCGAAAATAATTTTAACATAACGAGTAATATATTTTAAAATCAATTTTTATAAACTTTATCTTTAATCTTAAATCAATATATATGACTTTTGAATTTAATAACAAAAAATTACCACAGATTCCAGAATACTTAATTTAAACATAAACCTTAAGAAAAAATCATATTTCACAAACTGATAATTTTCAAAAAAAAAACAAATAAATCGAAATTTATTTTCTAAAATTAAATAAATACGAATAAGTTTTTGATAAAACCTGATTATCAAACAGAAACTGAATATGGTGGCTCTGATACCAATTGTAAGAATTAATCTTTATGTTTATATCATAATAAACAAGAGCCATATCGCTTCTATTGATTAACCTAAGGCGGAAGCGTACTCGATGAATCCATTGATGAATCCGTGGTTAGAGATTCGAAGTTGGCTATGGATCTTCCAAAGCACACCTTGAATGAACCTTAAGTCTCTGGTGATGGGATGCAGAGAGTTTTCTGTATTTTCGGCTAGGGTTGCTTTGGGGACCATAACCCTCTATTTATATAGAGTATTAATTTCTAGTTCGCCCCTCATCAAACTAGAAATTACATAAGGCATCCACAACTTAATTTCCATAACATTTATGCCTCCAGTCTTTTACTTAATTACATAATTAATCACATAACTTTGATTTATTAAATAATGACCCTATCACATATATTAATATATATGTGACCCCAAAATTAGATCTTACACATTTCACAAATAGTAATATTAACTTCTATATTTATCATTTTAATACATAAAAATAGATCTTACATACGTTTTTAATTTTTGATTAAACAAAAATAGTAATATTAACTTCTATATTTATCATGTTTTATGTAGTTTATTTTGATTGTAATGTAACTTTTATTAATTAAAATAGCTTGGAATGTTATTTTAGTGTTGTTCTATAAATAATTACAAACTTTTGTGATAATAGTTAATTAATAGAAAATAGAAAGGACTAAAAGGCAAAATGTATATTTTATTAGATTAAATTTGAGGTTTTACTTTTGGAGCAAAACACCTTGAACCTCAAATTTGAGGTTCCTTTTTGGAGATGCTCTTAATGCTTATAAAAATTAATAAGATTATAAATTAAGAAATATTATAGTACCGATATTATTAATTTATTAAGGTTTTATACGCACATGCAAATTCAGATATACTTGAATTAATCAGAAAGCAAAAAATGTTTCCTAAAAACACCAACGAGTGATTCATTTTTATTCATTTTACAATGTTATTAATTCTTAAGATGGATATAAAGAGGGATGACGATTTTTTTTACCCCTAGAGAGTACCAACCCACACTGAATCTATCTAAACTCTCAACCTCTACACGTATACCTCTAATGTCGTAAAATTATCTAATTATTCATACAATCTCATTAAAATCTAATTAATTCCACATTATGCCAAAATTGCAATTATCTTATTAATTAACCGTGATAAAATAGACTCGATTATGATTGGAATATAACCCGATTACGATCTAAAACTACGGATCTAATGCTAATATGTTTTTAGCGGGTTAAATCCATAGTTTTAGATCGTAATCGGGCTAGATTTGAATCATAATCGGGTCTATTTTGTTACGGTTAATTAATAAGTTAATTGCAATTTTGGCCTAATGTGAAATTAATTAGATTTTAATGAAACTGTGTGGATAATCAGATAATTTTACGACTTTAGGGGTATACGTGTAGAGATTGGATTCAGTGTGGGATGGTACTCTCCGGAGGTAAAAAAATTGTCATCCCATATAAAGAAGATTAATCATGTACCGTACCGTACGTGGAGATATACGTACGTGGTGAATCACCACTGGTGATATATGATGATCTGTATTCTCTTCTTATGATATACTTTGATTTGAAAACAAAGTCAAGAGTTATGTGGGTTATATATATAAAGAAACTTATGATAGATAATAATGATTTTAACAAAAATCAAAATAAACTTATGATAATGATGATCACATTGTGTTGGTCTTTTTAGACTACATCGAATATGTAGATTTTATTCATATGTCATCAAATGTCAAAATGAGTTCATTTTCTTTCCAAAATATAAGAATATGAATCTATCCTCTAATGAAAAGAAACGAGAGAAAATATACACAGGGCATCTTTGAAAAAAGTTGTTCCCAGGCACGAAGCCCAAGGAAGATGAAGACGACGTTTCAATTTCCTCGAGAAGCAAACCTCTGGTGCTTTTTCTCCCTAGAAATCTGAGTCTCCGTCGCAGCTACTCCTCTCCGCCGCGGCGGTGACCGGAGATTTTGAAATTTCAAAAAAAAAAAATTCACTTTTTCGTCGGATTTCTAATCGGGATCAATTATTTGTTTTTGTTTCACTTGGATTAAGCTACAAGAACGGTTTTTTGAGTTGGTTTCCGGGTCTCGGCCTTAAGCCATAAAACATGATGGCTTCTCCTCCGAAGTTGGTTTCGATTGTTGCCTCTCGACGAACAGTCTCCACATCTTCGTCGTTTCGTTCAGATCCTTCACTTCTCCTCGGGTTGTTGTTGCTTCCAATGGTACCAAATATCGCCAAGCCACTGGAGCCTCCAGATCCACCAGACCCACCAGATCTTACACGAGCGCAGCCCCAAATCGTTTTGGTTGCTTGTTCTCTGTCGGGGTTCTCATATTTGAACCATCTCCGCTCGATGTTTGCTTTGAGACCATTGGTACCATCATTTGTATCCTCTGGTGATACTCTTTTCGCTTTCATGCGATATGCTACATATGTATGCAGGTTCTATTTCGGTCTAGTACCGATTTCCATTTCAACCAGGTACTCTTTCCATTTCAACTCGATTTGTGATGCCGATCTTACTGCCCACTTTTTCGATCTTTCTAAACCTGTTTTGAAGACACCTTGGAATCTTCTCCGATCTCGATTTATGGCTATCTTACTTGCCATTGATTTGATAATTATGGAGTTTCAAATTTTAACGACACTAACCGAATGGTTAGAAGTCAAAGTTTCGTCCAAGCTATTCACAAATGTGAAGTATAAGACTTGGAACATTATTCGCATTGATTCTATAAGGATCCTTCAAGACTTTCGAGTTTTGAAGATATGTGATGTCTCTATCCTTGTTATTTGCTTTGTTTGTTTCATCAAAATATTGGTTGACTATTTTTTAACGGTTACATTTGTAACGTTTGATAATCTTTATACTATGAATGGTTAATTTAATGAATGAAATTTCTTGACAAAAAAAAAAAAGAATCTATCCTCTAATGCTCACGTGTCACTTCAAATATTATGGTCCATCAATTTGCTTCTTGCGATGCACATTGTCACTAACTATATATAGTCTAAGATTTTTAACAAAAAAAATATATTATGGTCCATATAAAATATTTCATTAATTTTTAAAATTTACATTTATATATCTTGCTTTCGATCTATTAATTCAATTTGGTATCGGATCTAAAAAAATATGTTCACTAATTAATTACCATTTTATTTATGAACATATCATGTGTTAAGGTAGAGTAATTGTCTTTTACATTTGCTATTTTAGGATCTTTTACATTAAGCTAGTTTACTAAATTTAATCCATCGATAAATAGGATTAAACCTATTTTTGCATTTTTACATTTTTCTAACATATTTGCCACTGTATCCTATATATTCATAAACAATTTTCCAACATATTATGGTCTCATAATTAATAATTATGTTCAATACATATAATTTATAAAAGTTGAATGATAAAAAAAGTTACCTCGGAAGATGGTTGTGGAGAGTTTTGTGTTGAATTTGCCATCTTTCTGCGATTAAAAAACAAAACTCAAATATTTAAAATAGGGAATATTTGATAATCATTGCAAAAAAATATGATAGAAAAACTTACTATGAAAATGAGAAGTTTGATAAAAGTGACGAGCGTAAAAAATTTAATATTTATAGAAGATTTCAGAAAAAATTAAGTATTAAAAGATATGAAGATAATTACAAAATATTATGCTAAGAATATTTGAAATAATAAACTCATATTTGAAATTATGTACAAAAACTGATTTTTTTAATTGATTAAAAGATATTGTTTTTTTGAAAACACTTGATATTAAATATGTTCACACGTGTGGGCATGCCCGACCCAACATAAATTAATGTCTAAAGCAAAAATAAAAAATTGGGCCCTCTAGGAATCGAACTCAGGTGTATTGGGAAATTAAGGAGGACACAAACCACTATACTACAGCAGACTTTTAAATGATGCGGCTGAAACCCTAGCTTTACTAGCTTTTCCTCAGGGCCGGCACTGCCTGTGGGTCCACTGATTTTTTTGTGATAGGCGTTAACGTTAAGGGGAGTGCACGCAAATACTTACTAAACGTTGGATCCAATATGGGCTATAGTATTACAAACTCGTTGGGTTAGGTAACGTATATATAAATATAAAGATGCAAACATTAGTAAAATTCTTGTCTTAGCTCGAGTTATCTCCTCAATTGGTTGTTTTGAAAAAACTTGATCTTTCAAGTGTGCTCTTTGATTTTTTTTACGTTTTTAATTTTATACGTCACAAAAAAAATAATTTTTAAAATCTGTTTTCGTGAATATTTTTAATTTAATTTTACGAATCAGAAAAAAATATTTCAAAAATCAAAAAACGAAATTAAAATATTTATCATAAAATCACCCAAAAATAATTATAAAATCGATTTTAAAATGTTTTTTTGAATATTTTTAGGGTATAGAAACTAAAATCTTACCATTTGGGTTCGCAAATCCTAAACCAAGACCCCTTGATTAGTTTAGGGTTTAGATTTGTGAATTTTCAAATTTTTTTATTACAAATAAAAAAAAATGGATATAAGAGATTTTTTTGGGTTAGGAGATCATGGTTTTTCAAAAACACCCAGTTGAGAAGATCCACGTTACTTTTTATCCTGTAGCCGTGGATTCGATCACCGCAGACGGCGTATTATTTTTTATTTTTTTTTTAACTTTTCTGTTTAATAAGAACCAACCTTCACCGTAAAATCTAAACCAGCTGAAATCTAAGTTTCTTAAAAAAAAATTGAACATGGTTTAGGAGATTATATAATCTTTTTATTTCTTTAAAGTTCAATATTTGAACATAAGTTTTTACTTAAGTCTATTGATTAGTTTCAAGTTTATTGTCCTAGCTTGAGTCCTAATAAATTAATTTCATATTAAGGTCGAACCGGTTGTTTCGAAAGCTCTTTTAAATAAAATAGATTATATAAAAGTCATAAGTGACAAGCCACAAAAACTTGGTCATGTCGAAATATTTTAATAATCAATATATTGGGTTTGTGTGCATGTGTGTTATGTATACTAAACAAAAGAAACTACAAATAGAAAACAATATATCGTTTGACCCAAAGAAAAAAAAAAGGAAAATAATATAGGGAAAGTTGTCGTTTTGGACCATTTTTCTAGAAATAATTAAAAAGATGACCATAGTACTATTTATAATTGCATTTCAGATCATAGGACCCGCAAAAATGCACTATTCACGTTTGCTGAAATTACAATAGAGGATATATATTTCGCGTATATTACGCTTCTGCCATTTATATTTCTCTTGGACCCACACTGATTATTTTGGACCCACGCTTATGACATTTTGGTATATTTTATAGATTTTAAATTTATCACAAAATAAATTTGGAAGAAATCTTCCCCGACTCTCCGTCTTCTTCATTTTCTTATTTTTCTTCTTTTTTTTTTCTTCTTCTTCTTCTTCTTCTTCTTCTTATTGTTCGACTTTCAGCTGGCCATTAAATTAGACCAACTACGCTTTCAGCTGGAACCTTCCCCGAATTTCAGCTAGAACATTGGCCGAGTACGCTCCAACATCAACCGTACAGTATCGCAAATACATAGATGCGGATGAATTCCAGTGTACGGACGTTGAGATCTACATCCTACAAGCGTCCAAGAGGTAAAGCGGTTCCGAATTTGGCGGAAAATTTTCGAATTGAAAATAAATGTTCCTAAATTTTAGGGTAAAACCGTTCCTAATTTTAAGAATCAGTTCGGATTCATGGAGTATATTCTTCGCATTATATAGTAATTGTTTTTTTCTGTAACTTCTCATATTGTAGAAAATTCTCAAACTATGAACACATCCGCCGATGAACAGTGCGATCTCACCACGAAGTTGTCGCTACGTCTTTACAGTGCAAATCGTTTCCCCGTCGGTGCTCGATTGAACATATACTCGAAACCGGAGTATTTGGGGGTTCTAGCTAGAGAACTGAACGGTACAGCGGCGTGGGAAAGTTTGATGAATTCCCAAAATCGACATTTGTTCGAATTGCCTGTAGCAAGAACTGTCCATTCGGGGAAGTTGATTCATGGTCTGTTATCGCGACAGATTTTGACGAAGAAGCAGAAGGAGTTGTGGGTCGTGTTTGGTGGTCACCCAATCCGTTTTTCACTCCGCTAATTTCACATTACCACAGGTCTTCTCTGCCACCAATTGCCTTCAGATTCAGAAATAGAAACACATCAGGATCCATCTTACATCTCTGTTTGGAACCGTCTATTTGGGGACAAGAAAACTGTATCGGTGATTGAGGTTTTAGATATGCTTAGAGAAGATTCAAACAAGTCGGAAGGAGAACAACGAATTACCGAGTGGAAGAGGCTTTGTCTTGCACTTATTATCCTAGTAGACGGCGTTGTCGTATGTAGTTCAAATGACAACCTGGTGACAAATAAGTATGTTGAGATGCTTCATGATATTGATTATTTCATGACATTCCCTTGGGGTCGAGTATCGTTTAAGGAGACAATAGAACGATTTGGTCCACGATCCGGAGTGGATGATCCAGTCCATGAGTTGAAAGCTCGTCTTCAGCAGAAGACAAGCGTATGTTTCGGGTTCCCCTTGGCAATCCAATTACAGGTACTTGAATCTGTTGACGCCATCTGCCAGAAGATGAAAAAACCAAATGACATGCGTAACGTTATTGAAATGAAGATTGAACATATTGGTGGAACTATTCTACTCCGGGCCGTCGATGTTATTGACGCTGAATCAGAAAGAGATGTAAGTTTGATTGTGTAGGGCTGAATTTTTATTATATTTTAGTTAGGACTGTATTTTGATAGTTAGGATTGTATTTTGATCAGGACAGTGTTTTCCTCTTTGTGATGACGATGGTTTTATTTCATGATCCACTTTGCAACCCCGTACTCCACTAGTTGAGGATGATTTTGTATGGGCCGATGAGAAGGAGGACCCCAAAGTTGATTTTATGATGTCGTTGATCAATGGTGGTCATGTCTTCAAACCAGAAGATTGGGGAGGAGGTGATTCTTCTCTGCCTGAGGTACGTCCTAACACATCCGCTGCACCCGCGTCTACTTCAGAACCTCCTACATCGAAGAAGAGATCCCAGCCAAAACAACAAGTGAAGGCGAAAGCATCGTCGAAAAAACCGTCGGCAACGTCTTCCTCTTCTATCCCAGACAATGAGAAATCTGATTACTTTCATCACAACAGTGGGTTGCAATGAAGGAGTGGATGTTAGAGCAAAACCAGTTACTTCGTACTGACATCATTAAGGATGTTAAAAAATTACTAACAACTATCCCATCCTCCTCTGTCCAAGGTGTTAGAAGGTCTAGTAGGAAACGCAAAAGAAATAAAACTACAATAGAGTTGTCTTCATCCTCTGATTCTGAAGTACAAGCCAACGAAGGTGATGCTCCAACATTTGATTCCCCTCGTCAAGATACCATGTTTCGAAGTTAGTGTGTAATTTAGTATAGAACCATATTTAAATATACAAAATGAACGTGTCATTTGTTCAGGATAATATACCTGGCTGCTGACCCCTGCATTCTCTGTTCTGTTAATATCCTTGGTTATGGTGTAAGCATTGCCTTAATCTTCCCATCCCTGCATTCATTGATTTAGTCAATAGGTTGTTCATTACCTTATACAATTTAATGATCAACACTTCGATTTAGGTTCAGAGGAAGCAAGGGAGTACGAATACGAGCTCAAGTATGCAATGGATTTGTATGGTCCAGAAAGAGAAAATTTGTGCGAAGATACATTCACCTACCCTGCAAACCCGCGAATCCCTTATCCATAATGTTTTGCACTTTGTTATCTAGCATATGGTCCGGATGATATTCCCTCCAAAGACTGTTCACTATACTGGCTTGCTCGTCATGTATGCTAGATGCTCTAAATCATCCACCAGTTCATGCGGACGTATTTTCAAACATCCACCCAAATCGTTTGTGGATGTTCAAATGTCTGTTAATTTTTATGGTATGTATTATTAAATATGTCCGTGTAGTGATCGAAAACAAAATTATAATATTAGAACAAATCCGGATAATTTTAAAACCAGATCAATAATGGTAAACAAAGTTTCAACAAATCCGGATAATTTCAAAACCAAATCATTAACGGGAAACAAAGTTTCAACAAATCCGCAAAAGTCTTAAAGTTGGAAATTAAGATAAAACTAGAAACTAGGGAAGAGAACAAATTCAGAAATCATAACAATAGTTCATAATAAAAAATTAATCAGCTTTCGGACCACCCACAAATTCCCCGTACACATCCATGGCATAAACTTTGCGGATGCAAGTCACCAATCCGTGAGTGAATTGTGGAACATTGGTAAGTTTATCGCCATACGCATGCATCTCAAGCAACTTTGCTGCAAGTATTCCAGAATCATTATTACCTTCAATCGCGTATCTCACTGATTGGCACCTGATGGCAAATGGTTCCGTTGAGGTAATTCCACAGAACTTTTTGAGAAGGGCTGGAAGGGTTTTTGTGATGGCACCAAGTTGGGAAGCAATGAAATTATCTGAAAATTCATCAACCAATGGATTGATGATCATAATTGTCCTTTCTTTAAGATCAATCACGAGGCCTACCCACTTCTTTTCACCCCATTGCATTGGGACATATACAATGTCCACATGTTTCACAAAGCCTGACCTCATTAACTTCCATGTTGTCTTCCCCGTAACATAAGCTTTGATGTTGACCCCCCAATCAAACGCATCAGGTGCATCACATCTCTCGAAATCTTCATACATTGTTTGCAGCAGACAAACGAACCATGAATCAAGTATCACAAAACGCCTCAAATCTAGGGATTTGCATCTTTGTCTCACCAGCATTGATATTATAAGTTGCATATGCTGCAAACATTTATAAATTAAAGTTAAAATAATCAACATATGTTTCAACATTTATTTTTAATAATTCAAACCTCTGTAGAAAGCAACACATCCTTTGTTGCTATATCCATGAATAATCCGTTGGACACGTTATGTCCAGTGCAAATGTCATATGATCTATATAAAGGAAAACACTTTTTAAGGAAATAATCATTAAAATCTTAATACAAAATTCATAGGGTTGGATAAAAACTTATTGATCTTTCTGTTCAGCAAGAAGAGCCATAAATGTGGAAAACTCTGTCTCATCCGGTTCATCAGGAATGGGTTTGTACACTGGTGGCTTGGTGCGGGAAGCAAACAGGTTCTTCAACCTAGGATCAGCTGTATAATCAATATCTTCAAGAAACCTTGATCGCTTCCGAATATGTTTAGGTAAAGCGTCCTTAGGATCATCAGTCAAAGGAACAGAGGGTGATGGTGTACAAGGGCTCAACACTTCATTATCACCAGTCTGGAAAGCCAAAAAATAGGAAAGTTATTTAATCAAGACAACTTGTACACCAATATAATTGTACGTCATCTGGTTGGAAACTTACCTGGATATCATCTGCAGTATTGTCCATCGTGGTACCGTCCACCGTGTCACGTACATTGTCCTCTTCCATGGCCTCCGTCTCAACCTCCGCCATGTTGGCTTGCCTGTGTGTAGGTGGTACATCCGTCGTGATCCCCTCATGTTCATCTACATCAGCCTGCTGGACACCCGTATTAAATACACCAATATCATCTACATCCGGCATCATAACATCCGGGTCTTCTACATCCGGAATTTGCACTTCCACCCTCTGAACAACATCCGGGGCACTCTGGACAGGCTTTTCAACCTGGATAGTCATGTACACTTGCTGTTCACCTGGGCTAGGCTGCTCATCCGGTGTAGGCAATCCATCCGGGATAGGCTGTTCTCCCGGGTACGTTGTTCATCCGGAATAGGCTGTACTGTCGCACCTTTTGTAGGCGGATGATTAGCATCCGGGGACAGATGAGACTGTGTGCGGACCTGGAATAAGTTTGATGACAAATTGGAACTACGAGCTCCATAAATTATGACTACCGTTGAATTTACGATAATATACCTGGGGACCAGAAGCTGGATCATTCTCTGTCTGCTCTGTTGTGTTGTCTACATTATCTTCTTTGCGTTGAGAAGGATCATCCGTACGCTCACCCATCTGGTCCAGTACGTCCGGGACTTGCCCGAATGGAGAACAAGGAAGAAGCTCAAAGGATAGGGGTCGAAAGGAGGATAGGTGATCATGACGAACCAATCACGAATGGGACCAACATGGGGACTAGACCACCCTTTTGCCAAGTTTCCAATTGGGAAATAAGGTATAGTCTAATCAACATGGTTCAACATAACCGATTTTTCGGCCTCCAAAGCGAGCACCCTTTGGATCATCTTGACAACTTTGATCGTCTATGTAGTACAATAAGGATGAACGATGTCCCGGAAGACGTGTTCAAACTCACTCTTTTGCAATTTTCACTAGGAGACAAGGCATCTCAATGGGAGAAGAGTGTAGTAACCTCAACCATTACCACATGGCATGAATGCAAAATGAAATTCTTGGCCAAATTCTTCTACGCTCAAAAGACGTCCAAAATAAGAAGTGACATCGCTACCTTCAAGCTAGGAAGTGAAGAGAGTTTGTATGATGCGTGGGAAAGGATGAGTAGCTACACAAGGGCATGCCCACATCATGGCGTAGCAATAGAAGTTATCCTTGGAATCTTCCACCCTGGTGTCCACCGTGAGTACCAACTAGCACTCAACACGACAAGCAATGGAAACTTTGCTAGCTTGACCATAGCCCAAGGAGAAAAATTGGTGGAGAACTAAGCTCAAAGCGAACAAGTGATAAACATAGCACTACAAGAAAACAGGGTAATTTCCTACCACATTTCCGACCGTAAAAATGTGGTCGGAAATATCCGACCACTTTCCGACCGATTTCCGACTACATGGATATTGGTCGGAAATCGGTCGGAAATTTCCGACCAAATTCCGACACAAATATTTGGTCGGAATTTGATAGGAAATCGGTCGGATTTCCGTCGGAATTTATTTCGGTCGGAAATCCGTCGAAAATTTCCTACCGATTTCCGACCGATTTCCTACCACAATTGATCCGTTGCACAACGGTAACGAAACGTTCAAATATCGGTCGGAAATTGGTCGGAAAACTAATTGGTCGGAAATTGGTAGGAAATTGGTAGAAAATTCCTACCAATTTCCGACCAATTTCCGACGGAAAACTTTTCCGACCGATTTCCGACCGATATTTGAACGTTTCGTTACCGTTGTGCAACGGATCAATTGTGGTAGGAAATCGGTCGGAAATCGGTAGGAAATTTTTCTTATATATATCACACCCTCACTTCTTCTTTCTCATAATTTCTCTTATCAATCTCCATTTACCACAAAATTCAATACAAATTAACAATTTCTCTTATCAATCTCCATTTACCACAAAATTCAATAAAAATTATTATAATGAGTTATTTTAGATCGTGGATGGATGGAAATCATAAAGATCCGGCGACGGGATTACTTTCGGAAGAATTTGCGGAGGGGCTTAAACAATTTATGGAGTTTGCCGCAATTCAAGAAAGAACCGTAGCAACAGGTAAAATGTATTGTCCTTGTAAAAATTGCGATAATCGTAGAAATGTTTTGGTAAAAGTAGTATGGAAGCATTTATATAATGTTGGTTTTACGCCGGGGTATAAAATATGGTATTCTCATGGGGAAAATGATTTGATGGTAAATTATCCTAGTAGTAGTAATGTACAATATTATGATAATAATTTAGTTGTCCCTCCGGTAGAAGAACCTATATCCGTAGATAGGACCGTGCAAATGGTAAATGATATTTTTCGCGAAACTATGCCGTCGTTTGTTGGAGATCATCATGAGCCTACATTGGAGGAGCCAAATGTGGAAGCGCAGAAATTCTTTGACATGTTGGATGCCGCTAAGAACCCGTTATATGGTGGGTGTAGAGAAGGTCATTCACCTCTTTCACTGCGACAAGAATGATGTCTATCAAAACGGATTACAATCTTTCGAAAGATTGTGTGGATGCGTGGGCCGGTCGATCAAAGACATTTTGCCCGAAGATAATATGGCACCAGGGAAGTATTATGAAATCGAGAAGTTGGTATCTGGTCTAGGATTACCGTATCGATTATCGATGTGTGCGTCGATAACCGTATGTTATATTGGAGAAGAGATGAAAACCGCTCGGCATGCCGGTTCCGTAAGAAACCACGATATAAAGAAACTGGTGGAAGAGTGTCCATACCTTATAAGAGAATGTGGTATTTGCCGTTAACGGATAGATCGAAGAGGTTATATCGGTCGGAGCGCACAAAGCAAGTTCGATGAGATGGCATGCGGAACATGAGATGTTAAATGGAGAGATAGCACATCCTTCAGATGCTCAAGCATGGAAACATTTTCAAAATGTGTATCCTAGTTTCGCAAGTGAGAGTCGCAATGTGTATTTGGGATTAAGTACTGATGGTTTCAACCCTTTTGGGAAACATGGGAGACAATATTCTTTATGGCCGGTGATCGTCACGCCTTACAACCTGCCTCCGTCATTGTGCATGGTTAGGGAGTTTTTGTTCCTATCTATTCTTGTTCCTGGGCCGAGCATCCGAAGAGAGCACTAGACATATTTATGCAGCCGTTGATACATGAGTTGAAGATGTTATGGGAGAGTGGAGTTGAAACGTACGACATATCAATGCAACAAAACTTCATGATGCGAGCGTACTAATGTGGACTATTAGCGATTTTCCGGCATATGGTATGTTATCCGGATGGACCACACATGGACGGTTATCTTGTCCTTATTGTCAAGATAACACCGATGCTTTCCAATTGAAGAACGGACGTAAATCATGTTGGTTTGATTGTCATCGACGATTTTTACCAAACGATCATCCATACCGTCGGAGCACTACTTTGTTTACGAAGAAGAAGAAAATCTATGAAGGACCTCCCGAAGAAGTAAGCGGTGAACATATACTAACTCAACTTAGAGATTTTGGAGCCGAGAAGACAAGAACGTTGTGGTGGTAACGGACATCAAGTTGTGGATGGATATGGTGAACATCATAAGCGGCACAAAAAGAGCATATTTTGGGATTTGCCTTATTGGAAGGATCATTTACTTCGGCACAACCTAGATGTTATGCACATCGAGAAGAACTTCTTTGACAACATCATGTTCACCATTATGAACGTGAAAGGGAAGACGAAAGACAACTTGAAGTCCAGATTAGACTTGCCGACTATTTGTTCTCGGAAGGAACTTCATGTCACCAGTCAAGGAAGATATCCCCAACCTCGCTTTTCGGTTAAACGCTTCAAAGCAAAGCATGAATTCTTTAGCCGGATAATGGACGGTGTTAAGTTTCCGGATGGTTACTCTTCTAACCTTAGAAACTGTGTTGATCGTGGAGAAGGTAAGTTTTCAGGGATGAAGAGTCATGATTGTCATGTTGTTATGCAACGTATTCTTCCATTTGCATTCGACGGGCTTCTTCCGCAAAAAGTCCATGAAGCGATTGCGGGAATAGGAGCTTTTTTCGAGACATTTCGCGAGATCCCTTTCCGCCGAAGAAATCCGAAATCTTGACGAGAAGATCCCCGTGATATTGTGCAACCTAGAGAAGATATTTCCGCCTTCTTTCTTCGACGTTATGGAACATTTGCCAATTCACTTGCCTCGGGAAGTAGAACTCGGTGGTCCTGTTCAATATCGGTGGATGTATCCTTTCGAGCGATACATGTACCATTTGAAGAAAAAAGTGAAGAATTTAGCGAGGGTTGAAGGTTCAATTATTGCCCAAAGCATAAACGAAGAGAGATCTAACTTAGTCGGGTACTACTTTCCACCACAAACCCAAACAAAGAGTGGAAAACAAAAACGACATGATGATGGAGGAGTGCATGCTTGTTATCCCGTATATGTACCAGAACTTTTTAGACAGGTTGGGCGTTTAAGTGGAAAGGGTAAAAGGCGAAGACTCGGCGAGGTTGAGCATGCTAATGTGCACATGTATATTTTGACCAACTGCGAAGATTTGGTGCCGTACGAGGAGATTTACATGGCGCAAAAACGATTTGAACATTCGGAAGCAACGGACGATGAATTAAATGAAGTCAAAGAAAGAGAATTTGCAGAATGGTTAAAGTTATATGTATACGGCGGGCGGCGCGAAGGAGAGTTAATTCCAACATGGTTAGAAGAGGTGGTGAACGGTCCACAATATATTGCTGTTTCACACCCGATGTACCGCACGCGTGGATACGCTTTTAAAATATTTCGTGAGGGAAATTCAAGGTCGACGGCAAACCATGGGGTGTCGGCGGTAGCCGGAGATTTGGTTTACTACGGGGTATTACATGAGATATTAGAAGTGCATTATAGCGGGATGCTCGATCTAAGATGTGTTACGTTATATTGTGATTGGTATAGCCCCGTTGCGGGACATGGTGTACGTACAGACGAGTTTGGTGTTACTACAATACATTCTCGGAGGAGGTTACAAAAATATTATCCGTTCATTCTTGGATCGCAGGCCAACCAAGTATCATACATGACTTATCCGCGACCACACAGCAGACAGGATCCTTGGATAGTTGTTACGAAATAAACCCGAGGGGAAGAGTTCATGGTAGTTCTTCGAGGTCGATCCTCCTTTGCAAGCGACAACGAGTTGGGCATTTGGGAGAAGTGGATGTTTCATTACAAGTGGATTTGGTTGTAGATTTAACAGAAGATGCTGATTTTGTTGTACATGAAGAGTCCGAAGAAGAGGTTGGAGAATTTGAGGAGGGATCTGATTCTGCCACTGAAGACTCAACCGAATCCGAATGAAATGTTTCAAAAAAAGTTCAAATTTTTTGAAAATATTTTTAAAACACTTTTCAAAGAGTTTTCAAATTAAGAGTTTTGAAATAGTTTTTAAAGATTTTACAATAAGTTTTCAACAAGTTTTTTAAAGAGTTTTAAATTCTTTAACACTTTTTCAAAGAGTTTTCAAAGATTATATTTATCAAATAGTTTTCAACGAATTTTCAAATATTATACAATTTTTCAAAGAGTTTTCAAAGAGTTTTAAAAAAAGTTTTCAAAGAGTTTTAAATTCTTTTACACTTTTTGAAAGAGTTTTCAAAGACTTTTCAATTAAATAGTTTTCAACGAGTTTTCAAAAATTTTACACTTTTTCAAAGAGTTTTAAGTGAAAAGAGTTTTTGAAAAGAGTTTTCAACGAGTTTTCAAAAATTTTACACGTTTTCAAATTTTTAAATTTTTTTTTTATTTTTTTACATTGCGGTCGGAATTCGGTCGGAAATCGGTCGAAACTCGATTACCTCGTACCAACTCGATTACCTCGTACAAAATTAATTTTTTTTTTTAAATTTTTAAAAAAACGGTCGGAAATCGGTCGGAATTCCGTCGATAGCCGCCAAAACTAAATTACCTCGTACTAAATCGAAACCCCAAATTCGGTCGGAATTCGGTAGGAAATTTCCGACCGAATTCCTACCGTTTTTTGATATGTGGTCGGAATTCGGTAGGAAATTTCCGACCGAATTCCGACCGTTATAGGGTTTCATTTCAAAATGATGTTTTTTTTTGTCGAATCAATGAAATACCTTTATACAATACGTTTTAGTAAAAAAATAAACTCTAGAAATGTCTAAAATGATCATAAAATGCAAAATAGTTTTAATTTTTATAAATATATGTTTCATTACAACTTAGTTAAGTAACTTTCATATGTTTTTTCAAAATTTTGGTATTTTCATAAAAATATTTGAAAACGTGAAACATATTATACTTATATATTGTTATGTTCAAGAAATCTTATATAAACACTCCATTAAACCTATTCGAAATTCGTTTTTATGCGAAACACTAAATATACACTAAATCACGAACTTCGGTCGGAAATCGGTCGGAAATTCCTACCGATTTCCGACCGTAGTTCTTGAAATTTATCCGAAACGCTAAGTGTTCGGATGATAAAATGACATGCATTTTCCGTCGGAATTCGGTCGGAAATTCCTACCGAATTCCGACCACATTTAAATTTTTATATAATTAATTAATTGTGGTCGGAAATCGGTAGGAATTTCCGACCAATTTCCGACCACAATTAATTAATTATATAAAAATTTAAATGCATGTCATTTAATCAATGCGATCACTTATCAGTTTCGACCGAATTCCGACCATTATAGGGTTTCATTTCAAAATGATGTTTTTTTTTGTCGAATCAATGAAATACCTTTATATAATACGTTTTAGAAATAAAATAAACTCTACAAAATGTCTAAAATGATCATAAAATGCAAAATAGTTTTAATTTTTATAAATATATGTTTCATTACAAGTTAGTTATGTAACTTTCATATGTTTTTTCAAAATTTTGGTATTTTCATAAAAACATTTGAAAACGTGAAACATATTATACTTATATATTGTTATGTTCAAGAAATCTTATATAAACACTCCATTAAACCTATTCGAAATACGTTTTTATTCGACCGTACTTCTTGAAATTTACCCGAAACTGCTAAGTGTTCGCATGGTAGGAAATTAAATTTTAAAATAATTAAATTATTGTGGTCGGAAATTGGTAGGAATTTCCTACCAATTTCCGACCACAATTAAATAATTAAAATAATTAATTATTGTGGTCGGAAATCGGTAGGAATTTCCGACCGAATTCCGACCACAATTAAATTTTAATATAATTAAGTATTGTGGTCGGAAATCGGTCGGAAATTCCTACCGATTTCCGACCACAATAATTTTGAGCGCTCTTTTTTTCGCCAAGTTTTTTTCAGTTTGGCGGTCAAAATTCATTGTGGTCGGAAATCGGTAGGAAATTCCGACCGATTTCCGACCACAATACTTAATTATATTAAAATTTAATTGTGGTCGGAATTCGGTCGGAAATTCCTACCGATTTCCGACCACAATGAATTTTGACCGCTCTTTTTCCGCCAAATTTTTCACTTTGGCGGTCAATTTTTCACTTTCCTACCGATTTCCGACCGAAATTTCGGTCGGAAATTTTCGTATATATACCCCCCTTCCCCTTTCATTTTTTCACAACTCAAACAACATCTCTCTACATCTCTCTAAAAAAAACACTTCCGAAATTTCTACAAAATCTCTCCAAATCTCTCCAAAAAATGTAATTTTTTTCTTCTTATAAATCATTTTTTTTAAATATTATTTATATTTGTTTTTTTAATTAATACTAATTTGTTTTTTTTATATGTTTTTAATTAGGTCTAATGATGGTATTGGATCCTCACAATCCGTGAGAATGTCTGTTGAAGATTTGGTCCAGCAGGGAGGACGGGAGAGACTGATTCGGCTCGATCCCAACTTTGAAGCCATTCCCAGTAACCGAGTCACTTGGTAAATATTTACAAACATTTAAATTTACAAAAAAATAATACCTAAAAATATTAATTATTAGTTATAAAATAATTTAAGGTTTAGACATGAGGGAAAAATCCCAAAAGCTATTCTTAAATGCATCCACGGAATGTTACCCGCTCCGTATCCAAAATACCGAGATTTCCCAGCCGAACTTCGGGAAATGTGGTTCCGTTCTTTTGCGGTTAGTAAATAAATTTTTTTATTTACTCAAAAAATTATTAAATAAATAAAAAAAACTTATGAAATTTATTTATAAACTTTAAATTTCCAGCAAGAGTTTAATTGGGAACCACAACTCACTAGTCAAATTCAAGAAGAATTTGACAAGGCTTGTGCGACTTCCTACTCGAATCATATGTTCGAGTGGAAGGAAAAATGGCGTTTGGGTGGGGAAAAACCTTCGTTCCTAAACCCTTCTGTTTGGGACGGGTTTAAAAACTATTGGACGACGGAAGCGGCCGGAAAAAAAGCCAAGCGAAACGCCACAAACCGCGAGAGGTGGGGACGGGTCCATCGAGAAGGCGCCTCCAACTCACAATGCCGGCGCAAACACTTTCGAACAAATCTCGGATGTCATGGTATATTTTAAACCAACTAAATATATACAAATTATAATAATTATGATTAATCATACTAACATTTAAATTTTAATTCCGTAATAGAGAGTCCGAGAGGGTGGTCACGAACCTCATTGGTTGAAGGTTATGGAGACCACCCATACCAACAAAAAGACGGGTGAAATTATACCAAAGGTTCGTAACGTCGTCGAACGGGTGCAAACGAAAGTCACCCGTTAACTCAATCTTCCGACGAATCAACCAGTTCCAACACCCTAACCAATTCGGAAATAAACCGGTTGGTTCTCGAGGTAATATTTTATATTTAAATAGTTTTTTTAAAAAAATATAATTATATTAATAATTTAAATTTCCGATCGTAGGAGACTCCTATGTATCGAGGTAAACCTTACGGTTTAGGGACCCTTCCTGAATCCCAAGAGACGTCTTTGCCTTACGTACCAAACACCGATCCATCGCTTCTTCTCGAGATCTCTGAGCTGAAAGATGCGCTTCGAAATGCGAATAAAGAAAAAGATGAAGCAATTGAGAAGATCCGGCAAGAAACAAGCGCTCAAATCCAGAAGATGAATGAGTATTTGATGAACCGTTTCCCCGATTATCCTCCGGGATCCGGTTCGGGGTCGGGAACAGAATTTAGTTTTTATTTTCATTATTTGTTTTTTTTCTCTTTTTTGTAATTTTTTTTAATTTTCGTTTTTTTTAATTTTAGTTTTTTGTAATTTTTTTTTAATATTCGTATTTTTAATAAATTTTTTTTTATTATAAAATTTACTTCCGTCGGAAATCCGTCGGAAATATTTATTTATTTTTTTAAAAAAATATTCATTTCCGTCGGAAATCCGTCGGAAATGTAATATTTATTTCCGTCGGATTTCCGTCGGAAATTTAATATATTTTTTTAAAAACAATTATTTGTTTCCGTCGGAATACCGTCGGAAATGTAATTTAATTTTTTTTTAAATTTATTTATTTCCGTCGGATATCCGTCGGAAATCCGTAGGAAATTTAATTTAATTTTTTTAAAATAAATTAATTTCCGGTGGAAATCCTACGGATATGTGGTCGGAAATGTGGTCGGAAAATGTGGTCGGAATTTGGTCGGAAAATGTGGTCGGAATTTGGTCGGAAATTTCCGACCACATTTCCGTAGGATAGTGGTCGGAAATTTCCGACCACATTTTGGTAGGAGAGTGGTCGGAAATTTCCGACCACAATTATGGTCGGAAATTTCCGACCACTTTCCGACCAAAACCGGTTTCCGACCATCTGAAACCGACGACGCAATTTTGGTCGGAAATCCGTCGGAAATAGACATTTCCGACCGATTTCCGACCAAAACTACGGTCGGAAATCGCCTGCATTCTTGTAGTGTAGGGAACAACTATGGAAGGGAAATCGGTAGAGACCCAAGGTACAACGAATGCAGGGGAAACATAGGGTACAAGAGTTTATCACAAACATGCTAAGAAGAAAAAGTACACCAATCTACTCTACAAGCCGCCGAGGGGAGTATTATGGTGACGGTTTAGAATTTGCAAAGGTAGACTTTGAGGAAGTAAACTATGCACATAGGTACGAGCCAAGGGGATACCCAAGCGATCACTTGGTGAAAGGGTTTCATAAACGCAACCAACCCCAATCGAGTGACCAAGGATACTACCAATATCAAGGACATCCACCGCCTAAGAACCAACCGGAGAAAACTCCCGCATCATCTCGAGAGGAGGAGACCACTAACCTTCTAAACAAAATCTTAGAAGGCCAAGAGAAGGCGGCGTTGGCCCTTGACATGAAACTAGAGGAGGTCAACAAGAAGATTGATGGGTTCTACATCGAGTTAAATGAAAAGTTCGAACAACTCTCTAAGAAAGTGGATAACATTCCTCTTCCCAAATCTAAAGGGAAATTCTTGCAAAGCTATCACTCTTAGGACTGGTAGGGAGCTCCCTTCATGTACAAAGAAAACCGACAAGGTAATAGAAGTGTGAGACAAGGAAGAAGTGATCTAAGAAGATGACAAGGAGAGTGAGGAACCATCTAAGCCAACCGACTTGGATCATACGGAAGAAGAACCATCCAAGGAAAAAGAAACCGCCAAGGAAAAAGGAAAGGCAAAGGAACCTCCCTTTGAACCACCACCCTATGAACCAAAACTCCCTTTCCCAGGAAGATTCAAGAAAAAAATCCTCGATAAACAATTCGAGAAGTTTAAGAAGCTCATGGAGACGGTTCAAGTTACTCTACCCTTCACGGATTTAATGATGGAGTTTCCCATCTACAACAAGCTCCTAAAAGATGTCATGACGAAAAGAAGGATGTTAGAGGAGTCGATGGTAATGATAAATCATTAGTGTAGTTCAATCATTCAAAGAAATCTTCCTCCCAAGCTTGATGATCCAGGTAGCTTCACGCTTCCTTGCATGTTGTAGGGGTAAAACGGCTAAGTATAACGTTCGGAGTTGAGTGAATGACTTTGGTTCGGACTATATTTGTGAAAGGGGGTCGGAATTCTCGTTATGACAACTATGGTTCGTTTAGATAGTTAGCTAGGTTTTCTAGCGAACCGTTTTTATTATGCTAAAGATAGCGAACAGAAAGTGGGCAGAGATGCCGAACAGAATGTGGTCAAAGATGCCGAACGGGAAAGTAAAGACAAAGATGTCGAACAAAAGATGTCGAACTAAAAGACAGTAAATTTGATGTTCTTGTTTATCTCTGTAGGTTTTTCTCTCTCTAAAATCCGGATCCTTTACCCTGAGCACGATGTCTGCTATTTATAGTAAATGCCCCTTTGGCGGAGTTCCTCGGTGCGCGATCACCATACCGATCCCATACCGCATTACAGTACCCTATCATAGGGTTGTTCGGTTCGGCGCTCCATTAATGCTTTGTCAGGGCTGTCGTTCGGCGCCTCATAAATGCTCTGTCAGAGCTATCGTTCGGCGCCGCGGGACTGTGCTGTCAGGCGTGACGTGGCGCCGTTTACTCGCTTATGGGTCCTCTTTCCAATTGGGCCGTGATTTGATATTTGGGCTTTGGCGGGCTTGTCGTGGCGGGCTTCTAAAACGGGCCTGGTCATGTTGGGCCTGGGAGGCCCACCCATAACATTAGTCCCTCCCCAATTCGTTTTGGAGAAGACGAAACGATTCGTCCGTTGGCCTTGGCGTGTTCAAGAAGTCTCGCCTTGTTTTTGGCGAATCATTGAGTGCCACCTCATAGTAATTTCGTAGTCATGATGTCTCTGTGTACTTCTGGCGGCGTCCCTTCCTCTTCCTTCGCTTGTTTTCGATGACGTCTTTTCCTCTTCCTTCGTTTTTCCTTTAAATAGCCTGCTTCTGAATTCATTTCTCACTTCTTCTCATTTCGTCTCATTCTCTCCGCGCGAACTCATGTACCTTCTCTCTCTAAAATTTGTTCTTCTCTCTAGATTTTCCCTTTGAATTATATCTTCTGCTTTGCCTTCGGTTTCGGACCCTACTTCGTCCTCGAGTTCGGATTCTTCCTCGTCTTCAAGTCCGGGGTCTTCTCTTTCTTAGAATACCGAGAGGGTATTAGAGAGAGGAGCTTCGGGTAACGAAGCGAATCAGGGTAATCCTCCCGACTTTTTCCGCGATCCGACTCGGCTCGCGACACATCTGGTGGGGGTTTTATTCCAGTTTCCGGAGGGTTTATGTTTGATCCTTCGGCGTAGATGCCTAAAACTTTTGTTTGGCATCAAATAGAGGTTCCTTCATTAATTGACGAAGAGATCACTCCTCCGCCTCGCGTTCGCTCGTCTCCAGGGAACCATTCGTCACCTCCGGGATCTAAGAGGGCGAGGAGGAGGCCCAAAAAACCAAGGCAGATCAATTCATTCTCTTCATCGACGAGTCGGTTCGATGATGGTCTTGACGAGATTGAAGAGATCTCCAAAGCTGGCAAGCCTTTAGATATCGTGGAGCCGGGGCCGAACCAAATGCCCTGGCACTGTCCTTCGGGGTATATATGCATTTATGAGGCGGCCTTCGTCGAGGCGGGCTTGTGGTTCCCCTTGCCCCGGTTTATGGTCGCCTATTGCGAGAGGAAGGGGATGGCTATCTCTCAGTTGACGGTGCCTTGTCTTCAGAACTTGGTCGCTGCGATTTTGGCGGCCAAGGACCTCGGCTTTGAGATGACCCCGGAGTGCTTCGACGAGATCACGACGACGCAGACGAACGCGTCGCTCCCGGGTACCTTTTCGATCTGTTGGCGAAAAGGATTTTGGTTGACCTCGGTTCGTCACGTAAAGATTACGCATTGGTGGCGGAAGTATATTTTCGTGAGAATTACTCCGGCGTCGGTCCTTGATGTTGACAGAGAGTACCGAACTGACTGGGCGGTTGTTATTGGTAGGTGTCTTCACTTTTATTTTCTTAGTCTTATTTTGCTAATTGACTCATTGTTATATCGTTTCAAATCGCTACATTCCGGTCGTCCCGTTCCCGGAGGAGTATACCAGATACAAGGATCAGTTAAGGCGTAAAACCGAAGTTCCCTGGACCGAAGTACTTGAGCAACAGAAACGTTACTGGTGTTCGCTAAAAGGTTACTCCGAACCCTTTCATTTTTTATTTTTTATTTTTTATTTTTTTATTTTTATTTTTGTTTAACTTGTGATTTGTTTTCAGAATCCTGATGGCGACGATGAGCCATGAACGAGTATTGAACTCGTGACGTCTTTAGCTCGGAGCTCTTGGATTTTAAGATGAAATTTTTTATTATTATTTATAGTTGTGCCTTGTGAAAGGCTCCCTACGTACCCCGAAGGGGATCAAGTCAGTCGTAGTTCGATTATTACAATGGTTCGGACTCGTTGAGAGTTCGGTTCTTTTTTTTTTTTGCTTCGTATTCGTCTTCTGCTTCGCCCTCTTCCTTGTTTTTGTGCTTCGTCGTTCTTTTGCTTCGACCTTCGGCGGTATTTTTTTATCTTTGCTTTCTCCTTGTCTAATGATAGAATATCTTCAGGTGTATTGCGTTCCAGGATCTCGGGATTTCCTTGCCGGACATCTCCATTACTTCGTACACGTTGGGCCGAACTATTTTTGATATTAAGTACGGGCCCTCCCACTTTGCTCCGAGCTTGGTGATAGGTCTTTCGGTTGTATTCTCGAAGACATTTCGCAGTACGAGGTCGCCCTCTTCGAAGTGTCGACCTTTGACCTTTTTGTTGTAGTACTTCGCTGCTTGGTTCTGGTAATTTTGAATTCTGAACAAGGCGTGATATCGTTGTTCTTCTGCGTAGTCCAGATCGTCCATCATCATTTCTTCGTCTGCTTCGGGATGTTAGGTCAGCATTAGACGTCTTATTCCTGGTACGTTTGCTTCGGCTGGGGACATTGCCTCTATTCCGTGGGATAGTGAGAATGGCGTTCGACCCGTTGCACTTCGCGGGCTCGTTCGGTGCGACCAAAGTATGCTTTCTAGTTCGTCCGCCCAGAGTCCCTTTTTAGCTTCGAGACGCTTTTTTATTCCATCAAGTATGGTTTTGTTCGTTGCTTCGGCTTGGTCGTTCCCTTGTGGATACCTCGGGGTGGATTTGTTAAGTCGTATGTTCCACTTTGCGCAGAAAGCCTCGAATTTTTTTGATACGAATTGCGTTCAATTGTCTGTGACGAT
This sequence comes from Cochlearia excelsa, assembly GCA_963556525.1. NCBI lineage: Eukaryota > Viridiplantae > Streptophyta > Magnoliopsida > Brassicales > Brassicaceae > Cochlearia > Cochlearia excelsa. The sequence continues at coordinate 30,027,557 of OY748329.1, read as the reverse complement.
CTCGTAGGGGAGTCCATGACGACAGATGATGTACTTCCGGACAAAGTTTTGTACCTTGGCCGCGTCGATTTCCGCGTATGCTTTTGCTTCGACCCACTTGGTGAAGTAGTCGGTCACGATCAGGATGTACTTCCGTTGTCTCGAGGATGGCAAGGGTCCTACGATGTCCATCGCCCATCGCATGAAAGGGTACGGTGCGGTTGCCGAACTGAGGAGTTGCGTTGGGTTATGCTTGATGTCTCCATGCCGTTGGCGTTTTTCCCATTTTAAGGCGAAGTTCGCGCAGTCCTTTTTTAGCGTCGGCCAGTAATAACTGTGGTTTTTGACTTGAAGAGCTAATGCTCGTCCTCCGGAAATGTTTCCAGCTCCGCCTTCGTGTGCTTCTCGAAGCACTCTTTCAATTTCGTCGCCGGCTATGTAGAACAAAAGAACCCCGGATGCGTTCCATCGATAGAGGCAGTCTTCAAGCATTGTGTAGTGGGCTGATCTACTTTTCAGATGGCGAGCTTCCCACTTGTCTTCTGGTAATGCTCCGGACGAGATGTACATCATAATTTTGGTTCGCCAGTCCGTTGGTCCGGTGCATCCTTGTGGATTGTTTTCTGTTCTGGGGGGAGAGTCTGGTGTTCCTTCGGTGGAGTCGTCGGTTTCGTCTATGTCGTGGCTGACGGCGCATACTCCCTTCAGCAGTTCGATGCTTGGACGTTCGATGCATTCGATCTGGATGGTTCGTCGCAGAGTTGGGTCAGAGGTGGAGGCCAAGGCTGCCAATGCGTCCGCGGGTGTATTTTCCGCTCGAGGAATCTTCATGATGGTGAAGGAGACGAATTTTTCTTCTAGGGATTTGACGACTCGGAGATAAGCCTCCATTCTTTCGTTTTTGGCGTCGAACTCTCCGCTGAACTGACTGGTTACCAGTTGCGAGTCGCAGAAGGCGTCGAGCTCTTTTACTCCGAGTTTGAGGGCCAATCGCATGCCGGCGATCATTGCTTCGTACTCCGCTTCGTTATTGGAAGCTTTGAACGCGAGTCGGAAAGATTGCTCCAAGACTTCGCCCTTCGGCAATCTCAATGTTATGCCGATTCCCGACCCGTGTTGGCTTGACGATCCGTTTGCATGTAAGGTCCATGTGTTTTTTTCTTCGGCGATCGTCATCTCTGGTGGTAGCTCGATGAGGAAGTCGGCGAGTACTTGTGATTTTGCGCCCTTCCTTGGTTTGTACTCGATATCGTATTCACTTAGTTCGACCGCCCACTTGGCGATGCGACCTGACTGGCTCGGACTGTGCAGGATAGTTTGCAGCAGTTGGTTCGTCAAGACGACGATTAAATGAGATTGGAAGTAGGGTCGGAGCTTTCGTGCCGACGAGACGATCGCGAGTGCCAACTTTTCCAAGGTCGGGTATCTACTTTATGCTCCGTCCAAGGCTTTTCTTGTGTAGAATATCGGCCGCTGGTCGCCGCGATCCTCCTTGACCAGTACGCTGCTCACCGCCGATGTAGAGATGGCGATGTACAGGTAAAGAGTCTCTTGATCGACGGGCTTTGCGAGGATCGGTGAGGTCGAGAGGTACTCTTTGAGTTGTGCGAATGCCTCCTCGCATTTATCGTCCCATTCGAACCGCTTGTTGCCTTTGAGAAGCTGATAGAAGGGCATGCATTTGTCGGACGACCTTGATATGAAGCGATTTAGTGCGGCAATTCGTCCGGTCAATCTCTGGACTTCTCGTGTTGTTCGGGGTGAAGGGAGATTATTTATCGCCGAGATCTGTTTTGGATTGGCCTCGATGCCTCGCTGGGTGACGATATAGCCCAAGAATTCTCCAGATGTGACGCCGAACGTGCACTTCGTCGGGTTCAGCTTCATCCCGTATTGGTTGAGCTTTGCGAAGCAGGTCTCGAGATGACTGTCGTGATCCTTTGCGACCAATGATTTGACCAGCATGTCGTCTATGTAAACCTCCATGGTCTCGCACAGCTGGTCGGCGAACATTCGATTTACCAGCCGTTGGTAGGTTGCTCCGACGTTTTTCAAACCGAAAGGCATGACTTTATAGCAATAGGTGCCCTGATCGGTGATGAACGAAGTCTTTTCTCGGTCTTCCACGTGCATCATTATTTGATTGTATCCCGAGAAAGCGTCCATGAAGGACAGTAGTTCGTTTCCGGCGGTGGCCTCCACTATTCGGTCTATGTGTGGCAGAGGATAGCTGTCCTTCGGGCATGCCTTGTTGAGGTCGGTGAAGTCGACGCAGAGTCGCCACTTCCCGTTTTTTTTCTTCACCACGACCGGGTTCGCTAGCCAGTCTGGGTATCTGACTTTGTCGATTGAACCAGCATTAATGAGGCGTTCGACCTCTTCGTTTACGGCCTGGGCGCGTTCCGGACCCAACTTCCTTCGCTTCTGCTTGATTGGTCTGAAAGTTGGGTCCACATTGAGCTCGTGGCAGGTGATGTTCGGATCGATTCCCGGCATATCCTCCATATACCATGCGAAGGTTTTGCAGTTGTTCTTCAGGAAGTCAATCAGTTTGTTCTGCAGGGCAGGCTCGAGATCGACTCCAACTCCGACGCACCTAGTGATGTCGCTGAGATCGACATTCACTTTTATGACTTTGTCGAGCTTCGGGGCTTCCTCGATGGTCACTTCGTTGTACTGCGTTTTCACGATCCCCGGCTTCGTACTTTCGACGGCGTGGATCCAAATTTTTTCGACCGTCGTTTTTGTTTGGTAGACCTCGGCATTCGCCTCTTCGTCATGGACGATTGCGCATGACTTCCTTATTTTTAGTTCGGCGATGAAACAGCTTCTCGCCACGCGTTGGTCTCCGCGTATTGTCTTAGTTCCGCTCGGACTCGGGAACTTCAAACACTGGTGGTATGTGGATGTCATGGCTTCCATGGCGTGGATCCATGGAGTTCCCATAATGGCGTTGTAGATCGCCGGTGTGTCGATGACGTCAAATTTCACCAGTTTTGTGATGCCTCCGAGTTTGATGGTTCCCAGAGACATAGTGTTTTCTCCGTTGAAAGCAGTCAAGGGCTTTCGGTTCGGCTTGATGGTGTACTCCTTGAGCTCCATCCTCTGCAGCGTGCTGTAAAATATGAGGTCGACCGAACTGCCTGTGTCGATCATGACCTTGGTTACCTCGCAATCTGCGATAAGTAGTTCGACGACCAACGAGTCGTTATGAGGGAAGGCGACACCAGAGTTATCACGTTTGCTGAACGTAATTTCCTTGCTTGGGCGGTCGGAGATGTCGCTGGTGCTGGCCCATTTAACCGCGGCGATCGTTTCACGCTGCGACATTTTGATCGACTTTACTGAATCGTTGCAGTTGACGAGACCCCCCATAATCATGCTGATCTTCTTGCGTGCCACCTACGGCGGACAGGGTAGTTCTTCTCGTTCCCTTTTGTCGGACGACTCTGGGGCCCTTTCCTGGCCGCGTCCGGACTCGGGCCGAATGTATGTATAGTTGGCTCGGGTTTCTTCCGAGGCCGGTAGCCTGATATTTCCGTTGCCATATTCCCTCAGGAGGAGGCTTTGAAGATATTTGCATTCCGCCATTGAATGCACATCTTGCTTGTGGAAATCGCAATGTTTGATCGTATCGCGGCCGTTGGGCCGTCCGTTGTTCGATAGTTTCTAGAGCCGCTCCTGTTTTGGAGATCGCCTTGCGATCCCCTGGATCCGGTGTTTCTATCTTGATAGTTCCCCTGTTCTGGTGTCCCGAACCGTTTCCCGATCGATTGTGCTCTGGGCAAGATACGTTGTTGATTGCTTGCCTTTCGAACTCTTCGTCGTCGATCAGGTGGATCCGAGTGTTTTGTTTTTGTAATCCGCGTCGTAGGGTTGTCGCGGTTCACGGTGTTCTTCTTTCACTCTCTCCTTTTCTTTCGAACGCGTCTTGAGGGACGCGTGCTTCTTAGTTAGGGCGGCTTTTTCCTCTTCTAACTTTATGTAGGCTGTCGCCTTATGTAGCGCGTCTTCCAACGCTCTTGGTTCGTTCGTCGTAAGTTCGTCGCGGAATTGCGACTCAAATCATATTCCGTTGCGTAGCGCTTGAATGGCCACGTCGTCTGGTACTTTGATCTTGGAGGCGATCTCCTTGAACCTTTCGACGTACTTTCTCAGGGTTTCTCCCTCTCCTTGGGTCATGCCCCATAGATCGGCGATCGACTTTTCCTTGTGGATATACATGGAATAGTGCTTGAGAAATACGGTCTGGAGTTGATGGAAGTTGTCGATCGAATTACGGGCCAGCCGATTGAACCATCTTTGTGCCGCGCCCGTCAAGTTCTCGACGAACAACTGACAATATCCCGCGTCCCGCAGTTCGGGGGCGATCTGGGCTCATCCCATTGAGATTGTGAACGCCGTGACGTGTTGGACCGGGTCCGTCGTCCTGTTATACTTCGGGATGGTGATTTTTCCTGGGTGCGGGATGTAAAATCGCATGATATCTGTCGTGAAGGGGACGCTCTGTGCTTCTCGTAGCACCCGTCCGATCTCGGGTGCTGCGCTGATTGCTTCATGGACCCGTGAACTCATATCGCTCAGCTCCTGGCGCATTCGTTCGAATTCGTAGTCTCTGACGGTTGGGGCAGCGGTCGGCGGCCGGACGTCCAAAAGGGGGTGTCCCATAGATCGGGGTCGGGCCACGGGCTCCGTAGAGGTGTCCCGCGAACGGACTAACGTTCGGAGGATGTTGGATCTCGTGACCAGACGGTCGTGCCGCGTGCGAGGGTTCTCCAAATAGGTTCCGTTGGATGCCTGGGGAGAATTCATTGTTAGCCTGGTGGATTCGCGGCCCCTGCGTGACGAGTGCTTCAAACCGTGCGTTTGTCGACTGGGTGAGAGTGTCCACCTTGCTAACCAAACTTGCGAGGAGTTCGATTATGCCGGGCTGAGCGACTTCGGGGCGATGGGCGATTGCGTTCGCCTGTGGCGAGACGTTGGTCGTGTCGTTCGTGACTCTGGACTTGGGAGTCCGATTTTTCGTGCGAGCCAGGGGCGTTTCTTTTACTGCGGTTGCCTCGTGATGGATCATCGACGGGCGTGTAAGTGTTTGAATCGGGGGCGAGGTTTGGGGACCCGATTCGGGAATCGATTGGAGGAGTCCCGTTGTTGTTGGAATCGTTCGTTCGGTTGCGAGAGCTTCCTGCAGAACGATCGGAATGTGAGCCTGATTGTCTTGTTGGTTCGTCATTGAATGAGAACGAGTGGTTGGTTTTAGCTTCGGGGTGCTTTTGAGTTGTCGTTAGCGTGAGAGAATTTCCTGATGTGCCCCACGGTGGGCGCCAAATGTTGTAGGGGTAAAACGGCTAAGTATAACGTTCGGAGTTGAGTGAATGACTTTGGTTCGGACTATATTTGTGAAAGGGGGTCGGAATTCTCGTTATGACAACTATGGTTCGTTTAGATAGTTCGCTAGGTTTTCTAGCGAACCGTTTTTATTATGCTAAAGATAGCGAACACAAAGTGGGCAGAGATGCCGAACATAATGTGGGCAAAGATGCCGAACGGGAAAGTAAAGACAAAGATGTCGAACTAAAAGATAGTAAATTTGATGTTCTTGTTTCTCTCTATAGGTTTTCTCTCTCTAAAATCTGGATCTTTTACCCCGAGCAGGATGTCTGCTATTTATAGTAAATGCCCCTTTGGCGGAGTTCCTCGGTGCGCGATCACCATACCGATCCCATACCGCAGAACAGTACGGCGCTCCATTAATGTTCTGTCAGGACTGTCGTTCGGCGCCTCATAAATGCTATGTCAGAGCTATCGTTCGGCGCCGCGGGACTGTGCTGTCAGGCGTGACGTGGCGCCGTTTACTCGCTTCTGGGCCCTCTTTCCAATTGGGCCGTGATTTGTTATTTGGGCTTTGGCGGGCTTGTCGTGGCGGGCTTCTTAAATGGGCCTGGGAGGCCCACCCATAACATTGCACGATTGGACCTTTATACTTTGACAAGTGTCTAGTAGACCTTGGAGCGAGCGTTAGTTTGATGCCTCTAACGATTTCAAGAAAGTTGGGCCTAACTAGTTTCAAGAAGACTAGGATCTCCTTAGTTCCCTTTGAAAGTTGGGAATCGTGTGATTCCTGCGGATTTTGTTGTCCTAGAAATGGACGAAGAACCCGTAGACCCAATCATCCTAGGCCGCCCTTTTTTAGCAACCGCGCGCCGGAGCAATCGTAGATGTTAAAAAGGGATGATTGACCTTCACGTGGGAAGTCTCAAACTCAAGTCTGACATAATGAAAGCAATGAAGAAACCTACCATCGAAGGGAAGGCATTTTATCTCGAAGCTTTTGAAGAAATAATCAACGATTTCTTTGAAGAAATAATCACTCGAGACCCTTTGGAGCTTGCACTCACAAAGAAGGATGAGGAATGCTCAACACTTACTTTAGAAGTGAGGAACTATAGGGAGTTACTCGACTCTCACGCTCCTCATGAGAGAGATTTCTATTACTTGGAATTGGGGGGAGGTAGAACCCTAACCGATGAGAAGGGCAAAGCAAGGATGAGGACAACGAGAAGAGGGATTGGAGCGAACTCAACGCACCTCGTTTGGACTTGAAAACTCTTCCAAAAGGGTTAAGGTATGCGTTCCTTGGTACTAAATCTACCTACCCGGTGATAATTAATGATGATCTAAATGACGAGGAAACCAAACTACTTCTTGATGAGCTTAGAAACTATAGGAAAGCCTTAGAATATTCTTTAGAATATATTAAGGGAATCTCCCCCTCTTTATGCATGCATAGGATATGCATAGGATACACCTAGATGATGAATCCAAAACCTCTATTGAACATCAAAGGCGACTAAATCCAACTTAAAAGAAGTAGTGAAAAAGATATACTCAAACTACTTTCATCAGGGATCATCTATCCTATCTCCGATAGCGAATGGGTTTCCCCGGTACATGTAGTTCCAAAAAAAGGAGGAGTAACCGTGTTCAAAAATGACAAAGATGAATTGATTCCAACTAGAACTATAACGGGGCATATGATGTGTATTGACTATAAAAAATTGAATTCATCCACTAGAAAAGATCACTTTCCTTTGCCATTCATTGATCAAATGTTAGAACGGTTAGCGAATCATTCATACTATTGTTTTCTTGATGGATATTCGGGATTCTTTCAAATCCCTATCCACCCTCAAGACCAAGAGAAGACGACATGTACATGTCCTTACGATACCTTTGCATATCGAAGGATGCCATTTGTACTATATGTAATGCTCCCGCAACTTTTCAAAGATGCATGATGTCCATCTTCTCGGACTTGATTGAAAATATAATGGAAGTATTCATGGACGATTTCTCCGTCTATGGATCCTCGTTTGGTGTTTGTTTGTCTAATCTTTGCAAGGTACTAAAGAGGTGCGAATACACAAACTTGGTTTTGAATTGGGAGAAATGTCATTTCATGGTAAGGAAGGAATAGTCCTAGGCCATCTAATCTTCGAAAAAGGGATTGAGGTTGACCAAGCGAAAATTGAAGTCATGGTCAAGCTAGCTCCTCCTAGAACGGTTAAGGAGATTAGAAGATTTTTGAGACATGCGAGTTTCTATAGGCGGTTTATCAAGGATTTTTCAAACATAGCAAGGCCATTAACGAGATTGCTTTGTAAAGACGTCGCATTCGAATTCACCAAGGAATGCGAGAAAGCTTTCACCCTCTTGAAAGAGTCTTTGATTAGCGCATCTATTGTTCAACCACCGGATTGGGAGTTGCCATTCGAAGTAATGTGCGATGTAAGTGACTATGCCGTAGGAGCAGTTTTAGGTCAAAGAAAAGACAAGAAACTTCACGTCATCTACTACGCAAGTAGAACTTTAGATGAAGCTCAAACAAACTATGCAACCACGGAGAAAGAGCTCATAGCAATCGTTTTTGCCTTTGAAAAACTTCGATCCTACTTGGTGGGATCCAAGGTAATAGTTCATACGGATCATGCGGCTCTCCGACACCTTCTAGCAAAGAAAGAGGCTAAACCATGATTGCTTAGTTGGATACTACTACTCTTGCAAGAGTTTGATTTAGAAATCAAGGACAAGAAAGGAATAGAAAATGGAGTAGCGGATCACCTTTCGAGAATGAGAATAGAGGAAGACTTACCCAATGACGACTCCTTACCCGAGGAGCATGTCAATATGATAAAATCTCTCTACACGGAAGACAAGGCATTGGACAAGCTAATGGAGGTACAAGCTATAAAAATACTCTTGCCTTGGTATGCGGATTTCGTTAACTACCTAGCTAGTGGGAGAGAACCACCAAACCTACAAGGGTACATGAAGAAGAAGTTCTATAAAGATCTTCGGCACTACTATTGGGATAAACCGTATCTCTATCGTAAGTGCAAAGACCAACTCTTTAGAAGATGTATACCCGAAGAGGAGGTTCAAGGAATCTTATCTCATTGTCATGATTCGGACTACGAAGGAAATTTCTCCTCTTTCAAGACAATACAAAAGGTTATGCAAGCCGGGTTTTGGTGGCCAACAATGTTTAAGGATGCTAAAGAGTATGTCTCAAAATGTGATTCATGTCAACGAAGAGGGAACATCACGAAGCGAAACGAGATGCCCTTGAACTTTATACTTGAGGTAGAATATTCGATGTTTGGGGTATTGACTTCATGGGCCCCTTTCCATCATCTTATGGAAACCAATACATATTGGTAGCGGTGGACTACGTTTCTAAATGGGTGGAAGCTATAGCAAGTCCAACAAACGACTCAAAGGTAGTTTTGAAACTTTTCAAAACGATCATATTTCCGAGATTTGGTGTGCCAAGAGTTGTCATAAGTGTGGAGGGAGCCATTTCATCAACAATGTTTTTGAGAGCCTACTAAAGAAGCACGGGGTCAAGCATATGGTATCAATGTCGTACCATCCCCAAACGTCGAGACAAGTAGAAGTGTCAAATAGGCAAATCAAAGCCATACTTGAGAAGGTCGTAAGCAAGACAAGGAAAGATTGGTCTATGAAGCTCGATGACTCCATGTGGGCATATAGGACGGCCTACAAGACTCACATAGGAACAACACCTTTCAACCTTCTATATGGAAAGTCTTGCCACTTACCCGTCGAGTACAAAGCAATATGGGCCACGAAATTACTTAATTTCTATTTGAAGACGGCGCAAGAGAAGATACTAATCTGTTTAGAAGAACTTGAGGAGATAAGACAAGATGCTTTCGAGAACTCAAGAATCTATAAAGAGAAAACTAAGGCGTTCCATGACAAGAAGATCATTCCAAAGAACTTCAAGGAAGGAGATAGAGTCTTCCTCTTTAACTCGAGACTTAAGTTCTTCCTCGGAAAGCTTAAATCGAGATGGTCGGGTCCTTTCGTCGTAAATGAAGTTCGTCCTTATGGAGCTTTGGTACTTTACAACAGCTCGGGAAATGGATTCACGGTAAATGGGCAAAGATGCAAACCATATCTAGCCAAGGAAGACATAGAGGATCAAACGTCGATGCCTCTATATGATCCAAACTCAGCATAGATTGGAAAAGTCAAGCTAAGAGACTTAAAACAAGCGCACTTGGGAGGCAATCTCATGTCTATCCCTGTAAATAGTTTATTTCTTTTACCGTGTGAGAATTAATTTGCCTATAATCAATGTTTTTGCAGGAAAAAGAATCAAAACCACATGAAAAAGTCATTTCCAGCGGTCTAAACCACCGGACAGAACCGCTGGAAACATCGAATGAAAAAGCGTCTTTTGTCATCTCTTCCAGCGGTCTTCTAAACGCTGGAACAAACCGCCAAAACGAACGAGGAACTTGCATCCTTCTGTGTAATTTCCATCGGTTGATAGACCGCCAGTACAAACCGCTGGATGAGACGCGAATGGCAGACTTTCGGCAGTCTATCTGGGCGGTCAGCAAACCGCTGAACCAAACCGCCCAGATAGACACAGGTTTTACCTTCCTCTTTATAACTCAAAAATAAACCCTATGTTCTCAAACCCTTCTTTCTCATACACGATTTTTAAGCAAGAGCAATCGATTTTCAAGTAAAAAAACTTCATAAAATCTCTAATTCATACTCCAAATTCGATTAAAAGCTTGCATTATCAAGGATTCGAGGTTTGTTTTCTTCAAAAATCACTTTAGAGGCAAATTTGGCCCCTTTTTGAAAGCTTTGTTTCTTGATCAAATTCTTCATGATTGTTGCTTAGAATAGTTCATGGTTGAATCCTATGGGTTGGGTAACTTGTTAACTTGTTGATTTTGAGAGTTTGAAAACAAAGAATTTCGATTTCTAGTGTTCAAGTACAAACAAAATTTTCAACTTTGATAAGAAATCAATAAACTATGGTTTTTGTTTAGAATTCTTGAAATCGAAATGGTGATTGCTAAACATATTATTCAATGTCTTTGTTGTAGAAGCAACTATGACAAGCCAAACCGAAAAACTGAAAGGGAAGCAACCAGCAACATCAAGCTCTCAAACAACGAAGAAAACAACATCAACCAATCCATCGTCATCGAAAAAACCCTCGAAACCAAAGAACCCCGGAAAACCAAAGGCATCCAAAGGCCCTCGAGAGGAACAACCACAAGCACTCGTGGATCTTAGCGCACCCATAGAATTTACGGAAGAAAAACTATCGATAATTCGAGAGTTCAAATATATCAAGATACTGAATACAAGTACGATTGATTGGAGCCTACTATCAAGGATGGGAATAAGGAACGATGTTGAAGAGACCCTACGGAGAATGGGGCTACAACGCTTGAGCCGAATGAGAGGCGTAATCTTCAAGGAATTAGTCCGAGAGTTCATCGCATCAATAGAGTTATACTACACTCATCCGAGAGCAAAGAGAGCCAATGAAGGATACATTAGGTTCAAGCTTGTCAACAAGCAATACAACGTATCCATCTTCGACCTTTGCGACATATACGGCTTTGAGAAGAATAGCGAGGTCTCCTTCAAACCTTTCGATGAAGCAAACGAATTTTGGGAAACCATTGCACAAGGAAATTTCAAGAAAGGCTAAAACAAGGTATCAACGGTGAGAAACCCAACTGAAGGACCCTAGGAACGGGATCACTCTAATGGTACGGTTTTGGGTATGGACTCCGGAAGGAGAACTAGATGGATTGAAGGGTCGCACAAAGGTTGCAGAAGGCCTTTGATATTCCCGACTTCAATTGGTGCTTGATATGACGCACAAGACCACCAAGTGAAGGTTCTCTCGTCGTTGCTTGATATGACGCACAAGTCCAACGATTTGAGGAATGTTTGCTTGGATATGACTCACCAAGAAACAAGAAAGGTTCTTTCAAAGAACAAAGAGTGAAACTCTCAAAGTTAATACGAAATTCGATATCTTATTTCAATGAAAGGATTACATACTTATAGTGTTTTCTAGTCAAAGACATAAATTGGGGATGTGGAAAACAATGCATCGAAAAAGGGGTCTTTGACTAATTATTAATGTTGGCGCGGAATTTATTGTTGACCAAGCAAAAGATGACCTTTCGGCTGCTTTATGTCTTTTCGGCTACTTGGTTTATGCTTGATGTTTCATGCGCCGCGGTTAGGAGTATCACGCACCCGGTACGGTAAGTACGGTCGGATGGAAGTTCTTCACGGACTGATTCAGTCCAAGTGCGGCCTAAGTCCCTTGAAAGCTTGAGAATCTTGGCCTTAGAGAAATCAAGTCGATCAAAGTGCGAAATCTGATCAAAGGGCCTGGTCAATTCCTCAATACGGCCATCAGCACATGTGGTACGGGCCAAATGGTTCAGAAGGGAGAAACCTCGGTCGGCCTCGGATCCGTTGGTCTTGGAAGATCGAGTTGATCGTCGTGGATAACTTCCAATTTGGTCGGCTCGGTCGTTTGATCGAGAATCTTGTTGAAGTTTTGATCCGAACGTACGTGGGTCGATCCGGTACACGGCTCGGCAAGATTGTGAGGTATGATCCGAGGAGTGTACATTGGCCTGACATGTCCGGGACGTTCTGTTCTTCATATCGGCCTGGTTCCATGCACGGTTCCTGATCTTCAAGCCGGCTTGGCTCCATGTCTTGGGGCACATCATCCCCTCCTTCTTTAAAAGGATTTGCCCACAAATCCGGATCATCTACATGAAACGGAGAAAGATCAGCAACATTAAAGCTTGAAGAAATGTCATACTTACCTTGTAAATCAAGTTGATAAGCGTTGTCGTTGATCTTCCTAAGGATCTGAAATGGACCATCGACCCTAGGCATGAGTTTTGACTTTCTTTCTTCGGAAACCGTTCTTTCCGTAGGTGGACCCAAACAAGATCACCTTCCTTGAAAACCACCTCCTTTCTTTTCTTGTCGGCATATTTCTTGTAACCTTCGGTTCGGGTTTTAATGTTGGCATGAACTCGCTCATGCAGCTTCTTGATAGTATCACCTTCCTTTTACCATCTGTGCTAACTCTTTCACTCAAAGGCAAAGGTAAAAGATCAAGTGGAGATAAAGGATTAAACCCGTAAACAACCTCAAATGGAGAGAACTTGGTAGCAGAATGCATAGCATGATTATAAGCAAATTCCACATGAGGTAAACATTCTTCCCAAAATCTAAGATTATTTTTAACCAATGATCTAAGTAATGCGGATAAAGTCCGATTCACAACCTCGGTTTGACCATCAGTTTGAGGATGACAAGTTGTTGAGAACATCAATCTTGTTCCTAATTTAGACCATAAAGTTTTCCAAAAATAACTAAGGAACTTAGCATCACGATCAGAAACAATGGTCCTAGGCATTCCATGCAACCTAACTATTTCTCTAAAGAATAAATCAGCAACTTGAACAGCATCATCAGTTTTATGGAATGGGATGAAATGAGCCATTTTCGAAAATCTATCTACAACCACAAAGATAGAATCTCGTCCCGCTTTTGATCTAGGTAAACCAAGCACAAAATCCATAGAAATGTCTACCCATGGATGAGAAGGAATAGGTAGGGCCGAGTACAAACCGTGATTTGATGCTTTAGTCTTTGATTTCTTACAAACCACACAACGATCACAAATCCTTTCTACATCCTTTTTCAAGCTTGGCCAATAGAAATGGTCATAAACGGCCTTGTAAGTTTTCTTGATTCCAAAGTGTCCCATGAGTCCTCCGCCATGAGCTTCCCTAAGAAATAACTCCCTCAAAGAACATTGGGGTACACACAAACGGTTATCAAAGAATAAAAATCCAGAATTTTGAAAATATTTTCCATAAGCCGTTTTGGAACATTTTTGAACAATCTCCTTGAAATCAGGATCGGTTGCATACAAGTCCTTGATAAATTCAAAACCAAGCAGTTTAGTTTCAAGGGCTGAGAGAAGAGTGTACCTCCGAGACAAGGCATCAGCCACAACGTTTTCCTTACCTTGCTTGTACTTTATGACATATGGAAATGTCTCAATGAACTCTACCCAACGGGCATGCCTTTTGTTCAACTTTTGCTGACCTTTGAGATGTTTTAGAGATTGGTGGTCGGTGTGGATGATGAACTCCTTTGGCCAAAGATAGTGTTGCCACGTTTGAAGAGCTCTTACCAAAGCATACAACTCTTGGTCATAAGTGGGATAGTTAAGCGTGGCTCCTCCAAGCTTTTCACTGAAGTAGGCAATGGGCTTCTTTTCCTGCATCAAAACAGCACCAATACCCACGCCTGAGGCATCACATTCAATCTCAAAAGCTTTAGAAAAATCAGGAAGTACAAGTAAAGGAGCTTGGGTCAACTTCCCTTTGAGAATCTGGAATGCCTCTTCTTGAACTTGTTCCCATTTGAATCCGACATTCTTCTTGATTACTTCAGTCAATGGGGCTGCAATGGTACTGAAGTTTGGAACAAACCGCCTATAGAATCCAGCAAGTCCATGGAAACTTCTTACTTCACTCACGGTTGTTGGACTTGGCCAATCACGGATGGCTTTAATCTTTTCCTCGTCCACTCTAAGTCCATCAACACCTACAACAAAACCTAAGAACACCACGTGATCTGTTCCAAAAGAGCATTTACTAAGATTTGCAAAGAGTCTCTCTTTCCTAAGAATTTCAAGAACAGAATTCAAGTGCTTCCTATGATCTTCAAGGTTTTTGCTATAAATAAGAATGTCATCAAAGTAAACTACAACAAAATGACCTATAAAGGATCTCAAGACGTGATTCATCAACCGCATGAAAGTACTAGGTGCATTAGTAAGCCCAAATGGCATTACAAGCCATTCATACAACCCTAGTTTCGTTTTAAATGTCGTTTTCCATTCATCACCCTCTTTCATCCTTATCGATGGTAACCACTTTTCAAATCAATCTTAGAGAAAACACATGAACCATGCAACTCATCTAGCATATCGTCTAGTCTAGGAATGGGATGCCTATACTTTACCGTGATGTTGTTGATGGCGCGGCGATCCACACACATGCGCCAAGTCCCATCCTTTTTGGGCACAAGTAGTACGGGCACGGCACAAGGACCGAGGCTTTCTCGGATATAGCCTTTCTCAAGAAGGTCTCCAATCTGTTTTTGAAGCTCCTTGGTCTCCACCGGATTGGTACGATAGGCTGGCCGGTTCGGCAAAGATGCGCCTGGAACAAAATCTATCTGATGCTCAATACCTCGTATTGGTGGCAATCCCTTAGGATTTTCATCTGGAAAGACATCAGAAAAATTCTGCAAAATATCTAAAAGCTCACTCGGAACCTCCGGTGCAAGGTCAGAAGATGAAGCCATCAAAGATTCCTTATATATACACAAGTAAAAGAAATGGCTTTTGAGAGTAAAGAGATTTCCTGACCTGGTTTTCTTTGATAAAGAAAATGGAGTTTCTTTTAGAAGATTCTGGTTCAGCTGATTTGGTCTCTTTGTCCCGGTTCTTTTTGAGTTGGATCTGGTCTTGGTGAACTTCCGAAGGTGTCAACGGTACCAGTGTGATCTTTTTCCCTTTATGGTCAAAGGAGTGCCGGTTGGTGAAACCATCATGAACGACTTTTTTATCAAATTGCCACGGGCGTCCCAAAAGGATATGGCGGGCGTCCATGGGCGAACATTGCAGACGACCTCATCCTCATATCGTCCAATGGTAAGAGGGATTGTGACTTGTTCCTTGACGTATTGTTCTCCGGTCTCATTGAGCCATTCCAACTTGAAAGGATGAGAAAGAGGCCGAGTAACGAGCCCAAGTTTCTTTATAAGGGTGTCACTAGCCACGTTAGTGCAACTACCTCCATCAATGATCAAAGAACAAACTTTTTCAGAGATTAAACAACGAGAGTGAAAAAGATTCTCCCTTTGTTCTTTGTCGTTGGTTTTGGGTTGTACGCTTAATGACCTTCGAGTAACAAGAAGTGGTCCGTGATGGGGATAATCGAAAGCGTCTTCCTCCTCATCAAAGATAGGACCCAAATCTTCCTTACTTTCCTCTTCCTCTTCCGACTCAATGTCACCATTCTCCATGAGAATCATCACACGTTGGTTTGGGCAATCCTTGGCATAATGTCCTAGGCCACGACATTTGAAACACCTAATGTCTCTTGCTCGGCCGGAAGTCTCTATCGCCTTTCCTTTGTCAAAACGAGCAGGAGCATCAGTTTTAAAAGCGTTATTTGTTGTGGTAGACGACTTACCCTTGTCTTGATAGCTTGGTTTAGGAGTAAAGGCCGGTTTGGGAGTAAAGGCCGGTTTTGAGTAGCCTTTTCTTTTGACTTGTTGTTCGATCAAGATGGCTTTGTGTAGCATCTGCTCAATAGTAACATACTCTTGAAGCTCCATTCGATCTTGGATGTCACGGTTGAGTCCTGAAAGAAATCGTGCCATAGTGGCTTCCAATGGCTCTTCTACATCCGCTTTGATCATCAAGACTTCCATCTCTTGGTAGTAGTCTTCTACGGACTTGGTGCCTTGAAGCAAACGCCTCAGCTTCTGGTGTAGTTCACGGTGGTAGTGAGTAGGAACAAATCGCTTCCTCATCAGCATGGAAAGCTCGGCCCATGTCTCAATTGGCCTCTCACCTGCTCTCCTCCTATGAGTCACAACTTGATCATACCAATTAATAGCATAGCCCGTGAATTCAGTGGCAGCCAATCTAACCTTTTTAATTTCAGCCAAGTTTTGGCAATCAAAAACCAATTCAATTTTTCTTTCCCACTCAAGGAAGGCATCCGGATCGTTTTTACCACTAAAATTTGGGATTCTCAGTTTTAATCCACCTAGGTGATTATTAACGTTATCGTTCCTAGCAAATGGATTGAAATCACCTTGCTCTCGGTTTCGTTGACCTCTCCTAGGCCGGTTGGTTGATCGGTCTTCATCCTCCTGGAAGTCTTCCTCGTTGATCTCATCATTGGACCGGTAGCGCCTACTTGGGCGTCCTCTTCTTGCTTCGGTCCTATCATGAGTTTGTCGGCTGGTTTGAAGTTCATCAAGCCTTTGGTGAATCTGTTCTAAACCTGCATTCATCATGTTAGCCATAGAATCATTCAAAGCACGCATTTGAAAGTTAGATAATCCATGGTTAGAGTTTTCCGGTCGGTTTCTTTCTTCGTCACTACTCATGGTTCCTGAAATTTCTTAAAACAACAAACGTTAGATAAAAATATCTCACTCTCTCAAGTGTTTGATCCTCGCCCACTCAAGTGTTTCCCTCGGATTTTTGGGTGATCTCACAAACGAGTTTCCACTCAAGGTTCTAAGAGCATGTTTATCAAGGGTTCTTATGTAGAGTGTTTGTGTATTTTTTTGTGTATTTTTTGTGTATTTGAGTATTAAATTAAATCAAAACATGTACTATTCATAAGAACTCTACAAAAAGGGGAGCTTAAAATGCTTAATTAAGCACTTTTCATTATAGGTGCTTATGAATAGTACATATTTTGATTTAATTTAATACTCAAATACACAAAAAAATACACAAAAAATACACAAGCAATATACATAAGCACCTTTGATAAACATGGTCTAAGAAGAACGAGTCTAGGAATCCCAATGGACAAGTCTAAGCAAACAAAAAGGGAATTTTTTTTTTTAAAGATAGAAAGATAAGAGATTTTGTGTTTGAAATCCGTTTTAACCACCTCAAAGGCTGGATTTCTCCTCAGCCAGGAGGCTTTCTCTTCCACCACCAATCCGTAAATATGAATTTGAAACTTTTTCTTTTCTTTTGTCTTTTCTTTTCTTTTTTTTTTTTTTTTTTTATAATCGGATGGTAATGAGGGGCCCGGATTTAAGATAGGTAGAATAAGAAGTGTTTAAAAAGAAGATGAGAAGATGAGAAGATGAAATGAATAAGAAGATACCAGAAGAGTGGCTCTGATACCACTTGAAGGACCCTAGGAACGGGATCACTCTAATGGTACGGTTTTGGGTATGGACTCCGGAAGGAGAACTAGATGGATTGAAGGGTCGCACAAAGGTTGCGGAAGGCCTTTGATATTCCCGACTTCAATTGGTGCTTGATATGACGCACAAGACCACCAAGTGAAGGTTCTCTCGTCGTTGCTTGATATGACGCACAAGTCCAACGATTTGAGGAATGTTTGCTTGGATATGACTCACCAAGAAACAAGAAAGGTTCTTTCAAAGAACAAAGAGTGAAACTCTCAAAGTTAATACGAAATTCGATATCTTATTTCAATGAAAGGATTACATACTTATAGTGTTTTCTAGTCAAAGACATAAATTGGGGATGTGGAAAACAATGCATCGAAAAAGGGGTCTTTGACTAATTATTAATGTTGGCGCGGAATTTATTGTTGACCAAGCAAAAGATGACCTTTCGGATGCTTTATGTCTTTTCGGCTACTTGGTTTATGCTTGATGTTTCATGCGCCGCGGTTAGGAGTATCACGCACCCGGTACGGTAAGTACGGTCGGATGGAAGTTCTTCACGGACTGATTCAGTCCAAGTGCGGCCTAAGTCCCTTGAAAGCTTGAGAATCTTGGCCTTAGAGAAATCAAGTCGATCAAAGTGCGAAATCTGATCAAAGGGCCCGGTCAATTCCTCAATACGGCCATCAGCACATGTGGTACGGGCCAAATGGTTCAGAAGGGAGAAACCTCGGTCGGCCTCGGATCCGTTGGTCTTGGAAGATCGAGTTGATCGTCGTGGATAACTTCCAATTTGGTCGGCTCGGTCGTTTGATCGAGAATCTTGTTGAAGTTTTGATCCGAACGTCCGTGGGTCGATCCGGTACACGGCTCGGCAAGATTGTGAGGTATGATCCGAGGAGTGTACATTGGCTGACATGTCCGGGACGTTCTGTTCTTCATATCGGCCTGGTTCCATGCCTGGTTCCTGATCTTCAAGTCGGCTTGGCTCCATGTACTGGGGCACATCACCAACCTTGCGCTTCATCTTCAAGTTTGTGAGCAACACGTTCTTCGCTAGGAAAGATACGGGTCGGTAAACAAGGACGAACTAAACATGGTATTCCAAGGAGTGAAGCACATCATCAACAAGCCTAATGGAGAACGTTTTGATATACGTTTTGGAAACGATGTGAACCTCGGATGCGTATTCGCGAAGCACCTCCTAACATATTGTAGATGGGCAAAAGACAGTACATAACCACAACTTTGGATAGGGAGCCTCTTGTCACCCATATTTACTCATATAGGAGTCGATTTTGGTTACCACGAGGAGACCTTAACCGTCAATGTGTTAGACATGGACTACCTTGTTAAAACCTACATCCTCAAGAGCACGACACTACAAGAAAACAGGGTAATTTCCTACCACATTTCCGACCGTAAAAATGTGGTCGGAAATAATTTAAGGTTTAGACATGAGGGAAAAATCCCAAAAGCTATTCTTAAATGCATCCACGGAATGTTACCCGCTCCGTATCCAAAATACCGAGATTTCCCAGCCGAACTTCGGGAAATATGGTTCCGTTCTTTTGCGGTTAGTAAATAAATTTTTTTATTTACTCAAAAAATTATTAAATAAATAAAAAAAACTTATGAAATTTATTTATAAACTTTAAATTTCCAGCAAGAGTTTAATTGGGAACCACAACTCACTAGTCAAATTCAAGAAGAATTTGACAAGGCTTGTGCGACTTCCTACTCGAATCATATGTTCGAGTGGAAGGAAAAAATGGCGTTTGGGTGGGGAAAAACCTTCGTTCCTAAACCCTTCGTTTGGGACGGGTTTAAAAACTATTGGACGACGGAAGCGGCCGGAAAAAAAGCCAAGCGAAACGCCACAAACCGCGAGAGGTGGGGACGGGTCCATCGAGAAGGCGCCTCCAACTCACAATGCCGGCGCAAACACTTTCGAACAAATCTCGGATGTCATGGTATATTTTAAACCAACTAAATATATACAAATTATAATAATTATGATTAATCATACTAACATTTAAATTTTAATTCCGTAATAGAGAGTCCGAGAGGGTGGTCACGAACCTCATTGGTTGAAGGTTATGGAGACCACCCATACCAACAAAAAGACGGGTGAAATTATACCAAAGGTTCGTAACGTCGTCGAACGAGGTGCAAACGAAAGTCACCCGTTAACTCAATCTTCCGACGAATCAACCGGTTCCAACACCCTAACCAATTCGGAAATAAACCGGTTGGTTCTCGAGGTAATATTTTATATTTAAATAGTTTTTTTAAAAAAATATAATTATATTAATAATTTAAATTTCCGATCGTAGGAGACTCCTATGTATCGAGGTAAACCTTACGGTTTAGGGACCCTTCCTGAATCCCAAGAGACGTCTTTGCCTTACGTACCAAACACCGATCCATCGCTTCTTCTCGAGATCTACGAGCCCGAAAGATGCGCTTCGAAATGCGAATAAAGAAAAAGATGAAGCAATTGAGAAGATCCGACAAGAAACAAGCGCTCAAATCCAGAAGATGAATGAGTATTTGATGAACCGTTTCCCCGATTATCCTCCGGGATCTGGTTCGGGGTCGGGAACGGGAATTTAGTTTTTATTTTCATTATTTGTTTTTTTCTCTTTTTTGTAATTTTTTTTAATTTTCGTTTTTTAATTTTCGTTTTTTTTTAATTTTCGTTTTTTGTAATTTTTTTTTAATATTCGTATTTTTAATAAATTTTTTTTTATTATAAAATTTACTTCCGTCGGAAATCCGTCGGAAATATTTATTTATTTTTTTAAAAAAATATTCATTTCCGTCGGAAATCCGTCGGAAATGTAATATTTATTTCCGTCGGATTTCCGTCGGAAATTTAATATATTTTTTTAAAAACAATTATTTGTTTCCGTCGGAATACCGTCGGAAATGTAATTTAATTTTTTTTTAAATTTATTTATTTCCGTCGGATATCCGTCGGAAATCCGTAGGAAATATAATTTAATTTTTTTTAAAATAAATTAATTTCCGTTGGAAATCCTACGGAAATGTGGTCGGAAATGTGGTCGGAAAATGTGGTCGGAATTTGGTCGGAAAATGTGGTCGGAAATGTGGTCGGAAATTTCCGACCACATTTCCGTAGGATAGTGGTCGGAAATTTCCGACCACATTTTGGTAGGAGAGTGGTCGAAAATTTCCGACCATAATTGTGGTCGGAAATTTCCGACCACTTTCCGACCAAAACCGGTTTCCGACCATCTGAAACCGACGACGCAATTTTGGTCGGAAATCCGTCGGAAATAGACATTTCCGACCGATTTCCGACCAAAACTACGGTCGGAAATTGCCTGCATTCTTGTAGTGCGAGAGATGACACAAACCTAGTTTACAAGTACGCAACCGAAGAGAATCAACCAAGATCCCTTCAACTACCCGACGTGGAGAGAACAAGCCTCTCAAACATGGACAACATAAGGTTCCTCCATGAAGGACAAGAACAAAAACGAGAAAAGAGAAGAAGAAAGGGGAAAGCAAAAGAAGAAGAAGGAGACGAAGAGGAAGAAAGAGAAGAGTACCAACAAAAAGGCCATGAACACCTCAAACTACCTACGATAAACTTCAAGCCAAACACTTCAAGGGAGAAGTTTTTTCACAAAGCTTACTCAACTCAAAAGAAGATCAACTAATGGATGTTCAAGGCATTCGAGAAAATGAAGAGGAAGTTGACGCGAACACCGGGATATGTGTCATCCGAAGAGGAGGAAGATGAAGACGAGGAAATCCGAGAAGAAGAGGAACTAGAGGAGGAAGAAAACGAAAGTGAAGAAGAGGAGCAAGAATTTTTGCTACAACGAAGACGCAAAATCGGTGCACCGTCATCGGCCCCATCAATCTAAGCAACAAGGTACCTTTCAATAACCATTGTATATACCACTCATAGTAGATTAGTTTTTTATTTTTCGCATCTTAGCTTATTTAGAATGCCTTACTTCACTACTTTTTCACACCGAGACAGTGTGATTTAAGTGTGGAGGAAGGGCCATTTGTTACTAATCATTTTTATTGTTTTAGTTATGTGTGATCATGCATTGCATTCATCTAGTTAGTAAATTGCATTGTCAATAGTTATATGCATTCAAAAACAACAAAAAAAATCGAAATTTTTTGAAAAACACAAAAAGAAAACTTAGTTTTATTTTGTTTTATCATTCATATAGTATAGGATCGAGTCTTTAGCTTTAGGATGTTACACACTTGTCTATGGATCAATGATGATTTTGCCTTGTAAAAAGTTTTATAAAAGTATGGCAATGTGAATCCTTCTCGGGATTGTTTGGTATTATTGATAAAATCTTTTAAATCATTGAAATTGTACATCTTGAACTTTCTTAGTCTAGAGGATATTGCTTGTTTGATGCTCACTTGATTTGAAACCAATCCATGAATATTGAACCTAATTGAATCATTAATTTCTCGCTTGATAATATGCATTGTAGTTTCATGATATATATCCAAACTTTACCCCTTTTTACCACTCTTTTGATTGTTTGGATAACCATCTCATCTTTGGATGGCCTACCCTTGACCCTAGACCATTCATTCAAGCCCCCGTTTAATTCTTTGAGTGAGGCCTTTTTGGAAAGTGTTACATTAGCAAAACTTTGTAAGTATTGGGGACGACAAGTCCCACATCCCAACTAGGTGGTTAACAAGTTTTGATTTGGTAATGGGTGAGGGAAGTGAAGAAATGAAAAAGAAAGAGAGTTGGGTTGTCATTAGAAAAGTCTAAGCACCAAAACTAAAAGAGTAACTACCTTATGGGAGATTTGAAAAAGAAAAAGAAAGGGCAATGAAAACAAGTTTAAAAACTCCTAAAACCATATAGAAAAGAAACTCAAACACAAAGGGTAGAAAAATAGGAGTAAAAAGAGCGAAATCTAAACCAAAAGAAAACCCTTAAGGATAGAGTGCAAAAGTGAAAGAGAGACTTGATATATCGAAGAAAGAAACCGAAGGGAAATAAAGGGTAGAGTTAGGATTAAAAGAAAGGATTCTAGTGGGTGTTTAAAGATCAAAAGGAGAGTGAGCAAGAAAAGAAAAGGAGTGAGCGCTTAGTACGAAAAGTAGGAAGGGTAGAACATGAGATTTAATGGCTTGTACGTATTTGTTCCTAGTCTTCTTTACTTTTGCATTATGTTAACACTACTTATTTGTTTTTGAGAGTAAGCCCCCTAAAACACTTAAACATCTAAACACTTAACCACTAAAATAAGACATTTCCCAAAACCGATTGAAACTCTTTGCATTGCATTTAGCGAGACCACCGGTTACTAATTAATGAACCTAAGGATGTGGCGAATGAAAGAGTGAGTGGATACAAGCATTGAATCTTTCTAGGACTTGTGATAGTGTGCTATGGATACTTGATTGAGAAATCTCATTACTTATGGTTGAACATTTTCTCGAAGTGCTTCATTGCCTTAGTTAACATTGCATGCGCTTGAGCTAAGCTTTTTGGTTCTGAGATCCATCCTCCACTACATCATTTGTGGTTATTGAGTATTGTTTGCTTGAGGACAAGCAAAAGGCAATTGTGGGGGAGTTGATAAGTGTGTATTTTAGGTGTTTTAAGTATGCATTTTCATAACATTTTAGGATTTTAGAGACATGTCTCGTATAGTTTATAGTCTTATTTAGCATATTTTCATTAACCCTCAAGTTTGAGCTTTTCGACAAAAAAAAACCCAAAGAAAATTGTGTTCCAT
Source organism: Cochlearia excelsa (assembly GCA_963556525.1). Classification (NCBI taxonomy): domain Eukaryota; kingdom Viridiplantae; phylum Streptophyta; class Magnoliopsida; order Brassicales; family Brassicaceae; genus Cochlearia; species Cochlearia excelsa. The sequence continues at coordinate 30,004,452 of OY748329.1, read as the reverse complement.
ATTAAAACATTAACTAATTTTTTGGACAATTAAAACATAGTTTTTGTTTGAAACAAAATAACTCCTACTGTGTAACAAGGTTAAATTTTTGACGAAAGTTAAAACTCACTGTTTCATTTAGTCTTTTTGCATTTGTTTCGACTTTACAAACAATTCTAAAATATGAGATATTGGGAAGAACACGCGATTTAGGGTTGAAATAGCTTAAAATTTTCGTTATGGACTTTGAATTGGTTCGTGGAAGATAAGTAATTTATCATCAAGATCGAGTTCTATTGAAATACGAGGCACTCCAAGAAGGTGTATTTGTGGAGAGAAGATCGTGATGCTTTTTAATCATGAGAAAAATTTGAAAACGAAAATTTTAAGCTATTTCAACCCTAAATCGCATGTTATTCTCCAAATTTCATATCTTAGATCTGTTTTTATACTAGAAACAAAGCGAAAAAGGCTAAATGAAAGGGAGGGTTTAAAATTCCGTCAAAAATTTAACCATGTTACATAGTAGGGGTTATTTTGCTTCAAACGAAAACTTTATGTTTTAATCGTCCAAAATTTTAGTTAATGTTTTAATATGGAACACAATTGTCTTTGGGTTTCTTTTGTCTAAAAACTCAAACTTTATGATTTAATTTGCAATTTTTCCGTTAGATTTAGGTCCCTTTTTCATTGCATCATATGCATTCCAGGTACTTGGAGCTATTGGGAGCTCACTGGAAGCAAAAGGAGAGCACAAGGGAGCTTAAAGAAGGCAAAGGAGAAAAAGTGGAGTTTCCAGCGGTCACTAAACCGCCAGTCCAAACCGCCGGAGGAGACACAAAGATGAGAAGACTGAAGATTCGCGGAAGTTGATCTTGGCGGTCCACAAACCGCCTGAGCATGCCGGTGAAGAAGACACCAAGAAGACCAGTCGTTGTGTCCATC